>JANVFO010000011.1:0-744045 GCA_027919855.1 Lentinula guzmanii
AACATCATGAGCGATCTAGTCCGAACAAGGACAGAGGAGTTTGACAGCTACGACGAGTTAAAGAAACTCGTCACAGCCAACGATCTAATCCGCCGCCACTACGATGAACAGAAGCGCGGATACAACAACATGAGCTGGGGTAACAGCATACAAGGACAAAGTCGTGGTCAAGGATCCACGCAACAAGCCTACGGTAGGCAAGAGCCAAAGAAATGGGAAGGACCTCGAGTGGTAGGGTCTACCCCCATGATAGCAAGACGTGATGGGTCCGGGACGACCTTTGGAGGTTCGGGACAACCCATGGACCTGGATTGAGCAAGGGTAAACGGACTTTGCTTCAAACTGTGGCAAAAAAGGCCACATTAGTAGGAACTGCCCGAAGAAGAACAAAGCCGCGGTTTGTAGCGTAGAACTTATGGATTATAGCAGTGAGAGAACGGACAACGTTAGTAAAGAAACTAACGTAAATAGTGTAGACATAGTGCCAGGGTTACCAGCTGGCATGGACATGAATTCATTCACCGCATGGGTGAATAGTATGGGTTTTACAAGAGCTCCCCAGTAGATATAGGTCTGGTGGAGCATTCTAAATTAAATACTTCGGATACAGTAGATAGTGGATTGGACTTCACTATAAAATACGATAATGTAGAGAAACACGCATTTACATTTACTAAACCAATGAAAACCGAAGTATATAAAAAACCTATATGCTACGGACCTGGCACAGCTGAATGGACTGCTCAAAGGCTCAAGGAAGGAGAACTTCCAAAAGCCGTTGGACTTTTAAGGACATGGGTACCTTCCTCGCGAATAAGAGAAGCTTCGGAGGAAACTGTCATGGAAATACAAGCATTAAACTGGAAAACAGCGGTCGAAGCTGTTAGGAGTCTCGCAACAAAGAAAAGCTATGTCCGTGGGACACACGGAAAAGCTTGAAACTTCCAGTCATTGTCGAAACACTAGAAGATAACAGGCAAATAGTTACACAAGGACTAGTCGACAGTGGAGCTACAGGTTCATGCATTGACGCAAACTTTGTGGAACGACATAGGATTGTAACCAAAGATTTACCAATTCGAATACCTGTCTACAATGCTGATGGTACACTTAATGAGAACAGCTCAATAACCAAGTATGCTGAAGTCCGTGTAACTATTGGAGATCACTTGGAATGAATTCAATTTGGTGTTGTTAATCTTGGAGAACAACACATCTTTCTAGGACTGGATTGGTTGCGACATCATAATCCAAGTATCGACTGGGTTAAATCAGAAGTTACTTTTGACCGATGTCCGATTCGATGTGGATACAATCCTCATTTTTGGACACCTGAAGACATTCAAACAAGAGCAGTACTCAAAGATGGCAAAAGACTTTTCATATTTGATTGGGATCGATATGTACAAGAACAGATAGATTCCAGGAAATGGACAGAGAAGAAGGCTGATGAAGAAACACGAAAACACTTCAACACTTCTACTCCGTATATAAAGAAATACCCAGATGTTTCTAGCCAGAAGGAATTTGATCAATTACCACAACGACGCCCTTGGGATCATGCAATCGAGCTAACACCTGGTTCTAAACCACTCGACTGTAAAATCTATCCCTTGAACCCAAAAGAACAAGAAGCGTTAGATGCATTCCTTGCAGAAAGCATTCGAACTAGACGAATTCGACCCTCAACCATTCTTCTTTATAAAGAAGAAAGACGGTACCCTTAGACCAATACAAGACTATTGCAAACAGAATGAAATGACAATTAAAAATCGATATCCACTCCCTCTCATTCAGGAGCTTATTGATCAATTGAAGGGCGCTAAAATATTCACAAAAATGGACATTTGATGGGGATTCAACAATATATGGATCAAAGAAGGAGATGAGTGGAAAGCCGCGTTCAGGACCAATCGAGGATGATTCGAACCAACTGTTATGTTCTTTGGATTAACCAACTCACCAGCGACGTTTCAAGGATTCATGAATCATATCCTTTGAGATTTGATAATTGAAGGACACGTTATAGTCTACATGGATGATATACTCGTATTTACAAATGACTTGAAAAGTCATCGAACAATTGTAAACTGGGTCCTTGATATTCTTCGAGAACACAAACTCTTTCTCAAGCCTGAGAAGTGTTCTTTTGAGAAAACATCCATAGAGTACCTTGGAATAATCATTGAGAACGGAACAATTCGAATGGACCCAAAGAAGGTCAAAGCTGTACGAGAATGGTTAACCCCATTGAAGAAACATGATATCCAACAGTTCCTTGGCTTCTGTAACTTCTTCAGGCGATTCATTCGAGGATTTAGCAAAGTTGCCAAGCCATTGACAAAACTTACCGGAAATGCAGTCTGGGAATGGACAGCGGCCCAACAGTATGCATTCGACAAACTCAAGCGTTGAATCTGTGAAGAAGTAGTCCTCCTCATTCCCCAAAATCACGGAAAGTTTAGACTTGAAGCTGATTCATCCGACTTTGCAAATGGTGGTTGTCTCTCTCAATTTGTCGATGGAAAATGGTGGCCTGTAGCGTTCCGATCTCATTCACTCAATGAAGTTGAGAGAAACTACGAGATTTATGACAAGGAATTAATGGCGATTATGGACTCGCTCGATGATTGGCGTCAATATCTCCTTGGAGCTGAAGAACAGATTGAAATCTTTACAGACCACGCAAACCTACAATATTTCAAGAAACCCCAAAAGCTGAATAGACAACAAGCTCAATGGGTTCTTGAACTTGCGGAATATAATTTCAATCTAGTTCACCGACCAGGAAAGACAATGGCTAAAGTTGATATACTGTCAAGGATGACAGGTCTTCAGACGGGGGAAAAGGACAACGAGAACATCGTCCTTCTAAAGCCAGAATTTTTCATTCACGCCCTTAATATCTCCTCACCAGAAGATGTATTCCTGTCGGAAATCCAAAAGAATCGAAACCACATTGATCGACTTGTAAAAGATAACCTCGATGCCAAAAACCCCAAGTGGAAAGAAACTAAAAGGATTATTGAGTGGAAAGGACGGATCTATGTACCAAAGAACAGAGTACTTAGGTCCAAAATCCTTACTAAGTACCACGATTCACCACTTGCAGGACATCCTGGACAGTACAAAACAGCGGAACCCGTCACTCGTGATTACTGGTGGCCAGGAATTACTTGGGATGCTGGAAAGTATGTGGAAGGTTGCGAGAAGTGTCAAGCAATGAAATCTCATCGCACTCGACCCATTGGACATCTTCATCCTCACACCGTTCCAACTGAACCTTGGCAAGTAATTGGTACTGACATGATTGGAGAACTTCCTGAATCTGGCGGTTACAATGTGATTGCAATCTTCATCGACCACTTCACGAAGAGACTGAGACTTGTACCAACCCATACCACAGTCACTTCAGAAGGAATGGCAAAGATTTATCGAGATTCCATCTTCTCCACCCATGGACTTCCACGCAAGATAGTTCATGATCGAGGACCACAGTATCACTCGAGGTTCATGAAGGAACTCTATTGGCTGTTAGGCATTGAAGTGAACTTTACTACGGCATACCATCCACAGACAAATGGTCAATCGGAGCGAACAAACCAAGAGATCGAACAATATCTCTGTTTGTTCATTAATTACCAACAAAATAATTGGCACGAATGGTTACCCTTAGCAGAGTTCAACTACAATGACAAAGTTCACTCAGCGACGAAAGTCTCTCCCTTCTACGCAGATACAGGAAGACACCCGTATAAAGGCACGGCAACTCAAATGAATTCGGACAACCCCTCAGTACAAGCTTTTGTAGATGGAATGAAGAAGATACGAAAGGAAGTAGGATCAGCTTTAGAGAAAGCAAAGGTAGAGATGAAGAGGCAGTATGACGGAAAGAGAAAGAAAGGTATAGAGTACAAGGTTGGTGACAAGGTTTGGTTAGAAGGAACCAACCTTTCAGTAGATTGTCCAATGAAGAAATTAGGCAATAAGAGATACGGACCATTTACGGTCCAACAGAAGATAGGCGCCAGCTCCTATAAACTGGAAATCCCATGTACATGGAACCATGTACACAATGTCTTCAACGAAGTTCTTCTCACTCCATATAAAGAACCTAGTTTTCCTACACAACCCCGAAACACACGCCCGCCTCCTGTAGTTGTGGGAGGAGAAGAAGAGTTTGAAGCAGAAGAAATCCTTGATTTGAAGAAAGTAGGACAAGGAATCAAGTACAAAGTCCAGTGGAAAGGATATGGTTCACATGAACAGACCTGGGAACCGCGATCAAACCTCACAAATGTTGACCAATTGCTCAAGGAATTCCATGAAAAGAATCCGACGAAACCAAAACCTGCAATATTTTGTCGAATTGAAATCCCTATTTCCTTATTCCCTACAGAATTGTTTCGTCCTCTTCCTCTTGCCGACACCGGACCCAATCCCGCTTCACTACCCTCTGAAAACTTTCTTTTACAACAAGCACATCGTGGAACTCGTGCCCTGAGGAGAGGGTGATGTTACGAACTGACTCTTTTTCAATTTCTTTTTGTCTATCCTATTATACTTTTCTTTTATCTTTTCCTTTTCTTTCATTTACATACATGTGACAGCCTTGGCATTCTCGCAATGTCAATGCATTTCTCTCATGTCTGTCAAACTATTGACAGACTGTCATTCTCGCGCTGTCAACATAACTCTCTCATGTCTATCAGACTATTGACAGATTGACAGTGTGAGACTTCTCTCATGTCTGTCAAGCTATTGACAGATCGTTGTATAGCCTCATAGTTATGACATGAGATAGTTCCCATGGGTTCATTTCAGAATATGTATATAAGATAGGGCATTTCCTAGAGTAGTCTCTATCTCTGATCTCGTCTATTCTCCTCTGTAGCTAGACAAGTATCTGAGGACATACTCCTCCTGCACTATCCATTATCTTTTGATCTGTTCTCTCTGTGTGACACCTGGCTTAGTATTGAGCTATCGAGTCGCTGACAGCAGGTGCTCGGCAAATCAAGAAATCCATTTATGGTTCTTTTCAGGATAGAATTCTACTGTATTTGCTTTGCACTGCCAATCAACGGCAATGTGTGATTGTCATGTCAAAGAGCACCTCACCTTTGTTCATTTATTGCAGAGTCAATGAACCTCTGATTGCCTTTGGATTCATGGTGGTAGTTCTTCAGTACCTGTATAATATTACTATGACTTTTATGTACAGTTTAAACAGAGTTTTCTACTGTTCCTGGCATGTTAACTCAAAATCACACTTGGACCACAGGTACTTTCCATCTACAGTTTGTGTTATCACACAGAAATCCCTACTTCTAGCAGATAGATTTGAAGAATACTACTAACTGAATTTGTCTACCAAATTACAGGACCGCAGAATGTGTGGATCACCATAAATTGATTATTTACAGAAAAAGTAACCTACCCCTGTGCGACCTTATCCCTAACAACCATAGTAGATAGTATCTTATGAGGATCTTACACATCCGAAACAAAGGAACTTTCTGCTATAGATCTTTGGGAAGCTATGATTGATATCACGAGTGCTGAATATGTTCCCTAGGCAGGATTCGAGAGAGTGAAATTGCGAATTTGACTGACTAAAGTTAGAAACCTACCGCAAAGAACTCTGTGAACTGGGCTACAATTGCCCTACCAAAGACTGAAGGCGCATTGTCATCTACAGTCAAAATACCATTTGCAACCTTGTGAAATGGCGAAGCATCAGTATATGTATCTGCATCCAGTGTTTCCAAATGCTACTTCACCTGAGCTGCACAATAAAACAGTCCACACTCCACAAGCGAGAACAGAATTCTGAAAGGCACGTTCCTGTTCACTTTTTCTCGAGACATTGTATCTTTGATAGATTGTCGGAAGAGCCTAGCAATAATTGATTGAGCCGGCACAAACAACCTCAATGCATGTTCATACCAAGCTTTGATCATGATACAAATTGTTGCCGCGAGATTCACGGCTAACGAAAAGAACATACTCGCAGCATCTCCTCTCAGAAATCCATTCCCGCTTGTACCCTTGTTGCTTGTGAGGATTATAGAAAAATTTGTCACATCATATATTGATGCGGCTAATTCAATGGAAGCTTACAATCAGAATGAAAATGGATGATCCTAGAAATAGGAATGTGTGTTTTTCGGACTTCGACTCACCTGCGCTTACAGCCAGTAGCAAACACAATATATACCGGACGGCTCGCGAAGTGGACCAGAGGATGGAGGCACGCCAGACAACGATTGCATCACCCGCGAAGAACTAGTGAAACCCGAAGGTCAAAAATACCCAATGAGTTTTGGGTTTGATGATAAATACTCACATTCAAGACCTGAAAAATCAGGGACGCAATCCCATATGGCTGGGCTTTCGAAGAGGCTTCAGCCATACGATCAAGATACGAGATACTATCACTCGGAGATTGAGACCAAGAAAGTCCAGTGAGAGTCTCTCCAATATTTGAGATAAACTGCCCGGTGACCGAGAAGAAAGTGAGATACGTGAGGATCTGGAGGAATCGGAAAGGTTTGGAGTTGCGTGCTCGATGTCTGAAGAATTGCATTCAAGATGAATAAGATTTGAACTTGATGCCTCGACGTACCTTAGGATATTGATCGAGAACGCAAAAACCGGTATGGAGAGGCCTGCCAGATGAGTCCATGGTTCAAAGTCTTGAACCATCTTCAGACTAGTCATAATCACGTACCGTAGAACAAACTTGCGCCAAGAACATAAACAACGTCAAAGTACGCCGAAAAACCAACCTCATCCGCTACCTCGTTTTCAGAAACAGTGGGGGAAGACATGACTGGTTGAGGCGAGGAAGACAATGAGTTTCGAATGATTGACGAAGATGTATCTTTGCTATATACCAGGATCCATAGAACCATCCCGTAGCAATTCAGAAGTGATGTGATGTTTTCTGTTGGTTCATGCGACTCGGAGCTCTTCATTGAAAGCGTAGCGACGTATCACTCCAATCTATCCTCTACAGGCTATAGAAGGTAAGATTGCTTGATTTTATTGGACGAATTCAAAAAAGGATCAGTCGCAGAACTGATATGAGCGAAAAATAGCACACCTGAGCTACCCATCGGACACCTTCCATTAAGTAGAACAACGAAGAGATCGAACCAAATATTTCACAACTCATCAGAATCATGATAATCAAACTGATACATAGCAAATGTAGTTTGACGGAAAAAACGAATGTGATTTGTAGCTTTCGTATGGTATCTATGATTGGAAGTGAGCATTGCCTCAGTCTCATACGAGAGAAAAACAACACACTCTACGCCTGCACGGGGGATCTGGTAACTAGAATGTTGTTATGCAGTATCACACAACCCCCGAACGTGTATATACCATTCATTCATCGATTAAACAAAAACTGATTACGACTTCCTATTTTCCCTCAAATCCCTCGCAATGGTCTCCAGCAGATTCTCGATTCTCTCCTGTCGTTCCTCCAACTTCGCCATTCTCTCAGCCCATTGGGGTGCTCCACCAGCACTTCCTTCCTCCTCTTGAATCTGCCCAGCAGTAGGAATATTCAAACCTCCACTGGGCGGACTCAACCCAGGAGGACTTTCCGAAATCACACCATCAGCACCACTCATCACTTCCTGCATCGAAGGGGAATTCTGGGGAGAGCGTTGCTGGTGTTGGTGCAGAAGATGGCGATTCGGCGTATTGAGGTTATTGGCTCGGAGAAGTCCGACGTCACTTGTACCCCGCCGATGCCCTCCCGGCATCGACGACAATCGTCTCCTGGTAGTCGGCCCATAGCTAATCAACGGAGCACTACTCTGTGGTACCTGAGGTACCTGGCCTTGCGACTCGGATTCCTCACTTGCAAGAGGCAAGTCATCATCAACGACCAACGGCTGATATATCTGTGCCAAAGGGCTAGTGAAACTTTGTGCTGCCTCCATACCTCGGCTCATGATTGAGTTGACCCGGGTCCGAGGAGGTATAGGATGTGGCTGACTAAGTTGGTTTTGAGAAGACGACGTACCACCGCCAGGCGTAAGGTGAACTTGGCTGTGACTCGCGTTAGGGGTTCTGTTTTGTGAAGAGACAGAGCCTCTTCTTTGTTGGGTAGAACTAGAAGTACGGCGAGGAGACGTAACCGACGTACGTCGTTGATTTGGAGAAGGAGGTAGACTGTTTGGCTTATGGGCTGATGAAGATGGCGATACAGGCGGTTTGTCACTGCCCTGCGGTCCAAGTTCAATATCGTCCCTGGTATCCAACGCACTAGTATCGAGTTCTTCTTCAATTTCAAAGATCTGTCAAGAAAAGTATCAAAACAACCATCTTTCTCATTCGTATGAGGATTTGGAAGCGTACTGCGTCAATATCACTATCAGATCCCGCTAATCCTTCAAATATAGCTGTAACGAGGATCAACCTCTGGTACAGCAAGCACAGAAACGTACTTACACAGTCTCTTCAATTGTCTCGGGAGTGAATCATATGCCCTTTCCGTAACCACTATCAAAGTCTCATAAAATCCTGTAGTCCCATTATGCTTGGCCTGACGCTCATACAGGGCAATGATCAGAAGCGCAGGAAGGTTCATAATCCTGATCATGAAGACATTGACCTGCAAGTAAAAATGACATGATTGTTGAATATATACACAGACAATACCCGACGAACCTTGTGGAACCACCGAGGTGTGAGTGTATAGCTCAATGGAAGCATGAAGCATAGGGCGACCAAATTAATCGGAGGCTGGTAAGAAAACAAGGAATCTGCTTTGACTCCTTCAATCGTAGACACTGCTTTCCTAAACATGGCCTGAAAGATGATATAGAATTCATTGTGAACCCATAGGCAATGTTGAATTCGCTCACCTCTGCAGCAGCATCTTCGTTGATTGTGGCGAAGGTATTAGAGAGGATCTGGGAAATGATGAGATTGATTCCCATGGCTGGAACGAGATTGTACACACAGAAACCAAGACTAAAATTGAAAAACTTGTCAGCGAGATACTTTGAAGACTTCGTATATCCAGCGTCACACACCAGTCAATAGAAGGGTGTTGCTGAGCATAGCGTAAGTGACCATGAGCACCGGCCCAAACACTTGATGAAATTGAGCTGCGAACAGAGGTAAATTTTGGACGAATTCGAGAACGACATTGGGTAGTAAGCAACTCACTTGATCTCTCAAACCCACTTGCATCCAATCCAAACCACAAGTCAAGCATCCACCAGGCAATAGTACTTCATTCATTTCAGACAAAACCAAACGGTAGGGATGAAGACAAGCATACCCAGCACTATACCTAAGGATGATCTGGTTATTAAACACCGCTTTTTATAATATTCAAATGATGATGGGTACATACTGTGCTTCATTGCGACTCAACCTAAACAGATAGAAGACAAAAACAGTTGAGTGAACAACGTCATTAGTGATAAAACTAGATCTACGCACGTCCAGAGAGCATACAAGAAACCACAGAAGCAGAACGCAGCGATCAGCATGAGAACCACGAACTGCGTGATCATAGCTCTCAATGATAGAACCATTAGATTATTCCGAAGTGTTACGAATGCCAATCTAAAAATCATTCATGCACGATTACAGTTGAATTCGGCGTCGACTCACCTCGGAAACAGCAAGCAAGCAATAAGGGCAAGACAATCTATGCCGGTAGAGCGAGCCCAAAGACCTATATGTACATCGTTGAGTGCTTACTTCAAGGTTTAAGCATCAGAATGACAAACTGACTATGATGGAACACTCCGTATAGCCTTAGAATAGCATACAGCATGAAAGTTGTTACTGAAATTGAGTTCAATTACTGGCCTTTCGGAGCCTTTGAAGGATGACTTCACCGAAAGCGAGATCAAAGCCGTTCTATCGAGAGCAAGTCAGATCAATTGTCTTTGTTGAGGCGATTAAACTAACCCATGTGCCCTTGAAGTACACTAAATATCAGGAGCTTAGCATGGCGCCAAGAATACTACCAGATGGGTTTCCTTACCTTGAATTCCATGTTCCTGCATCGCAGCAACTTTTTCGAGGCAGAAGCCAAGCGCGTATATCATGAATATGACTTCTGGAGCATTGAGACTGTCTCGAGTGTTCCATTCGATAGCGAGGATGAAGAGTACAAAGAGAATCAAAAAGCTGGCGGGGACGGTCAGCTTTCCTAGTTACAAGTCTTCCTTCGTCTATGGTTACGTACTTGGTGTATTCCAAGACAGACCGAATCAACGGTACTTTGAGCCTGTTATCAAAGCTCATCGTAAGAACCCTTGCAAGAGCCGACCGGCTCACCGATAATGGTCCAATAGAGGGGCTTTGTGAGGGTCATAAAAGTGGATTGGATTTCGTTTATAGGTCTGTACAATGCTTCAGTGATGCAGAAGAAGCTCCGGATGAAGTGCACCTGCATCCGATAGGATCGAGTGGGTACTCTCGGCTTGGTACACACACTTTCCCCTGGGCGGAAGAAACAGCGATAAGCGACGCATAGTGTGAAGTGGATTCAAAATCTGGATACGCACGACCAGATTGCATCAATAACCTTCTGACAAGATGAACTTTTGATAAACCTCTTCGACCTTCCCAGAATCGCCATTTCAATAGCATTACCAACCCTTTCCTCTAAATCTTCCCTCTCTTCGCGAGCCAATTGCATCACGGTCTCGTCCGCACCACTGTAAACCATCCAACTAGTCGTCAACACCACGGCAAGCTCCAACAGATTGTTGCCGTATTCCCTCAAAGTGCGTATAGCCAAAATCTCACAAAGCTCTGCTCGGGTTCGGGATACAGAAGAAGTAGCCATATTTTGATCACGAGAGAAGTATACTCGGTTGAGGAGAAAGCAAAAAACTATGGACATATTCCCGTCTCGTTGCATTGCGCCGTATTTCTCCACAAGGGGCCGGATGAGAGTGTATGTTAGGTCGGGAGCCGTGAGCTAGGCAGGGGATATTTGAGAAAATGCCTAAGGAGTTGTGAGGGAGGAAATACCATACCACATCGTAAGAAAGTGGTGTATCTGCAAGATATGTCAGTATCGCCGCCTATAAGCATTCAGGGGCAAAGCACACACCAATAAAATGCTAAGTCCCAGTTCCGTCAAACAGCGATCATGAGAGGAAGATAGAGCCTACTATGATGTCCTGCCTCATTGGTAACATTAGTATGAAGACCTGAGCATGAACCTTGAACTCACAGAACGAATACTGTGTATTATGGGATAAACTGGTGTTGCATCGATTTCTTGCCTGCAGAAAGATTTGCCTCGTTGTAAGAAGGTGGGAAACAATTCCATCGCATAAAGCTTACGGCGAGAGAAGAGGCTGGCTCTCCGACATTGTCAATGAAAGGAAAAAGCGAAAGCAGCCGAGCAGTCAAGGCGTACAAGCGCGCGCTTGTGACCGTCGCTATGAAATCATAGCTCGACGCGTCGCCATGTGATATTGATGTGTGGATATTATGATAAGATAGATTTGCTGGATCTCCATATATGATATATAGGTATGATGCATATCAGTATTATTTTGGAATATATATTCGAGAGGGTTTGGCTGGGGCTTGGCCCCGCGCTGGTGGGCAATTGCAATTTGAATTAATGACTCCCATGACGCGGATAGCCGATGCCGGAACGTCCCAGTGACGCTGATGGATATTTGAACCAGGGTGGGTCGGTGGGGAAAGATGAAAAGGTTCAATATCTATTATTTTGCAGACGGTGGTGAGAGCTGACAGCAAGATGGATAAGCGCCTAACAGCGCCTTACTGGCTCTCTCACGCCTACTATCTTATCCTCTGATAAGCCACCTACGGTGACTTATCTCGGAATAAGATAGATTTGCTGGATCTCCATATATGATATATAGGTATGATGCATATCAGTATTATTTTGGAATATATATTCGAGAGGGTTTGGCTGGGGCTTGGCCCCGCGCTCCCGCCCGTGGACGTGACGTCCCGTACAGAGCCAGAGCTCCACAAACACGTCCCGGCGGTCGGAAAAACCCAAAGAGAGTGGCGGCGAAGAATATATTTAATTTGAATTCCTATTAGTTGTAACTCTACTCGAAGTCGTTGGTATCGATACCGTTAATACATGAGTCAATAAGGGAATTCGGGATCTTATATGTTTTACGATAATCATCCAGTACTGATTTCAAACGCGAAATTTGGTCCGGTTTATAGGCTTTTAATATATGAGCGGGAAGTATCTCTTCGAATCGGCGCCAGTAAATAAGGAATGCGAGAGATGTCCAGCCTCCGATAGCTGCAACGATTTCCGGTGGGACCTTGGCAATAAGTAATTCCACTGCCCCACCAATACGAAAACTATGTCCTTGCACATATAGCAATCCTTTACCTTTCCAGACCGAATTGCAGAATGCCAGAAACGTCGACTTGACCATATGTTGAGGCTTGCCAGTTTCATCTGTATACCCAAACAGTGAAAATTGGTCGGGAAGGTTAACGTTGATCTCCAGGTGTCTCTTCATAGCCGTGAAAGGACATAATACGTTCAATTCGTTATGTTGAGCCACTCCTGTGACCGAAGCTCCGAGTTCCTTAGTCGTTTTTGTCCAGGGAATTCGGAAGTTCACTGATTTGGGTGTCTTATCGGGATGGAGGGAAAATGAAATTGATGTATTACGGGCGACATGATATCTCAGGTCGAAACCCAATTTGGAAGGGACGGTTAGTTCACCTGTGTTGTGGATTAGATATGTGTCATATGGTATAGGCTCATAGCGATCCTACCTAGCCTTCGGCATCCCCAGAAAGCATTACATGCGACGGCCCATACAGCACAATCAAATGATACATCAAAATTCAATGCAAAATATATGGCCAATAGGTGAGCGAGGGTGATTGGATTTCTTATGGGCCGTTTGTGGTGTGCCCCTGCTATGCGCGAACCTGCTCGGGCGAGTCGCACTTTCCGAGAATCCGATGGCCATGGTGCACTGTGAAGATCGTGCCATGCTCGCAGACCCGAGAGCCACCCCTTAATACTGGCCCCAGAGACTTTCCCCAAATGGAAGCCAATAAATCCTGTAATGAGGTCTTCGCTAGCTGGCATTCGGAGTGTCTCGGGTATTTTCATTACATCGCAGAACTGGTTGAAGCGCAATATTCCCGCTGCGTAGGACGATTTCGTCGAATTAGCTAGGCCTCCATGCATAGCTTTGTCGCCCAGCTCTAAGATTTCGGGTGTGAGTTCTTCGGAAATGTATTGTCGTTTGGCTACTGAATATGGTGTATTCCATGCGTGAATACGATCCTTAGCTTGAACGTTAGGCCGGAGGTTATTAGGGGTGATAATGGAGTCTAATCTGGACATTCGAGTTGCGGGTGGTATGGGCATTTGACTCGTAATTGTTGGGTTCGGTGTTAAGTGAATTGATGGTCTGTATCGGGATATTCGGAGAGATGGTCTATTAGTCGATGTCTTGTGGTGGTGAGTAGTTGGTTTTATTGGGGAAGGGTTCTTTGGGAAGGGTTTTGCATTGATTCGAAGTAACGAGAAGCGAGGTCTTTGAGGATTCAATATGCGCGGAATATTGGTCCTCACGCCGGAACTGTTCGGCGTTGTGCTATCGGTTGTGCTAAGCATAAGACAAAACTTCGTGAAGCTCATCTGGGAGCTCGATTGAAGTATGTAGTCTATCCTCCGGGCGACCCGATATCCCGCGCGAGATGGGGTCAGCCGGATTCTTTGCAGATTCAATGTATATGATGCATGGTTCGATAGAGAGGGATGTGAGGGTCGCGAAAGTTCGACGAACGGATAAATTGATCCATTTGTTTGGGCTTCGGGCTTTGCCCATAGCTCCAATAGTACCTTTGTTGTCGGAATGCATAAGGACATATACGTCCTTGAATCCCATGGCTTCGAGATAATAACCAACTAGCTCGATTGCTAGAGTCTCCAACCAACATATGTCTCGCCCATCGATTTTCCATCCTTCTTTGAGCTTGAATGCAGTGAATTTCCCCTTTATCCAAATCCCAATACCCCATTCTGTCGAAGCATCCACGTATATTCCGAGATCAACCAAGGGACCTCGGGATTTGAGTTGGCGATAGCGAGTCGGGTCCTGGAGGATTTCGACCCACCATTCGAGCTCTCGAATAATCCCGTTAGTAAGGTATTTCCCAGATTCAATTTCTCTGTTTCGATAATTCGACATGAAATTTGAGATGGCCGGGAGATGTGACCGTCCTTCTATGTATATGAAAGTGATATAGCACAGGGTTCCATGTATAATTTCGACGTCATTGAGTGGAGCCTTGAGATTCTGCGTTCGAAGTATGGGTTCGTTGTATGTGAAGTCGGCTGGTTGACATATGTTCAATTTTCGTGAAGGTGCATATTTGGTAAGGAATAGAGACAGACGGAACAAATACTTTAGGCGTTTTTCCTCAGGTAGTCTGACTCGTTGACGAGGAATATCCCATAAGAGTCCGATGAATATGAAGGTGTCGATGAAGAATGGGTCGCCCTTTTTGTCGGGCGTGTGCCAGGGTGTGCCGAGGCAAGCGATTATGGCTAAAGCACTCTCTCGGTTATATGCGTAAGTTCCATCAGCTTTTGGTGACCGAAATACTGCCAGGTCATCTTCGACCTTAGCCACAGGAAAAACACCACAACTTTTCCAAATGTCACGAAGGGCGGCTGATATCATGCCTGAGTTGCTGCTGGCAGAAGATGCGCCGAAACAAAAGCAGTGATCGATCCAGAATCCACCCCCAGGATCGCGGCAAATTAGATAAGGCTTGTGTGATGGATGGAGAGGGACAGTGCGGTGGAATTTTTTGATATCCATGGTGCAAGCTTGTGTGCCGGGAGGTGCGTTGATGATCTGGTGGTGTAATATAGTCTATTAGTTACATATAACTTGTTGAGTATTGTCTGAATACCCATTGGGTAGCTCCATAGTCCATTGGACACATCGAGGATCCTTGGCATATAAGCCGTTCGTGAACCATTGGTTCTGGTCGATTATAAATGTGCCATTGGCTATTCGCGAACCATTGGTTCGGATATCTCATAACCCATTGGGCTCTGATGATATATGGCCATTGGCTCAGCTCGATAACCATTGGTTACGATGATATATGGGCCATTGTCCCAGATCGATAACCATTGGTTACGATAATATATTGATATTGCCCATTGGGCGTGGTATATGAAATCGGAAGGAAAAGAAATATAAGTGGATTTCGTTACTCACCCATTCAGCAACCATTGGTGCTGAGTCAAATGATGTAGGGAACTTCTCTTTCTCCACAAACGAATTGACCGACGGTACTGAATTTCCCTCTTGGTCTTTGCCACCTTTTGATAGGTGCCTGCAAACCCTGAATTTCGAAGGTTTACCTGGCCCCTGTGTCGATTCGGCCACAATGAACGGGGACGAAATAAATTTACCGCCAACAATATGTTCGGTCATCTCTTGTGTAAATGGGCCTGACATGCGCCCCGCTTCCTTCTCCTCCTTGAGGTACTCGTATACCACCTCGGGGTGTTGCTTGACAGAAATATGATTCGGGATTATGATGGTTTCGGTTATAGCAGGTAATTTGCCAAGATGGAATCCTTGCTGGAGGTTTCGGACGAGGAGAGGGTAACGGTCTGCGAGATTGTGAATAGCGAGTTCTATGGTGAAAGCTGTCGGGTCGTAAGGAGTAACAATGCGATAGAAAATTTCGGTTTCTTCGGCAGATGCGTCTGGGGCCGGTGAACGTGGTATTGTATCGTTTGAGAAATCATGGAAAGGAAGTGAAGGAGGAAGATGTGTGCTAACGAAAGGATCAATTGGTTCGGGCGCAAGATGGGTGGTAGTCGCGGCAGGAATGGGAGCCTCCGCATAATGAGCATATATGCTCGTTCCGTGGGCATCCCTTGCTGCATATCCCGAAACAATTGAAGAGGATACAGATTTTTTCGTTCCCGACGCGTGTTCTAAGTTCGGTCCCGCTGTATGATGCGAAGGGAAATTTACCGTGGTTCGCATTTCTATCCCCAAGCTTGTGACCTCTCTGTCCGCATCCGATGCAACGAGGAACGAAGTCTTTTTCCTGGTTGCCAGTACGAAATGGCTGGTTGGATGGCGGGGAAAAGGGAGATTTGAAAGATGAACTGTATTTCTTGGGATATGAGGGTGAGGATGAGGACGCGTGTTGATACGGGAGATCCTTTTGTGTGTGTTGCTTCGATTTTGAGACCGCGATTGCCTTGATTTCGGTCCATGTATGAGCATATATGGACGCGTCGAATTCCATGTCCAGTTCGTAGTGGCGTTGGCGAAGCTTCACCTCATAGGGTCTCCATATGTCGTAAAGTTCTTCGGAATCTTCCTGGTTAACAAAAAAGTTAAAATGAGATTTGAAGAATAAAGCGCGAGGAGTATTCTCGAGCGACATAGCTCGAGATGATTCGAATGCGTAGTAGTTGTCATAAGCCTTCCACCAATCCAGAACCGTCATTTCCTCGTCCCTGGAAGGACCTGTTTTCGCTTCTTTTATCTTCTTTTCCATATCGCTAATACTTAGTATATATTTCTTGTCTTCGTGGGCGACGCGTGTACGGTCGATTTTGTGAAGGTTTGAGTTGATAAAAGAGAGATTCTTCGGTGTGAAGAATGCAAGAGGGAAGGTGTGTTTATGTTTGGCGGTGAAAAACATTTCCTGTGGAAAGGAAATAGGGTTGGGTTGTGTAGCGTCGATTTTCGTTAATATAGCGTCGGGTTCGAGAGTCCATTCGCTGTTTCCTGCTTTAGATCTCGTCTCCTTCTCCTTCATAGCATCCTCTTTGTTGGCCCTGTTCAATTCCCTGATGGTGGCGGCGTCGAGTAAAGGTTTGACTGATGCGAATACGTCTGAGTCCGAGCGTATGTCGTCCATTTCCTCGTCTTCGATTGTAATCAGAGATTCTACGTCTGATACCTCGTCTTCATTGCTACAAGCCCTTTCTCTCCTAGCTCTATTCCTGTCCATAATCTTCTTGTTCATCTCTAATCTCGACTGGAGTGGTAATTTCTTCAATTTGGCGATAATCCGGTCGTTTGCGTGAGTACGGCGATTTCTGTTTGCGCGATCGAAAGACGCGTCGTAGTGCATGAAACGTTGTCGTTTGAAGATATTTCCGGAGACCATTGCGTTTTGAGAGTTTTGAACGAGAAAGAAAGATGAAAAGGTTCAATATCTATTATTTTGCAGACGGTGGTGAGAGCTGACAGCAAGATGGATAAGCGCCTAACAGCGCCTTACTGGCTCTCTCACGCCTACTATCTTATCCTCTGATAAGCCACCTACGGTGACTTATCTCGGAATTAGAGCGTATTTGCACCGGGCTTCATCTCGGCAGTCACTCCGAATGTCACATGTTCCTCAGGTGATTCCAACGTCGCTTGTTCTCGACGATGACTTCGTCGTTGAGTTTAGAACAAATTCAAGCACTCAATTCTCTGCCGATCCCTTTAGATGTTAAGATTGCATTGTTGAATGGCAAGATCTGCTTCTCTGACTTCGGCAAAACTGATGTAAGCCAATAATTTCATCTGTTTTTCCTTCGACTGACTTATTTGTAGTCTATAATTGCTACAAGACCTCACCTTCCACAAAGTGAAGGTTCTGCCTTGACATCGGCTTCTGTAAGTATATACTTTCCTATAGCTTTTGTATCTCTTGCTAACAGACCATGCAGACTGCTACTGATTCTTTTACTATCAAAACCAAAGCTAACGTTGACTTCAACTACAAGATACTTCTTGCGGTCCTTTGCAAAGTCGACGAAGAAAATCCATTTACTGGAGACTCTACTGCTAGATCGAAGGCGTGGAAGGCTGTGCATGATTGCTACCTGAACGAGGGCGGAAACAAGGTCAACTCAGGTGACTGGCTCAAGAAAAAGGTGACGGAGTGTTTAAACATCCATGAGGTGTGTCCTTCTAGTTCGAAATTCGATACCTTCTTGACAACCAACATCACAGGAGTTTCGCAAGAGTAAAGACCCCAATGAAGAACGAAATGTAAAACTTCCTAAAGGTTCGAAACCGACACAGCTCATCCGGGACCTCTTCGAGAAGAACCATATCGCATTCGCCTCCATAGTCGAAGCCATTGCTCACCAACGTATTCAATCCTATACTGAATCCGCAACCGAAAGTGCAAAACGGCGACAGGTACTTTTCTTCTCTCCTATACACGTATAATTTACCATTTTTGCAGGCTGAGGAGCAGAAGCGTGCCCAAGGGCTTGAAATTGTGAATGCATCTCTTCAAACACATCGCAAGGCACTCGCAGAACGCAATAACACAATCAATCTCTCCGATGAAGAACATGAGCATGGTAAGGAAATCTTGGACATAGATGCAAACATAGACGTTCAAAGAGTGGATGACAGCCAAGAGGTACGCTATCGATACGTTTACTTTGCGATTATTTTGCTGATGTATGTGTAGAATCTGGTACCCATGAAGCAGACTCTGGTAAACAAAAACGACCAACATTTGACACCCATGAAGCGTTCTCACAGTGATGAAGCTGATCAATGCCGCCGAAAGGTGCGCATTCAGGAGCGGAAGGACAAGGGAAAGAATGAGAAGAAGGGGAAGGGCAGAAAGAAAGAGATGAAGTCGCATTCTTCAGGTATAGCAGGGGGGCTGCTGGGACAGTCAGTTGAGATCCTTCAGAATCTGTCAAAGGAGTTTGTGGAGTCGCGGAAGGTCCACGAAGGAATGTTGGAGCTTGAGAAGCGTAAGCAAGCTGCCACGGAATCTTTCCAGGAGCGCCTCCTCGAGATGTTGAAGCCAAAGTGATGGTCTGTACGTCTTCCCTGTTGAATTTTCTATTGCAGGTTGTTTGTTGTATCCCATTCGCACACTGTTTCTTGTCATGTACTTTTATGTTCAGTTTTCAACGCTCACTGTACCAATAGTGTTACTATAGTTGTAGTAAAGCCGAAATTGATGAATTCTATTGCTATAAACATACAAAAGGTTTTCAGCTACTAGAGAAACTGTATATATGCTAATTGTCATCATCATCACTGTCGCTGCTATCATAAGTAGAGAAGTATTCGAAAAGACCAGGAGGTGAGAGATCAAAGGTGAGAGCAACCTGATTTGGTCGTAAACAATTAAGTGCATTCATAAGGAGAATTCCAATGCGATAGTACCTGCCAACAGGTGAAGTGAAAATTTGCATCTTTCGATGTACGTTCAGAAAAGGAAACAAGTTTACAACAACACCAAAACCATGTTCAACCTCAATGCGAACCTGGCTCATCTCTGCATTCCATTCTCGCTGCTCTTCTGTGATGTTGAGTTGCGCAAAAGGACTAGCCAGATGAGCATCATACCCATATGCAGGATCACCAAATATAACAAGGTTTCGCTCCTGAATGGGTGCATTAGCAGGGACCCCTGGTCGGAATGCAAACTCCGAGAGTTTCACAAGGATGTCACTGGAGTCGAGAAGATGGTTATCGTTTCGTCTACCTTCGTACGGTCCAGACAAGTGACCAATGAGTCCGTTTGGAAAGATGATTGCCTGGTATTTGAGTGCATGTATCTTTTTATATCCATTGTAGCAAACTTCCTGATAGAAAGAAGGTCGACAAATCTTTCGTATGGTGCAGTCAAGGAATCCGATACAGTTTGAAAGAGGTGCGCCACGTGCAGAGATAGCATCAGCGTAAGTAGCAAGCTGATCAGGGTGAAAAACACCGTCGCGGTCGCAGTCTAAAAGATGTTTCCATCTTTCATCCAAGTACTCGATAAGCTCGTTCAGGACTTCGGATAGGGAAGACTGGCAGCGATCATACTTGGTTTGAAGTTCAAACTGGTCGCATCCAGATCGATAACGCACAAGAAGCAGTGACAGAGCCTCAACAGCGGTAAAGCAGTATCTTCCTTGTGTCCTGAATGGATCCGGTATATCCAGTGCTTTCACCAGGAGAAATATTTCAGATGCAGAAAACCTTAGATATATGTTAGTACATTCAATAAATTGTATGATGCTTTAAACATACCTAAACCTCCATATACACTCTCTGCAAGGTAGACTAAGAAGATACTCTATGGTGATGCGCTGTCCTGCAACTTCAGGACAAGGACGAACAGCTTCCTGGACCAAGAAGCTAGCGCGATGGAAGTAAATAACAGCCTGAAGAAGGATTTGATACTCGAGAAGAAGTTTGGAGCAGCTCAGACCGGCAGAGTTTTCTTCGAAGCCAATAAATGGCTGCAGAGCCAGCAGCAGCAGACCAGCGATGGCCATTGGGACGTGCGTCGTGGAATGTATCAAGCCCGTGCGAGTCACATGTTTCATCTCGGAACCAACTTCGCACGGATTGCGGCAAAAATAGGCGGTGCAAATACGCTCTATTATTTTTATGTAACCAATCCGTCCACAATCTGCAACGCGTTGCAGCGCATTCATTCTACAGCAATTATCGCAGATGTAGTAGCTACTTTTCATGTACTAGCCAGACTACCAAGTGCACTCTTCAGTGTATTGCAATTTCTTCCAACTATTCTACAATCAATCAATCACCGAGGTCACGTTAAAATCGCGTTTTGGTTCAACTTCAACTTCAATCCATCATTATCATGTCTTCCGATGTTGTGGCTGGACCAGGAATTTTGACAAAAGTTAGAACAGCCTTAACGATTGCGGGAGGACTATACGCTCTTGCTTTAGGTCTTATTGCCGTTCCATACTTCCAGACCCAGTTGCGTCCTTAAATTTTTGCCTCCGATTGACAACTCATTGCTTGTTTCGCCTTAGTACTCTGTACTGTAATGCCATTCGTATACCTTGGTTCGCAGACTTTGATGCTCCGGAAAGATACGGTCTTGCTCGTGAGTTGCATACAGCCTGTGATGCCAAATTTTATCTGATATACTGCTTGTATATTTAGTAAACAAGACGTACAACTTTAAGATACAAACGGTCGACAACGAAACGTTAGGAGCATGGTTTGTCCTTGCTGAATCTATCTACCAAGCACTTCCTTCACATGACACAATACCCAAACCTCACATCGCACACGCTCTTCGAACACGTCCAACGATTCTGTTCTTCCATGGTAACGCAGCCACTCGCGCTTTCAAAGTCCGTATTCAGCACTACAGTGCATTTTCCTCTCGTTTGAATGCAAACGTCCTCGCTATCGACTACCGCGGGTTCGCCGAAAGCACCGGATCACCTAGCGAAGAAGGACTCGTTCGGGATGCTCGTGCAGCTTACGAATGGTTAATCAGCTCTGGTGCAAAAGGAGAAGATATCATTATCATGGGACATAGTCTCGGGACCGGTGTCGGCGCGAGATTGGCGGCTCAGCTGTCCAAGGAAGAATTGGCGTATAGAGGAGTTGTGCTTATGAGTCCATTCTCCAGCATCACCGAACTAGTCAAAACGTATAGCGTGTTGGGCGCCGTACCGCTCATCAAACCATTGACTATGATTCCTTACGCTTTCAGTAAGCTCTTGTGTTGATCTCAGGCTGTGAAAGAGCCTGTCTTAACCCGAGAACGATTGCAGATTTTATAACTTGGGCTTTGATTCATAAGTTCGATACCTTAAGCGTTGTACCCGTGAGTCCCTTTTGTCCGTCTCTGAACCATCCAGTAAATTTCTGTCCTTCCCGTAGCAAATTAAGGGTAAAGTTCTCATAGCGCATGCAGGTTAGCCTAGTCCAAACTCCTTCGACACATGCACACTCCTGACAGCTCATCGTCCCTACAGAAAACGATTGGGACATTCCATACACCCACTCCGAGGTCCTTTTCAACGCCTTCCTCGAACCTCTCCTCCCAAACGTCGACATACCCTCCGACCCTGTCTCAACGACAAAAGAAGACTGGTCCGCATTCTCCGCACAAATCGCTGCCCGTAAGAATAGACGCGAAAATATCGTTACCACCACTCAGCTCCCAAAATTCGGTGTTGTGGAAGAATTTGTTGACCGAGGAGGAGAAAGTCTGGTCAACGGGGAACCGGTAAGTGGTGCAGAATATTGGGCCGCTGGACGACCTGGTGGAGGTGCGCCTTGGGAACGGGAAGTAATCTTCGTAAAGATGCTGGAAGGGGGACATGATTATGTTGGAGTGCAAGAGGGACTTCAGGATCTTATTGGTAGAAAATTCGGGTTGCTGCCACATTCGCTGCCTTCTCTTCCACCACCACCTATCTCAGTAATTTCACCAAAGGCACCTGAATCGGATGTAGGTGGAAGCGATGTATCAGAAGCGGGCGGATGGTCTCCCCTTCCAAGTGCGTCGGAACGAGGAGAATGGACGGCTGCAGTGACAAAGGTTGTTGACTGATGTGGTATACGCCCCCGGTTAATGATGTGCGATAGATATAGAACCATCTAGCTCATTTATCTTGATTAACAATTCATTTAACGAATTATTGTGTCTGCCTGTCAGGCTGAGGCAAATGAAATTCTTTTCCCTTTTTACACATGCATATCCAAGAATCTCCAGTCATGAGCAGAATACTCAATACTGAAGTATCGAATGAATGAGGATACATATAGTACATTTGGGAATACCTAAACGATATACTGTTTGAGCTTCTTCAAGCGTTCAGAAGCATGCCTAAGGGTATCTACATCTTTGCAAAACGAGAAGCGGGCATACACCTCCCCGATGTTAGCGTGTTCTAAGCAATAGAACTAGGATTTCAAGAACTTTCAGTTGAGCACAACGATTTTAAATGTGCAGATGGTAGAACCCACCTCGCTAACAGGAATGGACGAAACACCAACTTCAAGAGCAATAAACCAACAGGCTCTGGAAGAGATATGAGACGAAGGCAAAGCAAAATTGATCGGATGGGACTGACTTGAAGTCCCGACCTCTTCCGAGCACACTGCGAGGGAAGGGATAGTCATCAGGAAATTTCACTCTAGAGATATCCTGAATGAAAGTAGAATACACAATGAGACGACTGCAGCGATGGATTGGAGTTGAGATAGCTCACCAAGAGAATGAAGTAACTCCCTTCCGGATTGGTGTAAGGAAGCCCGAGAGTATCAAAGCAATCCGTCAAAATATTTCGCCGCTCTGCATATTCTGCAGTCTGAGTTTGGAAGAATTTCCGCTCTTGCACTTGCTCAAGGCCTGCAGCGGCAGCTTCCTGAAGCGGAGAGTTCGAGCAAAAGACGATACGTGTCGAGGCAGCTAGAGTCGGCCTGATGATATATTCTGGCCCGATAAGCCAGCCGACACGCCAACCCGTTGCGGCGAAGCTTTCTACAGACAGAAGAATATCAGAAGGATGGAATGAGAGGACGGAATGAGGTAACGTACTTCCTGCAGATCCAACAGTGACAGTACGATCCCACATCCCTGGAAGAGTTGCGATGCGGACGTGTTCCTTTCCATCAAACACCAGAGTATCGTACTAGATGCGATGGTTCGCCAAAATTGACACAGAAAAGGCGTAGAAGCATCTAAGTACGTACTACTTCATCTGCCATGACCAGAAGATTGTGTTCCTTCGCTATATGCGCAATTATTTCTAGCTCGGCCCTTGTGAAGACCTTTCCAACAGGATTATGCGGTGTGTTTACAATGATCATTTTCGTACGTGGGGTGATGGCAGCTCTAGAGAATGTACATGAGAGGCGAAGTGGCCACAGAGTATTTATAATCACCTCAATTCTTCAGGATTAATCTTCCATTCATCGCTCGAGAATTTTCCAGAGGCGTTGGCGGGCGGGTGCAGCGGAACGTAGATGGGAACACCACCATTAAACGTGACTGAAGCCAAGTATTGGTCGAAGAAAGGCTCGAACATTATGACTTCGTCTCCTTGCTCCAGGAAAGCGGTGAATACGGAATATTGACCTAAGATGTCAAGTTCATGAGTCATTAAGCAAGAAAAAAAGGAAAAACTTGGAAGAAAGTATGCATGTACCTTCGTTAGCGCCAGACGTTACGAGAATTTCCTTCTCGACATCCAGGTCGCGATGAAGTTGTGGATCGTACACTTTCTTGATGGCTTGCCTCAGACGCATACGACCTTTTGGGTGAGAATAGTGGTTCGCAGCCACAGTATCTAACGCCTCCTCTGCAGCTTTTTTGACCCATTCCGGAGGTGCAAAGTTCATGTATCCTTGTCCAAGGTTGATACAGTCCGCAGGAAGGTTAGCAACACTGTAGATGTTCATTGAGTGAAGGATCTTGGAACGAGAGTTGAGAAATATTGGCCACGTACTTGTAAATGGACCAAACGTCTTCAGCTAGAGCTCGTCCATCTTTCAGGCGAGATGCAAACTTGACAGGACTTGGGTGGTCGACTTCAGCCATGTCAAGAGAAGGATAAAGTAGTGAAAAGTTTTGTCAATGCTTTTATATGACTCCGAATACTCCGATTAGTGAGGATAGTGGCTGATTGTAGCATGATAATCGACCACTGCCAGCTCAGATCGCGCCGCTCGGTACAATCTTTGCGGCCGTTTACAGCCGGCAAAATTACAACTGCCGTTATTCCTCAGGCTTCCAAGAGACTCCGGTTTCGTTTGCTAGCCCCCTTTTCATCTACGGCCTCAGCTTGTACAAGAACGAGTATGCGAGTTGTTGAATCCAATGATAGTACCTAGCTGCTGCTGAAAAACAGTGATACGCTGCAGCTTCAGAACAGGCTATGATCATCAGCATTTATCAAACTATAAAGTCATAACTCCCACCCAAATCACAATCTCGGCTTCTTTTGGGACTACTCGGAACGCTTCAGGAAAGCACTCGCGGTCCTTACAACGACCGATGCTTGCCAAGGCTCCTTGGTCCCCCTAACGCAAGTGATGATCTGCTACTAGTAGCTTTCGACATGTAGGTCACGGTTCCTTCATCGTTGTAGCTCTGAACGTTGTTCCACGTCTGGATACATTAATCACGTCTCTCTCTTAAACGACTCACAGCTTCTGTGCCAGGAAGCGAGTATTGCCATGCGTACAGAGAAAGGTGATTCCCCTAAGATGTGAACTGTCGAATATCGCATCTCCATCCTCTCAATCAAGTCTGTAGGTTTCTCATAGTAACCTCACTGACTGACGTCCTGATTAAGTGTATCCCTAGCTTAGGGTGCACTACTTCTTTTCTCTCGACAATCGTCTCTCCAAGAAAGCAAAGGAGGTCTGAAAATCTGACGTACGCAGGTTGTTCTTTCGCCTGCCTACAAGATTTACTTAAAAACGGATCAGGAATGCCATCGACAATGATGTGGATCATGGTCACAGGTGGCTTTCTCGGTTCTCATTACAGGGCGCATGTGGTGAACCAGTTCAACAACGCACAGCGCAGTGGCCTGTGTCCAACTGAAGGGTATCACGCACATGCCAACGTTCCAGCTTACGTTCCTGAAGTCGTCAAACATCTTCACCTTTTTGGGGAGGTCGATCATAGCGCGGCATTGGAGCTCGCCTCAAAAAGCCATTCCTTTACTCGGGATCCCCTTAGCCTCAGTTCTTAGCTTCACGAAACTTATCCGTCTTTTCACTATGGCAGACGTAGCTCCTGTTTTCCATGTCGAGCTCATGTACGTGCTTCCTCATGAATATTGCTGATCGCACAGACTCATGTATGTTTTCCTCAGGTTCGGTCCAATGCTCATTGGAGTCTTCTTCAATATGATCTTGTTCGGTGTTAGTCGGATTCCCTTCCCATGCAATTCAAAAAAATACTGAAATAGGCTAATCTTCACACTAGGTATTGCTCAACCAAGTGCGTGTAGTTGTTTGTGGCCAGCACTCAGTAATGACCAGTAACTTCCGATCCTGTAGATGCACTTCTACTTTCAAACGTACAGGTCGTAAGTCTCCTCCCCGAGTCGACTTACAAAACGATATCTGAATCGCGTAGTGATGCGCTTTGGATTAAATGCCTGGTGGGGATTAACATGGGTACTCAACGGATTTACCGCTTACTCTTGATGCTAGGTAGCGTATCTCTTCGTCGTGGAAACAGCAAATACGGTGTTCGACATGATCATAATTTACCAACCGTTGATCACACAATTTGGTGCGTTTTTGACGCTCTCTGTTATGTGCTCATATATTCATCGTCGTATTTACAGGGACCCAGAAAGCTGTCAAGTATTTTCCTACCCGTATGTTATTCACAGATCATCAAGTGAATGTGCCTCTGCTGACTTCAATGCCAGTCTTCATGACCGGTCTGTCTCCCCGTTTTCTTTATACGACAACACTTGCGAATCCTCGTTGAATCGATAGAGCCAATCGTCGTAGTACGTCATGTCCTCGTTTCATTGATCAAATTATTATTCAAGTCCAAACTATAGGTCCTCGTTTCAATGCCTATCCAATGCTTCTTTGCCTGGCGGATCACTAAGATCACCAAGTCGTATATAATACCAGCAATCATTGTGGTGCTCGCGTTCACCTCTGCTAGTAAGGTGGTTGTTTTCAACCTAAATATCACCTGCTGAATTGGAGTGAACAGCTGGGGGCTTCATAACAGGAATCAAGATTGTAATCCTCAAGCTTTTCATCAAGAAGCCAGAGTTGCACTGGTCGGCTCTTCTATGGTTTTTGCCATCTTGTGTGGCAGATATCCTCATTACAGTCACCCTGGTTCGAAGTCTGGTATGTCTGACTTGTATACCACAATATACGATGCCGAAAATAAACCCTTGCAGTCTAAACGCAAGACTAGTTTTAGTGTCACCAATAGCATGATAGACAAGCTCATCAGAAGTAATCCTCATTCTTTTCAAGAATTTCAACGATCCTGATTGCGCTTTACATATAGTGACTGTTCAAACCGGTATGATAACGTGAGTATAAAATTTTCACTGTTAGCTTTGCTTATATCATTCCTAATACTAGTGCTATATGTGCTATAGGAGATGTTGCTTGCTTCATGGCGTTACCTGTACGTACACAGTCTCTGGGTTACTATCTCTATTTTGACATTGCGAAATGACCACGTAATTTTCTTTTTCCAGCATACCGCTATGTGAGTACAATATGTCGAATTTTCTGGTCGCTAGACATAACATCCCATGCTTTTCAGCAATTTTATCTGGGATCTCGCGTTGGCAAAACTTTACACCAATTGCTTGATGTCCACATTGAACGCTCGTTCGGCACTTGTGAATAATGGCCAGACTTCCAATTCTGGAATGTTCATCAATGTGGTTGACTCTACGAACCAAAAGGATATCAGGAGACAGGTGAGTTGATCATCGTTCTAAATGCAATAATTTTACGCTCATGGTGTACGGTCACGATTGCAGACTTTTAGTGGAGCGAGGTTTGCCAAAAATATGCACGAGGTATGTGGTATAATTCCAGTAGTAGATTCTCAGTCATCTTACGCAGGTCGATTTCATCTCTAGTTGACCAATGGCAGCGACGTTTATGAGCTCGACAGTGCCAAGACCGTCGAGGCAGTTCAAGCTCAGGACTCTCCTTATAAAATCGCAGAAGAGGTCTGATCGGCGTGTTGTTTAGGTCATTGGATAATGCAATGGCCATATGTCACCTTCTGAATTGCGGATCCTATTGGTTCAGGAAATGCACCGTCACCCAGAAGTTCCGTTTAAACTAAATCTTTCTGAACTTATTATTGGATTCACCTCATCTGTACTGTATCAAGCTCGGGTGCAGCAAATAAACAAGCATATATAAACAAGCACATTCATGTTCATTGAAATAGCGCTGAAAGCTTTTCTCATCTCACGGTTCTAATAGTACGGGCCTGTAACGTTTTGGTGTCTGGTGCTTTGGGTACATTGAGGTTCCAGGGGATTTCAGTGAAGGTGCCTAATGATCGCAAAAGTGAGAACGATGGGATCACGGGAGAAGTTCAAGGCTTGAGAGGGCCTGAGCTGGCCTGAAGTTTGAGGAAGCAAGTTTGGCCGGTGACCATCAATCAAACCACTGATCATCAAATGTACAACCTTGCTTGAGCAGTGTTTCCTCGTGGATTTTTAGAGAGGTGGCGTTCGCTCTGAAGACTTTTTGAAGAGATGTAGATTTGTATCCTTTACTGTACAGTGTAAGGTTCACCAGAACGATCTGCAAAGATCAGCTTAGTCTCGTGAGAATTTTGATATTTTTGTTTGTGGGACCATGGACCCTTATGCTTCTGTCACAGCAACAATCCGAACCGGCCTCACAATGGATTCGGTTGTTATTCGGTTGATTCGCTCCTCCGAATCGTGGTTGAAAGCTTACATCCTGAGAAACTGTTCCACCTGCTTTAAATCAAAGCAAAAAGATTCAGGCAACCAAGGGGCTCTTTCTTTCCCAACCTCTCTCCTTGACTTACCATGGCTACTGTGCTCGACGATCACAAAGATGCCAGCTCATCTATAAGCTCCGGCGACCGTCGTGTTATCGAGGATCCTGTCATGGAAAAGAGGGTTTGGCGCAAGATTGATATGTATGTTGTGCCCATCGTTGCTATGTTCTACCTGTTATCCTTCCTGGTAATATCTTTCAATTGCCTCGTCTTCCAAAGTTCATGCTCGGCATTAGGATCGGACGAACGTTGCCAACGCTCGAGTTGCAGGCCTGCAAACAGATCTCAAAATGACGAATAAGCAATACAGTATCGCGTTGACTGTAACTTACGTGCCGTATATCGTCGCTGAGCTACCGTCGAATCTTATGCTCAAGGTACATTCTACATCCTCCCAGCGTATCTCTTTACTCAATCATTGCAATCAGGCCGTAGGTCCCAATTTGATGCTTCCGACAATGTTGACTCTTTGGGGTGTTGTGACTACACTTCAAGGCGTTGTCAAATCATATTCGGGTCTTCTCGCGTGCCGATTTTTCCTAGGTCTACTTGAGGGTGGTGTATTTCCAGGACTAGTGCTCTACCTCTCATACTTCTATCCACGATACAAAATGAACTTACGGCAAGTATTTTAGAAATGCCGTTTCACACTCAAATGCTCATCCACTTCAAATTAGAGTTTCCATGTTCTTTTCCGCCGCATCCCTTTCTGGTGCTTTTTCCGGTATACTGGCGTTCGCTATCATTCACATGAACGGCATCGGAAATCGACCAGGTTGGGCTTGGATCTTCATCCTTGAAGGCTTGTTTACAGTCTTGTTCGGTGCATCTTCCTATTTCACCCTTCCTCGATCTGTCGACAAGGCGTGGTTCTTTACCGCAGAAGAAAAAAGCTACGTGAACGCAAAACTGTTGGAAGACAACACTCAGAAGGATGAAGAAATGTTCACCTGGAAGGAAGTCATAGAGGGTATAAAACTTCCCCAGGTGTGGTTCCTTGCCATCACATTTTTCTTGGATGGCGTGGTATTATATTCATTGGCCTAGTAAGTCATCATCGTTCTGAAATGATTCGACGAATTTATAGGTTTTGTCGCAGCTTTTCTCCATCTATCATACAAGGACTGGGATTCACTGCAGCAAGGGCACAGCTCATGAGCGTACCCCCCTTCGCAGTCGGATTTGTTGTTGCTATAGTTTCAGCTTGGATTTCCGACCACTATCGATGTCGTGGAATCATTGTCATCGTATCTTCAATCTTCTGTGTCATTGGCTTCGCTATGTTCCTAGGTATGTTGTTGAACTCGTCATGCACAGGGATGAATCCTTATCGATCTTGAATGAAATTTGAACTAGGCTCAAAATCACATCACGTTCAATATGGTTCCCTCTTTTTGTCAATACCCGGAACCTACACCACTGCACCGACTCTCTCTGCATGGAGTTCAAACAATGCCGCTCCGCAGACACGTCGTGCAACAGCGATTGCAATCGGTTTCATCATGACCAATTCTGGCGGTATTCTCGCGACGTGGCTTTTGGGTTCACTCAGTCCTGCACCGGAATACACCTCCGCAACGATTACTTTACTGGTTTTCAGTGCAGTAATGGCCATTTTTGGAGGCATTAATCTCTTTTACTTGTGGAGCCAGAACAAGAAGAAAGCAGAGATTAGGAAAACGTTGACAAGAGACCATGAACAGTCCGGGCTTGGAGATCGGAGTGCTTGGTTCGTTTACAATTTATGAGGTCTTCACGTTGCGTAATTATTGGGTCTTGAGAGTAATGTTGAGCGATAGTGAGAATGCAATTATATGACACTGATGATAGTCAATCAGGGATACATGAAATTGTAAATTAGCACAACATAGAAAACAGGCGTAAGACAATTCTGCGAAAGTCCAATGAAAACCACCTCTGGGTACCTTTGACGGGTGGAATGCTGTTAATGAAAGAGACTACTCCAAATCGCTATAGAGTTGGTAGTTCCTGTTATAAGTTCCAGCAGCAAGCATATGCCCATTGCTCGAAATATCCACCGACATGACTTTACCCGAATCAGTCGTGAGAGTACGCAGAAGCTGCCAGTCGTCTGCACTCCATAATTTTACGTAGCCATCATACCCTGCTGAGGCGAAAAACAATCCTGAGCGATAAGACCATTCCTCTTCAGGGGTGAAGGTCGGTGCAGATGCGCCAGCGTCGGGTTTAGGTGAGGATTCGGCTGTTTCTATGTCGCCATTTACGTCAGGTGAGGTGGGTTCAGGAGTTTGAGGTTTCTTGAAGAACATATCATTAGCTTCATAAAATCGGACATCAGAGATGTTAGATGTGTGTCCCGGAATGGTGTATAGTGACTTCAATGATCGCATATCCCAGATTCGGATTGTGTCGTCACCAGCACCAGTGGCAATTTGGTATCTGAACAGAGGAAACGAGACAGGTATTCCGTAAGCAGCAAAATAACGGGGAGAAAAAATCATCCGAACCCAGTAGGGGAAAACGCAATGCTGTAAATGCCTTGGACGTGTCCGTCTAAAACCATTGCAGTTCGACCTGTGCGAAGATCCCATACGCGGCCGATGGCGTCAAGACCTCTGTTGGGTGAAACAAAATCAGTCTTAGGTATTTTAGTAGAGATAGAATTGTATTGCATACCCTGAAGCAATCAACGAACCATCGTTTTGGAAATCGATTGAGTAGACTTCTTTTGAATGGCCCTCTTGTAGCAAAAGCTCTTGGGATGTGGCGACGTCCCATAATCGCCACGAAGTATCATAACTAGCGCTTGCGACGTAGTCTCCTGACGGGTGGAAAGCAACTCTGCAGACCCGTTCTTGATGACCTTTGAGAACGGAAAGAGGTGATTCACTAGAGAATGTATGAGTTCAGGGTTAGGGAAGGTGAAGGCAAAAATATACCTATTTAGTGACCACAGATGCAGATGACAGTCTGCAGCACCACTCACAAGGTTGACTGAGTCGGGGCTTTGACTCAACGTTGCTTGTGGATGCCATGCGACGCCACCCACGCGATCACTGTGCCCTTGGATTGTACTTAGGACAAAGACAAGAAGGAGAAACAAAAGACACACCCCGAAGTGAGCGTATTGGTGTACAAGCAGGCACATTCCATAGTTTGACTGTCCCTGACCAGCTACCTGTGACTAGGATCTCGTTATTGGGCGAAAATCTAACTTGAGAGATGGGTCGTTCGTCGCCAATTTGGGAGCCAAGAATTGCAAATTTCTGCCAAGGGAGGTTCAGCTGTGTAATTATCACAGGCGAATGACAGAGAACTTACTTTGACTTCTCCGAAGACCTTTTTTCGGATGTCAACTATTCGACCTAGTTCCATTTTACTATCTATGAGCTGCTGAGCGATCCGTTTTTGAGCTCTGTTATGAAAGAAAACAGAAAGAGAGTGGGTAAGCACCTTGCCTATCTTAAGCCTATTGGTAGGATGAATGTTAACCTGGGGAGTGAATATTGTGCGATTTTTCTTCGTGCTTCGAGAAGCTCTAACAAGCCTGGGGTGTAGAATTCGGATTCCTGTGTAAGTGGGTTAGTTCGTGTTCGGAAAGAGGCGAGCACGGTACGGACCTCTTCTTCATCACTCTCATTGGAAGATTCCTCATCGACTTGCATAGTATCATCACCACGAGCATGGTTGATTTGAGAAAGAACATAAATTAGACGATCCCGTCGATCTGCCGGCTGTGGAAAGATGAATACAGGTTTCAGAGACAGTACAGTGGAACCGCACTCGTTCGCCAAATAGTGTTATAGGTTCCCCAATTTCTCTGAGCCGTGCCTTGACACGGTTGTCGTCTGTAGGCACGGCAATATTCCGTGCCTTCTTCTTGCGTTCTAACTCGTCCAGCATGACCTGGTTTTCCATTCTCGCCCTCTCTGAACCGAGGAAATTGCCATCGTCCATGAGCGTGTCGAAAGTGAGTTCTGACATATTGAAAAAGGATCAAGGAATAAAAATATCAGAGTTGATGCTGGAAGTAAAGAGGAGAAGATATTGAAGTCATTTCAAACTCCGCCCCTTATCACAGAACGCGCTATTCGGCGGCAATACACGCGCCCTTGTGCTCTGTTCAGCCATGCAGTCTGCTCGTACAGCGGCCAACCAGCCTCCAGTCAAGATATATAATGCCGTATACTCTTCTGTACAGGTGAAATCCCTTTTTCTCCTTAAGTGATTCTGTCTAAATATGTATAGGTTTATGAGTGCATGATCAGAGGGATCGCTGTCATGCGTCGACGCGGCGATTCGTATGTAAACGCGACCCAGATCCTCAAGGTCGCCGGTATTGACAAAGGAAGAAGAACAAAGATCTTAGAGAAGGAAATTCTGCCTGGCAAACACGAAATCGTTCAAGGTGGCTATGGGAAATACCAAGGAACTTGGTGAGCCCCGTGATTTACCAGCTAGGTCGGGTTTGCTCATCCTGGGGATATAAGGATTCCACTCGACAGAGGACGCGATATTGCTGCACAGTATGGTGTATTGCCGCTGTTAGCTCCGCTATTTGACTTTACACCAAGTACCAACTCGCTCTCAGCGTTGCCGATGACTGCTCCTCCTAATCTCGCTGGAGTCACACCCCGTCCCATTTCCGCGTCCACCTCTTATGGCAGTCTAAGCGCAAACTATCTGCCTGGTGTTCTAGCACCTCCTCCAATAATGCCTGGCTCTGCTCTCCGTCTGTTGAATCAAGGCCGTGCTCAAGGTCTTTTCACACCCTCTACTTCTGCTGCACACGGCTCAGGTCGATTTACGCAAGTCTCTCCAGCTCCAGGCCAGTCTAAGTCTCCTTTTTCTCCTCCGTCAGCTACTCCCCCACCTCTAAATGCTCTCAAACGACCACGGTCTGATCCGGAGCCTATGGCTCCTACTCCCCCAATTGACGTGTTGATGAGTGATGGAACTCGACCACCGTCGACAGATGCTCCAGCAAATAGTACTACAACCGGTGACCATGGACCGTCACCTGCTAAACGACCTCGGAAGGAATCTGCACCTCCAGAGCGGACTCCGTCTTTCACTCCAGTGGCCAATACCACTGCTACGTCTATAAATACTGCTACAAGGCCACCAAGTGCATCAAGCGGCGGTTTCCCTTCTATGACGCCTACGACCACTGCTGACCGAGAACATATGCCTCGTTTCGCGACCAAGCCTACTTACCCTCGCAATCTCGACCCTTCTGTGCCTCTCAAGGATACCAGACGCGCCGCAGTAATAGCTTCTATATACCAGGGTGACGATCCGGTCGCGGTTTTGAATTTGTTGCGTGAGATTGTTTCCTTTCCTACAAACGGCATCCATAGAGGGACTACCCCTACCCCGTCGAACAATGGAAGAACTATCGACGTCGATACGATACTGGACGATCAGGGACATAACGCCTTGCACCTCGCCTCGTCTTTGTCACGCGTATCTACAGTGCAGGCACTTTTATCCCATGGCGCGGATGTTCATCGCGGTAACCATTTAGGAGAGACACCACTTATGCGTACAATTCTGTCGACGCATTCGTATAACACTCAATCGCTATCAACATTGCTACAAGCTGGTCTCAATCAGTCTATTCTCACCGTAGACAGCTCACGAAAGAGCGTCTTACACCACATTGTTTCGCTCGCAGGAGTAAAGGGCCGCGCTGTGGTGGCACGATATTATCTCGACCATATCTTCTATTGGATCGCTAAAGAAATGATGGGTGACTTTGGTTGTATCGTTGACCTGCAAGACGAACATGGTGACACTGCCCTTAATATAGCAGCCCGTGTCGGCAGCCGCACGCTTGTGAGGACTTTGGTGGACGTGGGTGCGAACAAGACGCTGTCAAATAAATTGGGATTGAGACCGGGAGATTTTGGAGTCGAGACTGAGGTAACTGTATGTGGTGCTCGGAGAAACATCGTCTGCTTAATTTTTTTGTTTTAGGAGCTGTCTGTCGGACAAAAAGCTGAAGACATTGTGCAAATGCTTCGCCCGGCGGCTCCCGCGCCTGTACAGAAATCTCAGGATGTCATTGCTGGTATGTTTGCTCGTTCTCATCCCCGAAAGTTAATTCAGCTGGTGAATTTCTGCGCAGACATGACCGCCATGGTCCAATCACTCGCAACTGATTTTCAAGCCGAAATCAAAGTTAAACAAGATGCTCTCGACGTTACTCAAGCACACCTCCGAGCTGCAACTCGCGAGCTCTCAGAACAAAGAAAGCAGATTCAGTCTTGGCAAACACGCTGTGCGGAGCTTGACCTACTAGCACAACGAGTGAAAAATTTGGAAAAGGCGATTGAAGAAGAGGATACGTGGGATTGGACAGGGAGAAGTAGTGCGAAGAATTCTGAGAAAAATGACAAACCGGATCAACATAAGCCAAACCGGCAGGTGGAAGAGGACATTGATGCTGACGCGTCTGCGGACGATGACGACGAAGCTATGCCTCTGAACGCGTCTACAAAGGCGATAACAACATCACCAATGTCGGCATCGCCAGCATTCCGATACAGGGGGACCGTATCAACCATGGCCGGCGTGACAGGGAACAGTGAACTATCTAATTTCATACAAAATTCACCTTTCGCCACTGATCCGGATCCACCGATACCTATGGGTAACGATGCAGAGACATTGATCAGGTTACGGAGAATGAAGATGTGGCATATGAGATTAGAGGAACTCATGGAGGAGCGATTGAAGAGTTTGCGGGGAATGAGTGTGGAGAAGGAATATATGTGTCGGAGAATTGTCGCATTGTGTACTGGAATGGCGGTTGATAAGGTTGAAGATGTAAGCAGTATTTCTTTTCGTCTTCCATCAGTTTTTGAGTTGAGAGGTCTGTGCAGATGTTGGATAATTTGGTTATTGCAATGGAGAGTGAAGCTAATATTGTAGATATTGGCAGAGTATCTGGGTTCATGCAGAAGGTGCGCACAAATCACCATTTAACCGTTGCATAAATGGACTTTCTTTTTACTCAGGTTCGTGACGGTATACTATGAGTTTAGGGCGGACTGTGCAGTAATGTTTCAATCTGCTTACAAATTGCCAAAGTACGCTTCACTTATTTTGACCTGGACTCAAAACCTGAACTTTACTGAACTAGTATCTCTTCCAATTACTTTCATACATAATTCAAGTGTTATTTCGGTGGACTCCAGTAATGTTGTATATCTACTACGATCCGTTTTTTTTTTCAAACATTGTGCTATGGACTCGGAAAGCATGATTCCGAACCAGATTGGAAACCGTCCGTATGTTGTAACACTCAAATATGACAGATGTACAGTGACGAGGAGAAAATTGGAGGTCATACTTCGTTTTACTCTTCTTTACAATCTCCCTCCTCAGGGTTATCTACGATCCGTATGTATCCCTAAACCTTGCAACAACCAGATAGCATAGGCAAACAATGCACCCATCACCAGAGCCCCAGCAACGGTACCGATCTTGGCAAATATAGTAGCGATGCCATCCTCGAAAGTCCAGGCGAAAATCGTGATAGAGATGTACAATGCTACCATCGAACCCATCGCAAATAAATTTGGAATGGAAAGAAGGAATACCATATGAGTCGGACGAGTTGCCAAAGCCTGTCCTTCTTATAAGTCGCAGCACATGTAAGTAGTTGTTCCAAACGAGAATACCTTGAAATCCCGCACAGAGGCATCCGTAAATAAGAATGACAATGCAGTTCCAAATGTGATGGAAACAATTGTGGCACATAGCGAAGCAAGTGCTGCGACCATGGAGGCTCCGTCAATCCGATCTGAGAAAACCATTGATGTAGCAGCCGATAACACAAGTCCACTAGTGATTCCTAACGTTCCCCAACGTCTAACCAAGCTATCTCGAAAATCCATCCAGGTTTTAGGATCATCCGAGTCTAGTTGAGCCTGTAATGTCTCAGGGCGTGATCCTAGAAGCACAAGTAGGCAGAGGGAGAAGAAAAAATTGGGCTGACCGGCATCGGAGTAAATTTCTTGACGCCACGTCGCCACCCAGAGTTGGATGAAATTGTTCGAGCTTGACTTCGGGGATTAGCTTTGATACACCCGTCAAGAGTGATCTCGGAGTCGTCGACGCGAATTGGTTGAAGTTCTTCAGACGAGCGCATAAGTAGTCCTGGAGAAAGTTGGGAGGAAAAGGATCAGACTGAAAGTAAGTACAGTAGTTGGGATGACAATAATCCTGGGCGCCATCGATATATTCATGGATAGCGATGAGCGGTTGATGAGTATCAAATGACAATGTAAGAGCTTGTAAAAGTCTCTCAGGGCTGAGGCGAAGGCTAGTTCTCAGATCCCTGACCGCCTGCTGAGTTAAAAAGGGTTAACTCCGACTGAATGCCGGCCGTTTTCCGAACCGCGGCCCCGGTTATAAAGTATATGTATACAAAGTATACTACTTTGGCGCGCGCATAGGCGCCCGTCGGAGCTTCAAAATTCTTGGGGGTCATAGCAACCAACCAACCAACGGCAACCTTTTATGAAATGAAGCTAATTGCTTTTTGGAAACAAATATCTTTGCATTGAGGAGACAATTTTGACCTTCTTCCAAATAACTCGACCATGTACCAACCGTCTCCTGGATCGTCCAGTCCTATTACCTCCGCTCCAAGTCCCCTTCAAATTCCCGAAAACACGACCCACAGAACACGACCGGACGACTATGTGTATTTTGAGCGCTCCACGGCTGGTTTTTCGTCTGAAGCCGTCGCACGAGCTACAGCTGCAAAGCTGAAGTTGGTGTCATACTACAAGATGGCCGTGGACTCTGCCATCGAGAGGAATGCTCGGTGAGCGGTAGTCTGTTGCACAAAAACGCCTTGTTGATCTTCACTCCAGCCGCATCGAACTGGAGACCAAACTATCACAGACGTTACAACCAGAATCTAAGGAGCGTGAATTGCGGAAGCATTCCAAGATGGAGTCGCAGCATCTGAGGTTACGGAGGACAAAGATCAAGCTTACAGACTTCAAGACTGTCAAGGTGATAGGAAAAGGCGCATTTGGCGAGGTATCAGGCCCTCCGATAATGCTTCTATATCGTTTACTCACACATTTTGGAAGGTCCGTTTGGTTCAGAAGGTAGATACTGGCAAGGTTTACGCGATGAAAACTCTGCAGAAATCCGAGATGTTAAAACGAGACCAGGTATATGTCCTGACCAAGTTATGTTTAAAACTAGCTAACCGAAACACTTCAGCTGGCACATGTTCGTGCAGAGCGAGATGTGCTCGCTGAATCTACGTCACCTTGGGTGGTACAACTATTCTATTCTTTCCAAGATCCCCTTTATCTTTACTTGATCATGGAGTTCCTTCCTGGCGGTGATCTTATGACGATGTTAATGAAGTACGACGTGTTTTCGGAGGATGTAACACGATTCTATATGGCCGAATGCATATTAGCCATCGAAGCTGTTCACAATCTAGGCTACATTCATCGGTGAGTAAAAGCAGTCGAGACGATGAAGTAAAAGCTGAAAAACCCCGTAACAGTGATATCAAACCCGACAACGTTCTCATCGATAGATTTGGGCACTTAAAACTATCAGATTTCGGTCTGTCTACAGGTCTACACAAAGTTTCGGATGGAGAGATTTATAAGCGCTTCTTGGAGGAGGAGAAAACCCGAAATCCTGCCCGGAACAGTGTTCAAGTCAATCCAATCAATTTGACCATGAGTAGGGACCAGATTGCAACATGGAAAGCTAATCGACGGAAACTGGTGTGTTCGCTCTCTACGATATTCACATAGCACTTGACTGATCGAGACATTCACAGGCATATTCGACTGTTGGTACCCCGGACTATGTAAGTTTATGAATGAGCCCTTTATCATAAATGTCTCTGATTGATTGGCTCAGATCGCCCCAGAGGTCTTTTTGATGAAGGGATACGGCAAGGAGTGCGATTGGTGGTCCTTAGGAGCCATCTTCTTTGAGTGTTTAGTTGGATATGCACCATTCTGCTCAGATAATCCAGGGGATACATATAAGAAGATCATTGACTGGCCCAAATACCTTTTCTTTCCGGAAGAAGTCTTCATTTCTCCAGAGGGTGAAGACTTGATTAGAAGGTGTGTCATATTACCACTGCATTTTGGACGTAGGTTGGATGTTCTCTCGCCGTTTAGCATGATGACTTGGGCCGATAGTCGTCTTACTGCGAATCAAATCAAATCGCATACCTTTTTCTATGGCGCGGACTGGTCTTCTCTCCGACTTATTGAACCCCCGTTTGTACCTCGCCTCCAATCTAGCACAGACACTGCCTACTTCCCGACTGATGATTTCGGCAACATGCCTGATCAGTTGGAACAGGTGGAAGGTATCAGTGCGGAGAAAGACCTTGCCTTCATAAAGTGCGTCCTGTTTTCTTGACTCTTAATACTGGATGGTCCACTAATGTCGGTACTTCAGTTTCACGTTCAAACGATTCTCTTCTTGATCGCCATTCGTTTCTTGTTTCCATCCTCTCACATTACTGCATACCCGTCATACATGTATCAAAAGTAATTACTCGCAATTAAGGAATGGATTGTAACATAGCGCATGCTTCGCATCTTCAAAGTCAGTTCGCAACAGGCCGCATGGTCTTTATGATAAGATAAGCTCACCTGAATACATGCGCCATCAAACGCGTCGTAATTCTCATTCTCACATTCTAACCACCTTTCAACGCTCCGAAGATTATAAGGCCTCCCAACCTGCTATCTTATCTACGTAAAGTGCAACCCGAGCCAGTATCTCTATATTACATGAAGAATCATCTTTATATTCTATAATATCGGAGCGTCTGCAAGGTGTGTTATTATCTCTACAGCCACGCGTACATGCAAACTGAGGGTGCAGGCGAGCTATCACGTTTGAATTTGTGCACTAGCTGACAACTTTACTGGTAAGTTGTATCTGCTTGTATCTGGGGATGAGATTCAACGCATCATAAGAAATGGTCGACAACTCTCAATCCTCACACAATAATCTCTTTCCTGCAACATCTATCGGGCGTTCTGCTGGCTCAAAACTACTTAACCCAGGCTCAGAGCAACCTCGTTCCCTCAGTCGCCAATCATCTCGGGAGTCGCTGAATGTGATTGCTCATCCTCTGCTTTCGCCGTCTAGTACAGGATCAGCTTTGTCTAGTCCATCCGGCTCGGGTTCTACAACTACGGTGTCTAATTCTGCTGCTACGACCTGGGATAATGGCTATTCCTCCAACAATCTAGGATATGTCCCATATACTCGCACTCCACGTCACAAACCTTCGCCCGCTTCACCGACACATCCCACTCCTCACGTATCTCACTCTTCGAGCAACCCCTCACCTTCTGTCATCGTTACACCTGCCACATCATCATCATCATCATCCTCTGCCAATCACCTCGACGCTACGACAAAACTTCAACTGATGAATTTGAAAGCAGCTGCACAGGCGTTGGGCTTAGACGCTGGAACTGTTGGATGGGTCATCCTCGAAGCATTGGCGGGAGAGCATGGCACAGAGTGGGATGCCATTTGGGATACACTTAGTACAGGCAAAGCCACACTACTACTTCCGTCTGAGCCTCTTGCAACCTTGAAAGGGAAACTCACAAATGCACCACTGATATCTCCGGGGTTCGTTCGGAATCATATCCTTTATACAGAATCGGATGGAACAGTGCCAGGAAGGGCAGTCAGTCTATCTGGCTTGCGAAGTATCCTTGGCGAAGATAAGGGTACGTGCTCAATTCTGCTGTCGATTGATTGGTGCTGATTCAAATTATTGATATAGCCAAATGTTCATAACGTTTGCTTCTACTCTTCATCCCCATACACAATCCTTTCGCGATATATCATCTCCTGGGACGCGCGCAAAAGGATTCGCGAGTCTCATGCCGTCCACTGTGCAAACCATGTCCCTATCCGATTATCCTACATACCTACTCCCAACAAACACACCAGCTCTATCGTTACCTCCACGCGGATCATTGTCTCTGCCACCGCCATTACCTCCTCGGAGAAATCTTCAGTCACATCAAACAGTATCAGGAAGCAGTAGACCTTCCACACCGACGCATGATGGTGGCAAAGGCGGGTCTGGCAATGCGTCAAGTCGATTTGCTGGTTTTGCTAGTTTGTTTGGTCGAAATTCAAGCAATACGCCAACCGCTCAACCATCTTCTCCCGCAGGCTCTCGACCTCCGTCCATCGTCCTATCTGATACCGCAAGTGTCAACGAAGACATACCAGAAGTTGGTGTGACTAAGGATCATGTCAATCCCTCTGATGCATCGGCGATGAACTCACATACGTCGATCTCTGTCCCTGCTTTTGTAGTTTCCACTAGCATAATCGATCAGGAAATCTTGAGAGGAATCTGGAAGGGAATAATCGGAGATGTTGAGAAAGCTCTACGATCCACCTCGTTCAATACTTTCCCATCCATCCTTCCAAGCATCCTCATCTCTTTCCTCGAAAGCGCTAATGCACTGTCAGTTCTGCGAACCTCCGCTCCGCATCCTCGACATTCAACTAACAAATCAAAGACAATGACGAAGAGGCTCATATCCGGATCTGGTGCTCTGAGGGAAGGCAAAGAGGGAAAGGAAGTAACTGAAGCGGAGCTTCATCCGGTTCTCGATTCAACACCATCTTCTTACTCTGCTCACGCTCATGCCGACTTGGAGCATTATGTATATGAAATCAATCCGTACGGTGTTAAGGAGGGCTGGGGGTTTTCTGTGGGTGCCACCACTGTGTCCGGAACTGATGGTGTAGGTGGTGTTGTAGATCTCAAGGAAGCTGAGACCGGAGCTATGGAGGCGATTGAGGACCTGAGTGCTCGTTGGCAGATATTCTATCGGGAGGTGGAAGATGCCGTAGTTGAGTGGGTTGATACTGAGGCTCAGCAATTTGAGGATGAAAAGAGTGAAACGGATCAAGAGAGCGATGGAGAGCAGGGGCATAAAGAGAAGAGGACGAAGGAGATTCTTGATCAAGCGGAGAAAGTTCTGTGTTGTGTTGGTGGGGTTTATGAACGGTGCGCTTCTCCTCACTTGTGAATCCTACGACTATAATGACGAGCTTTTATTGCATATAGACTACTCCCTGCACCTTCGCCTTGTACGACATGGACGTCCACCAATATTACTACTCCTGATATAGACGATACTTGTCAGTCTAACACCTCCGAGCCAACCGAAATCATCACCGATACTGCCCATGACGACGCTCTGGCATCCCGTATCGCGGCCTTAGTAATGATTGACTTTGGATTGCGTGATTTGGACTTAGACGTCGGCAGTGCAGGTGAAACGGACGACGAGGTGAAGTCCAGGAGAGAAGTGCAGGTGATGGCCGTCCTTCGAGCTTGTGGGAACGAATTATGTGTACTGGAGAAGATGTTTACTCCAAGGGAAAAAGCAGACGCGATGGTGAGGGCACATAGAGTGTTGGTTGGTGAGTTCTTTCATGCATTTGTGCATGCCAGGCATACCAGTCATATTAACTGCTCTTTGTAGATGGTTTAACCAAATTGTCCTTTACAATCTCCTTAAAGGACACCGAAGCGAAGCCTGAATCTCATTCTCGGTCTGGGTCGTCATCGGAGGAAGAGCAGGAGCCGGGAGAAGAGGAGCTTGAGACGGCTGTTCCGTGGAAGAAGGATGATACATTTCCACAGCCGGAGGATAATGACGATATTGACATGCAGGTTCAAGAGGAGGCAGGAGAAACAAAAGTCAACGTTCTGGACGAAACTGAAGCTGACAAAACTGAGAAATCATCTGTTACAAAGCCAACAAACGAGAAGCCTCTGTCCTCACAAGCAACATCGTTCTCACTTGACACGCTTTTCCCCCTTCTCATCCTTTCCGTCGTTATCTCAAACCCTCCTCGCCTGATATCACATCTACTGTTCACCCAACGCTTCCTTTTCACACATACATTCCAAGCATCGTTGCAAAATAGTTCAAGTGCAGCTGGCGAGCAAGCATATTGCCTTGTCAACCTAATGGCGGTCGCTGAGTTCATCGGAAATTTGGATCTGGAGGGCGTTGTGTCAGCACGCGACAATGCAGTCCTACCTGAAGACGGCCTAATGCCTATACCTGTCCCCATGACTCTCCCTATCAACATTGGGGGTAGACCTAGCAGTCGTCGCGCTTCAATGAGCTCGCATTATTCAGCTACATCAAAGGATGGAAGTTCTCCTACCACACCCGTGTTATCTTCTTCTTTCACCCTCCGTAACCGTGTGGAACAACAAGCTTCTGCGCTGTCCTCCTCCGCAAATAAAGTTCTCACCGGCATGTCCGGTGTTATGGATTCATCCATTGGAGGTTTTGGCGGTTTGTTCAAGAGTATGAACGTCAACCTGTCCCTCCCCGGCTCTCTTCCCGGCGGGTTTGGATTTGGTGGAGAGGAGTCTTCTGGTCCAGTGACGCCCGCGCCGAGTTCTGCGCAGGCTGCTGCTCCCTGGAACCATCCACATCTGCAAAGTCAGACAACGACCAATTCGAGAGAGACGATAGATCGCAAGGAGAGCGGTTTTTCTATCAAGAGTTTGAAGCTTCCTTCAATGCCTAACATGCCCGTGATACCCAATATACCGACTCTCACACGAAGTAACACACCTGGACCTGGAGACTCTAGGGAGAAGGAAATGGTTAGCGTATCGAGGCCGGGAAGTGTACGAAGTATGCGCAGCACTCGTAGTCGAAAGTCCGATGTTGGTTCACTCTTTGGTGAAGAAAGTACAGAGGAAGATGATGAATCGGAAGACATGGCTGAAGATGAAGACGAGAATGAAGATGAGAGTGGTGCAGATGAGGAAGATGATGAGGAAATGGATGGTGATTCACTTCATCCCCCGTTCCAAGATGATGACAACGATGAAAGCGATGTCAGTGATTCCAGACCCATTGATACACGAAGCATTAAGAGCTTCGAGAGTATGATGAACGATGGAAAGAGACGAGGGAAGATTAAGTCTGCTAACAAAGGCGCCACTGTTGCTTCGAAGGAGAAGAGGAAGCCTAACACCTTGAATACTGTTGCCGGTGCGGCAGGGGCTGCGAGGAAAAGTCTGAGCGACAGGTTAGCAAAAGTTTCAAGTGGAATTGGCGGGCGCGCAATCAAAAAGGTATGTTATCACATGGATGCCTTGAGTTGATTTTCTTTTCCTCTTATCACCCTCACAGCCTCAAACCTCCTCACCTCCACCTCCAGCATCGCGAAGATCATCTCTGCTCTTCCCGGACCCAACTTCTTCCTTACCAAACGCTGCTCGACTAGATATACCTCAATCTCCCGTAGGAGAACCGCTTCCCCTAGCCGGTCCTCACCGGGTTGCGTCTCCGCCCTCATTCCTTCATAGTTTACCTCCTCCCAATAACCGATTCATGAACTTGACATCTGTGGAAGATCTGCGTCTCGGAGAAGTGACTACATTATTGCAGGAATATCAGTCTCTCGTACAGGCTGTTAACGATGCCGGTGGATTCTCGTTGTCCACCACGGAGTCAGTGGGCGAAGACCCACTGGGTAAACTCTAGATTTACGAACCTTCACCTTCATGTATGCAATGCTGTGTACTGTTCCTAGATATCCTTACACTATCTCCTCGAGGACTCGCTCTTGAGACTGGGACTCATCACTGATTAAATCGCGCTTCTGGTACATTAATCTCATCGTTGTACTATCTACACCAATCTTACCGTGCTGTTGGATCTCGTGGATGTCGCTGAAGATTCGCCGATTGAGACTGCTATGGATCGTGAATTTGTGACTATCCTCTCGTTCTCTTCTGAAGTTTACCTCTTATATCCTTTCTATCTTTCTTGCAAACCTCATATATATACATGTATTGACATGACTTGTGACGACTTTCACTGATCATGATCATTGTAACATCACCCTTGAGCTTGTAGAATGTGCAGGGACTACGTATGATTTCCTGGAATATTGATTCTTGTATCATTGACTATGACAATACTAACTACGAAGATAGTAATCAACATAGGCAAATGCGGAAAAATTGCAGACCGATAGAATAGTCATTATTTTTTCTTAATTTCGTATTAACGAGCTTTCGAAGGCTTAAAACAGTAAACGGAAATGGGATAAGCATAGCTTTAACTTAAGCAAAGTAAAAGTACAGTGTCATAGTTCTCTGATTATTTTTTTTTGCTATCTGTGCTGACCTGAATTCTTTCGGGGCCAACCAGAATCTACCGGGCTGTTGATGTGTGAGTTGTCTCCTCGTCCACGACCTCGACCTCTGCCTCCTCTACTTTCGCGATTTTCCCGACCTCGTGGGACTGCGTTCCCACCGAATCCGCCAGGACTTCCGTGACCCAGCGGAGAAAATGACCGTTGGGGAAGCATACCTGATGGGGAACCATTCGAATTCAACGGCAACGGACCACCCCAACGCTGATTGAAAGGCGGAATTTGTGCACCGGAGGAACCTGAGGGAATGGCGTTGATCGGAGGTATTGGACCTGCGCCAGCAGCGGATATTAGCGGAGTGTTTGCGAGGGCTTGTGTGACAAGGGCCAGTTGTTCGGGAGTCAGAGAAGCAAGCTCTACTGCGAGTGCGTTTTGGTCGATAGAAAGCCTTGCCGATGCGCTAGCAATAGTTGAGAGGGGTGCGGTGGGTAGGATGGAAGCTATGGCGGGAGGAGGAGTTGGAACAGAAGCTGGATTAGAAATGTAGGGTGCTGAAGCAGAAGGTATCACTGGAGTAGGCGCAGGCGGAGGAGATGCAAGTCTCCCTTTGTTCAATATCCAGATGCCGATAAGATAATTGGTCGTTCGGATTTTGGGTAAACATAAATCATCCAATAATTCAATGTAGTCGGGCAGTGGATGGCTAGACAGGAGCGGAACAATATACAGTTCCTTTCCGGGATGATAGTCCTTTGGTTTGTTTCCCCAAGGAAACACGAGTCCGTGGCGCCTACAATAAAGCTACATCAGTGGAATGAAAGTTGACAGATGGTGGACTTGCACTCACCCTTTGCTAATGAGAAATTCTGATAGAAGTTTGAACCCAGGATCATCAATCCCAGATGCTGGTGCAAATGCTACCGCAACAAGTTCTTTTGTCGGGTTCATGCGCATTTGTAACAGGTACTTGGCTGAATTTTCGACTGGAACACGACCGTCGATCCGGAGAGTATCAGTTGGAAACAAGGTCTTCCATTGTCCAGACATTACATCGATAGGTTTACCGCCAATTTGGCGGCCAACGACCGGGGTCTCTTGAGGAGTATTGGAGTCAAGAGGCATGCTGATCTACAAAAAAAAGATATTGGCAAACTGGATGATGTGATGGTCGCTATAATCAATTACCTTTCCTAGCCATACTTGAGGAAGCGCATCGAATGTTGCCTGAGCCATTTCTGGTTTCTCAGGTTCTTTTTCTTCAAGTAGCATATCAAAATCTTGATCATTGGCAGCAGCAACAGGCTCGCTGTTCATTGCCACGTCCTTCTGCTCCTCTGGTTCAGCTTCCGCGTCAAAATTCTCGACCGAGGTAGAAGAAGGAGCATTCAAGCCCGATGAGTTAGAGCGAGACCATAGCGAATTTAAATCAAATAATGAAGGTCGTGGAGTAGGAAGCTGGACGGAAGGAGGAGCAGAAGGTGACGTTGCTGGTACAGAAGTAGAAGGTGATTGCACCGGCTGGATGGCGAATGGAGAAATACCAGTAGGGGATCGTAAAACGCTCGAGGAATCGACTTCGGTGCCTTCAGAAACATTTTCTGAAGAAGTGGCGCCCTGATTTGAACTAGGTTCATCATCAATATTGATAAGGTCTGCCAGGTTCAACTCTGGTTCGATGGTTATTTCGGAGGAGGTATGTAAGAATAACGGGGGACGTGTAGGATTAGGTTCCCTCGCCGTGTCCAATGCGTGTGCAGGAACTGGAGGAGGTGCTCCCCATCCTTCGCCGGATGGAGCGATAGGAGACTCAGGAGGAACTGAGACGGACATCGTGCGCTGCCGGGGTTCGATAGCCCTCAGTCTCGCTAGACGTTCCTTCTCCATTCGATCCTCCTCTTCCAGCTGACGCTCACGCTCACGATTACTGTCGCGACCACTGACGTCCTCAATATCTTCAAGACCCTTGTGTGTAATTTTTGTACGAGGCGCGTTACTTTTAGTCAAAATCGACTGTTTCAATGACTCCTGTTCAGCGCTTTTGATGGACTGCTTTAACTCCTCGTTCGCCAAGTCAGTAGAGGACATGACAGAAATCTCTTTGGGAGTTATTTGACCAGAAGCAATGCGCTTGTGAAGCACCACACGATCGACTTTGCTAAGATTGAACTGAAGCATCCGAAAACGATCCCTACAAAACGGCAATCAGCAAAAGGGAGTACTGCAATCAACGAGACTTCCACTCACTTGTATTTTGCTGCCGGAATAGAATTTCCGTGCTTATCCGGTTCAGAATATATCTCAAATACGCATTTCTCGAGATCGTCAGCAAACTGTTTAGAATCTTCCAGGATACTACTCTTCTGCTCTTCCGTCAAATCCCCTTCAGTCTGCTGCTCGAACCCTTGGACAGAATCGCCCTCGCGTTTGCTACGTACATGAGGATAACGAAGAAAAATATCTCGACAAACATCCTCAAGCTTCCCACGACAATAATTCCTGGCGGGGTCGTCCCCAGAGGTTGAAGTTTTGGCCTTTTTTGCAGGTGGACCATCGGTAGGACGCTTGGCAAGTCTCTTCAACGACGGGGAGGATGCTTTGCGGATACGAAGTGCAGGTTTGTCAGCGATATCCGATGAATCGGAATCCGATTGATATGAAGTTCGACGAGTACGGCGCTGTGTTTGAGGAACTACGTTAGCAGCTTATTCAGAATAGTTGTACTAAGGAACGCACCTTTACCCCTTTAGCTTTAGTTTCCACTATATAGTTATCATCTGAGTCTTCAGAGGCAGATGGAGGCTCTGCGTCGAGTTCTGGGGCTGGCTCTTCTTCTTCCTTCACTATTTGGGCCTTTTTCCTGACATTTGAGGGACCCGCCGAGACTGATATCTTGGAAGGCTCGACGAAGTCGGACTCCTCCCAAGTCACTAGAAGGAAAAGAAACAGTCAATTACCAATTCAACAGACGTCAAGAACAATGATTAAAGTAAGTTTCTGGTGTCCAGTCGCACTGGCAGATGATTACTAGCGCTCAAGGGGTTCAACTACAAAACCCCTGACTGTGTAGCGGGTTATTCTCAGCTTGAATGATGAAGTAGCGACAAAACTATCGACCGAGTGTACAGTACTCAAGATTGGCTGGTTCGCAATATAGTATGAGACGTTAGACGTACAACACCACATTTGTATTATATCACTAATACCAGTGCGACATGTAGAGTGGGTAAAATGAGGGCAAGAGGAACAAGAGGGCAGAGACATGGGAAAAAAACAATCGAAAGAGGGACTCACTGAGTGTATGTAGACCAGTTTTCTCAGTACACGAAGGGCAAACATAGATACCTAAAGTAGATGGTCAGCAGATTGACGAGGAACTGAAAAAACGACTGACTTATATCTTCCGCATCCGTTTCATCAAGGTGTATACAAGAGAAATGTATCCTGTTAAAATGAAGGTGAAAAAGGCGCCGTAAAATTATTACACAGACAACATACCAATCTTTGCACTCCGAACAATGAATCATCGGTGTACCATCGTCTCCTTTTTTACATGTACAGTATGATTGGTCTTTGTCCGAAGCTGTGATGGATACTGCACTATCTTTACTAGTCGGTAATCTTCCTGAGGGGACGGTTTGTGGAGTGATATCCTTGGTATTCTTGTTCTCCTTCCCAGATTGTATATCCATATCGTGCGATTTGTTGGGGACTTTTGAAGTCTTCGATGGTGGAGCAGAAGAGCGAGTAGTAGCCTGCTTGATGCTCGTTCGAGTGGAGCGAGTCGTGCGCGTACTCATGGTGAGGCCTTCAGACTCAATGCTGCGGGCGTTGTCAAAAACACGTCGTCGTTGAGGAAGAAAAGTATTTCAAACTCCGCCTCATGAGATGACCAATCATTTTTGCTGATGTCAGTTTATGTCGGGCCGACGATTACCAGTTCACCAAACTGTGGCCCACCAATCTCAATGCTATCATTAAACTTAGCAGTCCAAATCGTAAGCCCTCTGTCTCCCTTGACCCAGAACTATAGAGAGAACTCAACATTCCGTATACACGCTATGCCTCCTACCCAGATATAACGCATGACACTGCCATTCCATGAGTTTGATGTCATGTTTTCGTTTTCATTTACATCGTGAAGTTTTCTCACTCTGTATCTTGAGCACTGCTTCTGAAATCCCAAAGAGGATCAACTGCAAGTATGGCTTCATCGACGTCAGTGAATGACCTGTTCCCGTACTTATCATTCATGGCTCACGCACTTCCCATACAGTAACTTACATTTTCCCTGTCATTTCCATTTCATGATTCGAAGTTCTGCGTCTTCAACATGGAGACGTCATTGCATCAGTGGGGCAGGGAGGTCCAAGATATCGGGGCAGTTTCAGTTAATGCTTCCTGCGTCTTCCTTTTGGTCATATAATATAGGCAATCACCCAAATGGACGGCGCATTCAGTCCTCTTCCTCTTCCCTCCATCTCTTGTCGCTTGTGACGCGACATGTTTGGTTACTTTCGTCATCGTTGATGTCTCTATGTGATACGTCTGTTGCAGTGGCAGTACTATTACTGCAAACTTCAAGGAACCAGGGCGGTTTCACTCGGACGAAAGGAAGAAGAAAAGAAAAAAACTCGAAAGCACTGCACCACTCGTTTTGGGTTGGTACCTTTCGCCTCTCTCTCCTGGTACCTTTACTACATTGCCAATCTATCTATATGTTATTCGGAACTTCTGCATTTTGGATTTTGTTTGAAGACATTGCTTCCGGATCCTATCCACTTCGATCCATCTGAAGTTTTGCGGTATGGTTCGCAAAATCCTCCTTCAGATCGCACTAGAAATGGTCAGAAGGTTGTTGGGATAGACCTTTCGTCGCCGTCCGCGTATGGATAGAACGGTTCATGTCGTCAAGCAGTACTACAGTATCGGGTATCGACTGATAACTATTTTCAATTTTCGAAATGTAAGTGACTCAGCCATATGTAGATCGTACGCATATCTGCTTCCACCGTCATATATATCCCTGGAACGCTTCCTTGAAATTGCGAACAGACATCTGCTTATCAGCTTTCTAGAGTGGTCCAGACTCCAGAATCACCATCGGAGTGAGATCTATTCCACGGATTCGGAACGGTACGGTGACATTTTCTCTATGTTTTACTTGAATAACAATTTATAGCACTTGAACCTTACTGTTACTGGTTCCTTCGTACTATTCGGAAGAAGGCAGATATCAGGCCGTAACCTTCGGAAAGTAGGGATAGTAGAGAATGGGATACGGAGAGCAAAAGAGTTTGGAACTATCAATGTGATGAATGCGCACCTTGATAGCTATTGGATGGATGTATGTTAGTGCGTACTGATACCGATTTCCTACAGGAACTATCGAGCACTCGGATGCTTCATGCCGCAGAAGGCAGAGAACATGGGAGACTTTGTGAGAGCTGAAAATCTCAACTGATTAGAAGGAGATAGGCCTTGAGAGGATTTCTAGGTAAGCTCCTGTTCTGGATCCGGTCCGATCCTCTTCAGCACCATCATTCAAAGCTGCTAAGTAGGCTGGTGTCAGCGCGGGGTATTCTATCGTTGTGGGGGTGACAGTTCGTCGGTTTGTTCAGGTAGTTGACATTCATCGATTCGAGCTTGATTGTCATGTACATATGACTGTAACTTTCTCTAGGAGGTAAGTACGTGGAGTCTCATGGAGATTTTTTTTTGGAGGCAAGTTAACAACAAGCATCAGGCAGGGAGCTTACGATTACGGGAAATCTCTCTTCCCTGAAAGTTCTCGATCTCGTTCTTTTCTGATTGCCCTCTGATTGCAGAGCAAAGTACGAAGGTTCCCTTGAATTCCTCGATGACCAAGTCCCATGACGAGCCGGCGGTGACATGAAGCTTGTGTTTATGGTAATCCTGGCCTCTCGTGAAAATTTTCGGGAACCTTCCGAATAATTGGGCAAGAGTTACTGTATCGAGATTGTTGGGAGGTGAGTACACTCCGATGTCCGCTGATTCATGATTCTCGCTTTACCTGGACCATACAGTACTATTGGTGAGACTATTATTGTGTCGGCTAGCCCAGCCCAGTACTCGTAACTTAGCCTAATCATTTGACAGCTGAACAGCTCTCGATAGCTGTGGAATTCTAATTGCTCTGTGAGTGTGAGTGTTTGAATCTCCACAGGATTGTATGAATCCACATATGCTCCACATCTACAGGAGGCGGCGTTGATCTATAAGATTGAGGCATCCGGAGGTCCGAAAAAATGCTACGTACTCGGCACCATGTCTGAACAATCTACAGCAGTATTGTGCTCGGAAGAGAAGAGTACTGATGCACTGATGGACAGTTGAACAGTCCGACGGTAGTGAATTTCGAGTTCGCGCGTCATAAATGTTATCACTTTGATGGAAAACTCATTATCACAAGGCTCGAACATATGCGATAGAACATTCTTCATCATCAATAATTTCATTGAAACGAGAGGACCAGGAGCTGGAGGCCCCATTATTACCCTTCATTAATTGCATTGGATGAAAAGAAAAATGTTACTGGGTGCCTAGGAAAGGAAATAAAAATGCTGGCAAAGGCAAGTGCCGGCGTCAGATGAGATCATTGCCGAAATCGGACCTGGATCACGTAAGACCTCTTGAACGGACACCGAGCGCGTGGGTGATTGAGAAAGAGTAATGCATAGCGATTGAAGCTTGAGGTGCTACCCTCTGCTACGACGGCCTTAGAGTCTTTTACTTGCGTTTTTTTGCCTGTCCTCGCCGCAATCGACGACGACGGTCACAAAGAAACTCTCGTCTACAACCTGGCGTCCTTCGGCACCGAGGCAACTCGCAAGAGGTGTTCTATCACCAAGAGTCGTAGTGACCAGCTTCAAGTGAACAGCCAAGCTCAGCAAAGTGACTTGCTGAGCATATAGCCCAGGCTGAAGTAACCAGTGAACAGGTAGGACCAACTTCTTGGTTTCCTCTCAATAGTTTCCCTTTCTGGTCGTTCTTGCTGAATGAAGCGTTCTATGACATACTAAACTTTTTCACTTTTTCTATAGATTTTACCACCAAACCCTTGGCTTCTCCGCCATCAATGGCAGTAGCGGCTGTCTCTGTTTCCTCACCATTCGCCATGTCTTCTCATCAGCGACTTGCTGCTGCACCTCCGCCCGCTGCTTCTTCCTCTCGTTCCAAACAGCCCGCTCCTTTACCCCACTCTCCAGCCCAGGAATCAACTGTCAAACCATTCAATCGCATTCGCTCTTCATTGGAGCAAAGTCTGCGCAATGCCACTCGTTCAAAGAAAGCCCCAGCTCCAGCGGTGGACGAATTCGCTACCGTTTCTGCAAAGAGTAAGGGAAAGGAAAAGGAAAAAGTAACCGATGAAAAGCATGGAATGTTGCGGAGGTTAGAGTCCAAGGTCAACTTTCGACGGGTCACTCCGTCTCCTCAGCCGCCAGTAGCAATTTCTCCAAGTCCGAAGGAAGAGAAAGACAAGGTACGCTCAGCAGGATCCACGAGCTATACGACTCCGTCTCTGAGAATGGCTTCTGTGTCTTCTCCTGCTTTGCATTTGTCCTCACAGGCATTGCCATCTCCAAAATCACGTCCTGCCATCCCAGTCTCGTCATCTTCTACTAGCGATGCCTTGGTCACATCATCTCGCGAAAGATCCCGGCGGCCTGGTTCACCAACTACGCCTACAACCCGTCACAAGCCAAGTAAGTCTGCACCGATCAATATACCAACATCGGCGTCAGTATCGTCGTTGCATTCACCTCCGGAGACGCCTAGGCGACCTCGTCGGGAACAATTCAGCCCACCTGACACCCCCACGCCCATCCACAGATCAAGAGGATCGAACCAGACCTCAAGTTCAACGAGTCACCTACCACTCAACGCTCCGCCATCACCATCATATGTCAGACCCAGCGAGGCCAGCCCCTACCGTGCTCGCTCACCATCAATATCACGAACTCGCGTGGTCTCACCTTCACACCGTGGACTTACATCTTCATCCACGTCTTATCTTCCTTCAACCTCTTCTCCATCACCTCCGCCGACGCCGACTCCTCCCAGACCGCTTGATGCTCGACGTCCATCACTTGATTCTCCACGCCGGATGTCATTTGACCGAGAAGGCTCCGAATCACCATCACCCGCAGTCCGTCCTCGTCCAATTTCACCCAATCAACGTGCGTATGCAAATCATCGACATTTCAACATTTCCACAGCTTCCTTATCCGGGCCATCGAATCCCGAACATCGAGAGCTGATACGATCTGCAACTGCTATGTTATGCAAAGAGACTACTAGACCGCCACCGCATATGACACAGACAGAAAGTGGTAGAAAGGATTGGGAGGGTGTAGAGGTCCGGATGCGTGCGTTGGCGAGATTAGAAAGGATATGGGGTAAGAGTGGTGTGCAGGCAAGTTCTAGCAACGTGAACGTGGGCGGCCTGTCATCCAGCGGCCTGAGCGCGTCGGGCGAGGAACGGGAACGGAGGCTCTTTGCTGAGGCACTTCGAGATGGATTTGTGTTATGCCAGTGCGTCATTAAAAAAAAAGTCTGAAAGGGTCGAGCACTGATTTTTTCTTCCTTTTTTTTTACTTCCGCTTGACAACCAGCTTACTAAACAAACTCAGGTCAAGCTCGATTGTGCGACCTGATCCGAAAGAGGATGGCTCCATTGGTACCTCAAATATTACCAAGTTCCTTGCTGCGTGTTCGTCATATGGGCTACCAAACGAGGACTTGTTTCAACGGGAGGACCTAATCGAAGCTTCCCCAGAATCACTGGTCCGTGTTGCAAAAACTATCATCGCCCTCGTCAAATTTGTCGACGCGCCTATCACGATTTCTGACCGATCCAAGATTTTGTCAGGCCAGGGCAGAAAACCGAGCAACAGCGGGGCGAATGCGAACAGTAATTCTGCAGCAGGAGGTACTTCGTCATCTGTTGTTTCCGGTCCCTATAAACTTGGTACAGTTGCCTCTCGATCAACGGCCTCAGCATCTACTCCAAATTTGGCTTCCAATATTGGTTCTCGAGCAACATCCCCGACGCAGAACACACCAGGGGCTTCCCCCACGCGTAAACGTTGGAGTCCTCCCAACCTCCTCCCGACTGTTCGGTCTGACAGTTCAGAAGAAGGAACCATTTCAAAGGGTAAATCACAAGCAAAGCCCGGCGCGTCGGTATCTGTGACGCAAGATGTGAAATCTCAAAGAATAGATACAGCTCGTCCGCTTCCCCCTGGCGTTGATAATGATCGAGACGGGAAAGATTTACCTTTGACTCCTCCTCCTAGATCTCCTCTTCGCATTCGTACTTCTCGCAAATCCTCTTCTTCCTCGCCGCAGCAAGCGTCAACGGATGACGGCAAGTCTCTGTTCACCTGGTCAGTAAATAACTCGACAGCATCTCCTTCATCTCCATCTCGCATTTCCGCGGTTGAATCCACCAGAGCCTCTATCGGCGACGCCTCTCTCAGGGACTCGATAGCGACTACTGACTACAACCCGAACGTCCGCCAATCCGTTGTCTCCACCATGACAGACATGACTACCTCAACTACGACCACAGTGCTTTCGAGTTTGTTGGATGTCGGACGGTCTAGTAGTGCTGGCTTTAGTAAGTTTGGAACCATCCGAACAATGACTACTGAGGCGACCTCCGAGTCACCTTCCATCACTCGAACGGAAGGTAACTCTATAGCAGAAGACTTGGCTCGCAAACATCGAGCCGCCCCAGACATATTCGACAGGAAACAGGGTGATGCCGCAGTGGTGGATTTAACAAGAGTTGAGGAAGCAGATGAAAGTGGTGGTTCGAGTGCAAGGGGTTGGGGTATGAATAATGGCAAGTACCAAGCGGTAGAAGCAGTAGATAGGGACAGAGAAAGGGCTGTAGAAAAAGGCCCAGGTCCCGCGATACGCCTTGGCAAAGGTAAATGGCCAGATGATTTCATGGATGCAATGCAGAACCATAATCTATCTAACCCCACTTCGCCTACCTCTGATCCGGCTGAACGGTTACGAACACCGATATCAGGCTCTCCTCCTCGAAAGATTGCCGTAGTTGGTTTAGGCGCCTCTCGCCGTAACGAAAGCGTCGAATCACTCCCTCAGTTCCCGCGAAGACCGTCTCATCGAGCCCGACATAGCATTGACACCGCCGGTATACAGCCTACAGAATCGCTTCTCAGAAGAGATGCTAGCCCAGATGGGGTGCCAACTCGGGTTTTGCCCAGGCGACATAGCACGAAGCCACGTACTCATTTGCTACCCAAAGGTAATGTGAATGATGACAGTGACAGTCTTGTCCCTTTTCCTCGGTCCATCTCGGGCGATCACACCAACTCACCTTCACCCTATTCGTCTGAAGATGCTTCTGGCTCTCAGCAACGTCGTGACAAACCTCATCAACCTCGAGGACGGTTTCAGAGTGACGTTGAAGGATCAAGCAGGCGGCGTCCCCGGCCAAACTCCTATGATGAGCTTGGAGCTAAGCCTGCCCGGTCGAGATTCGAGAGTATGGTCAATCTTGGTGGAGCATCCGGAAACACTAGTGCGAGCGATTTGATGTCCAGAGATTCCATAGATGGAAGTGCAGTTCGCAAACCTTTGATTATCAAGGAGGAAGGCAAAGTTCCAACTCATTTTGTGAGTTCTTGGATTGCCACTATTTGGGCTTCAGCCCTCAAAATGACCGAGTCACTAACGTGCTTTCCCCTATTCCAGCAACTTGGCAATTGTATCGGTAGGGGTCAATTTGGCTCTGTGTACCGTGCCCTTAATTTGAATACTGGTCAAATGGTCGCTGTTAAACGCATTCGATTAGAAGGGCTCAAAGAGGACGAAGTGACCCAACTAATGCGTGAGGTCGATTTAGTAAAGAGGCTTTCCCACCCCAGTATCATCAAGTATGAGGGGATGCATCGTGATGCCGACACGTTAAGCATCGTTCTTGAGTGGGTTCTTCTAGGTGTTTCGGTTATGGGTTATCATTGAAAAAACTTTTGCATATTAGGTATGCGGAGAATGGTTCTCTTGGTCAGACAGTCAAAGCATTCGGTAAACTCAACGAAAAACTTGTCGCAAGTTATGTCGTTCGTATCCTTGAAGGTCTTCACTATCTGCATCAAAGCGAAGTGGTTCACTGCGATCTTAAGGCGGCCAACATTCTTACTACCAAGACTGGCAATGTCAAGCTGTCAGATTTCGGTGTCTCGCTCAATATGCGTGCGGTAGAACGCGAGCAGGATGTCGCGGGGACACCGAATTGGATGGCGCCTGAAGTTATTGAACTCAAAGGTGCTTCTCCGAAATCGGACATCTGGTCTTTAGCGTGTACTGTTATCGAGCTCCTGACCGGACGTCCGCCCTATGGTGATATCGCAAACAGCATGTCTGGTACGTTTTTTTGGGTTCCTCAAGCTTTTGATTATCTGCTCATCTCTTGATTTTACTCTGACAGTGATGTTCCGTATCGTCGAAGATGACATGCCACCGATTCCACCAGGTGTTTCTCCGCTTTTGGAAGACTTCCTTAAGCAGTGTTTCCATAAGGACCCATCCCAGAGACCTAGTGCTGAACTACTTTGCGAACATCAATGGCTTAAACAGAGTTGGGATGGTTACAAGGTTGGCTTGATTTATTGACTGTTTGCGAGAAGGAAATTCTCAGAAGTTTTTTTTTATAGCAACTACGTCCGCAAGACAGTATTCCGTTCCTCCGCCGTGTCAGCGCTGACCTACAGAAGTCGGAAGTCGTGCGATACTTGTCTCAAATTGAAATGCCTGACTCCACACCCGAACACACACAACCTGACGACATCGTCAGTGGCTCACCTCCCGGTCGTCGAATGTCCAATTCGTCTATACGGCCTTCAGACGAGATATCACCTCGAGATCATTCTTTCGTGAAAACTTCATTCAGCAAACGTAGGTCTCAATTTCTCTTCCTTTCTCAGATCAATTTAAATAATGTCTCAATCTCTTTGAATAGAAATGATATGCAGAGTGTGTCTTCTGCACGTCAAGAAGAGTGCTGTTTTATGTGAACAGTGCAGTCTTATCTGCCACTCGAAATGCCAAACACTCGCACCTCCGACTTGTGACCTTCGTGCTCAACTGTTGCTGTATGCCCAATACGCCGAGAAGGGAAACCCTAGCAGTGCTTATTCTAATCCAGCCGACGTCTTGGGTAATGCTCATCCCAAGAGTCCTATGTCAGATGTCGCATTTGTATCACATACTCCACGTACCAGTTTGGACACCGCACCACCGCAAATATCTCCGTCTCCGACACCCGCAAATGCCGTTCATCCTCCTGTTGCCTTCAAGTTTATGAATTTCAAGAGACCGAAAAACGGTCATCATTCTACGGCTGAATCAACCAACCTGTCTTCGTCGCCGTCGTTGGAAAACATGGCTCGCAAGCCCGCCGTGTTGCGTAAAGTCCACGATGATCGTGCACCGTCAGTGAAAAGCAGCAGTACTCAAGCAAGAAGTTCAATGCGAAGTGCGGGAACTGTAGCAAGCTCCGGCGGAAACTCTGAAGGTGTTGCAGAATCCGATGCTAGGGCATCCCGGGTTACATCCCGGTCGGGAGCTTCAGACGCTGATGACATCCGAATGCCCGGGGATTTGTCTGATGTTAACCGTCGACACCAGAAGAACAAATCCTCCAACTGCATAGTACAATGATTGATATTTCTATACCGTTCTTTCGAGCAACGAGTACAGAACATGTGACCCATCGTCTTCCTCTCCTTATCTGACGCATCTGTACTCTAAGTTTATACTCTTCATGGCAATCTTTTCATTTACATTTCCCAGTATATCGCTTGCAATACCTTATCCATACTTTTTACATTCGATACTGACTGTACATTTTATTACCAGTCCGTTCTTGCAACCCCCCCCCCCTCTTCCATGCACACGTTGCTCATAGCTGATTCGTACAAATCTTTTAGCGAGTTCTATGTGAATAATCGATATCAATCCTTAGTATGCTTTGTTTGTTTGTATTGGCTCGTTAGAAACAGAGTTGCTTACGGTGGCGCAGCCTTATCCTTCTTCTTATCCCCCACTTCAATCTTCAATGGCCCATGGTGCAAAGTTTTTTCCGATAGAATTCACTTCAAGATTATAGCCATTTCTCGGCAACATAAGCCCTCGAGCTCAAGACGGGCTTTTTTCCAGGAACCCGTTTTTACACTAAGAGCCAGAACTCGGCTCGACCTCCTAGTGCAGTACAGACTTGCTCTGAACTGGGTACTTAGGCCTAATCGTGACCACGAGGTCCTCAAAGGAGCTTTTTCAATTTCAATCAAGATGTCATCTTTTTGCCTATTGGTGAATGGTTTAAGCCATCCTTCGAAGTTAAAGCGGTCATCTTTTTCCGCTGATCCAAGATTCCGAATGGTCAAAACATTCATACGTTCGGATGTGCTTTTAGGGCCTCGTTGCAACTATAAAAAGAAGCTCTTCTAGCCCAGGGCAACCCGTTTGTCGCGTGTGCGCCGAGCTTTGTTCTTCTTTTCTTGTCCTTTGCTTTCTTCCACCCACGATGTTTTTTCAACTCCCTCTCCGCGTCTTTTTGTTCTCTTTGATCTCGTTAGATGTGCTTGCGAATGCGTCGCCCACAGAAAATACCAACGGGTATCGTTTAGCTCGTGGGTTGCCACCCTTGCCTCCCCGTGAATTTGGTCGGAAAAAGCCCGGATTCGAACCGACTCCCGTGCTGAGGACAAGAGCAAGTCCCTCACCTTCAAGTGTGGTGCGGTATGTTGACTATTCGCGATCCATCGATGACCGTGCTGATTGACCGGGGACACTTAGATATACAGGTCGTTTGCAAGTTCGCTCCAGTGATGGGTCAACGATCGGATACGTTCAGGACAAGTTAGGCTTGCCAGTGTGAGTGTTCTCATAGAGAAAAAATTATCGAAGTTTTGACGTGATCCTATCCCTAGGTCTGGAGGATCAGACTTGACAATCAGTCTGACAGCCTCGTCGACTCGAAAGAAGCAGCTTAACATTGTCGCCACTGTGTGTATCGGACGGCTCCCGATTTTTCCTTGAATTCATTTATCCCCCAGCAGGCAACTAGCTTTCCTTCGCCGTTTTACCTAGGCGCTTCGAACCAAGGTTCTGGCAATGCAACGATTGGAACAGGAAGTTCGACGTGAGTCCAGATCCTCCGCTCATAACTGATCGAAAGCCTGAGCGTAATTCACAATTCGTAACTTCAGCTTTCTTCAATTCTCCAATGTACAAAAAAGTATGCTCGGATTCTGTACTTGGTTCACGTTACTCACTCAATTCTGCAGCGGACGCCTTGTCTCAACCTGTCCGAGTTAAATCCAATGGTGACACTTCGGTAGAGTCTGCGATTTGGGCTATAAACTCCACGACGAAGGAGCTGACAGGTCCGCAAAGACTGTTTGAAGTGAACCAGCTACTAACATTATGGTAACGTCACAGCTCAATATGTTAATCCAGACGGTAGCCTTCCGAATACGATCCTTGTCTACAACGACGCCAATGACAGACTTTATTTTGTGGGCGATACTGCGGCATTCAACACTTCTGTCGCGCAGGTCGTAAGTCGACCCGTCCACAAAAATATATTCATCATGTCTCAACTGATGCTTTCCATATCATAGAACTTGTTCGTTGTCAACTGAACATTATCCGTCTCACGATCAAACGACACTCATTGGGACGTTTCTGTATCATCGAACTGTACATCTCGATATGATAGATGGACATTTCTTGTCGCTGTAATATCTTGAAACTTACCCGCGGACTTACTACACTTTACTTACTTACCAACCTTCATATCCTTAGTACCTCTCTTTTTACTTTGTTTGTGTATCTCTTGACGGAAACGGTAATTGAGAGCGGAAACATGTACTACTGCTAATTTGTGTTTTGATACTGCTGGACTCCCGCGAACCTTACTTATCCCCTCGTCTGACTAGTTAAAACAGTATTTGATGATCCTTTGTTGCGTTCGTGTAAATTCTTGTCAGTAAAAAGAAATATTCATACGATCATGGTGGATTCTCGTCCAGCGAGTACTCTCGGCCTAATTTTCTTTTGATTCAAACGGGAAATGATAGTCGTCGAACAGAGCCGATCCAGGTCGAATTCGCGTCAGGAAACTCCCAAACCATGGCTCCGGCACCTTTGAAACAATTGAATCAGGTTCAGGGATAAATGATACTCCATTCAGTGAAAAACTTACTCCAGCCGAAGTTCTTGGCGATGCTGAGACACCTGGCAAGAGTCGACGTACTCATGAACCCGTTGGAAGCGTCACTGAATGAGGTTGGGTTACGGACTCATTCATCAAAGATGATCATTCTCACCTCGTAGTTGCTGGTTTACCAATGACCAGTTTTTCCAAAGGAACGCCGTTAGCAGCAATTTGGAAAAGTGCGGATTGGGGCCAGGTGGAGGATGAGTTAATCAGAAGTCCCGCGCACGTCGTGTACTCGTCAGCTCCCTCTACCAGGAACATACAGGAAATCAAAACGTGTCGCTCGAATAACTGATCTTGTTTTGACGCTCACGATTGTAGAACTAAAAGGAGGTTACCAATCTATGACAACGGGAACTACGATTGATCATGAGCACACACCTGCAGATTGTACCAATCGATTAAACTACCGACTGTTGAATCGACCGTCAGATATGCTCCTCCGCCAAATTGCCCAGGAGAGAACCTAGCATATGCCAGTGTATTCAGCTCTTCGGTCAATCCCGACGAGTACAATAAGTACTCACCACGGTGCCACGGCTGAAGTAGAGAAGCAGTATAAGTGAAGAACAAGGGAGGGATTTCTTGCAAACTCACGAGCGTGAGTTAATAGGAATATCCCTTGAGGAAGTTTCACGCGAAGTTGACGAGTGAAAGATGCCAGCCACGCCTATAATCTTCGCCATGAACAAAAAATATTCTCACTTGAGGAAAAAGTAGTGATTACCTCAGCTTTACCGTCTCCTGCGTTGATCGCGTCGAAATCCTGAGAATGATGACATTAAACCGTTATACAATGACAAAAAGGCTTTGGGCACACTAACCTCGTAGTCAACATCTACGCCATCGAGCCCGTATTGTATCACCCAATCAGCCATAGTGTTAGCAGTAGCGATTGGGTCAGCTCCATTGCTAGTAGGAGCATCAGTGGATCCAAAGAGAGAGACGATAAGCTTGATTCCAGCAGCAGCATATTCGGCCTTGATTGTCGCTCTCCGGGTCGGGGTGAGCTGTGTCCATGCTTGCGCCTGGGATAAAGCTTATTAGTTTCTCCTAGCTACACACAGACCTCTGAGTATCAGTGTCACCTACTTGGTCGAACGCTCCCGCAACGAGAAGAAAGGATAATGCACTAAAACCGCTAGTTGTGAGCAATGCTTCCTTCCGGTGCAAGTAGAAAACTTGGCTTACAAAACATTGAAACCCTATGAAAACTAGTATCAACATTAGGGAAACCAGATGTTCCTTCTGCAACATACCTCGATCTCGGAAACTGGTGGGGGACCTGTCAAGCCTGACACGGACCTGTCGCTGTAGATGACCCAATGAGGTGAATGGGCTAGTGTTGTATTGGGTGAGATTGAAACTTCCGTGCCATTCTCTCGAGGATGAGTACTCTTCACTGGTGACGATAAAACGCCATCCATTAAGGAGAAACCGAGTAAAGCCAAGACGAGAAGAGCAAACATTTCGAATTGAACCGAAGACGCACAAGGAGATCGAGAAGCGATCTAGCTTTGTAGGAAGGAGAGGACATTGGAATTTATACTGCTGCCAGTGGATGAATACCGTATACAGTTGAGAGCATTTTAGGGTAACAAGCATGCAAAGGATGAAGCATGGTCTCCGAGATGGTTGCCAGCACTTCACACCCTACGTGTCACTTTTTCCGGACACAGTGAATACTGAAAAGAACAAGTGACCGAGTTTCGCTGTTGTGGTGTATAGTAACGTATGTGGGAGGATTTTGTGCACGACCGAGACTCGTAGGGTGAATAGCTAATGGTTGGCAGCTGGAAGATTCCAGGATAAACCTAAATCAGAGTTGCCTGAGGCGATGCCGATGAATTCTTTGACTTACTGTCGGAATATTATTGGGGAAGGCCGCCACCATATCTCTCAGAATCAACCCAAAATATACTAAGCCCCACGTATGCTCTTGCCTTCCAGCTCACAGAGCGGCAAGGAAGACAGCCCATTAAGTATTATCAACGGATTTAGTCCTCCTGAATACATCCTCAGAAAAGGGCCCAATGACTCTGCTTCTTCCGCATGAAATATCACATCCATGAAGTATCACATCTCCATCGCGCTCCCCCTGAAGGTCATGCCACAGACCGATCTCATTCAAATCGAAGTAGCTGTCCTGTCCCTAAAGTCTGCGAAGCAGTACTGATCAACATCAAAGACCGCGCTGTCCAATCTAACACGATAATCAATCCGCTTTCCTCCCGGCGAGCGTCCGATTTTAGCATACTCAGGGAGATGGTCCACCTCGAGAGAGAGCGACTGACTTCCAACAATGTACTACTTCGGATTCCAGTATTCGGACAACATCCTGTGAGCGGACTTGAGATTATTTGAGTGTACGCGGCTTCTACGCCATTGTCGCCCAATTACAGTGATCCTACGATAAGCTGCCGTTTATGAAATGAGTGTTGTTTTAGCTGGCTGGATTGTGAGCAAACAGGGCTTAGTTATGAGAGTTTGGTCAAGCTGTTGCGCATACGGATGGACAGAGATAGGGATTTGTGAGGAGCAGATTTCATCAACAGCAAACTGGCTGCTTGTACTTACTCCAAGTTCTTCATTCTCAGAAATGATTCAATCTACGTGGCAGCTCGACGCCCACAGTGAATTCTCATCTCGTCACGAGCCATATGCATCTGAGAGAAATTATGAACAAGTAAAAACAGGTCCAAAGCGCGCGCAACATGTACTATTAGATCTACGGATGTGAGTGTATGCCATTGCGAAAGTATAAGTACAAGCTTGTTGGAAATATTTACAACATGAAAGATTCTCAGTAGTAAGTGATATACAGCCATGAAAGGAAGAAAACCTAAACATTCGAGAAAAGCAAATGAAAGAAATAATAAGTGCGAACTATTAAAAACCCTGAACAATATCCAGCAATGACTGCAACGTCCGCTCGTCGAGACATCCTCTTTTGCTACCCATCGCAGATATCAAAGAATCTTTGACTGAACCTACGAGTGCCCTCTCCCTAATTTTTGCTACCGCGTTCTCAATCCTTCCCGACAAGGCATCTAGCACAAGCGTCATATCCCTATCCGATGATGTCTTTTCATCCAACGGCGGTAAAAGCAGATTAGGATCTCCGTAAAGGTAGAGTGGGTCCTCTTCCTCGTCATTGTCGTTCTCCACGCTCATATTGACTGTCTGTATCGAGCTCTTCCGTTCACCCATTTCCTTGAAGATACGCGATGTGGCGAGAGACTCGAGCCGAAGGCATACTAGTCCTAGCTGCCGAATTTGCGAGACGCTGAATTGAACCCTTGATCCAGAGGCATCTGGATCACCAACGACTTCGCGCAGGTTATGTCGAGCGACAAGGTGACCAGGATAGATAAGCGAAAGCTGTTCAGGTAGCTCAAGCCCCTTGAGTTTGACTGCCCCTACTTCAATAATTGAAAATCCTAATCTTCGTACATTGTCCACGGCCTCCGGCGGTTGTACATCTGATTGCGGTGTCGGTGGACCATTATACAGCTTTGCTTTGATTTCCCTAATGACTTCTTCGCTGCACATTATTTGTCCTCCGGCTGCACTGGAGTTGATTCGTGCAGAACGATTGACCATGGGACCGAAATAATCCATCCGGTGATTGACCGGATCGACTTCACAAAGGGGCGTGCCACAGTGGATACCCATACGGACAGAAAGGCCTTGCGCAATTAGACGGCTATCGAAATCATATATCGGTTTTCCGTCTTCGCATTCTAGGATTTCCAACGGCCAATCTTGCTCGAGCAATTCCATCTGCACTGCCAGTGCCCACCAGACCGCAGCCATTGTCGTCGGAAAGGCGCACATGAACGCATCACCTTCGGTCTTGACCTCGTATCCGCCACAAAATCTGAGTTTACGTCGAAGAAGCGTGTTGTGTAGCCTCCACGCAGTGTTCATCCCGTGATTCACGTCCCATAGATGGGTAGAATTTCGGATATCAGTAAAAACTAGTGCGAGATGGCCTGTAGGCGCTGGAACTTCGTCTTGAAGCCTCGACAAACCACGATCGGTGATAATCGTCTTTGGTGCCCTGAATGGATGTTCTACGATTGAGCCTTCTCGGCTCCTTGCCTCGTCTCTTCTGAACAAATCCGAGACAGAAATCACCATGATCATTGTGCTTCCATCGGCTCCATAACTTATCGCGAAGTCTCTCAATTTCTGAGCAGCAAGCATCGGGTCCCCACGCTCCCTTCTTGCAATATCCACAGCAGTCTTGTACGAGACGAAGTCCCACAAGCCTCTATTGGCAACGATCACGAACTCATCAAGGTCAGAGAGCTCCCAAGCAAAAATATCCGGTCGAGCGTTTAAGACGGGAAGAAGATGAAAAAATCCAAAGGATCGACTGATGTCAATCTCGTCATTCACTAGCCCAGCAGGAGATATCCACCCTTCCGCAGCTCGTATTCGCGACATTTCAAGCCGGTCATAAGGTTCATGTTTGCGTGACACCGGTTCTGGGTACCCTCCTCTGGAGACAACAGCAAGCGCATTTCCAGCATTTGCGACATACATCATGTTCCCACAAAAATAAAGGACCACGCCTGAGGCGCCCCCTCTCGAAATAAAAGCATCATGGATGTTCGCGCTGGGAGCGGCGATGGAACCACTAGACGAAGACCCCTGCAGGTTTCTGTTTCGATTCGAGAATAGCAAATCATGCAAATTCTGGTTGATTTTCAGAAAACTCCTCCTCAGAGCATCTGGTACACCCTCCGCCTTTTCTCTTTTCAGTCCCGCAAGCTGAGTATTGAACACCTCGACAAAATTATCCCTTAGAAATTTCGCGATCTTATTGCCACTGATGCCCGCAGGCATGGCCTTTGGGGGCTGGCTTCGACCAAAGATTGCGAAAATAGCTTCATTCTTTCGTTTCGTGGAAGACGAAGGAAATTCATGTACGAGGTCTAGCATGTTGAGATGATCGTTCCGCCCTAAGGTATCAGCGATACCATACGCCATCCCGCACACAGTGCTTTCTGAGGTACGTACACGTCGATCTTCGTGCTCGTCAGGGATGACTGATTGACCAGTGGTAGTGATAGTGACGTCCATGAGGCCAAGTACGCGCAACTGAGAGAGATCGGTGAACCCCCCGAGCGACTGTTGTTGAATGTCGGCGCTGGAAGTTTTGAGAGTGGGTGCTCCATTAGGAGTTTTAGAAACGACTAGACCATCGGTAGTTCTGTGTTTAGCTGAAGCGTCGGGAATTTTACTATGTCTAGATCCACCAGGGCCCAACTTGGTGTTGTCGGATCTGATTTGAAGCCGCTTATTGCCGGAGAGGTTCAGATACTTCAAATTTTTGTTGAAGTTCCTGGCGAGAAGACCGACTCAGCAATAGGCGAGGAAGCGCCAATTTTGACTTACCAATTCCAGTCAAATTCCCAGTTGTAGATATTATACTTCAATGAATTACTTCCCACGTCCAGAACCGTCAGGCTTTGCACTTTGCCCAACTCTTGTGGCAATGTCTGCAATCGATTCCCATTCAAGAATAGCGTACTCAACCTTGTCATTCGAGCCAAGTCTTCCGTCGGAAGAGTGGTTAACTTGTTACCGCTAAGGTAAAGTTCTTCGAGGAAAGATTTATGAGAAGGTTGCGGCTGTTGCGGAGATTGAGAGGTAGCTGCAAAAGATACATCGGAAAGGAAATTCTTGAAGAATCCTGCAGGTAACTCTTGTATCAGGTTGAACGAGAGATTGAGTACTCTCAGCTTTTGGAAAAGAGACAAGAAGCCTAGGGTTTCAGCTGCGAACTGATTCTCGCCGAGGTAAAGCTTTTCCAGCGCGTAGGCGAGGTTGGGAAGGCGTGAGGGAGAGGAAAAGGGATCATTGACGGATGAGTTCGAACCTTTACGGTCAGGGAAAGGATGCATATGCAAATCGTCCATGGACAACCTTGATGAATCTCCATTGTACGATGTAGGTGGAGGAGGCGTACTCGGTGCATTCCATTTCTCAATTAAATTGCTAGTAGCATTGAGCTTGACCAAGCTCATGCACGCCCAAAGTTCCCCCGGAAGTTCTGTCAAATTGTTCTCATGAATGTCTAGCACCTCCAATCTCCTAAGCCTCCCTATCCCTTCTGGAAGCTTCTCAAGTAGATTATCCGCACATTCGAGTATCTCCAGACAGTCGAGGTCGCCTAATGAAGAGGGAAGCACCTTGATGTTGTTGTGAGAGAGCTTGAGCGTACGAAGCGAAGGGAGAGAGGAAAGTGCTAGGGCAGAGATGGAGGACAGTTTTGCGTGAGAGACGTCGAGGGTGAAGAGCGCGGTATAAGGCCCTGGGCGGCCTACTGGGCCGGGAACGACACGAATTTCGGTGATCTCGTTATATCCCGCATCGATAGCGCTCAAATTGGGTCCCAAGCATAAATCTACACCATTTAATCTGTTATGGTCTGTGCTTAGTTTTTCCAACTTGGGCAACATTCCGATTACTGTTAAATCCCCTATGAGATTCCGCCTGCAATCCAGCCTGCGAAGGGAGACCAGCGAAGAAGCAGTAGGGGGAATGGATGTAATTTGATTCCCAACCATGATGAGATGCTCGAGGTTCCGAAGAAGACCGAGTTCTTCAGGAAGTTCGGAAATTGAGTTGAAGGAGATGTCAAGGTCGCGCAAGGACTCAAGTTGGCAAACCACAGAAGGAAGATCACGAAATTTATTGTTGGAGATGTTAAGCGTCGTCAAGCTCCGTATCCGAGGAAAATGCCATGGCAGCTTCTCCATGCGGTTGTTCTGCACTTTCAGCACTTTTAACCCAGTTATTCTGTCTAGGTATGCATCATCCAGATCTCCTATCCTGTTGGAACTTAAGTCAAGGCGGCTGAGGGAGACGGCGAACCGAATGTTATTTGGTACTCTTTTGAGTGCCATGTGCGATAGGCGCAATTCGGTAAGAGACTGGGCGGTAGCTTGTATGAAATCGAGGGGAAGGTCAAGCATAGGATTGCGGGAGAGTGATAGAGAGGTGATTTGATCAGCATGTTGATGTAATGCGACTGGAATGGTGCGGAGGGAGCGACCAGAGAGGTCAACGCGCTCGTAGTCATCAATGATGGGATTTTGCTCCTGAATGTATGTATCATCGCAAGAGTCGCTCTAGCAAGGATAGAGAAGGACATACGGTAGGCCCAAAAACCTGACTCTTATAAACAAATTTCAACAAAAATGACAATCCTTCTCCACCTAACAGCTCGTAACCGTCGCTCACGTCATAACCAGCTTGTTCAAGCCGCCTACGGACAATATCAGCGGGTCGTTCTGTTTGTGTGAGGATACGCTCTGTTGGTGTGAGGATACGCTCAGTTGTAGTGCTGATGTTCAGAAGAAGAGAAAGTAAAACACACACCTCGTCCTCGCTCCTTGAGATACAATCTGTGTGTCTCCCTTTCCTCTCCTAACAGCAGTTTGGCGTTCAACTTCGGGGTCAGCTGGGCAACAGTGATGTTGAACCCACATGAAACGACATGATATGTATTGTTCGCTCTATGAATTCGGATTCCGAAGTGAGAGGGAGATTTGGAAAGTGCATCTTGAGAAGATGAACTTTGGAGTATCTGGGAATCTTGTGATTTGAGACGAGGAGGCAGGAGTTGTTGTCGGGATGAAGAGGCGTAAGGGGGATGAGATGGTCTTCGTTGATTGAGTGACGAGTTGAGCGAGGCGAGACTAAGGTTGATATCACGTTTCGATCCGAGTCGAGTAATGTCCGTTGTATCGCCATATATGTGATGAGTCTCGCTGGTAACATCGCCTTTACTATTTTTCCGCGGATGAGGAATAAATTTTCTAGCCTTCTTATAGCTATAGCTTGACTCTTCCTCCCAGCGCCATTTAAATTGGAGTAAGAAGTTATGGATGTAATCGAACCGGTCATAGATGGAGGGTATGGTGGAGAGTTGTAAGTGGATGTTGGGACGGATCCATAGTGAGAAGTGCTTGTAGACAACGACCGGATCGATGCAACGCTCCCGAGGGGTTGCCGCTCAATGCGACGCCCATGCTCATCTACACCGTTTAGACCTCCCACGCCAGTACGAACCATTGGCAAGTCAACATCTTCGTCATCTTCGTCAAGCTCACCGCGACTTGGCCTAGCAAATTCCAACGGTCTTCCACCTCCTACAGTTCCCCTGCCCCCAGGTCCTATACTCCTGCTTCCCATGCTTCCCGGAACCAGATTGTGTAACAGGCTGTCTTCAGAAGATGAATAATACTCATCCTCGGCTTCATGCTCGCCTTCGTCCAAGAATTGAACATCCCAGGATTGAGGAGGAACCCAGGATGGGGAATCAGGTTCAGGAACTTCTTTATCGTGCAGATGCGACCCGGAGGAAGATTGATTGTTGGCTATCACAGGAGCTTCGGGATTGTCGTTTCCATTCACTCCGTCGACGCTGTCTACGCCACCATGTAAGCCATTAGTAGACGTCGGGGGAATCCTTACTTTGCGTCCGGGTTGCAAGCCTTCTCGGAACTTGATGTGCTGTTGCTGTGTTGGCACTATAGTCCGCGGAGAGACCTTCCTGTCCACCACGTTGCTCAAATGAGCGAGGGATGAACCACGTGGAGGTGGAGAGGCAGAGCTTGGAGGAGAATATGGAGAAGTGGAAGAGTAGGGTGTAAACGAGGAAGACGAAGTGCCAGCCGTACTTTGGGAGGAGAAGGAAGAGAAAGGATTGTTAAATTCGGAGTGCGAGATGGGTCCGAGGGGATTGTACAAATTATTCGTTGAAACCTGATGTGAATGGTGTGAGTGCCTATCGTCGGAGATACTCTGACTTAGAGTGTGTATGGAAGAGCCTTTGCTAGTCGAAACTCCCATTGCCGATGAACCAGTGCTGAGAACGCTGGTATCAACGATACCTTCCATTTGATCTAAGTTCGTGTCCAGCCTCATTACCACTTCTTTAGGCTGACTGCCTTTTGGTGGCGGAACGGGTGTGTGACCACCAATATCTCCGTAACTTCTCTCTCTGCCCTTGTCTTTGTCCTTCCACAAGCGAGAATGTGATCCTCCAGTCTTTTTTCTCCCGTTATCGTTCACCTGCGCGTTTAGTGGGATCATATTCACTGTCGCCGAGCTTGCATACGCAGGAAACTCTGGTAAAGGTGGTGTTTTTGGTCTCAGACTTGGGTGCTCTCGGTCGCGTCCATCGTCTTCGAGGGTCTTAGCCCTTAAGCGACTCTTGCTCTTCTTTCGCATAAGCGTTGAAAACGGCATCAACATTGACTTCGCAACACCAGCTGAAGACGGCGGTGAGGAGGACGTTCCAGACAGGTTTGGGGCGGATGACTTGGCATTATTGAGCAATAAAGATGATTTCGCTTTCCGTAGTGATTGTTGCTGCTCGGGGGATAGTGAGGGAGATACAACCGTGCTTGCTAGGAGATGGGGGAAGGCAAGTGTTGACTCTGAGCCATGATGAGAGTGCATGTAGTTCGAATCTTTGTCTTGGCGCAGCGAAGTAAACGAAACTTTCGATCCTAAGCCGGCTATTGACAGTCCGAACCCGCGTTTTGTTGGCGGAGGCGTCAATGGAGATGGCTACAACGTGAATTGGGACATCACAGAAGGACAATGAGCTATGAATGATTGAACTATGACAACAATGCTCACTGGTGATTCCATCCACGGCGCGACTTCTCCCAGGCTGCCATTGACGCCTTCCAGATACTCATTCGAACCCCTGGACCCATTGACATTGATTTCCGGTATACCGATGAATCTGCCTGTTTTGTCAACATCCACGACTTCGTCTAACTGCAACGAACGGCGCATAATCTTCTTTCCTTTCTGGAATCTTCTACTTCAATGTGTGCTCGATTTGCGAAGTGTAAATTTGTTCGTATGTTTGCAACTATTTTCCGAATGTGGTATGTAGGTAGCCCAGAAAGTGGACAGCCTTGGTTGTGTGCGGCAGCGTTCGGTTTTGTCTTCGTAGGATAGCTTGATGACGCTTGCCTCCCGCATTCGCTGAGCAGAAGCCTTCATAGAACATTAGTCGACTAAGTATGCCGCGTTGAATGGAGGTGCATACAAATGATCAATCGATTGTATTTTCTTTCCGGACTGAAGGAGCCAGCAAGCACAGAGGGGCCACAGTTGTGAAGAGAGTCTAGGGTAGCTGTAATATGGGCGTCATGATTAATGAGGTTAATGGAGTTGAGGTGCGATGGCAGAACAAATATGGCATAAAGGCAAAGTTGAAGGTATTGTAGAATGATTAACCGGTGTCGTCGGGATTTCGATGAATATGACTTACAGTAAGAGTGGTTTCTTACCCAGCGGTCTGCAACCAGCGAGAGGCCAGAAGATATCTGCGTGCCGGGTGGACGATGGAGGAATGAATAAATGGAAGAAAGAGGAGAGAAGCGGAAAATGAAATTGGCAACTATCGTGTATCTTATCTTATCTTATCTACTGTAGGCGGACGGTTTCTTGCCACGTTTCAAGATCAACTCTTCAACTTGGACCATCACCACTAGTCTCAAATGGATAACGGTACGTGCTCGAAACAACTCAAAAGCCCAACCCTCGCGCACGGTGCTCAGCAGCCACACGAGCCCCTCAAGCATATCGCATACATTTACAAATTCATTTTTTCGGCTTCGTTCACCCTGTCTTTCCGTATTCAATTTTTCCACTCTCTTCGCGGCTCACGGCCGACCAATTTTTCGCATTTCGAGGCTCGAAAACTTCCCAAGAGACTTCATCTACCTCTTCGTATACAGTACTTTGGACTTTTCGACCGACTCAGTAATTTTCCGACTGCATTTTGCCGGCGCCCGTAAACAATCGTCTCCCGACTTTTAGAGTTCAGCTTCAGCTTCAGAATCATTCCTTCGACGTCAACCTGACTGTTTACCATATTCAGCTTGGCAACCTCAAGACAATGACCCCTCAAACTCCGCAGACGGTATCAGTATACCTACTCGTGATGTTGGGCCTGCAGACTATTCGAATGGAAACGGGGCACCTCCAAGGTCGAGTCGGAGCAGGAGTCCAGGTGACAGAGGGTACGATCGGTGTATTTTTCACAATCTTGCTTGTACTTGACTATGCATGCTTTCACAGTCGAACTGGAGGTGAAGGCGGTGTGGAAAGTGACAACCCTGGAAATAATCTCCACGTCTCTGGTTTGCATAGTAAAGTTGATAGTAGGGACCTTGAGTCTGCTTTTGCCAAAATTGGCAGAGTACGTTTCTTTGTGACAATATCTCTTCTTTGTGCTCAATATCTTTATTCCATCTCGCACAGGTTGCCAAAGCTTCTGTCGTATACGACCCACACACTCGTGAATCGCGGCTCTTTGGTTTCGTCACAATGGAAACTTTAGAAGAGGCTGACGCTGCTATCACTGCTATGAATGCTACTGAACTAATGGGAAAAGTCATTACTGTTATCAGGGTAACTTACTTTTTCGATTGCCACGGAACAAAAATGTTTATTATTCATAGGCACGTCGTGGAAGGGCACGGACCCCTACGCCTGGCAAATATCACGGCCCAAGTAAACGACGTGACCGTACGCACGTTCACTGTACTTTTTGAAGAACATTTGCTCATTTCTGCGCTTAGGCGAACGGCCTTATGACCCTCGTCCTTATGACTCGAGGTCTGTATCAATTTACCTACTTGCTTTGACTCTACTGAGAGGTTTCAACATAGATATGCCCGCGACTACGATGATCGTCGTAGTAGCCGCAGTAGTCGGTACGATGACTACAGAGGCAGCAGCCGTAGGGAATATCGTGATGACAGGGACCGGGATCGTGACCGTTACCGCGACCGTGATCACGATAGATACGACCGCGACCGTTATGATCGTGGAAGTAGGCATGATGACCGGGACAGAGACAGAAGGTATTGATTCTTTGAGCTGAAGTCGAACTGATATTCGCTATTGTCTTCGGTTAATCTACGGTTCTTTCTATTTCTCAAAATCGTGAATGGTCCTGCGTCGGCAGGCTCGTCATCCGTTAAAAAAACATCTTTGTTATTCCATTGTTATAGTAGTGCCAATACACAAATATGATAGTACACCTATATACAAATAACAGGGGATACAAGTCCGACTCAAGGCAGGTGATGGCGAGGTATGAATTTACGCCAAGCGTCCCTCCAGTTCTCAGTTAAGGCTGCAGGGCGAAATAGACTTCCTTTTCCAACCTTGACGCTGCCCCGAAATGGCAGCCCATTGAGCTCCATCCCATTAGAAGACCCTCGTCCTTGAGTTGGTATACCGCGCACATCAACTCCAACCGCGGCGGTACCGAGAATCCCAGCAACCGCGCCAGTTCCAAAAACAATCTAGGTCGTCAGTCCATGTCAGTAGTTTGTAACCGAAGAAGATAGTCTTTGAGTGACTTCACCTTGGTAACAAAGTTACTGAATTCCTTCTGTCGTCCAGGTAAGACTTCGAGGGGAACATCAACAATCTTTGCTGATACTGCATAGGAAGATCCTGCTTCTTCATCATGCTCTATCGACACACAACGCGCCTTCAACCAATCATCAGGTCTTATATGACCAAACGCCCCTTCCGGAAGTGGGTCGGGTAATGGCTGGACGGGTGGAATCCCGATGTGAACATCATCAGGTACTTCACCATCGAATACCAGCACATCCGGCAGGACGCGTTGCACATCGATATCAACGTTCATGCCTTTGGGAAGAATGACATGCGCCAAAACCGTGCCACTAGCCAAGAACGTGTTACCTGGCTTGATTTTCATGTCATGGATGGTAACGTTACGAAGGATTTGTGGTTTGGGAGAAGGAGCAGGGAAAGTCGCTTCAATAGTCAGATCTGGAATGAGCGGTGTCGAAATGGAGATTGGATTAGGACGAGCAGCGAGATAGTGTGACAAGAATGCAGATAACGCGGGGAAGGCATCTGGAGGGAGAGGTAAAATATACCCACTAATATCAAGGGTGATGTTAGGATGAGTGAGACGAAAAGGATCAGTCTGGACTGAAGCTATTGGTATTGGGGAAGAAGAGTCGGATAACAGGGAGACAACGAAAGGAAATGTCGGCGTTGTAATCGAGAATTTCGTAGGGGCAGGATCAACAATGGTGGCAACAGCCTGTAAAATTAGCTTCTCGGCTTCATTAGCGAGCTGGAACGAGCGTAATGTGACCAAATCAGCAAGAGGAGGGATAGGTGCATGTCGGCCAGGATGGGGAAAGCCAGGAAGTGCGGGTACTGGAAAGAGACCATGGAACGTCAGACTCAGAAGGGAATCAAGGGTCAAATCAAGCACACCTTTTAGGGATAACGCCGTTTCGACGTCTGACAGTCGTCTATGAAGTCTACGCCTCCAGCTAGAAGTAGAAAGCTCCCCGCCACGGACATCGACTGTTGTCACCTCAGTCTTAACCATGACTTGTCCGTTCCTCCAAGAGTCTTGAGCAAAATGAAGTAAATCGGACGTTCTTGAAGTAGGTTTTATGAGAACTGGTGCAGATATATGCTGGAGCCAGGTATGATCCGCAGGAGGATCCACTGTCAATGGTATCTGAAATGGAGGTATGTCGACGGCAGCAAGGAACACTGGTGGGTCCGAGCGGGTTGTTATATTGATTGTTGAAGTCCATACGGACACGTTGTCTAAATTTCGCACTCCCCAGCGACCTAGAGACTTCCATATTTTGTCCAAAAATCCGTCTCCAGGATCAGAGTTAATCCCCACAGCTGCTCCTGCGTCAAGTCCAATGCTTCCTTCCACGTTGACCCAAATTCCATCTGAAAAGGAGACATTCAATACATCCACCCGGTCTGGTCCTTGCACAATGAGCGCTTTGTGCAATATGTCCTCAGGAGACATATCTGATGCCCGAGAAGAGTACGACCAGGCAAGGATGACTATTATCGCTAGTGCACATATACATATTAGTGTGGTTATTAGAAATATATAAAGAAGTCGAAGTCCAATTCGTCTTTGAGCTGGAGGCCTTGGGTCTTGTATACGAACGGAGCTCGAGGAACCTGATTGAAGCAGTGGTGTACGCTCCGTAACGTCGCGAGCTTTGTCTTTGCCTTTGTTAACAAGGAGAGGTGCGGCTTCAGATTCAACGTCTGGAGCCATAAGTCATGGAAAAGAAAGCAGCTGGTAAGTCCACGTGGGAACTCCTATCCTCATCCCCTGTTCACAAAGAGACGCGGAGGCGCTCTTACGCTGCTCAGAACCAATGTTACTTTATTGCTAATAACCATGCTAACGCCAAAAATCTCCCAACCTCCAATTTTTCTCCTTAGGAAATTCCTTTCCCCATATTCACCTGATGTGAGAAAACACTTGTCACGAACCACTTTTGAATGTTCATCTGCTTCACTCTGTCATCTACTCGTTGACGGAACAGGACTCAGAAGCTCGCTGTCCAATTCCAACGCATTGTCTGGCCATTAGTCATTCAAAAATAAAAGTTTTCGAGGCTATGTATAAGGAACTATCACAAGCCCGGGTTGCTGACTCAAACGCTGACGCGGCCTTGTCATCCATAATACATTATGTTCCATCTTCATGTACTTACAGAACGTCAACAGAGCACCCATCCATCTTACACTTGAACGATGAACTTGACTGTCTCTCACCGAGGTCAATCGTATTCTCTCTCATTCCTTCCCGATGACACTCTCGCCGTTCTTCATGCTAGGCTCGAAGAGCTCACATCTACGCCTGCTCACTTGCAGAAGCTACTATACAAAGGAAAAAGCAGCATATCGCTCGATGACCAAATCAATTTGACACAGGCAGGTCTGAAAGATGGAATGAAAATTCAGATGCTGGGTACTACGGCGAAAGAACTGCATGGAGTCAAGGCCGTAGAAGACGATAAACAGAAAAGGGAACGGATATTGAGAGAAAGGGCATTGAAGGGACCGACAAAGGTATGCAGCCATAATATTCATCCAATGTGAAACGTTCATATTCTTCATATTCAGCTCCGATCTACTGGAAGTAGCAGCAGCAGTAGCAATGAGCTAAATTATAGGTTCCACAAGCTCATACCACTCTCTCACCTTCCGAATCCTTCCTCGGCCTTGGATCTCCTTCAGCGCCTCTCTGATGATCCAGCTATCCGCCATGTGATGCAGAAACACAAATTTGCTGTTGGTGTCCTCACAGAGCTCGCTCCGCATGAGCATCCCGAGCTGCTGGGTCTCAATGTGAATGCTGGTCAAGAAATCAAACTCAGGTTAAGGACGGATCGGTATGATGGGTTCCGGACGTATATGGAGGTCCGTAGAGTGTTGTGCCACGAGTTGACGCATAATGTATGGGGGGATCATGATAACAATGTAGGGTTCTCGCTCTGCAAATCCTGCTCATCACTGATCAAATATCATTTCTCTAGTTCAAGGAACTCAACTCTCTTCTCAACCGGGAGGTCGCAGATTACGAGGCGTCTGTCAAAACGGGTACGAACGTACTTGGTTATTCTGGGGAAGTGTACGAGCCTTCAGGGCAAGACTCTTGTTTACAAGTGGTTGGTGGGAACGAAAGTAGTGCAGTATCGCTGCTCGAAGATTCGTCAGAAGATCGGAGGAGACGCGTTTTGGAGGCAGCGGAGAGACGATTAAGATAAGAAGACACAGTGAACAATCTAACTGGTGAACGTATCTGATTGTGGAGAACCGATTGTGAAGAATTGGTCAAGAGATGTAGATCATATGACAGTACTGATTGATAAAGCGTCTTCTAGGACTTGTGGGCAGGAGTGGCTCCTTTCGGTCATCTGAACCAATAGATACAGTCCAGGGGGCAACATTTAATTTCTACATGCTTTGTCAGAGTGCTATCATTATGTTAATTATTGTAGCTATTGTACCATACCATAATGATTTAAATTATGACTGTAAACTCCATGATTTAGTGATGTCAGTAGGGTCAATCAAATATGTTTGCTTTGTGTAACGGCTCAACGTACCAATCTATTTTTTTAGGTATCAAAACTTGTTTTCCTTGTTTTTTATTTGTTCTGGTGCGAGCTACTTTACCACGACTTCATGCAATTTTTCCAAAGTCGACTGTACTCAGGCTGGAGATCGGCCACTCCTACAGCGGCCCCAAATTTAGCTACCGGTACAAGCTCAATTCCGACTTAGCGGGAACATCGTGGTTGATGATACGATAGAATATCGGGACTGAATTCAGAGGGTCAATAAGTGAGCACGTTTATATGTCCTGCCTCAGTGGAACGGATATCGATTACCCCCGCAGCCAACCCCGCGGAGTTCACATTGAGGAATGAGTTTGTTCAGTGAAGCTTAGTGAAAGCCACGATGACTCACGCAAGCTGCGAACTCGGGCAAATCCTGGATTACAATCCAACGGACGGCGCGAGTATACTAGTACACTCGTTCGCAATTGGTGCTTCAGGCTTTCATCAGCAAAATCAGAAACGTATAAACGGTATGATGACATACAGATCATACGTCATCATAGCTACCCGGAGCGGTATGATCGGCGGAAGGGGGTACGTGTCAGCATACGGGAATCATACAGGCGTGTATGACATCATACAGGTAAATCATACTCGCCTCATACTCGCCTCATACTTGCTTTATACTCGCTTTATACGTCGTGATAAATTATAATAAAATAAATTTTCCCCTCTACTGGGATGTGGGTTGGATGGTATACTAGTGTAATAACATACATACTGGAATCTAATGCTGAGGCCTCTAGAGTATCTCTATGATCTACAACGATGATGATAGTACTAAAACGTGCACTCATACGTGAGATGAAAACTTTGACAAGCTAAGTTCAAATAACATGAGCGAAGAAAGAGGAAGGAGAGAAATGTAGCGTACCTTGTACACAAAGTAAACCATAGCGCCGACACAGCCAAACTTGTTGTATATCTTCCAGCCTAGTCCAATGTAGTATGCCAGCTCAGCAATGGAAATGACGATTGGTATTATGGTTGTGAGAACATTGATTGGTATAGCAGAAGAGTCGCAAGTCACAACTATTTCCCGAATTTCGCCAATCTGTATGATAGCGTAGATGAGGAAGAGCGCATTGAAAACTCTGTTAGGAGTTAGCAGGGTTCATGAATGATTATAAGAAAGTGACGCACGTAAGAAAAATGAATTGGAGCATATTTTGAGCATACACAGCGTCGATCGCCATTACAAACTGGAAAAGACTGTAGTGAACGGATCAGTTGTATTCAGAGGTTCATCGGGTAGAGTAAGCTAGCGCACTGTGCAAGGACAAAGATACTCAAATACACCGGCATCTTGTTGGGATTGGATGTATCGCCGCCGCCGGAAGCATCAGCCTCATGTACCCACACTAGCAGCTCGCCTTCGATAGCGAGATCTATTGTAGTTTCTACGAGGACTGTAATGACATAGAATCGACATGCTGGCGATTCTGGGAGAACCTGATGACAAAAAAACTGAGCACAAGAGCATTATTGTCAACAACTGCGGCATACCTTCTGCCAATCAACAATTTATTCCCTACCAGGAAGACGATGATTTTCGTTAACCAAGACGAGAGAGGAGAAAGACGAGAGAGGAGAAGGTGTGGAAAAAAAAAAGTTGAACAAGAAGGTTCGAAGCAAGGGTAAACGTAATACCGTGACTAAGCGGCGTAGGTCGCCGTCTAAAACTCTAAATTTGACTGCTATGTACCACCTCACCTTCATTGGTCGGTTCGTCTTTGCACCTTCAACAAATTAACGAATATCCTGATAACCATGCAAATAAAATTCCATTCTAGACAAAATTCTGGCGTTTAGTGTATGTAAATCTGTATGATCATTGTATAATGCCATATGATTCTTGAATATGTGTTGTATGAATGCCGTATGAATGCCGTATGATATTCTGACTGGATTCACGGCATGATTGACATATGACTTGGTATGACAGAAGCGGATCATCATACCGTTACACCCATCATACACGTTATACCTTTCCGATTTTGCTGATGTTTTCGGAAAGAGTTTGTAAAACTTCCGTGTTCGACTAGGTCTTACTTTTCACTCGAACGTGGGCGCAGCATACATGTACAGCTTGGATGATTCGAATGGCGATACGTCAAGTTACAATGATTTCGTATTGCATATCAGCGTATGGCTCCGAAGGTGAGTATGAGGGACATAGATTGATCTGTGATCTATTGGATTCACACTATCTGTGGCTTCTACTACGCATACTGAACATTATTGTTAGGTTATCTGAGTCCTTCCTTGGTCCCCGGTAATTGCTCATTGCCCCGTGTTTGTCCATCTGCTACTTTCTTTGTAAAAACCCGCCTGCACGCCGAAAGATAGTGGGGGTTCAATAAGACCTGATATGGTCCCATTTTGTACGTCCTTCATCGAGTCGCTCACATCACTTGACCCTAAGGATTCAGATCAGACCTATGTCCTGAAGGCGGTCAAAGGTTAAGGGATAGGAATCCCCATTTACTACTTCGATCTAGGCGGCGTGTTTGGATCATTCATATCTTGACTTACCCTTCGTCAAATTCCTTGTTGACCCTCGCAGAACAGAGTTAACCTTACTAGGTTTCACGTATTCTCTCTATTGTGCCAAATGTAGAAGCACACAAATCGGTTCCGCGTTACGCTCGCTGCTAATGCTAATGGTTATCTAATGTGTTCCAAGTTATGCAATCTCCCGTGACAATAAGATTAGAAAATTCAGGTAATGTCGTCAAATTCTATTTGTCCGAATGCTCTGATGCACTGGTGGAGCGATTCAAAAGTCAGTTCTATCAATGAATTGTACCATCATGTCAACCATTGCATCCACATATCTGCGTTGGTACATGGATCACTGGTCTTGCCGTTTTCGCACAACCTCTATTAGGGCCTCATGTGAACTATCGCCCTCGATGACGATGGAAAAATCCTTGCAGGCTCCGATGGCTAAAACGGGAACGGGGAAGGATGTAGAGCGTTCCCCGTTCAATCGTGTCAGCCCCAACCAAAGTTTTATTCAGTGCTCATACGTACTAGAAAGCTCATTTTTAAACAAGGACTTGAGCCCCCTCTGTGAATGGCACCTCTCGACGGACTAATTCAGATAATTGGTCAGGGCATTCTATCATTGTCACGGTGTTGAAATATATTCAATCGCCTGCACTTGGATCTGAGATCTTCTCTACACAGGGTATGGATACTGATAGCTTCTGACCTATGTTTTATTTTGTTTAGAGGCATGCAGATAAGCCAAATAAATTCGGACCAATCTCATCTATGGAATGTGCGTATGCTCCCACCCATATTCAAACGTGCCCGTTCAATGTAGGTTATATATATATTCACCTCCCGTTCAAGTGTCCGCTCTTATGGTACGCACCCTCGACGTCATGAGTCCGAGTCCCTAGGATGATCCAACCTCCTGCTTCCCTGCATATGCATTTTGAGGAGTTCTCCCTTACATTTAGTCTTAATAACATGCCTCAACTTCAGGTATGACCTATCAGCTCAGCTTTGGACAGGCGACCCTGGGTCTATATGTCGTAGTAATTATAATCTTTTATTTGGCTACATGCATACGAAGTACAAGAACCTAGTACTACATTCACATGTAATCCAATTTACTATCTTTTTGAGTAAGGCTGGAAAATCTCTCTGGAAATCATGATGACTATACATACTTATTTGTTGTATGTATTCTGTTCAATTGCGGAGGTTGAGCTGTAATCCGCCAAGGTCTAATCGTGTTGACATTGCGTGACGACTCTTCTAGGACACGCTGGAGTTCTAGATATCTTGAATCTTCTGACTAGGTAGAGAGACTAGGATATAAATTTCTTTGCTAAATCGAGCTTCATTTCTGCATTGGGTAATTGAATTCCCCCTATTCCTATTACATAAATATGTGGCTGTGCAAATTCATCAGTGGCAGACGAGTAAAACACGTGGAATTTTGAACCCTCCCCCACTTCCGCCATTTTCAGCAGTCTTTCTAGCATTCTGATTCTGCTTGACGAAATGCGCCTCTTTTTTTTGAGCTTATATATACAAATGGCAAGCTGCCGACATATACATGCCAAAGTATACAGCTTTGAATGAATATCTTATGTCAAAAATAACAGGCCAACACAAGGCACGAGTTTTCAACGTGTTGTTGTACCTCCTCGAGGCCTGTATTGGTTGGTACAGCAATGCGAGCCCGGTTATGACCGACGTTACCTAACGATGCTCAACGCACGATCCGACAAGCCTGGATTTTGCAGAACGCGCCTTTGAAGAATCAAAATCTCTGTGCAAGTCACCGAAATGAAATCTTGATGTTCGCGGGCTGTACGGAGTTCTTTCAGTACCAAGAAAAGCTCAAGGAAAGCTTCAAAAAGCTAAAGGAAACTCGACGTTCTTCTTCGTAACTCTGATCTTTGATTTACAGCAGCTTCGCTAACGGTCCACCTGCCCCAACTAGTCATTCAACCACATTTACCGCTATTTACCGGTAATCGGTTGGCCACGCAGACAATTTCTGAGCGCGTTAACCGTTTGTGGAGCGCGACAACCTGCCTTAGTGCGCTTCTTCTATTATCTAGAAGTTCTCACTTGAAATGAACCATCCTCGATCTGCATAGGCCAGTCAGCTTCTAAATTTGGGACCTGACAAACCTGATTGATATTTGGGTATATAAATCCAATCATCCTCATATCATTTCTTACCTTCGTCTTCACCCCCTTTGACCATCACAAACATGGCGTCCTACGTCCGGTCTCTATTTGGCGGTAACAACAACTCATCTGCACGCTCACGGTCTTCATCCTCATCAAAGGGGCACTCTGAAAGCTCACGTTCAAAAAGCCACAGCCGTTCCCGGTCTACAACCTCCTCTAATCCGAAGCCCACCATTGTATACGTCCATTCTCATGCCACTTCAACCTCATCAGCTCTAATGCCAAGTCCTTCGCGAACCCCAAGACCATCGCCTCTGCGCTATAACACTTACGACTCGACTTCAATTTCCTCAAAGACGCGGCCTATGCGTCCACTTGAGCTGCGCTCTGGGTCTATCGACTATCAGTCTGGTGATACGTGTGAGTATCCAGCCAAGTAAATTCGGTATTGCCTTTTTCGTTGATTGTCTATGTAACTTGACAGTCGTTCCTTACCCAATTTATACTCCCGATCTCTCGAGCAACTCACGCACGACTTCAAACTCTTCTGTCTATTCACCTTCTTCTGTCTCCGGTCATGGTCATAACTATTCTTCAAGTCAACAAGGGCACCGTCCACCGATGGGTCCGCGGACTTCAAGTTCTGGAAGTGTTCCCCGGCCTGCATTAAAACAGACAAATACATGGCATGCCGGAGAGTCAACATCTCGTAAGCGACAGCAATACTGAATGAGAGATCTTGACCTAACCTTTCCTGATTGCAGGCTCTCAAGCTCATGTTTCCTTTGTGAATCCGAAGCGTCGAATTACTCTTCATATGCATCCTCTTCTTGCCACTTCTCAGTTTAGCCGTGCACCAATTTGTTATGACGTTTCTCGCCCACCGTCTCCTCAGACAATCGTCGACCGGAACACTCGGAGCGCTATACCCGCAGTTACGCTCAACCAGCCTGCTACAGATCCTTCTACCATGTCCAGGCTTGTCCTTCGAAGCAACAAGTTCCCTTGGCACATCATTGTAGACGCCGGCTGTTCCTCTCAGAAGAAGACGGTCCCTAAGTTTTACTTGGGTGGATCATCGCCTACGGGTCTTCATCATCCGTCTTCCCTTTCCGTGTCTTGCGCTGACGTCCTCCATGCGGTACATACCACGCTTTCGCACCCTGCCACACCGGAAGAGTGGGATGCACTTGGTCGCGGTAGTCATGCTCAGCGGAAGATATCACGGGCATACGACCGTCGCTGTCGTTCTCTGGGCAGTGGGTGGGACGGAGGCATTCGGAGAGTGGACTGGTTGGGAGAGAAATTTCGTCTTATTGGTGTAGAGGTTGACAAGGATTCTGATTCTCGCGTTGGAAACCTAGTCTTCGGACGATCTTGAGGATATGTCAATTTACCCTCAATGCTCCAAAGACCGTGGTACGGTCTTCACTATGGATAGTTGTTGCGTCTTTGTATTGCTTTCATGTTTGTTTTCTTTTTCTCTGTAACATTTGGGGCTTTGTGGCTTTCTTAAAGCATTTGTATCATCTTTCAGCGACTTCTACTGGCACACGAAAAGGACAACAGCAATGATATAATATAGCGGGTACTAGCTACTACTTACGAATGGACGATTACATGTTACGGAAATTGTTTACGAGGTTTATGACTATGCATCTTTATGGGTAGGTAGGAAACACGAACAGAGATGAATAAGCAAATCTGACTGCTGGGACTAAGTACACAGGAGTCAATTCCAGCAACGACCTAAACTCCACAAGCTCATCTCGCACCAGTACTGGTTGGGCACTTTTGTGATCGACGTCTTTTTGTCTGCCTCTCACAATGTTTCTACATGAGCAATGAAGCAGTAGCCAACTATACACAATTTACTCGAAATCAGCTTGGACAAACCAATCCACAGGTGTCCAATGCTTCTTGCAGAATGCAATCTATAATCGCTGTCAGTGGGTCGAAAAGCATCCTTTTGAAAAGACCCTCACAATTTCAGCCTCCGAGGCACTCTTATCCATTGTATATAGCTCGTATGCTCCCCAGTCAGTTAATCTGGCAGAGTCAACTTTATTGCCAGACATCATAACATGGATATTTTCAATCCTGTTATCACTAATTTGTAGTAAGAACCGCATGAAGCGCACTTCCAAGAGATGAATTGAACGTACTTGTGTAGAATACCCTTGTTCTTACCGACCCGCGCAACTTCCTTGCACATCAAGTCGATGGCCTCCTCTTTCATCTTTTCTTTGTCATCCGTCTTTGCCTTTTTATACTCGGGTGTGTCGCTCAGCACTGAACCCAGGACCTTGAACATAATGATAACGGGCTCTTCTTTGCCTTTAACAGCAAACATCCCAGAATCAACGTATTCTCCGACTCCTTCGAGAGCTTTAACCTCCGCATATGCCTCGTCGTCGACGATTTTTAGGACTTTCATTACTATGTCATCACCGTCGTGGTTCTTGTATTTGCCTTTGATGCTGTAGATACCATTGTTATGCAAGCCTTCGGTTGAAAGGAGGGATCCGAGTTCGACATCCTTTATTTTTGCCTCTGAGGATGAAGCAGGTGAGATGGAGTTACATGCAGGAGTAAATTAAAACCTACCGAAAACATTCTTATCAGCTTCAGTCACAGTCTTCTCGTATTCCTGGAGAATCCATTTTTCCTGAAGACGAAGTTTGTATATGAGTCAGAATGCCCGTGGAAGATACGTGAAGCAAGGCTTACCCCTTGCAAGTTACGAGCATGGAATGGCAAAGCCCAAACGGCCACCATCATGGAGCCAAAGACGACGACGAGGGGTCGTAGCTTGAAACGCATGCCTATAAAATCAGATAGGTAGATCAAAATGTTCCGACCAGCGGGGAGAGAGTTTGAGCAAATGGATTAGTCCGACCAGCGGCGAGGAGGGAAAGAGACTGCGAGGTAATGTCTTGAAGATGAGCGATGTTCTTTGTCGCGCTTCTTATATTATTAGTGTCGTAGGCGGGAAGGCCAAGGTTAACTTTTGATTTTTTGATTTTTGATTCTTGGTTTTCTTGTTCCGGGTCCGGTATGTGGCACTGGTCACACCGGCAGAAATGGCGCTTGTAAGTCACGTGACTTCTATACATGGCTTATCGGTAGTCACGGAATATTTTGACGGTGTACGACCAGTGCCACGGACCGGACCCGGAACAAGAAAACCAAGAATCAAAAATCAAATGATCGAAAGTTAACCTTGGATAAGCCAGACTCTAGCTCGGAGTATATAAATATAAGTCTGTAAATATATGAATAGACTCTTTGGCTGGGCTTTAACCCCGCGCTCCCACCCGTGGTCGCCGGGTGAACCGAACGACCCAAACAGAGTCAGAACTCAATAGGGGAGACCGGCGGACCGGGTGAGTGAGAAACCCAAATATAGTTTGACTCTGGTTATTGGTGTGATACGTATTGCAATGATGTTTTTCTGTAAAATAGAAACTTTTACTGGTTATCAACTAGTAATAATATCAGCGGAGGTGGTTCGTGCGAGACTCCTGAATGTTGGGTTTTTATGCTGAATCATTGGTGAAGTGAATGGCTTGTAGTCTGCCTAACGGGTGGTTCTTTTATAATATACATTGCATTTTCAGTCTTTTTGATTGATGTCTTGTAACGAGGGCGTAAAGATGGCCGAGAATTTTGAGTCTCCAGTGTGTGTACAACATTGAGAATCACGGTTGGACATACAACCGCAAAACCAGGAGGTTTATTTGACATAGTAGAATAGGGTCTTGCCTAGTTCGGCAGGGAGCCGGAAATTTAATGAGAGACGATCACCTGGGAGACCCAAAATTCCACGCGAAATTGGGTCTGCTGGGTTTCTAGCAGATTCGATATATTTGATAGTGCTGTGTTTTATAGATTTTTCTGTCGTATAATACAGCGTATCATAGGTCCGGTGTGAGAGGGGTTTGATACGTTGTATAATACTGTATTATACAATGATAACGTAAGTGCCGCAGGCGAAAATTTTTGGGGTATAATACGGTATAATACAGGTATTATAGGTGGTATTACAAGTATTAAAAGTATTGAACATAGTATCTACCAGACGTCACTAGAAGACCATCGTGAATCCTTCTCAGACCACTCTTTGGCTTGAGACTTTGAACCCGGAATGTTCGACACTGATTTTGAGTTAGGTAGTTCTCGTTTAGGTGTAGGATTGTAACGTTCAAGAAGGCGAGTGCATGAAAGATCAACGAGGGACTTGATTTCGAGACGGTCAAGATTGGACCGAACGATATGTGGAAGTTGATCATCCAAGTCTTCATCATCTTCCTCGGTTTCCAGAGCATCAGCTCCATATGGATCGCAAATGTTGAATGAGGGATTTTCTGCCGAGTCGGAATGCACTGGGTTCAGCAGATCTTGTATCTTTGGAGCGGGAAGCTGGATAGTGGCTCCACCATTATCCATCTGCTTGAGATCAAGCTTGGCTGTGTGAGTATACTTCGGATCTGAGAAACCATAGCGCCAAAATTGCTGAAGTTGAGCCATCCAGATAAGATTCTTCCCACTCAACCCATTCCGCTTTGCTGTGTTATAGGCAGCAAGTCTCGAAGCACTGCGTTCATCACACATTTCGGATGGGGAACAGCTAAAAAACTTGATCCCAAGTTTCTACAATAGAATTAATCTCGAAAGTAGGACAAATAATTGAAAGCACATACGGGCAGTTGAGCAGCATTACTATCGCCTAGTTTACTTTGCCACCAAACCAAGTGCTGAGCGGGATCACTAACTGGCACATTGTATGGAGCCTCACGGTATATGTATGCTATTCAAAATAGTTCAAAGATGACGAAATCATGGCCAACAGTCTCTATTACTCACCAGTTAACTCTTTCACCAGGGTATGTGCATCGTCAATGTTCCCCATTTTTTCGCGCAACTGCTCATTCTTCAGCATCTCAATCGCTGATGAAATCAGTCGATGAAGAAGCTTTGAGCATGTTTTTGGTGAGAATACTGATCGTGGGGGGAGCTCCAAACGCAAAGCACCATCAGGATAGTACACTAAAGTAAAACTGAGTAAATGTAACAACAAAATGAACTAGATTCTCACTTGGATCAAGAAGATAACTTATGATAAACATGTCTTTTGTGCAATCGTTGAGAAAGATACCAAAGCGGCGATCGAAAACACCAAAAGTTTCAGTGCGATACTGGTAAATGTCACTTGCTGAATATAATTAGTGGCAAACACATTTAAAAGAGTAACATCAATCATACTTGGATCTTCGAAGACACGATTAAAGCCGATCGCGATCCCAATGAAAACATAGAAAACATCTGAACACGTAGTATTTTGCCCTTCAAGTGTCGTTAATCCACGTGCAATAGGATGAAGCAAAGCATCAATATGATTGAGTTGGATTTGAAGTTTGAGCCGGTCTGTGCCATAGACAATGTACTTCCGCAACTCCTTTGTCTAATGAACATGGTCAGCTGTTATTCAGTCAAAATAAGGTTCAATGACTCACTGCGGGAGTGTCGAAGATCAGAAGCCCTCTCGAAAGACATCGTTCCATTGCATCGAAGCAACGTAGAATACTACAGACATGAGTATGGAAAGTCGAAAACCTTGTTGCTCCTCCAGCTATAATCCCCCGATGCGATATATCATTCTTGAGCTCTTGTTGAAGATGGTGCTTGCCATAGTTGCTGTGAGAGAAGTATGTTGTAATCGCAGAAACAATACGCATGGGCTACAGCAACGAAATTAATAAATTGTAGCTAGTTTTCGTTTTAAAAGAATACCTCAGCAAACCCCTTGATTTTTGGATATTTTTTCGATCCCAGAATAACATCCTTCATCATAAGATTCAGTTGGTGACAGGGATCCGGACAGTTGAGGATCCATGGCCATTTTGCACATACAAGCTTGCGACACCTCTTCACGTTACTGGTAGTATCAGAGACAATCATGGAAAAGCGATGAACTGCATAACGTATGAGAATCTAAGACTTCCTTGTGAGTAAGTTGAGATATATCTGAACAAATGCGTACCTCTCCAATTAAGGTAAATAAACTTTCCGCTGCTGTAGATTTACCAGTCATATCTAGACCATCTACCAAAAAGGAGCGCCGTGTTGGAGTGGTTACATGAATGGTGTAGATTTCGTTTCCCCCAAGACTTGACCATCCATCGAAAGAGAGTGTGAGGTGCGTAAACTGAGTAAGGAAAGCAAGCACTTGTTCAGCTACACTGACTGCTTCAGCAGCAATATGGAGGTCAAAAAAATGCGAACGGTCTGGGAGAGAGTAGGCTGGACATCTGGATTGAGATGAGAGACCTTCTACAATGAATGTACGATGTACTCACAGAGCATGTACAAAATCGCGAAAAAAACCACTGTTGACCACGGAAAATGCAACAGTGCAACAGATGATAAACCGTAAGAGAAAATAGTCAATTCGAGCTTGACGAGGAGCTGTAATCCGAGATGTTTCACCCCATGATGCCTCGAGAGTAGGCTGAGGCTGAGAAATAGGTGAAGTTCCCGGTTCAGTTAAGCTTGAAGGTGTAGCTTCAGAGGATGTGAAAAAAACTGGGACTCGCCCTTCACTTTCATCTTCGATTTTGCGTTTCTTAGTGCGCACTTTTTGAGGTTGACTTTGCCCAGTAATTGTTTTAACTCCAGATCGATTAAGAGCTTCTTCGCGAGCTTTCTGATATAACATTGGCCACTCTCTCTGTAGTTTCTGTTGAAAAGTAAGTGAACACTGAGATAGTATTTGAACCAGTAGTCAGACTCACATCGCAATTGAGAGCATGGGGAAGTGCTCGATCCAATGCATTGTTTGACCGCTTTTCGTCACATCCAATACAGTAATAGACTCTGGTAACCTTTCCAGATTGATCTTTGGCTGATCGCTCAATCGCAAGTTGGACACAAAGCTTGTTCGGTTTTTTGCCGACTTTTTGCACTTGGGCTAATCTGGGAGCATTATTCCCATTCTCCTTTCGGTCCCAGCGCTCTCTTTCACGGTCCATTGCAGTATCCTGCAGGGCTGCATTCGAAAGTTCAATCACTTCAACTTGTGGCTCCATGACCGCATTGGAATTGTCAATACTGGTGGGCATTAAGGGAATCTAGGAAAATCAATCCATCGGCCCATATCTAGCGAGTCAAATTTGGGGACAGAAAATTCGGTGAACACTCACCTGAGCATCTTCAATACCCTCGTGGAGTTTCTCTTCATAGACTTCGAGCTCAGTCCAATACTTTGTCCAAGCTTTTGCATCTTCTCCACTCATGTCTGTACCAAATACATCCACCATGACTCTTTCAATTTCTATGGGCCCAAATGCTGGATTCTGAAGAAATTCTTCTGAGGCTGTTTTGAGTGCTAAGTAATTTTCATGCGCAAGCATCGCGGTGAAGCGATAGGAGGTGGTGAGGAATCAGAATTTTTGCATTTGGGTCTGATACCTATAATACAGTGAAATTTTTGGTCTCCGGGTATTATGGGTATAATACGGTATAATACAGTATTATACAGTGTATGTATCATACAACTGCCTATAAAACACAGCACTAATATTTGAGTTCGGGCAATATGAATAAGGGACCTGTTACCGCATATGTGCGGCGAATGGACATATTGATCCAGTAATTAGGACTGCGGGATTTCTTCAATGCTCCTATCGTCCCTTGATTATCGGAGTGGATAAGTAGTCGTGTCAAATTGAAGCCCGAAGCTTCAAGGAAATAAACAAGAATTTCTATTGCAACCGTTTCGAGCCAGCAAATGTCACGTCCTTCGACCTTCCAGTCGTCGTAGAGGTGGAAAGCTGCCCATTTCCCCCCTATAATAATCCCAATTCCCCAGTCTGTGGATGCATCGACGTATAAACCATGGTCTTGGATTGGTCCTAGTGGTTGAAGTTGGTGAAAAATATGTTGTCTTGTAGTCAATCTATCCACCAGTGTACTTCCGGTATGATTTTGTCAGGGTATTTCCCTTTCTCAACTTTGTGGTTGCGATAGGAGGCCATAAAGTTTGAAATCGGGGGAAAGTGTGTTTTCCCATCAGCGTAGACAAATGCAATGTGACAAAGAGTACCGTGTATGGATTCAATTTCGATTCTCAGTGCTAAACGTCGGCGAAAGATTTCACGAATTCTTGAAGACGGAAGAGATATTTCACTCTCTTTTCTTCCGGCAGCCTGACGCGACAATGTTGTAAATCCCATAGGAATCCGATGAATGTAAATTTTGTAGTAAAAAACCGTTCGCCCTTGTCGGGGTGCCATGGAAAGCCCAATTCTGAGGTGAGGGCAAATAAATCATCACGGTTAGAGTAGTTCTGCAGGGTGATAATATCTGGTGTGACAAAAGTGGCGAGGTCATCCTCGACTTTTGCAATCGGCGAAATGTTGTATGATTTCCATATCTCACGTCCGGCACCCGAGACCATCCCTGAATTCGAACTGGCAGAAGCAGCGCCAAACGCAAAGCAGTGATCTACCCAGAAACTCCCCTCTGGGTCTCGCACGACCATGTAAGGTTTATCCTGAGGTCGTAGTGGAATGATGCAATGGAATTTTGAGATATCCATCGTGCACACTCTGGTGCCTGCAGGCATTGAGACGATCTTAAATAATGGAATGAGTAATCGAATTCACAGCGAGTATGCATACGGGAATAAGTTCGCGACGGAAACCCGAATATAAAGAATCGTGGGTGAATGAACCCGAGCTTTTTTTTTTTTTTTTTTTTATTTTATTTTATTTTTTTTTCAGCAAATGAGCGTGCAGTAATGGGTCCATAGCGGAACAATGGCATATAAAGAGTAATGGGTGAATAAACCCGAGTTTTTGCAGCGAATAAGCATGCAGTAATGGGTCCATAGCCGAATAATGGCATATAAAGAATAGTGGGTGAATAAACCCGAGTTTTTTGCAGCGAATAAGCATGCAGTAATGGGTCCATAGCCGAATAATGGCATATAAAGAATAGTGGGTGAATAAACCCGAGTTTTTTGCAGCAAATGAGCATGCAGTAATGGGTCCATGCAATAATGGGTCCGTAGCCGAATGTGGCATACAAGAATAGTGGGCGGATATGTGAAAGTGTATCCGTGGCCGAGTAATAGCATATGATAACAAGAAATAAGGCAATCAAGCCGTAGAAAATAAAGAGAGAGACTCACCAGATCAGCTGTATGCGTTGCGGAATCAAATGTGGTCGGGAAATATATGAGAGTTAATTGACGGCACGGGAACGCCTGAGGAGTCGTATCCGTCTTTAGACAGATTGCGGCATACACGGTACTTAGTCGGTTTGTTGGGCCCCTGCTGTTGTTCTGACACGATGAATGGTGAACAGAAAAAGAAACCTCGCATAGCGATGTTCACTTCTGATTCAGAGAAGGGTCCCGACATACGTTTAGCCGCGGCCTCTTCGTGGATGTAATCCCATACGATTTTGGGGTATTTGCTGACTGATGAGTGATTAGGTATAATAATATTTTGCTGTAAAATAGGCATATCGCCAAAAGGAAATCCTGCAGTCAGGTATTCTGCCAAGAAAGGGTAAGCGGACCAGAGGTTGCATCGAGTAAGCTCGATGGCGAAGCCGAAGCATTGTAAGGCGTGATGATGCGATCGTATATTTCTGTGAGTTCGGTTGTCGTGCTATTAAGAGACTTCCGGATAGTTTTTGTGTTCGAGAAGTTATGCCATTCGAGAATAGGGTAAAGAGGTTCTTTATCAACGGTGTTAGACATTTGCGGGACGGGGTACTCGGCAGGAAGGGTCCCATTTGAGGGCTGGATGGGGCCCGCCGCATAATGTGCATATGTGGTTTGCGGCGGTGCATTTCTTCGAGCAGTTGGAGAATATGTTCCAGTAGGAGCAAATCCGCGCTCTGGTTCTCGGGTGAAGAATGTCAGATCCGTCTCGAGCAGCCCACTTTGGTGGCCCGTGGGTATTGTCGTTGTGGACGAGATAAGTGTGTCCAACTCCCCCGCAGATGATGCAACAGGGATTACGAGGGCTTTTGTCCTTGTTGCCGGTCGGAAAAGGAATTCGAGGAGGAAATCCTGGCTGGGTCCATTGATGGCTTTTGAATCCTCTGGTTACTGAAGAGCAAGTGGCGGGAGGAGGATGAAGAAGTGTTGTTTGTTGTGGTGTCGAGCGCATCGAATCGCGATTTTACTCGTCCCCATTCAGTCCTGTAGTCGAAGAGATCAAAGTTCGTCCTTTTGTTTTGATGCTTCTGGCGCATTTCGAGTTCGATGTCCTTCCATAAGTCGTAGAGTTTGACAGGGTCAACTTGATTTTCGAAAAAACCAAAGTGTTTCCTGTAGCGTCAGTTCCTTCAGTATATAGTGATACTTGGTAGTTGTAAAGGTTCTCCGTCGCCTCTATCCATTCGAAGTATTCAAGCTCCAACTCCCGTGTGGTGCCCGCGTCTCGATTATCCCTCATCTTCTTCATGACGTCCGCGAGATCTAGTATTTGTGGTTTACCTTCGATGTGGGAAATTTTCGTTCGGTGGAATTAAATAGAGTTGTTGTTGAGGAGATCAATATTCTTGTTGGTGAAAAGAGCGAGCGGAACGTTATATCCGTGAAGCCCCAAGTCGAGGAAAGCTTGGTCGAAAGAAATAAAGAGACGTGTGGTGGGGTCAACTTCGTTCAACTGATCGTTTACGCGGAAACGTTTGAGGGGTTGAGTTGTGGCAAGATTAGGTAGCGTGTTGTCTGAATCTCTAGATCTTGTTCTGAGTTGCTTCCGCTTGTCGGCAAGCCAGCTGAGTGTGTGTGCTGAGAGCCAGCATTTGACTCTGTCGAAAGATGGTTGGTCTTTTGTGATTTTGTCGTATTCCTCTTCGGGTATGGAGATGTAAGAGGAAACGTCTGACACGTTGTCTTCTACCCCAATGGCACGTTCGCGTCGCGTAGCATTTCGCGTTTGCTTCTCATAGTTCATCTTTAATTTTGAGTCGATGGGAAGTTTAGTGAGACGATAAATTGTTTCTGGATCTTTGTGAGTCTTCCTAACGCGTTCTGGCGCCTCCCTCGAGGGATCGTTGAGAAGTGGTCCATTTCGAGGGATGATCATTGTATTAAGATCAAAAATTGTTATTTGAAGGTTATTCTGCGAGCGACGGCGGTTGGAGTCGGGAGCAAAGGAATTGATAAGCACCTGATAGGCGCCATTTGACTCTCACCGCCTTTGCTGACTTATCCTATGATAAGCCGCCTTAGTCATCTTATCTCGGACCTTCCCGCCTACGACAAGCAATGGGATTTAAGGACACATACCTCCTTATGTATTCCGACAACAAAGGCACCATCGGCGCAATGGGTAAAGCGATCTATCCGTTCGACGAACGTTTGCAACTGTCACATCTCTCAACATTGAACCAAGCATTACATGTATTAAATCTGCAAAGAATCCGGCCGATCCCATCTCGCGCGGTATATTGGGTCGTCCGGCGGACAGACTGGAGACCTTTATCGAGCTCCCAAACGAGCTTCATGAGGTATTATTTCATGTTTAGTACAACTAATCGTACAACGCTGGACAGTTCCGGCGCGAGGATCGATATTCCGCACATATCGACACCTCAAATTCCTCAAACTCATTTCTCTTTGCTCCGAATCAGATCGAACCATCTTCCTTCTCCTCTTACCTACCCGAAGCCTACGATCTGTATCACGCACCAGTAGCTAACTCAGGAGGCCGACACTCGGGTTTCATATCAGCTTCATCGCTTGATAATCTGAGGCCTTCATGGAAGACAGGCCACACAAAGCACACAGGCCTGCTCACTCGGGCAATAAAGCTGAGAAGAAAGAGCCCAAGGGAAAAGGGAAGGAGAGACAGCATGGATTCAACGAAAAGGTGATGTCAATTAATTTAGATATCACCTTTTCACGAAATTTTACTCAATCTTCTCTACTACAGGCGTTCGCTCCTAAATCCGGTCGGAATGCAGACCGTCTAGGTCGACGAGCAGTCGAAAAAGACCAAACGCGGCTACATGTACCTCTCGTCAACCGAACCCCCGACGACCTTCCCCCGCCTATCATCGTCGCTATCGTTGGACCGCCTGGAGTGGGAAAAACAACGCTACTCAAATCTCTCGTTCGAAGATACACCAAACAAACCCTGAGTGAGCCCAAAGGACCGATAACAGTTGTTAGTGGAAAGAAGAGGAGGATCACTTTTGTGGAGTTTAATGATTGCTTGAATAGTATGATTGATATTGGCAAGGTGGCGGACCTGGTAATGCTGATGATAGATGGTAGTTTTGGATTTGAGATGGTGAGTATTCATATTCGTCGAATATAATACTATGTGTGCTAAACTATAGTCATCGACACGAAACCTTTGAATTTCTCAATATCCTCCAATCTCATGGGTTTCCCAAAGTCATTGGTGTCCTCACACATCTTGACCTGATCAAAAAAGCCGCTACCCTCCGCGCGTCCAAAAAGGCGTTAAAAACGATTTTGGACTGAAATTTACCAAGGCGCCAAGCTCTTTTACCTCTCTGGAGTCCTCAACGGACGATATCCCGATACTGAAATTCTCAACCTCTCCCGCGTCATCAGTGTGATGAAGTTCCGACCTTTGGTCTTCCGCAACACCCATCCCTACGTCTACATCGACCGTATAGGAGACTTGACTCCGCGAGAACTAGTAAGAACTTCCGGAGGAAAATGTGACAGAAGGTATCGGTTTATGGGTATGTAAGAGGAACGAATTTGAGAGAAGGACAAAAAGTGCATATTCCGGGTGTAGGCGATCTGGATATGGAGAGTATGAAGATCCTGGGTGACCCGTGGCCGTTGCCCGATGCAGACTCAGAGAAGAGGAGGAAGTTGAGTGAGAAAAAAAAGCTGCTGGCCTATGCACCAATGAGTGATGTTGGAGGCATGATCTATGACAAGGATGCGGTTTATATCAATGTTCTGGGCAGCTTCACTAGAAGGAATGACGGTGAAGATGATGAGGGAGACATTGTGCAAGGTGAGGGAGAGAGGATGATGATGGATTTGCAGGACGCGGGCATGACGCTTGACGATGCGGTCAAGCAGACAAAGATTAGACTCTTTGGGTCGTCGGAGAAGCCTTTGGCGATTGGAGAATTCGATGAAGAGGACCAGGAAGATCTTGACTCTGATGACCAACCCGATGGCGAGCTTGACGAACACGCGCACACTCTCACCATGTCCAAACTCCGCGCAGACCCTCGAAACACCGGTCGTTCGCAACTTCGTCGTCCCAATCGTTCTCTTCCGTCATCTTTGTCTGTGAACAAGTCATCACGACCGGATGTGGATTTTGTAGAGAGTGATTCAGATTTAGGTGATGGGGATGAGGAAGATGGCGAAGGCGCTCGATTCGTTGACGAGGAGGAAGAAATGGATGTTAACATTCCTGATGACAATGAAGATGAAGATCCCTCATCACAGGAAGACGACGACGACATAGCTGACGAAGGAGAGGGTACGGTTCATACAAAAACACTCGACGCACTAGCTCGACGACGACGACGAACACGAAGAGACTGGGTAAAGGATATATATTCTAGCGATCTCTCTCCAGAAGAACTATCATCCCAACCTTCGTCTTCGTTAACCGCCGAAGCGCAAAAACCAGAAACAGCAGCAGCAGAAGACGATGGATTCTTCTTCACCAAAAAATCGGCCAACACCGTTTCCGACTCACTCGACTCCGATCACCTCGACTTCTCAGATAAATCCAAACCCACAATCAATCCTGCAGAACTGAGTAAATGGGAGGACGAGGAAAAGTTGGAGAGTATCCGAGGTCTGTTTATCACTGGGGTAGATGCACCTGATGGAGATGGAGATGACGAAGCAGGCGGAGACGGTGAAGAAGGCGAAGGCGATGATGATAAAGGTGGTGGTGATTTCGTGGCTTTTGAAGCTGTAGGCGGTGATCCTTCCCTGACCACTGCTGCCTTTGCATCCTCTTCTACTGCAAACTCTGCAGCCGGCCCTTCTTCATGTCGTGATGCCCTAGCCTCTAAAAAAGCGGCTCTCAAAGCGCGCTTTGATGAAGAATACGACGATCCGTCCGGTCCCAGCATGGATTTCTACTCGGAAAAGAAAGCGGAGATTTCCTCCCAACTCGAACTGAACAGGGCCGAATTTGCTGCAATCACTGATTTAGAAGCGCGCGCTCAGCTCGAGGGATACATCCCAGGGACTTATGTTCGAATTGTGTTGTCTTCGGTGCCAGCTGAGCTTATACAATACTTCGATCCAGCGTATCCGCTCCTCTTAGGTGGTCTACTCCCCGCCGAATCGCATTCCTCTGAACCATCCTCGTTCAATTTTGTTCAAGTGAGGCTGAAGGGACACCGATGGTTCACACGACCGTTGAAGACTAACGATCCGTTGATCGTCAGTCTGGGATGGAGAAGATTCCAAACAATACCGATTTATTCATTGGACGATCATAGCATTCGGATGCGAATGCTCAAGTACACACCGGAACACATGCATTGTTATGGAACATTTTGGGGGCCTGGGGTGCTTCCTAATACTGGGTTTTGTGCGTTCAATACGGTCGCTGATGGCGCAGAAACAGGAGGGATGTTCAGTAGTGCGCTGGAGGTCGCGAAGTTTGAGGGAGCGAGTGTTTGGACGGTTAGTGGAGTTTGAGGTGTGGTTAAGAAGGCTGTCAGTGCAGGAGGCTTAGGTGGGGATGGAAAACGGAAGGGAGGAAAAGGAGGAGATGTAGCATTTAGGGCAGCGTTTGAGGATAAGTTGTTGATGAGTGGCGAGTTGAAGTTTCATCTTTTTTCACTGCTCAAAGTCTCATTCTCTTATTTATACATAGACATTGTCTTTCTCCGCGCATGGTACTCGGTACAACCACGAAAGTTCTACGCACCGGTCACTTCTCTTCTTCTACCTTCCCAAGCTCAAAACTCACCGCCCGACGTTGATGAAACCCCATTTCAAACAAAACAAACGTGGACTGGCATGCGTCTAACCGGAACCGTCCGTCGCTCGCTCGGTATCGAGACGGCTTTGAACGTGAACTCGACTTACAGGCACAAACTTGAAATAGAGCAACAACGAATGGAAAAGAAAGGGAAATTTGCACCATTAGTGATACCGAAGAGTTTACAGAAGCAACTACCGTATAAAAGCAAGCCAAAGCTCATGCTCAAGCAAGGCGGAAGTGGTAACGACGGCAAGAGAAAACAAAACTATCTTCGAAAGCGTGCAGTGGTTCTCGAACCAGAAGAAAAACGAGCGGTGGCATTGCTACAGCAAATCCGTGCATTAAGGAAAGATCAAGTGCAGAGGAGGAAGGAGAAGAAGGAGGCAGGGAAAGAGTGAAAGAGGAAGGAAGAAGAGAAGAGTGAAGAGAGGAAGACGGAAAAGGAAAGAGAGAGGAAGAAGGAGGTCATGAGGAATGTCGGAATGGGTGGGAAGAGGGATAAGAGGGAGGCGGAGGCAATGGAAGGTGGGAGAAGGAAGAAGAGAAAGACGGGCTAGATGTTTTTGACGAAGATCATACTATATGTTAGTAATCCGTTCATGCAGCACTGATGTACAACCTCGACATTTGGCAGTTGTACTTACTCACGCTGAGCTACTACTTGTTCCGACGGCCATGTTATGAGGGCTGTATGGCTCTCATCGCATCCGCATGTCATGATTTTCGTTTTCAAAAAGTGTGAAGCTAGGTACTCGAGGATACTACTAAACAGATATTCTATAGCTGTGCTGCTATAGACAATGACTGGTAACATCGTCACTGGGCATCACCACCATCGAGACCAAAGGCTTCTTCCAGGAAGAGATGCGAGAGATACGTTATAACAGTAGCGGGGGCCTCGAGTTCATCGCATCCCTCAAAGGTCTTCAACACAATTGCAAGATAAACCTAACATTTCTACTAGCTTTGTTGTACAGGGCCAATTCCATGGAAAGCAAAACCTTGACAGCTACCATTTCAGGCCTTTGATCGCCTGCTTGAATTCCTGCAAAACAAGAGCGGGTTCCCGAAGTTCTCTGCGTTTCTTCAGAGTCTCTAACGCAGATACAATGTAATCAACACATGATCCACCAGGCTCTGCCCTTGGCGGTATTTGTATGGAAAGCAAAGCCTTCAGAGCCAGCTTTTTGACATCTTGGCTTTCGAACTTGGCTTTTCCCAATGGAATCCAACGGCAAAGGCCCATAATGCGTTCTGCTTCTGTCGCTGACATCTCCTCGGGGATCAGCTGGGTTTTTTGGGGGCGATCAGACCAGATTGCATGAATTATCGTATCCCCAATAGCTAGAAACGCGTGTGAGAGGCCCGAATCTCCAACGATAACAGCACCGAATTTGACGTCTAATTCGGGGCAGTATCCAGGAGATAGTTCGGGTCCGAAGCGAGTCACGCCAGCAGGGGGCAAGGGTGACCCAGACGCTGTCAGCATACTCACGCAAAGGTAGAGTAGAGTGAACAAGCGTGAGGTAATGACCGTGGAGAGCATTTTCCGAATAATTTAGACACGAGACGTTCAAAGGCGGGGTAGGTCAAATCTACTTCACGGTGTGACCACCGTAAATATGACCAGAAGATCTTCCAAGTGTTCAAAGACGTACCAGGGTCACGATCCGTCGTAAGTGTCCAACGATTGCTGAAAAAAAAGAAGGCAGAATATGGAGTGCAAGTCGGTCGGAATGTTTTTTTAGTTATCTAGTCCCATCGTTAAGTAAAGGCCAAAGAACTTGCAATGAAACTCGGAAACATACCTAGCAGTTGCAAAAATCGATAGGAATATGCTACCAGGTCTAAACTGCCAGAGTGAGAACGGGAGACAAAAGCTATCGTGACACCAAGTAAGAAATTGGAAGAAGACCAAGTGCAGGGTAAAGCTCATACCGAACCAGCGCAAAGTGTACGAGTATATAACGAAGCTAAGTGTGTTGGAAGAAGGATGAGGGGACTATCTTTCATCACGCGCGGATACTTATATCTTTTTGCTTGACCTGAGATAGCTTGATGGTTGCCAATGAAGAAACCATCAATCAAGAGCTGTGTGGACTATGGTGTCCATCTTGCGAGTATTTCAGTGAGCCGACGGAAGGCAACAATGTGAACTCGCACAAGCCGGAATTATTCATATATGTTCTTCGGGCACCTCATACGCCCAGTAAACAGAGGTAATAGCCTATGCCATGGGGGGGGGGGGGGGGGGCTGGTTAATTAATGCGGACTTTGGCAGCATACGGGACTCGGATTTTATTCCCGTTGATATCCGAGCCCGCCAGGCACATCATCAGGCGCTTCCGTCTCCCGGAGTCCCGCCTCTCCTGCCCGCCTGATGATGTGCACCTCCATCTCCTCACTGTTGCTTGTTACATGTAGAATCTCATTATACACAATATACATTGTTGTGACTTCAACGACCATTGTAATTTGTACGCTAAGAAGTAAGAACATATTCTATGAGAGAACAAAATAGTACTACATTATCCCCGCCCTCTTTGTTGTCACCAAAAGCACCAGTTAAGTAGTGTCCTGTCGCGTTCAAATAACTGGTTAGGTGAAGCGACACTTCGAATGGATGAGGCGTTTGAAGAACTTAGCTTTTAGAAGATTAACAAGGTTAAGTTGTCTTTTATTCCAAACTGTCCTTTGTCTGTAACTATTGTAGCTATATATACTAATTGCTTCGATAGGGGTTAATACTCTGCTCCTTGAACGGAGTAGATACACCTCCTCTCTCTCGGTTAAATGGATATGTAAGCAGATAAGGAGTCTGTCGCCACATACGCCCTCCTGGAATTCGTAGAATTACACAACCAAATATAAAGAAAAAGAAAGAAAGAAGGGAAGAAATGTATAGGCAGATATAATCAATTATTAAGCAGTGTCGGGCTTCTCACCGCTCGTGCCAGCGCTTTCATTGCGCAAGGTCCACATCGACATCTTCTCTTTCAAGCCCATTGTCGTAGAGGTCGCGTCATCGAAATCAAGCTTAGTCTTCTTCGACGAATCATGGTGACGTTTTCCCTCACGGCGTTCCTCTGCAAATTTCATGTTCTTTGCACCAACACTAGCGGCAACAAACAGGCTGTGAAAGATGGTGTCCCTGCCATTGGCGCTACCACCATATCTTTTCAACAAGTCGTCAAAGCCTGACCCCTCGTTACGCTTGCGCTTCTTCGAATCTGTAGGTACGGGATTCTCGGAATTAACAGGACGCGGGTGAGCCTCACTCATGTCCCTGAAAAAATTCCCACTGATAAGTCCTTTCGCTTTCAAGGAATCGATTTCCGTTGTTGTGAACACATATTCGTAAGGAACGACTTTGCGGGAACGTTGGATTTTCCCATCCCGGTCCTCGTAAGCGAAGCGATAGTTGGTCTTCAACGGAACGTGAACCCAAAGTGAACGAACGATTCTGCCGTATTCGGGGATCAGATCCCCTGACAAGGTCCATTTCCTAGTCATTGCCCCGGAGGCCCACATGAATTTGAGTAGGTCGGTGATGGTGACCCCGAATTCAACGTTCTTCGGGTCAATGAAGTAGACCTTTAAAAGGTTCCATTCAAACCGAACGATAGGGATGCGACCGAAGTGCCACTCAGGCTCTTCAGTATTTTTGATGGTAGGAACTGGAGGCGCAGAAATGTTGGCTTCCATCGTGGGTTCAGCCGGTGGTGGGGGAACCTGGTTCACATCAACAGAACCATTGAACATAGAGGAATCGGAGTCGGAGTCTGACATTGCGAGCGAGAGAGTTGCTATCTCAAGGTCGACCTTCTCTTCAGCATTTAAGTCCAAGAATTCGATCGATCCCAAAAACTCGCCCTCCATTCCTTCAATCGGTTCCTCTTTATTGGATATCCGACGGAGTTGAGAAACCTCCTGAATGCCTAAGGCCTCAAAGTATTCATCCAGAGCCGCCAACTCCTGGACTCGAGTAAACGGGAGCCAAGAGTGGTCTCCCGATCGCCATAAAATTTCAAACATCGCATCTGACCTGGAGCCTGTGTGCGACAAGATTTTGTCCACAGTCCATTCGTTATCTTCTAGGCCCGCTACTTGCTCATAAGAGCGGCCAGGGAAAAGACGGTCGTCATTTGGGACATGTACTCGTAATAAGGAGGAATGAAATACATTGTGAATCCCCCTTTTCTTCATCGTCTCTGGAAGTTTAAGTTTACATGAAGTTTCCCCGAGTATCTGCAATATCTCAAAAGGCCCAATAAATTTCAGAACCAACTTTCGCGCTCTTCCTTTTGGGAACGCAATGTTCTTTGTAGAAAGTTGCGGGTGGTAAGCTGAGGACATTTTCAGTTTAGTCCCAATTAGCGCATGCAGGTGAGACTAGAAACGACTGTTGAATAACGAGTCACGGTCGCTCACAATTGTTTTTGGTAGTCCATGTAGCTTATAAACTTCTTCAAATACCATTTCAGCTACATCCTTTGCCTTATAATCAGTTCGTCCCGGAACTAAGTGTACCATTCCCGTTAAATGATTGACCACGGTGGTGATTGAGTCAAAAACACCGTCGCGATTTCTGGATTGTGGCAAAGGGCCCACAAAGTCTATTCCAATAACTTCCCAAGGGTACCCTGGCACTGGCAACAATTTCAAAAGCCCATACGGTTTGTGGTTACTTGCCTTAGTTGTTGCGCAGATTACACAGGACTTGCAGAATGATTGGATATCTGCCGCCATCGTTTTCCACCAAACAAACTCTCGTAAGTAAGCTAGAGTTTTTCGGGTGCTTAGATGAGCGATGACGGAATGCCCTTCATCAATAATGATTTCTCTTATGTTCCTGTCATTCACCAACAATCGAGGGATACAGAGTAATTTTCGGTCAGTTAATTTTACAAATATTTGACCGTCTTCAATAACAAAATTTCTGAAGTCCTTTGGTCTATCCATAATAGCTTTAAAAGTTGGGTCCGATGAATAGTTGTCCTTAACAAGAGTGAAGATATCAAAACCAGCGCGGCTTTTGTGTATTACATCCCTCAACCTTGGCTGTTCATCGTTATTTATGTTATGCTTTTCTTCACTTGGATCACCCGGTTTGTTTGTGGGTTGAACTTCCCTCGCAACATCAGTGGAGCCTGGATTCGAATCAGTTAAGGTGTCATCACCGCTGTCAACGGGACTTCGAAGTTTGTTGAGTGGGGCAATGTATTCCCTGGGCGCTCGAGCCGTTCTTTCACTTCCTTTCCCCCCTCCACGGCTCAAGTACTCCTTGCTCTCTAATGCTTTCCTCGAAGGCTTTTTACTTCTTCTTAGCTCCATCCCGGAAACATCATATACTTCGTCAGGCAGCGTGCATGTCGCTTCGTTTCCCACTATGATTGGTGAATAAATCACACGCAATTCCAGCTGCTCGTTTTTTAAGTATTCATCATGGACTGTAAATTCTGAGCGCGTTCTCACTGTACCTGGAGCCTCATTAGAGTATATTCGCGATAATGAGTCTGCGAATACATTTAGTTCACCTGGTACGTATTCAATTTTGAAGTCAAATTTGGCTATTTTTTCTAACCACCTCGCTTGACGCCCAGACAGATCCTTTTGCTCCAATAAGTGAATTAGGCCTTTATGGTCTGTTATCCAGGTAAATTTTACGCCTTGCAAGATATCTCTGTGTCTCAGCATAGTTTCAACTCCCGCCAACAATTCTATTTCATGAACTGGATAATTCTGTTGGGTAGGATTCAACTTTGCGCTGTAGAATGCTGCGATTTTAAAACCTTTTTTCCAGCTTTTCCCTTGTGTGACACCGCCTGCTACTCCCGTTGCGCACCCATCTGTTAGCATCCAAATTGGGTCAGCGTCGGGACTATAGTCCAAAGGTACTCGATGGGCGTCTTTTGAGCGCCAAGTAAGTTCTTTCACCTTCTTGAATGCTCGTTCCTCGTTAAAGCCCCATCGAAAGGGAACAGTATCACTTGTCAGGAGATGTAAGTGACCCGTGTGTATTCGGACACTCGGGATATCTTCTGCAAGGTAACCAACGAAGCCTAAGAAACCTCGAAGCAAATCCCGGTTAGTCGGTGTTTTCCATTTCGAGACTGCGTCCACCTTCTCTGGGTCCATTCTTATGCCATTGTTGTCAACAATGCGTCCTAAGATCCTGAGTTCGTCAGCAATGAAGTTCAGTTTATTCTCACTCAGGTAAAGTTTTTCACGGATTAATATATCAATTATCAATTTAACGTGTTGGACATGATCTTCCAACGTATTTGAATATATGATAATGTCATCCAGGTAAACATCCATGAATCGCCCCAAGAACGATGAGAACAAATAGTTCATCAACGTTTGGTAGGTTGAAGGTGCGTTACAATCCCCTTGTTGAATCACCAGGCTAACCATGTTACCATCCGGCGTTGAAACTGCAGATTTCCATACATCATCTGGATGGATTCTAATTTGTTCATATGCGTCTTTTCCATCCATGGTGGATTGGAACCTCGCCCTCGCTGCCCGACGAAGAATTCCATCGATATCTGGCAACGGGGAGGCCAGTTTCTTCATATTTGCATTTCGTGCTCGAAGGTTGGCCACCACTCGCAAACCAGTTTTCTGTGAACCATGCTTCGGAATCAGCAACAGAGGTACAGTATTATTAGCGGTAGTAATTTTCCACCTACCACTCTTGATATATGCATCTCGTTTTTCTGCCCAGTCCGCGCTGAATTTCTCCGGAAGGCGAGAAGGACGCCAAGGAATTACTAAGTTTTCATCAATCAAGGGGATCCGGTGATTGATATCCCTTAGGGGAGGTAGGTCAGTCTCATCCATCGTTCTACACAACGGCTTAGCGTACCTTCGTAATTCCTCCCGTACAGAATCAAATTTCTCGTCCTCAACTTCCATGCTTCTCGAGGCAATTTGCGAGACCATCGGACCTTTCAATGGCAACCTCTTGCTGCTACCAATAACGACTCGAGCCTCGTTAAATCCAATAGTAACCGAATGCTCGTACATCCAATCAGTCCCAAGTATCAACGGGTAGTTAATGTTTGCAACATCAAAGTCCCGCTTCTCATCAATGCCCTGATACTGGAATCGAGCACAAACTTTCCGGTTAATCTTGGATCGTGAACCTTGAACTGCTAGCTGCAAGGTAAGTGGTGGATTCAACTCTTGTTCATCAGGTTTTAACTGATCCACAAGGGTAGTACTCATTATCGTTCCTAGTGATCCCGAATCCAGCAATGCAGTAACCGGTTCACCATTTATCCAAACTGCAATGACGATAGGTCTCGCGACCATATGAGCAGGGTCCCGTGCTCGCGAGGCATTTCGTTGTAGCCCCGAATACTGATTTGCAGGAATCTGAACACCATTGACTTCAAGACCACGCGCCCTCCAGCTTGGTCTAGGCTTTATGATAATACGTGCAAGGAACTCATCACTAGCTTCCATAGCCAGGTCAGTCTCCATGTTATCGAAGACATTACCAAAATAATTGTCAACTATATTTAAGTCCCATTCAAAGCAGTCACGCCAGAGTTGCACGTAACGCTTGCAGACCCAACGATGAATGTTAAATCGTGGGTCATCAAGAAGTTTCTCATTTAATGACCATTCAATTCGCCGAATTGTGTCGTTGACAACAAACACATCACCACCAGTTTCGGATGGGTATACTCGGAAACACTTTTTCATTTCCCCAGTCGTGGTTGGAGGGATCTCGAACCCAGGTATATAGTCCCCGGGATATGAACTAGTACCGTTCAAGATCTCAGCAACAGCCTTCCCGCGAGCGTTGCCCATAGGGGAAGCTAGCCCATATCTCAAACCTTCAAGTTCAGCGGCGGTCTCACCCCTTTCGTTACAGAACCATTCAACCAACCTGAAGTCAGGGTTCTTTAAGTCATTGGTTTGTACCCGGTATTCGACATCAAAGTAAGTGGTGTCCATTATTAAGTGTTCCGTTTCTGATATCTGGTATACGCAGAACCGATCAGGGTGCATGATATCTTCTGCATCGGAACCATCTTCGCTCAAGTACGGCACATTCCCAGTAAGCAATTCCGTTGCTCGATAAGCCAGCGGTGCATTAATGCTCCCCATTGAATATGCAGATTTGGTCTCCTTGGGCAGCGCAAACGATCCGTCTGCTGCAATTGCATTACGGACCACTTCAATCTTGTCCATTTTTCCTTCTTGTTTGGGTCCATAGTAAGGTGGTTTTCCCATGTGGTTATGATTCGCAAGATGTCTTACAGTTTCGGGGGGCGAGTCAAGTTTCAACCCGTCCAAGTCGGACTCTCTGGGTGAGAAACACTCGCACGAAAGGTAGGAGCATTCACATCCAACGCAGTCCACATCAACATCCATGAGGTCACCTTCAGAGCTCGAATCCATGATCAAGGCGAGATCCGGAAGGGGACCGCCATTGCTGTCTGATGTACTTGAAAGAGTCTCATCATCGCTTTCCAAGTGCTCTTTATCTGAGCCCGAAAATAATTCCGCCTCAACATCATCATACCAAGACACGTTACCCAAGCAATATTCCTGTAGGTCACTTTCATCATCTGTATGCTATATGATCTCCCATTCTATGTTGTGAGTAGAAAGCCCTGGTGGGCCGCTAGACTTTTTGTCTGTATTCTTGACCATAGTCTTCTTAGGACAATCTCGAGCACGGTGCGTGGTTTCCCCACACTCAAAACACTTTCCAGCAGCGCGATACTCATCCTTCTCTTTATCAGAAAGGCGTTTCTTTGAGGTTCTTTGAACACCTGAACCACTTCGCTGCCCAGTATTAGACCCATAATTGATTAGTGGTTTCGTGTCATTGCTAGACTTATGAATGGTGCGATCGTTGCTACCGCGTGCATGTTCATTCACATCTATTTTGCTTTTCCAGCGCCCACCGTTCCCACTATAGGTTTTAGAGGAGCTTGACTGGTGTCGGGAAGAATTGAGAGTGGACTGCAGTAATACATTCTTACCCGTTCCTTCCACCATTTCCACTAACTCTGCTTCATCCATCAGCTCAGATAAAGTACAGGTTTCAGAGGTCAAACCGTTTCGATAAAGTCCCTTTATGATAACTGGATCAAAGCTGTCCCATAGAATGGTAACAAGACTTCGTTCGTCAATCAAACCAGCGGTGTTGCTTAGATCCTGAAAGAAACCAATGTGGTCCACCACATTTCGACCCTTCTGTTGTAGTTGGACAAGCTTTTGCCGTTGATTTGTGCGGAAGTCTAACGGGAAAGCATGGTTATACAGCTTTTCATAGAAATCGCTCAGGGTGAATGCGCCAGGCTTTTTCCCAGCAACTCGTTCATAGAACGAGTAAGCCTTCTTGCATAAGAACCGGGAAGCGATTCGAACTTGCTTCGTTTCAGGTACTTCACCATCGTCTAGGTATTCAATAACCTCCCGAATATGTCTCTGGAACGAGCGCAAGCTTGGTGAGCCATCATATATTTCTGTCGGTTTTAATGGCTTAATTTTCATACCCTGTTTTCCCTTACGGTTTCGGCCTTCGTCTTCATCATTAGAAGAATCACCTTCTGGGTCTGGTTCCTCATCAGGAGGAGTTATTGTAGGAGTCGTTCCACGGAGCTGCTGAAATAGTTTCGCGATATGTGACTCTGGAGCAACCAAGTTTGCAGGTTTAAATGCAGACATAGGTTTACGCTTTGGACGAACTTCTTTATTTTGTTCCTCAGTGTCATTGTTTAGGGAAATATTACGAGGTTCGTTCTTAGTACTTCGCAAAAAGTCCCTTTGTTCCCGTTCAACTTGCCCCTGCAACTCAGTGATACGCGCAAGGATTTGCTCCTGGGCTTTGGCACTTTCAGCGCGAACTTTAGTCTCAATGCGCTCAGATTCCATAGCTCTCCATTCCTGGAAGATTACATCTAGGTCATGGTGTGCTTCGACGCGCTTATTCTTATCCTGAATACTTTGAAGGATCTGAGCTTGGATATCCGGGTTCATCTCATCGTCGTGGAGATTGGAGCTGCCCCAGTTACGGGCATCCACTCCTTTCCCCTTCGACTCTGATTGTCCTTCGTCAAGAGACTCTTCGTCGTGTTCTACGACCCGAGTCTTCAGTTGACGTCGTTGTATTTGCTCACGTTGTTCACCCGTGAGTGTTGCCTCAGCCTGCTTGATTGCTTGCAACTGCTCCGAATCGAGAGGTGAATTCTTTCTCTTATCATTCATAGTGCCAATATTAATTACTCTATTGGTAGTCAAAGGTGTAGAAGTGCGCGGCAACAGCTCCCGCATTTCTACATCCCTTTCTGCCGTGTTTCCTGGCACGTCTGCCAAAAAACTTCCTCCGACGCTCTCAGGGGCATTCCCAATAGAGGCATCAGAAACCATGGCCGCTCCTTGGATTGGAGGCGGCCCTTCATTTTCTCCCGGTCCAAAGGATTCAGGGGAGTGCCCTGAGGGCATGAGGACCTCAGGCCCAGCGGGCGCAGGGTCAGTTACCGATGGTCCTTTGGACACGATCGGAGTGAGGGGAGAAGATAACGACTCACTATTTCCTTCGGGCGAAGGAGCAGAGTCAAAATCTCCTGGTGGAGTGGGGTCGTTTTGTCCCTGACCACGCAAGTTGTATCGTCCAGGGTTATAAGACATACCGTTATTTCAATGTTAATAGGGTGGAACGAGAGGAAGGTCCTAGTTGATCAGACGAGGGGTTATCCTTCTAGTTCTAAAGAAAAAACAACTTGTTAGATGTTAAAAATATGTCGCGTTCAAATAACTGGTTAGGTGAAGCGACACTTCGAATGGATGAGGCGTTTGAAGAACTTAGCTTTTAGAAGATTAACAAGGTTAAGTTGTCTTTTATTCCAAACTGTCCTTCGTCTGTAACTATTGTAGCTATATATACTAATTGCTTCGATAGGGGTTAATACTCTGCTCCTTGAACGGAGTAGATACACCTCCTCTCTCTCGGTTAAATGGATATGTAAGTAGATAAGGAGTCTGTCGCCACATGTCCCCCTCACCATTGCTTCTGTCGCTTTCGTCAGTGTCTTCACTGCTTTGGATACGTTTTGGAGGCAGACTCTTGGCAACACGAGCCTTCTGTTTCGCTGCATGACGCATACGCTTCGGGGGTGGGGCTTGACTTTCACTGTTGTTGCTGTTGGCATCTGTGCGGCGTCCACATTTCTTCCCTTTGTTACTTCGAACTGCTCGTACTTTTGGTACCTGCATCTGCATACATTCCCCATGCTCTTTGACTTCCTCCGACGACATCTTTGACCAACGACACGCCCCGGACTCAAGTGCATCATGGAGGGCGTCCAGGGTCTTGCGATCCTTTATGTCGAAAGGCTTGATAGGACCGTTGGCGTCGATGAATAGCTGCGAGTCGGGGAGACCAATCAGCTGAACATGGTGCTTGTCGACAATACATGAGTGATAGTTGGTGTTACGAACTGACTCTTTTTCAATTTCTTTTTGTCTATCTTATTATACTTTTTCCTTTATCTTTTCCTTTTCTTTCATTTACATACATGTGACAGCCTTGGCATTCTCGCAATGTCAACGCATTTCTCTCATGTCTGTCAGACTGTTGACAGACTGTCATTCCCGCGCTGTCAACACAACTCTCTCATGTCTGTCAGACTATTGACAGATTGACAGTGTGAGAATTCTCTCATGTCTGTCAACCATTGACAGATCGTTGTATAGCCTCACAGTTATGACGTGAGATAGTTCCCATGAGTTCATTTCAGAATATGTATATAAGATAGGGCATTTCTTAGAGTAGTCTCTATCTCTGATCTCGTCTATTCTCCTCTGTAGCTAGACAAGTATCTGAGGGCATACTCCTCCCGCATTATCCATTATCTTTTGATCTATTCTCTCTGTGTGACGCCTGGCTTAGTATAAAAGCTATCGAGTCGCTGACAGTTGGCGTAGTTCATGCTTGCTGATTTGTCTTTGAGGATATAGCCTAAAGATTGTTTAGTAGGAGAAAATACAATACCAAGGAAGTACTCACGAAGTGATGAAGCAATCATAACAGAGCATTGGGATTGGATTTGCACGACCGTAGCAGGCTTTTCTATACACAAAGAATTAGATGTAGTAGATATATTATCATGAGAAACGTACCTTTCTTCGCAGTCCAAAGCTCCAGTTCCAGCAGGAGATCCCACATTGTTGTATTGAGGTGGTGGTGAACGAAGTCGGCAGTCTTATTCCCTGCGACAAACCAGGCAGGAAACCCTTTGTCGTCAGAGGTACCAGGGCAGAGAAATCTGAATCCCACAGCGCCAGTCCGAACGTGGAGCACGTCAAACTAATCTATAGGAGTCAAGTTTCAATGGCGAAAGAAATGAGCGACATACCTCTTTTTTTACGAGCCGAGAGAATGCAGAATAGTCCTTCCCCGCTGAAAGATTGGTTGGTTGAGTACCGCGGATCGAAAGCAGCCGTTTTTCTACGACTTCCCCTTTTGCCTGCTCAATTTTGTCATCAGAGATCATGAGGAGCGCTTCGTCTTCATCGACTACACCGCAAACCAGTCTAGACCTCAGGCGGATATTCAGAAGAGGACCACAATAGTATGTTTGCGATAAAGGTAGAGATGACCTTCATTTGACCAGAAAATCATGTTCGTGCGAAACCCTATTGTTAACCTCATTTACCTCGTATTTCAATGTTTCCTTTGATGTAATAATACCGTCAATTGTGATTTATATTTAAATGATGTCTGTACTGAATCCTTTCTCTGAGCACATAAGAATGGTATATTTGATATATACTACGATGTCGTCACTCTGGGCTGAGCATAAATCTTTCCCTGCCCCGAGTTCCTCACCGCTGCACTTCTTGCCCACATTTCTGTGCTTTCGAGCTCAGGCTGGCTGACTTCTTAGATTTCCTGCTGTCGCATCTGTTCCCCCAATCTGTACCTCCTCCCGATCCTGATCTCCATCCAGTGTCACTGATATAGCACTCTGCGCTGGTTGGTTTTTCAGTTCCGCAGCCTGACTCGGATTTCGTGCCCTTGTTGCACGCTCTTTCTCTTGTGTCTGAGCGCATTCTTCTTTCTGAGCAGCGGTCAGCTTGGTGACAACGTTGTTATGCCTTGTCTCGCAATCCTTATAGAGTGGTATAGGTTTCCAGAGAGCATGCGGTAGTGCTTCACGTAGTGCAACTCAGAATTTTAAGGTGCGTAACATGTCACTAATTATTTGCTCCATTTCTCATTGCTTTTCTTTAGAAAATTGTTACCAAATAGTACGCCAAGGCTTACTGCCTAGCCCATGAATTTTGGCCCACAGTTGACACAACGACGGCAACATTGCTTAGAGTTGAAAGCGAGATGACTCAATCTGAACAAGACATCTTCGGAGGTGCACACCCTTGCTCAACTTCATTTGCATTCACTGATACAATTCCAGCAATTTTCACTTTGTCTATGAACTCGATATCGAAACATACAGAACACCGAAAATCAAGAGCCAATATCACTGACGGCAAGTACCAGTGGAAAATCTATGTGAATATGGTCAACAAGCTCGCTTCCAGAGCTGTTTTCTCTACTGACACAGGAGGAAAGAAGGGCAGTGCCAAGCGCAAACGTACACCAACAGATGTTGGCGCCAGGTGTTATCAAACTATGGGAGACGACAATGAGCCTCAGACTGAAGGTGAGGATGATCAAGTAACAGAAGGCTACAGTGGTCCCAGGGATGAGAACGGCGCAGCCATGTCTTAGATTATTTCAGCTTGCAGTACTTACTCTATCGTGTCATAATGGTGCTCAATGATAATGCATATGCAAACATTGATATTTTCATTACATCTGGTCAAATATCTGTGTAACGAGCAGCCATTCAAACTTGATCCCACTAAAATCCAATATATAACCAAGTCATAAAAAGGCCGACATAAATCAATTTACGAGTTACTCTACATGTATTTACTGACATGTTCCTGACCAGAGGCGAAAATGTCAAATAATGAAGTGAAACACAAGAGGTCAAAAAAATGTAGCCAGTCAAAAACATGTCTGATTGATTTTAGGATCGTTATAGGTTTTGACATCATGATTACGTTTGCCGAACCTTTTCAGTGGATCATCAGAATAATCCAGCTTCGACGTCTTTCAGACGTCAGGCCTGGTATGCGGTGTAGCTTCCGGAGTGCAGGAGCCTTCAGCTTGCCTCCAACAGGAAGACCTACGGTGCACTCAGCCAATGTTCACATAAAAAAGAAGGAGACACATACTTGCGTTGACCTCTTTAGCCTTCAAATGAACGAGGGCTTGCATTCTCCCCGGTGCCCTCATGCACTTGAACTTCGAGGCCATTGACATTAGACTTTTGAGATACTCCACAGAAACTGAATGTTTCTCAGCAAGACCAGCGACATTCTGCTCAAACTCTGTCGCAAGCTTCAGAACATCATCCCTCGCCAGCATTGCCAACCTCTGCTTCTCTGCTTTGGCCTCGTTCATTGTGCGGGCCTGCACCGGGTCAAGTGTCCGTTTTAGATGCGGGCAAATGCTTTGAGTTGGAAGAAGTGGGTTGCGTTGGGCATGTGTGGTGGGTTCAAGCGAGGTGAAGCCTGTCTTTGGTACAAGGACAGGAGCCAAGATACTGTTGGAAGGTGTGTTACTGGTGGAGGCGGGTGGATCTTGGTGGCCCAAAGCAGACACGCCTCCAGAAGCAGGGCCCAGATATTATGAATTTCTGTATTTAATACAGAGCCTTACCGGTGTCAACACGAGAACCAGCTGTGGTGTCGCTGTTTCCGAGGTTGGAGCCACTCATTCCATTGCCATAGTCCAAAGAGTTGAAGGCATCTGCGAGCATTGGGTCATCGAAGTTGATAGAGCTGAAGTCGAATTCATCGTAGTTGATAGAGGTAAAGTCAAACTCATCGTTGGCAGTGAAAATCTGAGAGTCAAGTCCTGAGCCGAGGGAAACATTAACACTCCCAGGGTATGGAAGTGGAGAGTTGTTCACGTCGAATGGAAAGCCGTTCATGCAGAAGAGATGATGCGATATGAGGAACCTAGTGAGGTTGGCTGTTTAGCACCAATAATTTTTCAGATCAACTTGCCAAAACATTGCGCTCAGGGAGTCACACCTTTTGCATTGTGCCCGATGGGCCCCGAGCATTGGCAGATACAATACACGATATGAGCGAGGCAGATGTTGAGTACTTGAGTATTGGAAATTCGTGGTTGTTGAGAAGTGACAAAGTGCAGGTGATATTGCGTGATTTCTGAGATTTCCGAGATTTCCAAGCGGTCTGTCAGCGACTCGATAGCTTTTATACTAAGCCAGGCGTCACACAGAGAGAATAGATCAAAAGATAATGGATAGTGCAGGAGGAGTATGCCCTCAGATACTTGTCTAGCTACAGAGGAGGATAGACGAGATCAGAGATAGAGACTACTCTAGGAAATGCCCTATCTTATATACATATTCTGAAATGAACTCATGGGAACTATCTCACGTCATAACTGTGAGGCTATACAACGATCTGTCAATAGCTTGACAGACATGAGAGAACTCTCACACTGTCAATCTGTCAATAGTCTGACAGACATGAGAGAGTTGTGTTGACAGCGCGAGAATGACAGTCTGTCACATGTATGTAAATGAAAGAAAAGGAAAAGATAAAAGAAAAAGTATAATAGGATAGACAAAAAGAAATTGAAAAAGAGTCAGTTCGTAACACGGTCCGTTACAACAACTTGACAAATACCACTTGGTTAGATGGTATTATTTCTTCCTTCCCCCCCTCATCATTTCTCACTCTTGCTGCACTTCTTGAAAATGACTCATGAGTTCCCATTCCTCACACTTTCTTATTTTAACACGAAATCCAACAGGAATCCCAAAGCCACAATTCAGTCCCCTGAAAGGCACACCTGAAGGTGCGTCTAGTGGTATGGAAAAGCTAAGATGCTTCAATCAAGCCTACATATTCAGGTCGAAGGCTCCGCAATCTCGAAATCATGGCTGCACTGGATGGTATGTCATTTACAAGCTGTGAACTCTGATCGTGAAAACTCGTTGCAGAAGTCATGCCAAAGGTAGCGCGGCAACATATTATTTGGATTGAGAGTGATGATGAGGACGGTCAGTCAGCTAGCGTCAATTTCATTGATCAACCTCTTATTTTTTCTTTTAGAGCAACTCATGGTGCAGATGGAGCGTTTGTCAGGTAAGTCTTACATTTTGTGGACATCAACTTACACATTAATCACCAATATGATAGTCAAACAAGAAGCTTCAAACTGCACCCCTCAGACAGGCAAAAAATGCCCTCAAGACCAACGGTACGTTTTGCAGTAAGTTTTACAATGATTGTACTGACTGACATTTATTTTAGGCCTAGCTCTTCAACGCAATGGCACGAGACCCCTCCTCCTTCCAGGGCCCCGCCCGATCCTCCCAAGTATTCTTCGCCAAAGCCTTCAACATCTCAGACAAGTTCAACCTCCATGGTTCCGCCCGCCGCACAGGCTACGCCTGGAAGACAGGGTATTTTCAATGCATATGTGGTATATTCTGGACGTACTCCTTACTTTTACACTGACTGGTAAGAATTACTGTTTTTTTTCATGTCTGTGTGTGACAAAGATTTACCAATCTAGGCCGGCTGTGAAGTGCATGCTCGATGAAGATAAGGACCTTGTTTTCAAAGGGTTTTTCACCCTGGAGCACGCTGAGGAAGCTTGGTATGCAGCATCTGACTCGGGTGTCATTGTTGCAATCCAAAATGGTACTGGAAGACCAATCTGGAGCGTCACTGAGGGTGTGAAGCCTGCAGTCTATAAATCTGTTTAAGTTTTTCTTTCCGATTTTTGCCTAGCTTCTCAAATTTTTTGACAGGCACGAAGCAGTAAAAATTGGTCTAGGGTGGGGTGGTGGGTACTTGAAGGGATGGCACAATGAAGCAGACGCCATCAAGGATTGGAATGACAAAGCCCAAGCACGCCCCTCCTGTATTGTTACAACACCTGACCCCGCTTTTTTCTTGTAACATATGTACCGTTCTTTACTTTGTATTATACATTGCTTTTATTCATATACACAATCAATATAAATATTCTTACTACTCAGACGTACTCAAATAAACTGTAATCAACTAGTCCGATTAGTGTGATTGCCTTTCTTGTATATTAGACGCTGAAGCACCTCTATTCAAACTACTGCGACAGGAAACCTCTTCACAATTTTTGCGATACCTCAATATTACTTTTGTGTTTGAATAGTTTTGATAGCTTTAAATACTTCAATAGCATTTTCTGAAAATTTCTTCCAGGCGAAACCCCCACATATGGCATTCGCAACTTGTAGAATGTGGCGATTTCTTCTGAATATTTTCCTGGATCACAATCTTGTAAGTAAGAGGCTTTCCGTGGCTAGACAGGCTGCGATAGGATAGGAGAGCCTAGAAAAAAAACATCAAGCACTCTCCTTGAACCATCCTTTGGGAAAATGTGGCTCAAATTTCGGAAATTGTGTCTTCATTAAGCTGTACCAGCATGAGTTTTTTGAATGGAGCAAAATTGTTGAGCGCAGGTTCATTGATACACATAAGTCTATTTTTTGAGTCCTGGTTTCTTGAGGGCATTTTTTATGACTAGTGTATAGTTGTGAAATTCGAGATGTGTCTATACGGCCTGTATGTCTACATGGTCTACAGATGTATGTAATACCCTAGTATCATGGGCAATTTTTCAATTGACTTAGTCTACTTACTTTTAATGCCAGAATTCTCGAACGCTGTTCTTTCATTGCGAGCGTAATGTTTATAGAAGCATGAACAAGTTCACACAACTTGGTATATACACGCATCATTCATCGCACATTTATTGTTTACAGATTTTCAATCAGGAATCCCAATCGCTCAAAGCTCAAGTTCACAAATGATCATTCTTCAGTCAAAAAAAGTTATATTATTTATGTTAGGAGCGTGTGTTACGAACTGACTCTTTTTCAATTTCTTTTTGTCTATCCTATTATACTTTTTCTTTTATCTTTTCCTTTTCTTTCATTTACATACATGTGACAGCCTTGACATTCTCGCAATGTCAACGCATTTCTCTCATGTCTGTCAAACTATTGACAGACTGTCATTCTCGCGCTGTCAACACAACTCTCTCATGTCTGTCAGACTATTGACAGATTGACAGTGTGAGAGTTCTCTCATGTCTGTCAAGCTATTGACAGATCGTTGTATAGCCTCACAGTTATGACGTGAGATAGTTCCCATGAGTTCATTTCAGAATATGTATATAAGATAGGGCATTTCCTAGAGTAGTCTCTATCTCTGATCTCGTCTATCCTCCTCTGTAGCTAGACAAGTATCTGAGGGCATACTCCTCCTGCACTATCCATTATCTTTTGATCTATTCTCTCTGTGTGACGCCTGGCTTAGTATAAAAGCTATCGAGTCGCTGACAGAAGATCAGAGATCCTTATCGACCCACCCGTCACGACCCAAATCGTCGACATTTGGTTGGACATTGGACCCCGCTGCGTTATTAAATTTACTCTTTTTCATTTCCTTACTCACCTTCCCACCTCACCTCGTTTCCTCTCCCATCCACTCCCTATTCCCATAGCTCGTCTGTGTTAAGGCCAGCGTTGGCGTAAACACTTTGTTAATACATACCTACATCGAGACACTGTAGTACGGCTCAACCCGTGCTGAGAGGAAAATACTCTCTCTAGTGTGCCTGACTCCTACCAAGGAGTGTAAATCAGGGCTAGCAACAGAACATCGAGTTTCTTCCTCGGAAGATTCGATAGTAGGGACGTTGGAACGCAAAGTTTTCACGCAGACGACTCGAAAGACAACGTTGCGCGAGGAGCGAACGTAGACAGTCTTCTGGATTAACACATAACTCGACACGAGCCTCTACCTCTAAGCACCTCACCCTCCTATCCTGGCGTTCTCGTCAAGACCTCAGGATTTTTCACTCCCATACCCATCTCGCTCTCCCTCTCCCGCATCACCGGATTCAACCATCCATTTAGGATCCCCTACGCCCACTCCATCCTTCACCACTGAACTCGGCTCAGAAATGTCTGACCCATCCAACCAATCCATGCATGCCAACACATCCGCTACTACCGCTGCTACTCCTGCCACCTCCAACACCTCATTCTCCCGAAAAACCATCGTTAAAGAACCCGACGTATTTACAGGAGATACCTCCAAGTTCCGAGCATGGCTCCGAACACTCCTTGCGTACATCCATGACCTGCGAAGGACACAGCAGGTCAATAACGATAACGAATCCATCAATGTAGCAATGTCCTACATTCGAGGAGGCAGAGCTGATGACTGGGCGGAAGTATACACCAGTGATCACCAGGATGAAGTCGCTGGTGATTGGAACGTAGACTTCGCAGAATTCCTAGAAGAACTAAAGAGCAGTTTTTCTAACGTCTCCCAGAAGAAGGAGGCAATGGATAAACTGAATCGCATTCAGCAAGGTCGTATGAAGGCCGATGACTTTTTCAAGGAGTTTGAACTCCTGCTAAAGGAAGCGGGGTATGACAAGAAGAGCGAATATGTTCTTCAGTTGGCTGAAAGAGCAGTCAGCCTCAACATCATGAGCGATCTAGTCCGAACGAGGACAGAGGAGTTTGACAGCTACGACGAGTTAAAGAAACTCGTCACCGCCAACGATCTAATCCGCCGCCGCTATGATGAACAGAAGCGCGGATACAACAACATGAGCTGGGGTAACAGCATACAAGGACAAAGTCGTGGTCAAGGATCCACGCAGCAAGCCTATGGCAGGCAAGAGCAGAAGAGATGGGAAGGACCTCGAGTGGTAGGGTCTACCCCCATGATAGCAAGACGTGATGGGTCCGGGACGACCTTTGGAGGTTCGGGACGACCCATGGACCTGGATCGAGCAAGGGTAAATGGCCTTTGCTTCAACTGTGGCGAAAAAGGCCACATTAGTAGGAACTGCCCAAAGAAGAACAAAGCCGCGGTTCGTAGCGTAGAACTTATGGATTATAGCAGCGAGAGAACGGACAACGTTAGTGAAGAAACTAACGTAAATAGTGTAGATGTAGTACCAGGGTTACCAGCTGGTATGGACATGAATTCATTCACCGCCTGGGTGAATAGTATGGGTTTTATAAGAGCTCCCCAGTAGATATAGGTCTGGTGGAGCGTTCTAAATTAAATACTTCGGACATAGTAGATAGTGGGCTTGATTTCACTATCAAATATAATAATGTAGAAAAACACGCTTCTGCATTTACTCATAAAAAACCCGAAGAACTTAAAAAACCTATACGATACGAACCTGGCACGGCTGAATGGACTGCTCAAAGGCTCAAGGAAGGGGAACTTCCAAAAGCCGTTGGACTTTTAAGGACATGGGTACCTTCCTCGCGAATAAGAGAAGCTTCGGAGGAAACCGTCATGGAAATACGAGCATTGAACTGGAAAACAGCAGTCAAAGCTGTTAAGAGTCTCGCAACAAAGAAAAGCTACGTCCGTGGAACACACGGAAAAAGCTTGAAACTCCCAGTCATTGTCGAAACACTAGAGGACAACAGGCAAATAGTTACACAAGGACTAGTCGACAGTGGAGCCACAGGTTCATGCATTGACGCAAACTTTGTAAAACGACATAGGATTGTAACCAAAGATTTACCTATTCGAATACCTGTCTACAATGCTGACGGTACACTCAACGAGAATGGCTCAATAACCAAATACGCTGAAGTCCGTGTAACTATCGGAGACCACTCGGAACGAGTTCAGTTTGGCATTGTCAATCTTGGAGAACAACATATCTTCCTAGGACTAGATTGGTTGCGACATCATAATCCAAGTGTCGACTGGGTTAAATCAGAAGTTACTTTTGACCGATGTCCGACTCGGTGCGGATATAATCCTCACTTTTGGATGCCTGAAGACGTTCAAACAAGAGCGGTACTTGAAGACGGCGAGAGACTTTTCGTGTTTGATTGGGATCGATATGTACAAGAACAGGTAGATTCCAGGAAATGGACAGAGAAGAAGGCGGAAGAAGAAACACGAAAACACTTCGACACTTCCACTCCGTATATAAACAAATACCCGGATGTTTTCAGTCAAAAGGAATTTGATCAATTACCACAACGACGCCCTTGGGATCATGCAATCGAGTTAACACCTGGTTCTAAACCACTCGATTGTAAGATATATCCTTTAAACCCGAAGGAACAAGAAGCGTTGGATGCATTCCTTGAAGAAAACATTCGAACCGGACGAATTCGACCCTCGACATCCCCAATGGCCTCACCATTCTTCTTCATCAAAAAGAAAGACGGTACCCTTAGACCAATACAAGACTATCGCAAACTGAATGAAATGATGATTAAAAATCGATATCCACTCCCTCTCATTCAGGAGCTTATTGATCAATTGAAGGGCGCTAAAATATTCACAAAAATGGACATTCGATGGGGATTCAACAATATACGGATCAAAGAAGGAGATGAGTGGAAAGCCGCGTTCAGGACCAATCGAGGATTATTTGAACCAACTGTTATGTTCTTTGGATTAACCAACTCACCAGCGACGTTTCAAGGATTCATGAATCATATCCTTCGAGATTTGATAAATGAAGGACACGTTATAGTCTACATGGATGATATACTCGTATTTACAAATGACTTGAAAAGTCATCGAATAATTGTAAACCGGGTCCTTGATATTCTTCGAGAACACAAACTCTTTCTCAAGCCTGAGAAGTGTTCCTTCGAGAAAACATCCATAGAGTACCTTGGAATAATCATTGAGAACGGAACAATTCGAATGGACCCGAAGAAGGTCAAAGCTGTACGAGAATGGTTAACCCCATTAAAGAAACATGATATCCAACAGTTCCTTGGCTTCTGTAACTTCTTCAGGCGATTCATTCGAGGATTTAGCAAAGTTGCCAAGCCATTGACAAAACTTACCGGAAATGCAGTCTGGGAATGGACAGCGGCCCAACAGTATGCATTCGACGAACTCAAGCGTCGAATCTGTGAAGAAGTAGTCCTCCTCATTCCCCGAAATCACGGAAAGTTTAGACTTGAAGCTGATTCATCTGACTTTGCAAATGGTGGTTGTCTCTCTCAATTCGTCGATGGAAAATGGTGGCCTGTAGCGTTCCGATCTCGTTCACTCAATGAAGTTGAGAGAAACTACGAGATTTATGACAAGGAATTAATGGCAATTATGGACTCGCTCGATGATTGGCGTCAATATCTCCTTGGAGCTGAAGAACAGATTGAAATCTTTACAGACCACGCAAACCTACAATATTTCAAGAAACCCCAAAAGCTGAATAGACGACAAGCTCGATGGGTTCTTGAACTTGCGGAATATAATTTCAATCTAGTTCACCGACCAGGAAAGACAATGGCTAAAGTTGATATACTGTCAAGGATGACAGGTCTTCAGACGGGGGAAAAGGACAACGAGAACATCGTCCTTCTAAAGCCAGAATTTTTCATTCACGCCCTTAATATCTCCTCACCAGAAGATGTATTCCTGTCGGAAATCCAAAAGAATCGAAACCACGTTGATCGACTTGTAAAAGATAACCTCGATGCCAAAAACCCTGAGTGGAAAGAAACTGAAAGGATTATTGAGTGGAAAGGACGGATCTATGTACCGAAGAACAGAGTACTTAGGTCCAAAATCCTTACTAAGTACCACGATTCACCACTTGCAGGACATCCTGGACAGTACAAAACAGCGGAACTCGTCACTCGTGATTACTGGTGGCCAGGAATTACTCGGGATGCTGGAAAGTATGTGGAAGGTTGCGAGAAGTGTCAAGCGACAAAGTCTCATCGCACTCGACCCATTGGACATCTTCATCCTCACACCGTTCCAACTGAACCTTGGCAAGTAATTGGTACTGACATGATTGGAGAACTTCCTGAATCTGGCGGTTACAATGCGATCGCAATCTTCATCGACCACTTCACGAAGAGACTGAGACTTGTACCAACCCATACCACAGTCACTTCAGAAGGAATGGCAAAGATTTATCGAGATTCCATCTTCTCCACCCATGGACTTCCACGCAAAATAGTTCATGATCGAGGACCACAGTATCACTCAAGGTTCATGAAGGAACTCTATCGGCTGTTAGGCATTGAAGCGAACTTTACTACGGCATACCATCCACAGACAAACGGTCAATCGGAGCGAACAAACCAAGAGATCGAACAATATCTCCGTTTGTTCATTAATTACCAACAAAATAATTGGCACGAATGGTTACCCTTAGCAGAGTTCAATTACAATGACAAAGTTCACTCAGCAACAAAAGTCTCTCCCTTCTACGCAGATACAGGAAGACACCCGTATAAAGGCACGGCAACTCAAATGAATTCGGACAACCCCTCAGTACAAGCTTTCGTAGATGGAATGAAGAAGATACGAAAGGAAGTAGGATCAGCTTTAGAGAAAGCAAAGGTAGAGATGAAGAGGCAGTATGACGGAAAGAGAAAGAAAGGTATAGAGTACAAGGTTGGTGACAAGGTTTGGTTAGAAGGAACCAACCTTTCAGTAGATCGTCCAATGAAGAAATTAGGCGATAAGAGATACGGACCATTTACAGTCCAACAGAAGATAGGCGCCAGCTCCTATAAACTGGAAATCCCACGTACATGGAAACATGTACACAATGTCTTCAACGAAGTTCTTCTCACTCCATATAAAGAACCTAGTTTTCCTACACAACCCCGAAACACACGCCCGCCTCCTGTAGTTGTAGGAGGAGAAGAAGAGTTTGAAGCAGAAGAAATCCTTGATTCGAAGAAAGTAGGACGAGGAATCAAGTACAAAGTCCAGTGGAAAGGATACGGTTCACATGAACAGACCTGGGAACCGCGATCAAACCTCACAAATGTTGACCAATTGCTCAAGGAATTCCATGAAAAGAATCCGACGAAGCCAAAACCCGCAATATTCCGTCGAATTGAAATCCCTATTTCCTTGTTCCCTACAGAATTGTTTCGTCCTCTTCCTCTTGCCGACACCGAACCCAATCCCGCTTCACTACCATCTGAAAACTTTCTTTTACAACAAGCACATCGTGGAACTCGTGCCCTGAGGAGAGGGTGATGTTACGAACTGACTCTTTTTCAATTTCTTTTTGTCTATCCTATTATACTTTTTCTTTTATCTTTTCCTTTTCTTTCATTTACATACATGTGACAGCCTTGACATTCTCGCAATGTCAACGCATTTCTCTCATGTCTGTCAAACTATTGACAGACTGTCATTCTCGCGCTGTCAACACAACTCTCTCATGTCTGTCAGACTATTGACAGATTGACAGTGTGAGAGTTCTCTCATGTCTGTCAAGCTATTGACAGATCGTTGTATAGCCTCACAGTTATGACGTGAGATAGTTCCCATGAGTTCATTTCAGAATATGTATATAAGATAGGGCATTTCCTAGAGTAGTCTCTATCTCTGATCTCGTCTATCCTCCTCTGTAGCTAGACAAGTATCTGAGGGCATACTCCTCCTGCACTATCCGTTATCTTTTGATCTATTCTCTCTGTGTGACGCCTGGCTTAGTATAAAAGCTATCGAGTCGCTGACAGCGTGCGGATCAAGTGGACCTTCGATACCGTTATTGACAGTATCCTCGCTACGCTGCGCGGTCCGTGTTAAGTTCGTTCGAGATCGAGATAGTATCGACTGAAGGTCGACGGGGTCGAACGAGGTATAAATGTGGAGAGAGCAAGTGTTATGTGATTCTTGGGAGTCGTACCAATTCAATATTAAAACTAAGGCTTCTACCTACGACCGCAAGTCTTATATGCTAAGTTCGCTATCTCCGGTATCGCTACAAAGTATCCTAAAGTAGTTACGACAAATCGGAAGTAGAGATAACGAGTGCGGATAGGAAGACAGTGGACTAATGGGGAGAGGAAGGCGGTATGGTGTATAGCCTGTCCGAAGGAGGGACGACGGGATAAGGAGGATAGGTGGATGAATATCACGGAAGTAGATTACCTGATCCATATCATTGGTGCGTCGCATCGATGACGGACTTGATCATGTACGATTGACTGCGTCGGTGTGAAGCGCTACGCGCGATGCGTACGACCGATGCGCATGATCGTAACAATTTACTTAATCATGCAACAAACCCAGCGATGGTACTGAACATGTCTACAAACTTTACGCCAATGCTCAGGCCAAGCCTTTCCTTGAGCATACATTCAAAGTCCTCTGGATCCTACATTGCATCTTGCACCTCTGTTCTACCTCCGTACTTGAGCGGCGAGCCAACAGTGAATACATGAGACCCGCTTTCACCATTTTGAAATGGTATGTCAGGGCGATGGGGCAAAAGAATTATCGAGCCTGAAGGGCAATTGGATACCAGCTTCAGGTCCCGAACGATTAGTTGTAGTGCAAGTGAAGCTATAAGAATTCAATGAAAATTAAGCCGTGAATTTAAGAACAACTTACCGCTTTGAAAAGCATCAACATATTGAGTACAAGACTGGTCAACAAACTTCTTCTTCATCTCCTGTCTGTCTCCCCCAAGGCACTGAGGCTCAACAGCCTTTCATGCCAGATCATCCATGTCTAGTACAGAGCTAAGTTGGAGAATGGCGAGATCATCCGGGTTATCGATGATTTTGAATAATGCACAGCCGGAACATGTCTGTACAACAAGTCAATTTTGGTATTTCTTTTATACTGATATATTACCTTTTGAGCAAGCAAAATCATAGTTAGTCTGTAAACAGAATACATTAGCGTGGTTGTAGAGACGAGGAATTAAGTGCATGGGAAAGCACCACAGAACATGTTGTCTTCCCTCATCCAGGGGTGAAAGTGACAAGGCAGACGTGTCTTCAGTGGCGAAAATCAGAGGAGATATAATATAAGTTCAAATGACTTACTTCAGAGAGAGAGATGAGACCAAGTTTGACTCTTGAGTTGATAAACATTGATAATCAAAAGGATAGAGGTCACATGTTCGGGCGCACCTTGTCGAATCGCATGGTCAAGTCCTCCTCAAAACTCAAAAGCCACCGCGGCTCTGGCTCCCGTCGTGTGCAGCAATATGGTGGCGGAAGTACAAACCTTGTGGAACTCATGAAAAGCACCATCCACAAAGTCAATCGCACCCAGATCACCGGCCTGAAAGCCAAGCAGGAGGCTCTCAAGTCTAACGAACAGTTCTGGTCAGAAAGGCAGGATTGGGATGGCAAAGGATTTAGCGATAGCGTAGATGAAGATATGGAGCGTGTTGCGGATGTTCTTGAGGGATGGACTACTATGGATCATAGCAATGCAGGCAACTAGGAAGATATTACTGGTGATTTTTGGCGAACGGAAATGGGAAAGAGGTAAGTTCTTGCTGTATTGTTACCATAACACTCTCTGACAAGAAATGTCCCAGGAAATACAAGGAATATCGAACGCGACGCGACAGGACCAAATGCCGAAACAAATGTTTTGCTATGCAAGTTGAGCCAATGACAGGCGCGTACATGACCTGGTATGGAACCCTGGGTGATGAAGGCGTGGGTGGAGGTCTTCCAGGAGAGCTTTCAAGCGAAGCTAATAGTCAAACAGTCATCGCGGTTGACATTTTTCGTGAGTACTTTAGTATATGCTTTGTGTGAACTTTTGCTAATTTTTTCATAGGATCTTTCTACTCAAGAATTCAAACTTGCAAAGACATCGATCCTTACTGGTCATGCAGCCTTGTCCGTAATGGCCTCTGCCCTTGCTCCCCAGGTATCGCCACCGTTGGAATTACTACCCGAACTCTCGAAATATTTCGATTGCAGTCTCTCCAATGCCCTCAACTGTCAATCAAAGCCTTTGTAAAGTCACTATGTGATATACAAGGTGTTCCATTCAAGCCTTACCTCCAGGTTCAATTCTCTATTGCATTCGATGTTTATCTCAACATTCTTGGTCACATCCATGGTCGTGTTCAAGCTGCCTTAGGGCGTGATTCCTCTGACTGGCGCTTGGCTAATGCATGTCCTTGCTGTCTTTATCACGTCGAGGGTGAACCTGAACTTCAATTCCGACTTCTTGGAACCTGGGATGGCGGCAACTCTTTGAAGCGGCTTAGACGGAACGAAAGGGCTGAAGCCTTTGACCAAACAGATCCGCCACAGCTAGCCAAATCGAAAGAGTATACCGATACTCGGGACGCAGGAGGTGACTATTATCTTAGCAGGGAGGAGGTCAATCAATGGTCGAAGGAGGCAATCAAGGAGATGTTGGAGGGAAAAGCAGAGGACAGTGAGCCAAATCCCTGCACTGAACGGTGGAAGAACCTCAGTGAAGAGCTGACAGCGAAGATGTGGGGAGTGTACGATGAGACTGGTGTCTTTCTCAGTCTCTGCCGGCATAGCTTTGTGCTCCTGATTGTGGACATGGTAGCCAGTGGTGAACTGTACCTGTTTTTTTTTTGTATCGTATTTAACACTAACATCTTCTTAGTGCTAAATATCCTCTTGCTATTCTCAATCGCCTGTTTGAGGTCATTGGTGAGGGTATTGGTATGGGCTATGACATTGGATGTGCCTTTGGGACAACCGTTGCAAACAGTCCTCTTGGTGAAAAGGTGGAACACTTGCGGTTCACCTCGTTGGTTGGTGCTTTCCATGGTCACGCTCATTCCCGGCTCTGCCAAACTTCTCACCTCTGCACTTATATCAAGGGACTGGGGATCGAGCATCTAGAGCAGTGTGAAACCTTTTTTTCAGAGTCGAATGAACTTGCATCAAGTGTCCACCACATGAGTGTATTCCACCGCCGCCAAGCCATTGCACGGTTCTGCTATCACCATGACAACCTCGAAGCCTACAGTCGACTTAGCAAGTTCCTTGTCGACAACTACAAGCAAGCTGTGGACATTCAAGCCACTCTCCCCGCCCTTGCAAAGACAATGAGCGACTTGGGTATTCCATCAGTGGACACATTCAACCAATGGCTCAAGGAAGAGAAGGATTACCTCAGTGGGCTCAAGAAGGAGCCAGCAGAAGAGACTGTTCAGATGGAATACTATAAGAAGCTAGTGAAACTTGAAGATGCGGAGTACGTATTCTTTTTTCTCTACTGTGTATTCTCTAAATACAAGAATCAGGTTCAAGCTCATTGCTGCAACCCGTGAATGGGTCTCCTACACCCCCGGCAACATCTCACAGGCCTTTGGACGAGCTGACCAAACACGTCGAATCGAAACCCAACGGCAGCATGCGATAGAAAACCGCGATGACCTCAAGAAGGAGGTTCGAACGCTAGAAGTGCAACTTGGTGTCAAGGATTGGTGGACTTCAGGTTCGGAGGATTGGGAGAAGGCAAAAAAGATGGTGGTGATGGCGAAATATCAGAGGGCACTGGACAAGCTGGAGGGGCTGGTTGTTGCCCGACTGTTCGAGCTCACAAAGCTCAACATGTCACGTACCGGTATGTGATAATACCACCCTTTACTGTTATACAGTACTCAAAGTTCTTAGGTTACAAGCTTCAGACATATATAGCGAACGCTTTGAAGGCGAGGTCTCAGGCTATTCGCACAGCGGTCACTTCGTATAACGACGCAGCAGCAGAACTCAGCCGTCCTCAGTTGACCTGGGACCAAGTCATCAAATACTCGTTTCTCTCCGACTTCGACCTCCTCCGTGACGCTAGACGTGATGTGCGCAGTGAGCTCTGGTCTCAACCAGCCGGTCGACTGGCACTTGACCAGTATTACAAGCTCTTGCGGGCCCCAGAAGAGATTCTACGACTCAACAAAGAAATCTGCTCACTTATAACGTACATCCATGAAGAAACTGCCTATATCTATATCCGCCTCAAGGCTGAAGAGATACGCCAAACGGACCCCCTCCTTTCCATACAGATTATCAAGCATGGCTGGGAACGTGGACGCTGCAATGAAATGCACCTCATACGACTGAGGAAGTTAGAGAAGATGCCGGGTTTTACAGGATCACTTACTCCAGGACGCGGGGTGCTGTACCCACTGGTACAAGCTGCGATGGAGGCTGATGTGCAGTCTCAGTCCTCTACCCTCAATGACCATGATGCTGACGAAGATGCGCCGCCACCCGACGAAGACCCTGATGAGGAGGACAATGCCCTCGCTGAGCTGATTGCAGTAATTCAGGTGTCTAGTGATTGAAATATCCATGTATTATGTACATATCATGACAATGCATCGATTCTATTAACTACCATGCGCGTCGCGAGACAGGAGAGGGGCGGGCAGGAGAGGCGGGACTCCGGGAGACGGAAGCGCCTGATGATGCGCCTGGCGGGCTCGGATATCAACGGGAATAAAATCCGAGTCCCGTATGCTGCCAAAGTCCGCATTAATTAACCAGCTTTTATCGCGCTATAGACAAATAGCGGATCAGAATAGCAACAGCCTATGCCATCCCCCCCATGGCATAGGCTATTACCTCTGTTTACTGGGCGTATGAGGTGTCTTCGGGATGTGGCATAAATTATCTGTCTCAATTAGGTACAGACAGTTCAATCAGGGTGTATCAACGAATAGACATGGATATCACTATAACCTCAGCCCATCGTATATCTTGATTGCATTTCCTTGTCTACTGTAATAAATATGACATAAGAGTCGATACCATGAAGTTTAAATATAACATAATAGGTATAAGTTAAACTGGCCACGAGTCGGCGCGCACCTCCTAGATCAGAAAGTCAGTTTCTGTACACAGTGATTGATGATGGTGGACGAACAGCAATCCAAGCTGCAGCTGCATCGGGATATTCCCAGGTCATGACGCCAGCAGCTGAAGGAATCGGTAGTTAGCATCTTAGTTTACCATTGAGCATATCTATCGAAGACGTACTCCAGCCTTGGGCTTTGGCCTCTTCGACACAAGTAGCGAGTGTAGCAGGGTCAATGTATCCTCCACTAGTCTCGTCTCTGAACTAGGTTTCAGTCACTGAGCTTAGATCGACGAATACTTATTCTCACCCGGTAGTCGCAGGTTTGCCAATGACGAGCTTGTCCAAAGTCACACCACTGGCGGCGATTTGGAAAAGAGCAGATCCAGGCCAAGTGGACGAAGAGGCAGTCAAGAGGCCAGCACAGGTTGTATATTCGGTGGTACCCTCTATAAGTTTGGTTCGATGGGTGATCAGCAATGGAGAGGACAGTGTACGCACGGTTATAGAACTGGCATGTGGGTCAGCAATTGTAAGATCAAATGAGCAACAGAAGATGACACACCTGGACGTTGTACCAATCTATCAAACTTCCGACTTGTTCATGAACTGCTATGTAGCCTCCGTTGGTCCAAATATTCGGTGAAAACCTAAAGTCACAGTACCATTGAGCACTGAGCATTAGAATCACAGTCATAGAATATTACCATGGGGCGACAGCTTTGTAGGTTATAAATTAGTGGTCGGTCCGAAGATAGGTTTAAGAATACTTACGAGCATGAGTCAAAATGTAAGTGCCCTGGGGAAGCTGTGTTCGCAACTGCTTTGTGAAGCTCACAAGCCAAGCCTTTGAGACAAAATCAACATGTTAGTCGAAAGCTAGACAAAGAGAGCTTACCTCGGCAGTGCCCGCGTCAAAGGCATTGAAATCCTTAAAATAAGTCAATCAGATGAAGAGCGTGCGAAGAAGTGAGAGCAAGAACAATATGTAAGTACCTCATAATCAACATCAATACCGTCCAAACCATATTCAATAACCCAGGCAGCCATCGTATTCGCAGTAGCGACAGGGTCAGCTCCTGAAGATGTCGGAACATCTGTAGAGCCAAATATTGACACCACTAGGGAGATCCCAGCCGCAGCATATTCAGACTTGATTGTCGCCCGCTCAGCAGCGGTTAATTGTGTCCATTCCTCAGCCTAGCAACTCAAACATGAGTGCCAAGCGATACTTGGAAGTGATAATAGCCTCTTACCTTATCGAAGGCGCCTTCTAACAAAAGGAAAGACATTGAACTACCGATGTGTCAGAACTAGCAGAGAGCCAAATTCAGTGTTAAAACATACAAGACGTTGAAGCCCTGCAGATAACACATCAGGCCGGTCACTCAAATTGATAGGCGGAACTCTCACCTCTACGTCAGCTACCGCAGGTGGCCCAGTCAGACCCGAAACGAATTTATCGCTGTATACCACAAAGCGAGGAGCCACGGGTACGGCACGAGCAAGAATGTCGCGAGCTTGTTCGCCGAGGCCTTCGAAACTTGAACTGTTAACGGGTGTACCATTGACAAGTCCAAAGCTATACAAGATCAAAGAAGAGAAAGCCGCAAGCGTAGAGATGAACATTGTGAAGCTCCGAGGATTCAAAGTGACCGATATCTTGAAATCGAGCCGAAGCACGAACTCAACCAGAGCTCAAGCACCAGCTTTTATATCGGGTCCAAACTCCATAATTGAGGAAGCCAGCTGAATTTTCAGAATCATGCTGCTTAATCCCACCAGGGCCCATGAAGCTCGAAACGTTAGACCTTGAGGTTTGCGGCTGAACTTCGAATTGCAGGCCTTGCGAACAAATAACGAATTCGAGGAGGGTTACGTATGGAGAATCTGTTTAGAAGGTCGAAACTTTAAATGAGAATACCAACTGCTGAACCTCAAAAGAGTTGAATTTGAGCTATCAGGAGGATATCAAAAGAGTGAGCATGCTGAGACATTCAAAGATAGAACTAAAGATAGACGAACCTCCCGCTGCGATCTGTGTCCCCCATGGTACAACTGCAGACGATGATAATGAAAGAAAACTCTCTGTTACATGTGAATCCCTCTTTTAGAGCGATAGCATCGTGTGTATGGTCCAATCCATCGAAATGATGCAGATCAGCAGGATTGAATGGCCCGCGGAACTTTGCACTCAGTCACAGCACATTATTCGTTCGGCGATGCCGGGAAAATAGCAGATTCTCAACAAGCGCTTCTTACCCTATCCCACTCGCGTGCTGAGTTCTGGAAGTTGCACCAAGACGTTTTACCGTTGTAAGGCCATAAACTTGAGGCGCGTTAGCCACAAGAATACATCATCAAAATTGCAAGCAGACTCACGAGGTATTCCGTTGCCACAAACATGCGAAGAGTGCAAATCATGATCAGTTGGTCTGAACGACACAAACCGAGAACTTGTGACAGCTCAGAGTGATACAAGAACGAATCTTATTGGTTTCCTGGTATACAGATCTAGAGGAAAGCGTCTCGAGAAAGACATATGGCACAAAAGCTGGACAATAAGCTTTCCCCGTGCTCTCCGCTACGATAGCGTATGGCCTGTTCTGACGTGGCCATCTCCAAATCGTGGGTTGTTGGTTGCAGTACCAGGTCTCTAGAGAGTATTGAATATCGATACAAATGCAAAAAAAACCACACGGTATACCTATTCAAGCTAGAGCCTGATATCGCTGAATACTGTGTTGCGAGGTCTGAAAGATCATGAGTTTGGGTTATTGAACATATGGAACTCATAATGCATTCAAATCTCTGCGGATAACATGTGCCATAAGCCAAGCTCGACAGCTTCGCGGAAGCAGTCCAAAAATGAACATTCAGGAAAACCCAAAGCGCCTTGCTTGCTTGAAAACTAACTGCTTCCAGTCTTATCGCGGAATTTCGTTGCTCGAATACTGATTGTCTTGCGATACCGATGAATGGGCAGTAGAGGTTCTAGAGGGAAAGGTCCGAAGAAGAGAGGTCTCAACAGAGCCGAATGTACAGAATGTAGGAATCGACACGTAGTATCATCTCTTTAGTTTATTCATCTACGTTGCAAAATTAGGCCGTTCGCCTGAAAGCACAGACGACGCTGTTTGAAGCTTGCGCTGAGTTACCAGCCAGATTTTTGTGAATCAAGCTCACCCCATCCTCGTACGAGTCTATTCAGTCGCTGAATCTTCAGTTGCGAGATGGGATGAGGAGGAAACAACACCTTGTGGGAAAGTTTTACACACATGTAATAAGCGCTTAAGGTTTTCTTTTATCGTTGTGTCTACGTCGACGTCTTTTTCTCATCCGATTCATGTACAAAATACGGAGACCTCGAATCGATGTCGACACTGCAAATCTGTACACAAAGCTACGCACGGAATATTGAACCATATTTTCTAGACCGTTCAGAACTCCAGTATTCGAAATCTTCCGCCGTCTGCCAAGGGGATAGCTATCAGCGCGGTATCATATCGATGGCGGCATCTCGCTGTGCCCTCCTCGCCACTATGGTTGACACTAAACTTCGAGCTCCCTATGGAAGCCATACCTGATGGGTCCTATGTCCAATCTCAAAATGTACTTGGAACGATCGGGAATTCTCTACCTTGATTTATTAGTTGCAGAAAATCCTCTGTCGTGATCATCCTCAAGTAACATTCAAATCGTCAGTCTCCAATGGTCACTTGAAACTTGTGGACTGTCATACATTCTCGCATCCTCCTTGGCTATATATCTCAAAAAACTCATCTCGGAGCCCAATTTTACCCAAGGTACGAAAAGGCTTCCAAGAATAATGGCAAATCGAAGTCATTTACTGACATCGATGGTCTAATTTGGCAATGATTTGCCGCAGACAGTTGTTTCCTGTCCATCATCTCTCTCTTCGACTGAACTCGGTATTACGCCTACTTCGACATGACAGGTATGAAGATGCTGATGATGTGATACCTCGGCCAAAGCAGCTTTGTAACTCACTCACGTATCAGTCTTCTGACACCTTTTCCTGTGGAAGCCATATCTATTTTACGACTTGGGCATATTGATGCTCTTTAGACTTTGGCTCATGCCTTCGCTGCTGAGTACTGCGTCTTGCCAATGATGATGGCCAGTTGCGAGAACAAGACAGTGCTATAACGCCACAACTTATCCAGAGTCTGCACTCAAGACGCAATACGAGAAAGTCTTTAGACCTAGAAAAGATGGGCTGAAGAGTGAGGTCGAGATGAGAATGGTGATGAGTGTCTCGTTCTGCGTAAAATCAGCCATTCGAGGTAGTCCACCGAAAGTAAGATTCCTCGTTCACGCATTTTGCAATCTATCAAAATTAGTCCCTCAACTTTCTCTCGATAGCTATGGACTGCTTGCGGCTTGAATCGGCGAACGGTCTATCGCCCTCATTGCTATACGGAGACATTAGTGTTCGCCGTCTGTCAGTTCTGATGGATTGGTATACCGCGTACGCTTAAAACTCACATGAGGAAGGCGAGAACGTATCTCTCTTCAATTCAGCATATCATGTTTTCCCGTCTCCAGATGGGTAATGTATGTGCAGTGACCTCGAGCGTGATACACGAGGACACACGAGGCGGTCAAAAAAACTATCTTCTTGAGTCAGTTGTCTACCCATCTGTGTAACTAATAGTCTTGCTTCATTGAGAACGAAGTCAGTCATTGCTTGCGCAGGCTTTAAGACTAGTGAAGTACATAGCAGCTTTGTTGCCCGACGCGCTTCAGAAATGAAGTTCGGATCAATGATCCGAGAGGAGATCACCTCGTGTCCAAATGAGTTGCCTGCCTTGCATTTTCTTGGTACAAAGATTCCGGTCTACTTGTCCTTTTAACAATGCTTCTTTGATCAACAAGATTCTTTCTTAACCCCTTCCTCTTCTCTATCTCTCTTCTCCCTTGCTTTGCACCCCGTTTTCCTATTTGTCGCACTATCCTTTCTCCTCTTGCGGAGTTGTCTTGGAACGATGAGTACATACAGCTACCAGATTAATCACCAGGACAACAAAAACCAACCACTCGCTGCGTACCGTTCTCTGGATAACTCTGCTCGAGAGAATGAAGTGGACTGGCAAGAAGAGAGAGTCGTAAAGTTCGAGCAATCCGTATCGACGAGGTATTCTTATAATGTCTCGTGCTCATAACCGTCAAAGGTCGACAATTTTTTTCATAGCAAACTAGAAGCAGCATTGAAGAAGATGTCAAAACAAGCAGCGCAGTATGAATTTCAAATGAAAGAGCTAGAGGTTAGTTCGGCGATCTCTCTTGGCTCCCTCTTGGCTCCGAAAACTATGCTCATCCAAAGCTACAGTCGCAACTATCTCAGAGCCTCAGCAACTTTCGTGCTATAGACAGTCTTTTCAAAGAAGCGTCGACTGGAATCAAGGTTAGCCCGTGTTTTACACTCCTCTTTGTGAATCTGTATCTTTCTTACTCTATGCAGCGAAACTACAAACGGGCTGAGCGTGCCTTACATTCACAAATACCCGCCATCGAAACTTCTCTCGATGAATCATACAATACCCTGTCAGAGCTAGCGCAGACTCTACCCAAAATCCGAACTCAGGCGAAGGATATCCGAGTAGTGTATGATTCTGGTCGGGAAAAGGTTTGCCCCACAAACAATTCAGTGTATAATTCGGCAGCTGATTGTTATTCCACCACGTCCTTCCTTGGTTCTTCCTGTTGCTGCGATTGACCTGCTGTTTCTTGCGCTGTGCACATTCAATCACCATGTGATTATTACTTGTATATTCGCATTCGTTCGCTGCTGTCCCTAAAACATGGGACTATCACTCTTCGTCTCTCTGTTCTTCGCTCTCCTTCTTTGCATTCGCGCTTAGGCTCAAAGTCTTGTCATGGACTTGACATGGCTCAATACTTCCTTTCACGAACGCTGGCGCCGCACTATCTTCATGCCTAATCCGCCGGTTTCTGGTCGGTGGAAAGCATTCATGAGGTTCTTGTTCGCCATATCATTTCTCTTATGCTGCACAGTGGTGTGGGTAGGACTCGGCGGAGCTTACAGAGCATACAGACACAAGTTAGTCTGGGGAGAGCGGCTAATGAGCTAGTTGAGCTAGTTAGTGTCTTCCATGGAGATGAGGAACTAGCATTCCTTGTCCAAGCATCTATCTGCTAGAAACCAATTCCGACCAATCATCTTTCCGATCAGGTTGGCTGTCAGACCTAAAGTTTAGGCAGCGCTGCGTACTTGATACGCACTAACATTCCATGTATCATATGTTCTTGTGTATACATAGCGCCTTTCTTTTTCAATCGTTTGCATGTTGCACTTCACCCCCTGGGTTGTGCCTTTCGTGTTCATCGCATTCATCTGCGATGCGAATAAATGACATTCATGTACACTCCTGATCTCGCTGATTCTACATCTTCCTATAGATACTCTCATATGTGCTCATGTAACATTATCCCTGTTCTTATCTTGCGCACCCGACGGAATTTGAGATACGCATCCACGTAGAGTACGCATAGTGTAAATTTTGTATGTAGTACCAAGATCAAAGCAGGACCTATCGAGCCTAAAAAGGGAATTCCTCACGTGCTCCTCGCCAGCACTAGCTAGCGCTCGATCTAGACTAGCGTCTAATTAACAGGTGGTATTTGTATTATATCTCTTTGATTTTGGCGCTCTTACCTCATTGCGGCACCATCATTCCAACAATTGAATAATGGACGGATTTGACGATTTGCTTGCACCTTCACGTTCGATGTTGGAAGACAACCCGTTCAGCGAAGCGCATAATCCTTTTGGCTCCTCAACGCGCTCTGGCTCTCCAGACCCATGGGCTTCTCCATTTGGTCATAGTCACGATGCTTGGGTTGAGGACCATCATACCCAACAAGCTTCGGAAAGAGAGGATCACGAACCGCAAACACCGGTATCGACTTCGGGCCATACTTCTACAGAGACACCATTAGAGCCAGCCGACTCTGCAGACCCCAGCGATCCTCTGGATTCAGCTGCTGCCAACGTTCCTCTTCTGACGAAGAAGACAACAAGCCTCTCGGCTACAAACGTGCCACAAATCCGTCATTCAGGGCCAGGGAGAGCGTTGATGTTGCATCTGAAGTTGCACAGGAAGAGAAGGACAAGGAGTCGGCAAAGAAAAAGGCGGTTGAGGAAACAGAGCAGGATCAAGGGAAAGGAAAGCAGGTCGAGGAATCATTCATCAAATCAGAGTCCCCAAAAGGCTTTTCTGAGACGGCCACAATTCGACCTAATATGATTGAGGAACCTGAACAAAATGTCCAACGCCGACCTACTCCTCCGACTATCAATTCTAGCACATCGTCGCTATCAGGTCCTAGCTCCCCGACGGCGCCTTGGGGTTCTCTTTCTGGTCAGACGTCTGGTGGTTGGGGCGAGCATGAACCTTACAGCCAGCCAGATTACAACGACAGAATGTCCGCGTCTGCGACTGTCGTATCACAGTCACAGGATGAAGAAGACAGCGATGACGATAAACCTATAGGCCAGCTTGCTCAGAGTCTTTCTTTGTCTCCTGTAAATATTCACGTTTCCATACAACCGACTTTTTCTCATCAAATTTACAGAAACCCAAAAATCGTTCTCTTTCCAATCGGCCTGATGACCCGTCTCTCCCTCCTCTTTTCACTATAACAGTTGATGACCCACAAAAAGTTGGAGATCCTATCCGCTCGTACGTCATGTACACGGTTCATACCCGAACAACCTCTCCCCTCTATCAAAAATCAGCTTTTTCAGTCCTTCGTCGATATTCAGACTTCCTTTGGCTGTACAACACACTATCGTATAACAATCCTGGAGTTGTTGTTCCTCCTGTGCCGGAGAAGAATCCCCTACTATTCACGAATCCGATACTGGGATCTGCGGGAAAGAAAGGCTACGTAGGGCGGTTTGATGAAGGATTCATTAGACAACGGAGGTATGCCTTCAAATTGGCGCTCTTTATAGTTCTACTAACAGTCTGATATAGGTTCGCACTCGAGAAATGTATACAGAAGATTGTCAATCATCCTGTATTGTGCAAAGATCCGGATTTGAAGTTATTCCTAGAGAGCGATACGTTCGCATTGGATGTGAGCTTTCTCCCGGACTTTTTTAATTCTGATTCACTGAAACTCAGTCATTCAGATCAAACACCGCAAACCTGACCCGGGCTCACCTGGGCCTTCAAGTGGTATTATTTCCTCCATTGGACAGACGCTAGCCAGTGCCACCGGGTCAAGATTCTACGAGACAGACGATTACTTTGATTCCAAGAGAGCATATCTGGATTCACTCGAAGCACAACTCCGTTCACTCGTCAAATCTATTGACCTTGTTTCTAAGCATCGCATGGAAATGGCGCAGGCTGTATCAGAGTTCAGTGATCATGTCAAGGAACTCGCAGAAGGTGGGGATTTCAATACGGGATTGAATGCCTCCGGTATGCCACATATTTCTGTCGCTTGAAATGATAGAATGACGGTGTGCAGGTTCATCGCAAGGGCAACAACTTTCACAAACTTTAATGAGTCTGGCTGAGATTGAACGGAAAGGGCAGGAATTGCATGTGCTTCAAAGTGAACAAGATATGATCACTATCATGGGGACTGTCGACGAATACGCAAGACTGATAGGAAGTGTCAGGGTGCGTCTGAAACCATTTTTTCCAAGGACTGCTAGAAAACCCTTCTTCTAGTTGGCATTCTCATCTCGTGGACGAATGTATCAAGCTTGGAAGAATGCAGACGCCGATGTCATTCGTGTCAAGCAAATTCATGAACGTAATCGTGGTACATCTGCGTACGGCGGGAATTCCCCAACACCAGGAAGTCTCAGCAAAGGGGCGGGTGGCGCTCTGGGTCATTTGTTGAGTCAAATAGCCGAGGCGAGTGTGTTCTCCGTATCACCATTTGACTACTCCTCTGACAACATCTTGAAATAGGCTGAAATGCGTGCTGCACAAGCTAAAAGGGCATTTGAGAACACATCACGTTTGTGTAAGACCGAAATGGCTAGGTTTGAGGAAGAGAGGGTGGAAGATTTCCGCGACGCTCTACGGGCTTGGTTAGAGGGGATGATTGGGAGGCAGACTGAGCTCATTGCTGCTTGGGAGAGTTATCAGCAAGGTTTGTTGAAAAGATCTGGTCGTATGCAGAACGGAAGGAGTCAGTCGATCTCAACGCAATAGGTTCCAAGTACTGAGATGTTGTTTTACTATTGGCTACAGTACGACTCATTAGAATGGCCAACGCATCGTGGGAAGAATGTACCTTGTTCTTTTCGCCTTCCATTATCCCATATAATATACCTTGTCAATATTTCAATACCCGTTGAGCAACGCGCATTTGTTCTCTCTCAGGGGTTACATACAACGTTGTTCGAGTCATTCGCATAATCTGCCATGGCATCTTCTGTGTTTTATCGATTCAACTCTCGCAAAGACGAGTCTCGTGTGACCTTTGACGGAACTGGTATATCGGTTTTTGACTTGAAGAGGGATATCATCTTAGCACACAACTTGGCGAAGGCGAACGATTTTGACCTGAAAGTCATTGATGGAGACTCCAAAGAAGGTGCGTAAACATTCAGGTTTATATTCATATAGTAATCAACACTCATAGCTTTCCACCAGAGATTCTCGACGACGGAATCATCATTCCTCGGTCCTCTTTTGTCATCATCAAACGTGTTCCTGCTGCACGGCCTGGGAAAGGGAAAGCGTCGATGTATATTGCGGGCGCAGCCAATATGATTCCTACCTCGGAATCAGTCCTGCGCGGCTCTGGGTTCATTCACAGAGGTGCAATGTCCAAACGGTTTGATGGAAAAGACGATCCTAGACATGAAACGGTATGGTGGACTCATATTATCTTGAATTGATTAGTTCAATTGGTCTTTATTCAGCCCTCTAACCTTGCTGCACCAGTCAAGTCTAACGTCGGAAACGATGACGAAGCAGCTGCTATGGCTGCAATGTTCCAGGCGCAGTCAGCTAATTGGGAGGAAACTCAGGAAAAAATGTCACAGTCAGTTGAATGTTCCTTTGTTGTTGCCCTGCCTCTCCTCCTCTGTACTAGTTATTCGTTAGCGGGCTATATTCAATTAATCAATGATGATCTTCTTATTCTGTCCGGACTACTCCTTATCTTTGAACTTGACTCACGACCCACTCAGTGCTACGCGCATCTATAACAATCAACGGGGACCACCGCGCCCAGGAAAGTTAGGCGTTGCGACGTATCAACCTTCGGATCGGCCTTTACCTACCAGTTATGTATGTTACCGCTGTGGACAGAAAGGTGAGCGACAATGAGTGATTAAATGGCTCTCCGTTCGTTTATACTAATTGCTGCTTCTTAGGTCACTGGATAAAAGACTGCCCCACCAATAGTGACCGGGATTTCGACCACAAACCACGAATCAAACGGACCACTGGTATACCACGAAGTATGTTGAAAGCTGTGGAGAATATCAACAATGGAGAAATAGGTCAAGGAGTTATGGTCACTCCTGAGGGTGGCTACGTTGTCGCTCAACCCGATTTGTGAGTCTTGCCATTGGTTATGAGAGAAGCTAACTAACTATTGTTTAGAGCATCCTGGCAAAAGCAAGTCTCCCGAACAAACAAAATACTCACGGCTGCGGAAGTACGAGAGCGGGATACACCTTCGGACGTCACTCTCGTGTGTACAATCGACAATAAACTCTTCCGCGATGCCGTCAAAACTCCCTGTTGTGGGACTTCTTACTGCGAGGACTGTATACAGACCCACCTGCTCGAGAGAGACTTCATCTGTCCTAATCCCAGCTGTAGTAGGAAAATAGCTAGCTTGGATAAGCTAATCCCAGATCTTGAGCAACGGCGTCGGGTCAACGAATACATCCAGAACGCCATCGAGGAAAGTCGAAGAGAGGCAGCTGCCTCAGAGGAAATGGAAGATGGTACAAAGGTGAGGCGCATATGATGATTTCATGTCCAATAGAGCATATCTCAGTCTTTCCGCAGGAAACCATCAACCTTGAACAAGACTTTTATTCTGATCAACAGCCCGGGATGGACGTACAGCAGCTCATCCCCATGCTTCAGGCACAGATCTCCCAAATATCTGTTGCGCTTCAGAATCCGTCACTACCGCCTCGCGTCCGCCAGCAAACAGAGATGCAGCAAGAACAGCTGAAGATCCAGTTACAGCAAGCACAAACAATCAGTGTAGCGCTTGCTGCTGCCACGGAATTCCAACAGCAACAACAGCAACAACAAGCTCAGCAGATGCAAATGCAGAATATGCAACAGCAACAGGGGGCGATGGGAGGCGGCATGGGGTACAATAATAATATGTATCCTGCCCAGGGAAGTCAAGTTGTTCAGGATTCGGCGTATCAAAGGCTACCGATGAATAACCGTAGACGGAATCTCAAGCGGGATAGACCATCGGATTTCTTAGAGATTGGGAATGGGGTAAGCGAGAATGACCCCAAGGTTGCGCGATACTGGGAATAGACCTGTTTGAAGTACTTAGGAGTCTTATTGAAGGTGTATGTACAATGTCGCGGTTTGAATGAAGAGACTCTGAATTGGTTTGACAGATGTTGCCGCTTTCGAACAGTATGTCAGCAAACGCCGTTAGTGTACAACAAAAAGACATTAAAAGCGGAACAAAGGCAAAATGTTTTCAACACACGTTCGATACATATTGGCCATTAGCAAGTTGCAGAGAACAGCAAGACTGTTTCGAAGCTTTGACACATAAGTACACACTGTGTAGACATGTACTTAAATGCCATACTTAAAAGAGCACAAGGGTGGTTTTCAGACTCTTATTAAAGATTTCAGGTCGACTAAACTCATTCATTGACTACATCTCTTTTCCTTTCGTCTCATTCCATATTGATCTCCTAATGTTCCCTCCAGCAGACCTTCTATATCCATTCTATACGATATTCTCCTTTTTCAGCTTCCTTCTCCCTATCATCCCTCTCACATGGCACCTCCAGGCTTGGAACTCAGGAACCTGTTTTTACATGGTGTGGGCATCATTGATTGGCCTCATCGACTTTGTGAACTCCATCGTCTGGGCCGGTACCGTCTTGGACATTGCACCTATTTGGTGCGATTTTTGTAGGTTTCCGGAACATCCAATTTGAGTCAACTTGAGCTGATTAGTGTTGCAGCTACGCATGTTTTGCTAGCTGGAACTTTCGCAATTCCTCTTTCATCCCTATGTATCATCCGTCGTCTCTACCTTATTTCGAGCGCAAAGTCAGCACTCACGCGTATAGAGGTCGACTTCCTATGTCCCAATTTACTCCTTTCGCTGACGAGTACAACCTGATTTAGAAACGCCGTGCAGTCATTTTTGACACAACATTGTGTTTAATAATTCCCCTAGTGCTCACAGCGCTACGTGAGTAATTTGGGCGAATTTTTGTTATCTAGAGACTCATCTCGATAGCCAGAATACATTGTGCAAGGCCATCGGTATTGCATATATGAAGAAATCGGTTGTATGCCTTACGTTTATCGTACTTTGGCAGCACAATTTCTTATTACTGCACCGCCCATTTTGACAGGCCTTGTCTCGGCATATTATGACAGTAAGTTCCTTAAAGCTCAAATCACCTCCCAGATTCTGAGCCATCAAATAGTTCGCTGTATAACCGCTTTGTTTCACCACTATCTGGAACTCAAGAACCTTGGAGCATCCAATAACGATGACTCATTCACAATGGATAGATTCATTCCCGTGGTAGTGTTTGCCATTGTGGAGACTTCTACAACTCCGATTGCTGCTTTCGCTTTGGCTATGAATATAACAGCAGGCTTATTGCCTTGGGTTAGCTGGGATTATGTTCACGCTGATTTTTCTTTTATCCCCGTCTTCCCATCTGTGGTGTGGAGGAGCGAAAGCAGAAATGTGGCCGCAGTTGAGCTGCAACGTTGGGTCAACTCCAGCTGTGGAATTTTGATTTTTCTTTTCTTTGGCACCACCAAAGAGGCAAGGAAGCATTATTCGAAGGCGTTTTACCGCTTGAAATGCAAACTTGGATCGAAGAATTCTGTGCTGCATGCGAGTGATGAAAGGTACAAAAATCTGTGACTAATCAGTGGTATGTTTTCTGATGTTCGCTTCTCTAGTTCAGACACTCCCGACTATTCTTTGACAGAGGCCAGCTTGCCTGTCATCGACATTCGTCGAGAAAGTTTTCGGAATTCAAGTAGCGGTGTCATGCATTTCAAAACTGAAGACTCGACGTAATCTGTTCCACTCGACTCAGATGTCAGTCAGCCATTAAGATCGAGAAAATATCCTGTAGGATCCCAGCGAAAACCAATTCACCTTAACACATTGACTCCGCTGTCTGCCATCTTCTACAGTATACCTCTAATATTAAAAATTCACACATACCTTTGCCAAAAAGCACTGAAGTCGACTTTGGCAGGACCTTCTGCATCCCAAACCTTCCCCATTGACTCTGCAAGCATATAAAAGTTCTTTCTAACCACGACCCCTTCTTCATCCTTGATCCGCTTGAACAGCGCCCTTATCTCTTCCTTGGCTTCCTCGGTAGTGAAGCATGGTGGAGCTGGCGCATCTTTATATCTGTAGGGTAAGCGCACACCATTATCTCCAGTGCGGACTGAAAAGAGCTCAGAACCTACTTGATGGTTCCTGCTCATGATCATGAGTGTCGCATTATAAGGCTGATCTGCCTGACATGGCTAGAAAATCCTGATAGACAGGACATGATTCGAAGTTTGTGTTTTATAGACTGTGCAAGTTACAAGGGAATTCGGTAAACCAACGCCTCCTGAATACTGTTCGACCCTCTGTGAGTGATGAACCATCCTGTTACTGGTGAGATAAAATGATTTCTTGAGGTGACCATGTAAGCTCCACTCCACAGTGATCTTCGTTTCCTGGGAAGTGTAATCCATGGGGAAGGATGCGCGGAGAAAAATGGATCCTTTGTATCGGCGAGTTCTTCAAGTACCGGACGAACCTTTTCAGGATTCAGAGGAAAGAAAATTGTCCCAAACGAGATCTACTTACATCGATGATTCCCAGAGTGGGAGCAGGTAAGTTGGCGATTGTCTTACCGGAGGAACGACAAGTGACAGCTTTCCCCTTCTGCAAAGCAGCATGAGCAAGCGCAAAGCCCGCTAATGGCAATCGAGGGTCAAGGATTGCATCGGAGATGTCGAGTACGCTATCATTCACCATTTGAGTTTCATACACCAGTCGATCGTGAATTACAAACTCAAAGCACTCACTGCAGGCGTGATCTGATAACCTGTGAATGGGATGAATTCAGTCTTTCCAACTCGCTCATGATTCTGGGCAACATCGACGTGCTTGTCAAGAAGGTGACTACCACCTCAGGACAGCTTTCGACGATGAGCACCGCGAGGGAGGCCAAAAGTTTGTTGTGTCCTGTAGTGGATGATATGGTGGATGAGTGAGCTCTGAAGGAAAGTATACGTACCCCAGGCGATTGCATGTGCGTGGAGAACGATATGTTTGCTGATGGTTGCAGCCATCGTGCTATACTAGTAGATCTGAGGTGGGTCACTGCGGTCATTCGGACTCGGTGATTACTCTTATATGCAAACGCTTTTGACAAGGAGTGATGAATTCCAGGGCAAAGTTTTTACTCAGAAAAAGAGGCTAGAGAGCTGTCTACCAACCGGAGTTCTACGGTAAAGAGCTAGATTCTTGCCATTCGAGATAGCATTGGATACCTGAGGGCACTAGTCACAAGGGCATGCATGCTATACCTTTTTTCAAAAAAGAATGTTGTCGTCGGAGTGTTAGGTGGCGCATGAAAGCTGCATTTTGCTATGTGTGGCGTCCAACAAAGTTCAGCGAGCGAAGATACGAGCGAGTTGAGCCGAAGGCGAGCAAGATGAGTTGATACTTAGTGCTATAGCGACCTTAGGAAGTATAATCATGCAAGATTGCAAAATTCGGTTTGCTGTGTGGCGTCCAGGGGTTTTTTCATGCACGCGTTCGTGTCGTGACTCTTACTGACCACGCGATCACCTGCAATCACGTACGTGATTTATATAAGTGGTCCGAAAATCGTTCGACTTTTTCTCTGCTTTCTTCATTCAACAAGTGTTTTTACACAGCTCTCTTTTGAGCTCTCATTTTACTATGGGCGAAAACAATGGTCTACGTCAACGGAAAACTAGTGGAAAATCTGATGTGGTAACTATCTCAGAGGAAGGTAAAAAGCTGGACCAAAAGCTGGACCAGCATGGATCGTAAGTGGCGTCCAAAACTTTTTGATATCTACTCAACTCGGAACAGATATGAATTTGGCGGCCCACTGGGTGTGCTTGCTATAATGACGGGATTTCCCGTTCTCATGTACTATCTCTGGATATGTCTTTGGTTCTATGACGGAAAACTGGTACATCCAACGTCTATTGATGACATACAGCCGTTCCTAGGAAGAATGTGGGCCCACATACGTGAAGTGCGACTTGTGTGCTCTAACTCCATCTAAATGCTTAACCGTATTGCAGGATGCCAGTCCAAATATGTACGCATGGAAAGTGTACTCTGGCAATATCTTCTTCCAACTATTCCTCGCTTGGATTATGCCTGGATTCATGCAAGAAGGACTTCCAGTTCCATCCCTGGGATACAAAACTCTCATGTATAACTGCAATGCTCTCACTTCTTTATATGCCACCATGGGTACCGCTGCTCTGCTTCACTATACCGGGACCTTCCGTCTCACTGAAATAATCGATAACTATGGCCATCTAATGTCTGTCGCCATGATATGGGGCTTTGGTGTATCTTTTGGCATGTATTTTGTGGCGGTTGCTACTGGAACGCAAATGCGTATGTCCGGCAATTTCATCTATGATGTTTTCATGGGTGCTTCACTGAACCCAAGAATTGGGCCCGTGGATTTGAAGATGTGGGCTGAAGTCCGCATTCCTTGGGTCATTGTTTTCTTCCTTGCCGTTTCGGGTGCTTGCAAGCAATACGACACTTTGGGTTATGTCACTCCGGTATACTTTTCGCGCGTTTGCCTTTTTCTGACACAAGTTCATTGATATGTTCCTGTTCAGAACATGGCATTTATGTGTTTAGCGACATGGTTCTACATAAATGCATGGTAGGATCTTCTTACACCGATCGTCTATCTTTTTATTGATTCGAGGTGTAGTGCAAAGGGTGAGGAATGCATTCCCCAAACCTGGGATATGTATCATGAAAAGTGAGTTTTTGACACGTTCTTCCAATAGATGTAAAGAACTGACAAACTATAGATGGGGTTTCATGGTCATCTTCTGGAACTTCGCTGGTGTTCCATTCGTATGTTCCAAGGTTCCCTTTATCATCAATGCTCTTAAGACCATTTCAGTCATACGTTTACTCTGTGGTATACATGGCCTCGCATGATCCTTCCAAATACAAATTTTCAACACCAACATATATTGCTCTATACGCTACGCTGTGCACCGCATACTTCATGTGAGTAGGGCAAGCACTTTCGCAAGTCGGCTCTCATATTTTGATCTCAATCAGCTGGGACACTGCCATGGCTCAAAAGAGTCATTTCAAAATGCAGACTCAGGGTATCTACACATTCCGAAAAACATTCCCCCAGCTTCCTGGCAATACGGTTCAAAACCCCACTTACATCCAGACTGTCCATGGGTACATCACTTCAGTCTACTCGAGACTTCGTGCATCGACTGACATTCATTCGATAGTAACCGACTTTTGACCAGTGGTTGGTGGGGATGGTCGCGTAAACCTGTGAGTTCTCATCAACATTTCTACGTTTATACGTTAATTTGTTTGGTCCAGAACTATGTCGCAGACTGGGTTATGAGCTTTACCTGGGGACTTGTCATCGGGACTGCAACGCCTATCCCCTATTTCTATTCTGTGTTCTTCATCACTGTCTTAGTACATAGATGCGGTCGTGATTTTGAACGGTGAGTCTCCGGTCTATCTATTCATAACCAGACTAGACTCTCATCTATGTTTCCGCTTACAGCTGCGCTATTAAGTATGGCAAAGATTGGGAACGTTATTGTGAAGTTGTCCCATACAAGTTCATCCCCTATATCTATTAGATGGATTATTGAACAAGTATGATTATACCTTAAGCTTAATAATATCATACACACCAAATCATTTTCGTTCTTGTCTGATCTCTGTCTCCGGAGCGTCATGAATATCATATGCCTTTAACTTCAAGTGAAAGCCTGGTTCGATCAAGAGTTCGGCGAGAATTGATCACAGCTGTACGAAACTGAGAGGCTTTAGTTGTGTGATAGGTATGAACGGGATGTACCGGCTGGTGCTATACTCCAGCAGGAATAGGCCGATGTCTACGCGGGTCTCTGTTCACTGCATCGAACTATGTCGCGGGTTCGGTACCACCTGGCATTCAGCCTCGTGGCACGCTGATTTTTGGCTTACACCTTATAGCTGATGAGCCGCGATAGATGAGTGAGCAGTATCTCTTATCTTCAGTCTTCGTGCGCAAAAAAAGAAGACAAGAAAAAAAAAGGACAACATGTGACAGGCAATTGCTGCACGATCATCAGCAAAAGAGCACAGATATTAAAACCCCATTATAATGTATATTATTTGCTATAATCCTTGTCATTGTAGCAGTACTTTATTTCGCAAAGGTTCCCCTTGTAGCGGTGTAATAACGGCGTTATAACGGTGTTATAACGCACCTGTCATCTGCTATAGCGGAGCTGTCATCTGCTATAACAGACCTGTAATGTGTTATAACACACTGTCATACTTACGGTAAATTACTGCAGATTTCAGGTATGTTATAACAGATTTCAGGTAGATTATAACGCATAACAGACCATTTGAACGGATATCAGTAATATATTAGGCAATTCCAGCAGGTTATTGAATTTATACAATGGAATTAGCATTTATGTTAGTTAATGATAAGCACAGGAGCAGTAGCAAACACAGGCAGAATAAAATGCGAAGTAAAAACATAGTCGTGTCCGAAACTTCATTCATCGCCACCGACACCATCATTGTAAAAATTTTCACCTTCATCAATGTAACCATCGCCACCATTGACTTGACCACCATCGTCTTCACTGTCACCACCATTGCCATTACCACCATTGTCATTATCGCCACCACCTTCATTGACACCTCGATACGCGGCACCTTGTTGGTTATCGTCATCCTCACTGTCATCGTCCTCAGGAGTAGAGCTTTCGGTGAATAGAGATGCAAGTTCCGAGTCATTTGCAGGTGCTTCGGCTGTGTTTGGAATGTCATGAAAACACTCACTAGAGCACAATTAATATGTGTCAAAAATGAGAAAAATCACATACCGATTCCAAAATTTAAATTCCTTCCACCTGTCGGAAGCATGTGCGAAGATGCTCAAGATGTTGAGGTAGAATCGGTCAAACTTGAACTTGCTGTCTGACCTAGTCCACGACGAACGGCTTGAGAGTGCAAATCGCGCCTGATAACGACGTGAGTAAAATCACAAGATAAGAATGCCAACCTACCTGAACAGCCACATAAGCAATGAGCTCAGGGCTAGATTGGGTGATTCCCAGGAGTACAGAAGTTGGTTTTCGAGCAGAACACTGGCGAGGTGCAAAAGCTGCACCAGGCCCAAGTAAGATGCAACGGCAAATCTGCAGTACATGTATCAGTTGAATCTGATATATAGCAAATGATGTACTTTCCAAAATCAGTAGACGGCCACGAAGCAGGCCACCCCATTTATTCTTCGAATCAAATTTGTGAAGGTCATAGAGAAACATGGGAAGATCGTCAGCAGTGAGAGGAATGTCATGCGACATGAGCGAATCCAAAATTCTACACAAGCATCAGAGTAATATCAAGCACAGAAGAATTGAATACTTGCGCTTCGCAATGAGTAGCGTTGTTTCTGAGTAGTGCATCTCAGGTCTTACGGAATGGGCAGAATAACATTGTGATCATGGGATGATTGACACCTCGGTCACTCTTGGCATCACAGAGGCAGGGAGGATCGAGAACGATTACTTCATTCATATTGGGAAGAGCATCGCTGTAGGTCTGGAAAACATTGGGGATGAATCTGAGGATCTCGGTCTTCAATCGGCTCGTATCGTTGCGGCGAGCTTCAGAAAATGCTTGATCAATCTAGAGCAAAGTATCTTAACCAGGTTTGCAGCCCACAAGAATCACTTACTACGTTGATAATGATGTTATATGTTTCTGTGTCATCGTAGTTGACTGATTCAAGAAGGCGTTCAATGATGGAAGGGAAAGTGGATGCAATCTTGTCATAGATGGTGAGCAAATGAGTGCGTTCAGCCAAATCACTTGAGGATGGGTAGATTATACAGGAGATCATGAGGAGGACTTTATCGTAACTCACTCTTCATCTAGGTCTGATTCATCATCGTCACTCAATTCTTCAATCGGAGCTTGGAGTGACCTGGTCCTGGCTTTCATTTGCCTCATTTCATGTGCAAGGCCTGCGTTAAGAATGACCGCCATATTCCGATACAGCGAAAGGCACCGAGGCGCATATAATCCAATTTGCTGATATGGTAAAAGTGTTTTGTATCTGAAATTTCAACAAGAATGAGAGCATATACACAGTCTAAGGTTAGAAAGAGGCACGCACGATTTGTATCCAGCCTCATATTCAGCAGCTACTTCCTTTACAAACTCCTCGTATTTACGCTTCTTCCTTTGTTCCTGTCTTTCTTGTTGTTGAGAGTCTTCATGAGCAGAATTTTGAGCTCTGCGCGCTTGAGGTTGTGTATACGTTTGACTTGAGTTGCTAGCAGTTGAGATTTGAATATGGGATGATGAGGCAGGAGTCCGAGTCCTTGAGGAAATTTGAGGAGGGGAAGGTGGAGACAGCGATGGAGATGGAGAGTTGATACGTTGAGCGTTGATCCTCTTTGTTAAGGCCAATTTGAGGCGGGGCTTTTTCCTTGCCGGCTGAGCCATGATGAGAGTAAGAGAATGAGATGTGGAAAAAATCATACCCGCCTTTTTAAGTCTCACGCGTCGCGACACACATGGCAGTCAACAATGCGATTGTGCAGTCTCGGTTGTCCATTGTAACGGGAGAGAGGCTCCCTGGTGCATTCAAACGATACCAGCAAAACCAGCTTACTGTAGAGCAGCTTGCCCGCTAGTGCGCCGAGTGCGAAACTTAAGAGTACTCATGTATGCAAGTACTTATCGTGGTAAATCAATTATTTAGCGCCGTAAAACTTTTTGCTCTCTTACCGCGATGGGCGAGCCCGCTCCACCCTTTGCCTGGTACTGCTTCTTCTTAGCCGGGAGGAGGTACCTAGTAAAGGAGGGCTTGCCTCTGATTGGAAATCTCTTAGGTCTCATTGACCGCTCACACGCCTGCAGCGACCAAATCATTTGCCGCAAAGGAAAATCTGAATAAATAATCTGGTGATTCAGTGACCGGTTACCTTGCTACCTACTATGATGTGTTTCCCTAATTTCCCCTCTTCTTTTATTGCCGTCAACTCCATCACAGTTTGTTATGTTCCTTCCATTCAGGACATTCGAAACTGGCAGACATACTCCGCATCAAAAACCTCCAAACCCGCCTTAACGCTCAGTCCTCACCAATAACCTGCCTCGCTGTATACCCAGGCGCTGTCATGACCGTGGGCGCGAGTGGATTCCTCATAGACTCAATCGATCGCTTTCCATAACCCATGAAATACGTCACCGACCTGAATATGCTCCTGGGATCCTTGATAGTAACGTTCACGACAGAGTGTTGCTTTAAATTCTTCGACTGAAGAAAAGGAAGCTGAGGAAGCACCTCAAAATGATTGAATGGCAGCATTCTGAATCTCAGCAGACTTGTGCACGGCGTGAAAGTTCTTCCCTCCAGTCTCACCTACAACCCTTGGGCACCCTCTATAGGTGGTGGTTATAGCCGCGGCGGCAGCGGATACCAAGGTGGAGGTTACGGCGGTGGAAGTGGATACAATGGCGGCGGGGGCTACCAAAGTGGTCCGTATTCTTTTGATCGTACCCTGTCGGAGCTCGAGAAGTGCAAAGACGACCATAGAAGGTACTATAACGGGAAGGGATACTGGGGCGATTATTTATCCACTTGCGCCCTCTTCTGCTGCGTCCGTGAGATCATCGACTCGTTCACCGTCGGTGCTCTCCCTCGCATTTAGTACACGCTCCATTAATACTGCTACTATGACTACGACTACGACTACTACAGAATCAAAACCAAAACCAAACAATTCTTGTCCCAGCGCTTCTCAATAATACGAACCCCGTCGCGCTTAAATTCTCTGTTATACGCCTTGGTTTCAATCCGGGCCAGCCAGATTTTGTCGACTTGTCAGGAAAGGAGCTCCGCGCGATTGAGCAGGCGCGTGTAGAAACTTCAATTGACCCGTCCTGGTGAAACAGGAAGAACTCGACGAATACGAAAACATTCACCGCCGCTCCAACCAACACAAACCTTGGTGCACATACGCCTCTCTAAACCAGGTGTTCTCCGATTAGAACGTGTACTCGATGGTTCAACTCAATGGGTCGCGAACATGGAGGGACGAGGCTGATTGACCCCAATACCGATATCAGACGGCAGGCCAACTTCTCGTTCACACTCACACACACCACCCTCTTCATCTCCGGCTTTCGAACACAGTCCCCAGCAACATGGTACGCTATCAAATCGGAACAGCATGATCACTTCATCTGCCACATCTTCTGCGGCTTCCCCTTTACATCCCCATCATCGCAACACAACCAGTTACGTTGCTCCTCTCAACGGTGTCGTCCCTACACGAACGATACGCACTTCCCTTACCTCCCAACACATTCAACATGCATCTCAGTCGCATTCGCACTCTTATTCCAACTACCGACATCATACATGACGACAACGTCATTTTACCTCCGTGACTCGTACTCACTCTCTTCGCTGAGCTCCGTTAATTCACTTACACCCGAGACGCTCCCAAAATGATCTGATTTTAGGCGAGAAATCACCCTCTTATACACCCATACTCTTATACACCCATACTCTGCGTTTCTCGCCAAATTCTCATCATCGAGTTATTCTTCGCTAACTACCTCCACCTCCACGTTGACCCCAACACACATCCTCCGTACCCTCCTCTCTCTCAACCTCTCACACACGATCTATCACTACACGGAGATGGGGCGGTGGTGGGCGTGGAGAGGGCAGGAAAGTAAGGTGTGGATTGTTTTGGATAGGTTGGAGGATAGATTGACAACAACGATGATGACGGACTTGATGATGATGGTTTAGGATTTTGACCAATGTTAGAATAATGGGACAATATAAACTTGTTATATCTGTGTGATAACACCATAATAATGTGCTGTTACTCGCAATAATAAGTTGCAATCCTTACAGATGATTATTACATATTTCAGTCTATTATAATCCTATTATTTCACTAATATTATGTGTGAACATTGTGGCAGCCAGTTATAATACCTGCAACACGTTGTATCCCCATTATATTATTTGTGCAATTTTGCTGATGATATAGAGCTGAGGCACAACCTCATGCTGTCCAATGCCTGGACTGTTTCCCGTTCCCGATATAAATACTGATACGACCCATGTATATGTACTAACCGGTAGCCTCTTTTGCGAGCGGGCGACTACCAGGTCACCACGGCCATAATGGACAGCAAAGCAGATGCATATCAAAGAATAATTCATTCACTCAAAGCAAAAAAGTTTGACCTTCACCTTGGCATCCAATTTGAATACGCATAGCATTGAATATATGTCGCAGGATTGCAGATAGTGTAACGAAATTTGAGAGGGAAGGCCATTTTTCACCGCGTAGGGAACCTTGGAGTTCCGGTCACAGGGAACAAGTCCGGGGACACAGGACTTTGGATAGGAGTCCCAGAGACGATTTTCATCCTCAGGCTCTTGGATGTCCCTTGGCTGTAAGCAAATGCATGAGCTTGACTAGAGTTTGACCGGCTTTTATTTAAGTTGGGCTCAAGGTTGGGCGGAAGCTTCATGAAACCGCAAAGTTTTAGCGTTCCAGACCAAGTCAAGCATCTTCCCACGATCAGAATTGATTAGACACTTTAAACATTCATGGGAGTCTTTACATTTGTCCCTTACTTATTTCTTCTCTTGAGTTACCTCCCGTTGTCTCCCTACCTTTCGAGGGACTGTTATGCCTTCAGCTTGGACACAAAAAGGCAAACAACGAGCTACTCCCGCATCAATCCAAAGCTGGCCTCGAGATGACTCCGATAGTTCTGGAGGAGGCAACGGAATAGTGGTACCACTGCAATACGTAGGCACATCGGCGTATGATGCGTGCGTTTCTCTGAAAAATTTCACCTTAAAATTCTACTCATGTAGATATTTCAGTGCTTATACCCTTCCGCTAACTATAGGCTCTAATAATCTTAATGTCTCCCTCCAAATTGATACAGGCTCGTCCGATCTTGTGCGTGATATTTTGTCCTTGAACACATTCCCTGTTAATCCTCTAGCTGTAGTGGGTAACGGCTTCATCCTGCTCTACTTCCTATTGTAACAACGTTCCCGGTAACAAACGATACGATCCTTCCTCCAGTTCCAGCTCCATAACGAGTGGTTCTTCATTTAACGTGACTTATTTGGAAGGCCAAGCACTGGGGCTGATTGTATGGGACGCCGTTGATATTGGTGGCTACACTATAGACACCCAAGCTATAGGTGTGTGCCTGATCTTCGGTTATGAACTATCCTACATAAGACTAACACTTTAGCATCTCCGACTTGCAGCCGCAGCTTCCACCGTGAACTCGGAACCTTTGTCCCCTTCTTTCAACGGCATCATAGGACTTGCGCTTCCAGATAATAGCGTTATAAGCCGGACCATTCCTTCAAGCTCCTCTAGCACCACTGATGGCTCTCAGTTCACCTCAAATATTTTCTCACTCTCTCCAAGCTCTCTTTCTCCAGCTGCACGTTTTCTGTCTCTTACGCTCGAGCGCCCGGGGTCTTCCACAATTCCATCTCTTTTTGGAATCGGCAGACATCCTTCGCAATCTCAAGTACCACAGATAGGAAGCGGTGAAAATGTTCAGTATAGCACTCCACTTGCTAGCCTCACATCCACTGGCATATCTGCCGGTAATCTATTCTGGAAAACTGCTATCGATGATATCACGGTATGGGTCAATGGTCAGGCGAAACCAATATCCCTACAGAAGAGTTTCTACGAAAGCACTCCGACCGCCATATTGGATACTGGAGTTCCTCTGATTCTTTCCACGAAAAGCATCGCAGATGCAATCTATGGTGCAATAGGAATATCACCAGGAAGTGACGGAATGTGTAGGCAATAATCTTCTCGTTCTCTTTTCCTGGTAGTGATTCTGTTACTCTACTAGACTATGTCAGCTGTACAACTCCTCTTAATCTCACCGTCTCTCTCGATAATCGACCGCCAATCTCGGTGCACCCGCTTGACCTCACAACCGAGCCACCATCGAGCCAATCTTCATCATCAAATTGCGTTGGCCTCATCCAGGCTGCCGACTCGTTTCTTTCTAGCGTTGGGGTTGACATGATACTAGGCGTCCCCTTCATTCGCAATACATACATGGTAATGGCGTATCAGGTTCCGGATTCAAATGGGTCCTTTCCTGATGTACGGGGTTCAAATAATTCACAATCACCTACAGACAGTGCCATCAGTAATGATCTCTTCCCGAGACTTGGACTTCAAGGACTTACGAATGCCACGGTTGCTATGGGTAAGCAAGCTTATCTACAGAAAGACATCATGTTTTGACTATCTTCTTCCAGACGAATTTCAGAAAGTTCGTGTCTTAGGCCAGCCCATAAATGGGACTCCCACAGTCAAGTCGGACAATAAGAAATCCCTGAGTGTAGGACTGGATGTATTATTTGGACTGATTGGATTCTTTGGTCTTTGCTTCGTTCTCTTCGGGTTGCGCTTTTGTGTCATGAAAAGGAAATATGGAGGCTCAGGCACCTCGACTGAAGATTCTGGTCCTCCTTTACGCACCCTTGGAAATGCTCCCGTTACGAACTCCACTGCAGGCGGAGGCTTGTTTGCCTGGTTCCGTTCCAAGAAAGAATCGAGTCCCTATATCGGAGATCAGAAAGGGCTTGGAGCTTACGAGCTTGCCGCAAGGTCTTCCCCGACGACTGATACGTTCCCCAGCGAAGATGCCCTGCGACAAATGCGTTATCAGGCCTACGTGAACAAGGCAAGACTTACATCTGAATATACTGTCAGCAGCGAGCATACGCGAATTGGAGACGCTGACGAAGGCTATGACGGAGAGATGGGGTGGAGGAAAAAACTTGGCGAAAAGTATGTTAGAGATGCATCTGACGGTCTCCCGACCTCTCGCACTCTGACGCAAGACGCCGATTGGGATCCAGCGAGGGATCTCGATTGGAATCGAGATACCCTGGTTGGATTGGATCCAACGGCGCATCATAAGGATGCTTCTATGGGGAAAGCGCGAGATTCTTCCCTCTCCCCGGAACGGAGACCCATAATTCCCAGACGAGAATCGAGTGATGCTGCTGGCTCTCGCAGTAGTCGATTTATGCCCTCGACGGATTTACCAGATCATGGCCGAGGGCAGAGCCTCTCGTTACCTTTGCTTCAAATGCCGGAAAGCGCGTTGATGGCTGACAATACTCCCCTTACATCCCAATCCACTCCAAATTCCGCCGATCGTTCTACAGCACGGTCCTCTTCTGATCCTGAGGACGACCTGGATCTAGCAGAGTTTGGCGGTGGTATGGCCGGCATTGGTAGTGCTAGAAGAAACGAAAGATTAAGAACAGAGAGCTTGGATATCTCTGCGGATATGATCCTCGAATCGACTGTCGAGCGTCCTGCCTCGTCATACTCATCATATTCATCGCGTCTTGAGCGAGGTAGACCAACGCGTACGCCGACTGGACCCAGGCAATCTACGTTTTCATCTCATTCGTCAATCATCCATGACTAAACCGGACTTCGCTTGGATTTACTTACCCATATCTTTGCTCATCTTTATCTCATCTTACAATCGTCTGCTGTGGACATTTATCCGAAATATGAATGTAATTATGTATATCGTATCCTTTGCTTCATTCATTTCCTGTACCAAATTGTTCGTTCCCTTTTGTTTTTTCATTGGACAAGGGACAGCGCATTAACATTCATTGTGCAAAATAATCCACAGCTATCTACTCTTTACCTCCAATACAGTCTTATCGCAATTCAAAATCTCCCTGAATCGAAAACTCATTTATTGTTCGTGCAAAAAAGAAAGATGATCCTTATACATAGACGTATACAACAGCAAAAAAATAAGTTTAGCATCGACTCATTTACAGCTTTGACTTTGAAACTTATAATCCACCGCCTCCGAGAATATATTCTATTGCAGAATGAACGTTGCCCCCGGTAGCAAGAAGCGCGCGGACATTCTGAGTAGCATTTGTGAAACCCATGTCATTTAATTGCTGTTTCGACCAATGAGAAATTATGTTCCAAATTCGAGAAACGGATGCAAACCTGCAATTGTACTTGGAAACGCTCTTCTGGAGGTCTCGAATCAGCAGGAGTAGTGGGAGCTCCGAATCCTCCCATTCCACCGAATCCTCCTCCACCAAGCATCTGTTGCATCTGTTGCATCATCGCAGGGTTGCCAAACATCCCGAACGGATTTGATGCGCCAGCACTGTTAGGAGAACCAGGAGTTGTGCCTGTGCCAGAAGTGGCATTTACGTTAGCGGAAGGTGTAGTTCCAGTGGCTGATGCGCCTCCGGGTGTACCAGGAGCGGGGAAGCTAGGTGTACTCCCAGATAGACCTCCGCCCATGCCTCCGCCCATGCCACCTCCCATGCCACCTCCCATTCCTGCACCTTGCATCATTGAAGACATCCGGAGCATCATTTGCAATGATTCTGGGTTTGAGCTGTTACCCGGGGGAGTTGAGCGCCAATGCGAGGTGAGAAATTTGAACAAAACGCGAATGCGACCATTAGTAACCCAGGCCGGAGTAAAATTTGGAGTAAAGAAGATACGGACAGTAGAGAACGGAATTGCTCGCTTTGGAAGGCTTCTCTGGCCTGAGGGCCCAGCGCTTGTAGTTGGGGGTTGGATGCAATGATCTGATCCATGATGGCCGGATTCGACATCATACTTGACATTTGTTGTAGGAATTCAGGTGAGTTCATCATCGTTTGGAGCTATCAATAGTTGCTGTCAGAGATAAACGAGGTATCGGTATCTCGCAGACGTATGTGTACCATGTTAGGGTCATTGGGGTTCAAGCCCATGTCAGCGAATGGGTTTAGACCAGCCATCGCACCGAAGCCAAGATGTGAGTTCAGAGTGGTCAGAGGATCGTGAACGTTCTGGCCTGTCTGCATGCTTGGGAGCGGTTGAGCAGCAGGTGCTGATGAGGCTGCTGTAGAGCTTGCGTTAGCGCCAGAGCGTGCTGCGCCTTTGACCATGTGTATAGTATGAGAAGACTGGATTTTGTAGACAGAAAGAAGATCTTCATCCTGAAATTAGGTATAAGTTGTGGATGTTCGCAGGTATCAAAGTATGGACATGCTTTCAGTACTCTGCCTTAATATTTCGTATTAGCAGTAGAAATCAGCTCAAACAGTAGTTGTGCACACCAGAGTAGATTAATCTTTGCCTATCAGCCTCGACCTTAGCAGGTCCCGCGATAGCCTCCTTCAGCTCCGCTACAGTTTTGTCGGTGCTTATCGATAACTGTAGTTTGAGTTCATTGGGACCTGCGATGTGGCGTGAGCGCTTTGTAGAAGATTGAAACACGACAACAACCTTTGACGTTAATCTGGATTTCGTCGGACATGGTAGAAGGACAGAGATGAGCAGGAACGTCAGCGGGCGTTTAATAAGCGCTTGATCACGTGCTACTGTGAGCTTAATACCAGTGTCAGAAATTCACGGCATTCAACTCCAAGCCTGCGCTTACAGCGTCAAATGAGATTCCGAGACGTTGTCTACGAACAGCTGTACATATACTCAACGTGGAAGTAAATTATCATGAAAAAAATTTTCGTCCTCGGCTGATATAATTTGCGAAGCCCAACCTGGCATCCATTTCGTCTATAGACCTGAAGGAAGATTGTCAATTTGTCTTCCAAACAAGCATTGTATATATACCTCGTCTTCATTTCGCTTGACCATGTTACCTCTTTTAGCGGAGCAGCATTCAGTGATGCGCCTAGGATTCCCATTGCTGACCCGATGACTGCCTCTAGTGTAATCTAAAGGACACGATGTGAGCATGAGTCAGTAGTCTGTCGGCCTGGTAAACCTCACATCATATGGGAGTGCTCCTTCGGGCTTCCCAATAGACTTTAAATGAGAAAGGTCTGCGAAACTTGAGACTTTTCATGCGAGCTAGTCAACGCGATAACTCACGGTCGTACGTAGAGAAGGCAGCTGCAATTGGGCTTCTGATTAGAGCTTCGATACCACTTCTTGAGAGACGGCTAACCGTGAAGAATGAAGAGTGTCGCGACCAGAAGGAATAAACGCCCGAGCATGTTGATGGAAGTTGTGAAGAAAGAGAATTGTAGTAGTACACGTGCTCGAACGCGTCTATAACCGCTACTGCGAACTTCTGTACGGGCCCAGGGCCTTCATGGCTTTCCCAGTTCCTTCCCATCTTCCACAACGAGCAACGCCGCAAGATGTCACCTCGAAGGTCTTGTCAACAATGGATGAAGCAACCAACAAGTCCTTGACTGCTCCGCTGGCGAAGTCTTGGCTTGAAGAACTGGATGCAACTATCCAGTCCACCAAAGTGTCTATCTGCTCATTCTTTCTCGTTAGACAACTATAGAAGCTGATGATATGTACTCCAGGAAAGAATTCACGACCGTATTCATGCTGACCTACCCCAATTCGAACGCCAACTACAGACGTCAATATCTGTACAGACACGACTACGTACACTGTCTACCGAGGTTGACTCTCTGAACCATACCTTACACGATTCTGAGGTACACTTGGTTATTTTGTCTCTCATGTTTGCCTAATCACCCTCCATAGTCAGGCCTAGTTCCTTCTCTGGTAAAAACCTTGACTGCTCACTCCACTTTAGCTCAAAAAGCCACCAATGCCAGAATCAAGCACGAAGCTTTGACACATCTATTACAATGTAGGGAAGCTTTCTCCTCCCTGGATACGCTGGTGCACAATGGAGACCTTCCGGAAGCTGTGGAAAGTTGTGCGAGGGTGGAACAATTGTTGAAAGATGCGCCGAGAGCACTGGTACAGTCTGAAGTATATCTGGATTTCAAGGTGAGTATCATCAGCTCCATGTATCTAACATGCTGGAATCATTTCGTAGCGTAAATTCAATGCAACTAAAGCTCGTGCGGAGGAACAATTAAGTGATGCCTATTCAAGATGTGTCCTAGTTAGTCCACACGAATTGACAATCGCTCAGTCCGTTCAAGGTTCGTTCCAACGAAATATCTGCAAGGCTAGGGTATTCATATGCCTCCAGTTCGTCAATCTGAGCGAGCCCTATCGCTCTCTGAAATCCTTTCATCCTCGTCTCCGGCGTCACTGGACAACCACCTTAATACTCTTCGCCGGGATATTACCGTTCACTATATCGACATCATACTCACACAGCCAATGTCGGTCGTGGAACATGGCTTCAAATTAACCTGCTTCCCGTCTCCGCCAAACGAAGAAATCATAGGAAGCCGCATCGACAATTTATCACAAACCTTACAGTTTCTATACGTGCACCTCTTCGCCCATCTTCCTGAAACGAAACGCACTGCATTCCTCCAATCACTATGTAAACCGGTTGTTTCCAGTGTATTGAACAACATCCTCATATCCAATAATCCCTCCTCGTTTGCCCGTCTTCCATCGTTTCTCAAACTAGTCACAGACACTGTAGCTTTCGAGAAAACATGTGTTATTGGACTGCTAGGCAATGACTCTGCAGACTGTCCAATCAAAGAATGGGCTGACGGTGTAGGGGGACACTATGAACGCCAGAGGCGGGTACATATACTGGAAAGCTCCCGGACCAAGATTCTGGAACCCGATAATTTCTCTAATTCGTTCCATTCCGAGGTAGAAGTGGTTCAGGCCAGTTCGGAACCCGAAGTAGTACCAGTTCAGGAAGAAGTTGCTGAGGATGCCTGGGGTTTGGACGAAGATAATTCATCGGCGTCGGTGAAAGTCAATGATGACGGGTGGGGCTTTGAGGAGGATGCAGGATCCGCGAAGAAAAGTGAGGACGGATGGGGATTCGATGATGAAGCAGATGGGGATAGTTCAGACAAAGTTGATGACGGTTGGGGCTTTGATGATACTGCAGAAGAGTCCGCGGAACCGACTGCAGACGGATCTTCCACAAAATTAGAGACGAATGGTCATGAACCTGAACCTGAATCTGATGACGCTTGGGGTTTGGATGACGAAGCTACAGCAGATGAAGCCGCACCCGAGGACGAAACCAATTGGGATGATCCTTGGGGAGAGAGAATTTCAGCACCTGTTGACTCTGCTGGACCGCCTCCTGCTCTTTCTGTAAAGTCGCCACCAAAGGTCGCAACTCGACTGGAAAAACTGGCAAATAAAGGCAAGAAAGGTCTCAATGGAAATTCACCTATGAATTCCCCGTCAATAGCGACACCGTTCTCACCAAACGTCTCTTCTTCACCCGCCATATCTTCACCCTCCTTCAACACCAAGGCTGCACTTCCGTCACACACTTCCATACCTTCTGCTGCAAGTAAACTTTCAGATAAACGCCCGCCAGACCTGTCGTTTTCTTCACCGAAAGAAACTTTCCTCGTTTCATCCCGGATGAAGGATATCATAGCTATTGTCCAAGAAACTCTTCGTGAAGGTCGAGAGCTCAGCGAGTCGCGGCTCTTGTCGACAGTAGAGTCAAGCTCGTCTTCTGGGACAATCCTTTATCAAACCGCTGCCTCTATCTTAGATTTGTACCGCGCGCTGTACCCTGTTGTATTCAGCGGGATATTACAATCAATAGAGGGCCCGATACGGTTTTCCAACAACTGTCTGTATCTTGGTACTGAAGTCGAGACAATCGGAAAGGATTTACATCTGTCAAATGCCGAAGCGATTAAAGGACGTCTTGGTGAATGCGAGAAAGCATTCAAATTGTTGGGTGAAAGCTGGTACGGTGACGCTATCGTAAGTCTAGGTCTACTCCCAAAAAGGATTGACCTTCGCTCACCAACCAGATTTATAGGAAAAACAGCGCCAGCTCGTAGACAACATTCTGACAGAAGGTACTCAAGGGTTCGTCTCCACTAGCGACCAGGACCGATACGATGAATGCGAAAATGCCATGAACCAGGTCCTTCAAGAAATCAGACGCGTTTCGCAAAAGTGGAAAGATTTGTTAACGAAGAGCAAATATTACACTGCGCTAGGGTCTATAACAGATGCGGTGCTTTGCCGTGTGCTACAGGACGTTCTTGCTCTTAGTGACATACCGGAGTTGGAGTCTCATCGGCTGAGTGAGTTGTGTCGGATACTGCTGGCTCTGGAAGGACTCTTCAATGAGGATCCGGAAAAGGTTCGTTCACTAGTAATGATTTTCCGTACTCGTACATATCTTAATGCTTTTTCTCAGCCGTCTTTTGTCGTTGCTTATGTTCCCTCATGGCTCAAGTTCTCTTATCTATCTGAGCTACTGGTAAGACAATGATATTGCTTCTCGTAACTTGTCACTAAATGCCAAAAATAGGAGGCCTCCCTTGCCGACATAACATATCTATTCGAGGAAGGTGCACTGGTGGATTTTGAGGTGGAAGAGTTAGCGAGATTGGTACGAGCGTTGTTTGCAGACACGGCTTTACGGGCCAACACCATTAACAAAATCCTGAGTGGGCATCCGTCACCCAGTTAGTTTGTATCTTTAGCATCGTAGTCGGACACTGTCGTTAAATATTGAATATGTTGAATATCAGATTTGACAGGCGTCTATTTACATTGTGAGCACGTGAATCCAAAATACGCCTTTCTGTCGCGGAATGCGAGGATGCTATACTCTATGTTCAAGGTTTGGACGTGTCCCCGCCATTCAGAATTGTCGACGGCGCCTTTCTTTAGCTCCTTCCTCAAATCATAGCTCTACTCTCTCCCAACCGGATCCATTTGCACTCGTTGCATCTGAATTATCACGAATCCGAACCGACCTCGTACATTTATTGGGATCTGCACATCCTGGGCTCGACGAAATCGCAAGCTACTACTTTCTTAGACCATCAAAGCAGTTACGGCCCCTTATAATACTCCTTTTTGCTCAAGCAACAAATGGCTTAGGAAGGGACTGGCCTTTGAAGAAATGGGCTTCGGAGCAGGCACGGCCTGGTGGACGCGCAGAAAATCTTGACGAACCGTTGTCACGAGCGAATGTTCTCAATGATTGGAATCCCAACCTTAAAGATAAAACGAGCTTCTACGACCCATTACTTTCCTTATCCTTGCCTCAAACTCCCTCCAAACTTCCTCAACCACCGTTATCCACTTTTGACTCCTCAGAACGTACGCTCATCTCCCCAGCCTTTGTCCTACCTACGCAAATGCGGCTAGCGCAGATTGTAGAGATGGTACATGCGGCATCTCTCCTACATGACGATGTCATAGATGAGTCACCTCTCCGTCGAGGAAGTCTTTCTGCTCCAGAAGCTTTTGGTAATAAATTCGCGGTGCTAGGGGGGAACTTTATCCTCGGTCGAGCTAGCGCTGCTCTTGCGCGCCTTGGAGATCCTGAAGTTACTCAGCTAATAGCCAGCGTCATCGCAAATCTTGTTGAAGGCGAGATATTGCAGATGCAAGATGTTGAATCTCCTGACGGTCAAGCCGTGCCTTCTTCCCAAGTCGCAAAAAGTGCATGGACGCTTTACCTCCAGAAAACGTACATGAAGACCGCTAGTCTCATGGCAAAAGGTGCTCGGAGTGCAGTTGTACTGGGTGGTTGTGCCGATGGGGAGGTTTACAAGGAGATTGCTTACGCCTATGGCCGCAACATCGGGATTGCGTTCCAACTGGTTGACGATGTGCTTGACTATGAGGCTGTCGAAGACACTTTAGGTAAACCAGGTGGGGCTGATTTACAACTGGGTCTGGCTACAGGTCCTGCTCTGTATGCTTGGGAGGAGCATCCGGAGATGGGGCCCTTGATAGAACGCAAATTCAGCCAAGCGGGTGACGTGGAACTTGCTCGGAGTCTTGTGAAAAAATCGGCAGGGGTTGAGCGTACGCGCGCATTAGCCGTGGCTTACGCCACACAAGCGCGCGAGGTATTGCAATCTCTACCAGAGGGTGAGGCTCGAGCTGCACTGGAGGCACTCACAGACCGTGTTATCAAACGAAAATCTTAGTATTGATACATAGGTTGAACTATTACAATGAATGTAGTATGTACGTATTCCGGGATTGGATAATGCTTTAAAATATATACAGCATATGTACTAAACGTCTGACACTAGAAGAATCATATCTCCTTCAACATATGCAGTTCGAGTGATAGCTCTCTTGTAGTGAGCCGAGCTGGTATGCTATACAGAGGAGATGGACTGAGTATTGAGCGGGAAGACGAGTAGAAATGCGCTCACCAATTATTTTGGATCCAGATCCGTGACCGAACAGCTCCATGGTTAAGAAAAGCTCCTCGAGCAATGCAACCATTTCGACCCTCCCCAGAATTGTCGTTTCCTCTAGCCCCCAGTTTGGGAGCGAAAGCGCTTGCCTATTAAATGCGTCCAACCTCGATATCTCTTCAATGATAGCCTCTCCTGCAATCTTCCACAGTAGTCCAAAGATTGGATTTACTTCGACACCAGACAAATCTCTTCCTCGGCCCAGCATTACGCAACTCTCGGCACATTCGAGTACCTTCTTACGAGAGAAGGCATTCGAAGCAGTGAATATACTATGTAGTTTAATAGTGGCGACCCGGCATACCAAATGCGTTGTCCAAACAGTCACAAAGTCGGGGGATGAGACATATGTTTGCGAGAAAGAGGGAAGTGAAGAAGAGAAAGAATCGATGAGAGCATCGAGAGAGTTGAATGTTTTCATATATCGAGTATGCTCATCAGAATGGAGCTCTGGAAATTAGGATTCGTTAGCTGCAATACGGGAAGTATGTAGCTGTGCATCAGTGTACTGACCATTCGCATATGAGCTTCTCAAACTTGCTGCGCGCTCTAACAGCAATGATGCTTGGGCAAACAAGGCCATTTTCGACAAGCCATTGACTCGAAGCGATTGTAGAGGGGCTTGCGCCAGGAAGTTGCGTACCGTTGAAGCCCCGATATAATTCGCAGGTATCCGGTTCTGATTCCAGAAAGATGTAAATAAGTAGAAGAAGACTCTCTCAAAACAATTCACCTGCCTCTTCGTAATCTTCCATATCTAATGGCCACGGCGTATCAATACGGGATCCGTAGGATTCAAACATCATGCTCGAAAATCCACCTACTCCCACCCCCAACAGTTACACATTGTGAACACCGTCCAAAATGCGTTTATCCTTTCCCCTTCGTCAATTAAATCCTTGGGATCAGGAAGCGAAGGTCCGTCCAATCCCATCACATTGGCGACGAATGGACTCATACCGCCTGACCGCAATTTATGCAGATTAGCACATGTAGCCAAGCTCACAGCTGCCGAGAGATGATATTTCCCTTCGAGGATTCTTCCAGTACGGAAAAAGTACGTACTGAGAAGGATCTCAGCTTGGGTTCCATGGATAAGGCGAAGCGGGTGGCTGGCAGATAGGACGTTACTGACGTGGAGAAGGGCTCGCGAGAGAAAGGCGGATTCTTCGTCTTCAGAGGCTCCAGATAGATGGAGTCCTATCAGGTAAATTACGCAAATAAGGCCCGGACATGGTCGCGAATAGTCTCCCAGGGTCAACGGAAGAGTTGTGGTTGATATGAAACGGCGAATGTTTAGAAAAAAACCAAACGCCTGAGCATGCGGGACGAAGGCTTGCAATCTGAAGAATGTCTAAGTTAGTTCAGTCGGAACGGTTCACAGCAATTTGACGACTTACAGACGCTGGCCCAAGGCAGGCGGAATTTCCTGTACAAGAATGAGCATTATTGATACACTCTTTATCAACATATATATTGCATACCTCTTGGAATGCTGTAGCGAAGAGACTGTGTTCCGGCGTCGATACATCTAGCAGGATACTGCTACTGCTCGAAGGAGAGTTGGAACTCGTGCCGAAAGGGGACGAAGACGTCGAAGGATAATTAGAAGGGTCATAAAGCCTGACTACGTCTTCGTCGGACTCGGCTCTTTCTAGCTCACGTATTCTTCTCTCGAGAGTAGAGATACTTTCTTCTAGAGTTCGTTTGCGAGTATGACCTACTATCGGATACTCGCATACAAGTTCGAGACCTGGTTTGCTGCGAGCTTGACATTGAGTGCAGACGGGTCGTTTGCCATCGCATTTCTAGGACACATAGCGGTAAGCTTTGGAGAATATTTCTTAGCTGAACGTCTGCGTACGGTCTTTCTTTTTCTAAAAGATTGCGCGTTAGATTTCCACATAAAGTAACTCAAAAACATCCATCACACCTGCAATGATTGCATGCTTTAGCTCTATTCTGATTTCTAGGAACTTTTGTCTTGATTGGTACATTCGATGTTGAAGCGTCCATGTTGAACTCCAATTTACACCCTCGTCAGAGTGCACTGGAAAGGTAGGGTCTAGAAATTCTATGAATAGCGAACAGACGAATGCCCCTTATATATGCAGCGCATTTTAATACCATGACTCAAACAAATTTCTGAGAACCGACGAGATGGTTGTGGTTTGAATTTGAAGTTGAAGTTTGTTCATAGTGTATGGAAGTCAGGGCCGGATGTGACCACGTGGATTACGATGGTCTTCGTTCTTCGCGGAGCGCTTGGGGATACGCTCAATATGTTATTTATTTCCGGTGACTCGAATTCTCCGCACTTCTTCGACAAAACTTGGGGAAGACAGGATCCAAAACTTACAATCTGCTCATCTGTGCACACCCAAGTCCATGGCGAAATAAGGCTGCATCTACAAGGACGTTACGGAGGGAATCTCCGCTCGTGAGGATACGGAACATTGGGGCACATCTATAGAACTTCAATATCATTCCCGAGCTGGTAGATTGGGGATTAACATACATACTGTTCCTTGCTGATCCTTGATGATTCATATGTACAGAACATATACTGACATATCCATATCCTGGCATATCCTTGTTCCCTTCATCCATCTAGTTAATGAATGCAGGCTGTGCCAATAACATACTACTATGACCTAGGACACCGACCAATTGTACGCGCGGTCGTGAGCGTCGGCCTCTGACATAAAATCATTGACTGTACTGTTTTTGGACTTTCACTTACCTCTGTTTAACCGCGTCGATGGAGGTCGATGGTCTCTACACTCGCTCGGATCAAACTGTATCCAGGTTCCCTTGTTCTCCAATATGGTAACTTACCTATATCTCTATATATTTCCATCTTTGTGAAGATTCCTCATTGCCCGAGTAGCAGCCTTGACACAGTGGCACGTTACCGGTCGGAAATATCCTTTGGAGGTTTCATTTCATCATTGGAGAAGTATTTTGAACTAAATGCATTTGAGGACCCTCGGCGTAAGGGATGAAACACCTTCGAGTTGCACAACCAGCGCTCACGTATCTTCGATATCTTGATTCTTAACTAGAAACAAGGCGCACCATATTCAGGCAAGGGAGGTGATGACCAGGTGGCGCAGAGAACGTACAGAAGGTTTGATGGTCTGACCGACAACAACGGTAAACCCTGCATGACAAAAAAACGATAGAAATTTGAAGTAGTACTAAGCACCGAAGCGATCCAAGAGCTAATGCCTGCTGAGGAGTTGCGAAAAAATGATCAAGCGAAATCTTTCCACACCACGCTCTACCACGGTACCGGTTCCTTTACAAAGCACAATGCCTTTGATGTCAATAATCACTAATGGGATGAAAATAAATGCGATCGTTGGAGCCTGTTCAAGCTATAGACAGCTATATCTTGGAGGAACAGCGATACCGTTAACCAGACAACCGTATGTGTGGCCGGATAAATGTACTCGCAAAAACAACCACCGGTGCGCTATGATATTGTTGGAAGGTTCGCGGTGATCATATGTTGAAGGGTTAATTCAGCTACGTAGCGTCGTCCGGAATTGTGACGGGCACGTTTTGTAATCCAGATTGAACGGAAATAACTATCAAGCACTGTACTAGACCGTTACGAAGTTGTACTGACCGAGGCAGGCAATGTTCCAACGAATCTCTAACCTTTAAGCCTATAACCTATAGATTCTAACTTCAACTGCCGGTTACGATCCGCTCAATTCACAATCTGAATTCGTGAAAAGTTTCAGCGGCTCATGGTCGAGAAAGAAGAGAAGCACATACTGCAGCCAGATGAGAAAGAATGACACGAGGCAAGTCGAACCTCGAGGCCGTGCAAGGAATAGGAGGAGGAACGAGATGATCGAAAGATCGGGAAAACCATTAGGCGTGACGATATGACTGTGACAGATGACGAGACATTATCCACGTGATCACGCCACACTGTGACACTGTTCCAGGACCGTCGTTATTATCAACTCCTTTATTATCTCCTTTATTTTGCTCCATGTCGACCACTCGTAAAGTTGTGAAAACAATCCACAGAAACGTCGAACGAAATTGTTCGCCCTCGCTAGATATAATTCAGTCTCAGACAGCTGTAATAATCAAACCGCAAATCAAACCGCAGACCATTCCCGAATCTCCACATCGTGCGAAGAAACGAAAGTTACTCGAATCATACGCTTCCGAATCACCATTCCTAAATTTTCCTCATCCTACGCCTTCCGAGGCTGTCGCAGTTTTTAATATTCTCTCTGAAGCTCATCCGCAATACGCTGCACGTCGTATGTCTCCGAAACTCACCACTAATTCTGCGGCTACTTGCGGCAACGTTCCCAATGTCATTGATTCTCTAATTGGGACCATCCTGTCTCAAAACACATCAGGCAGGAATTCATCTAGAGCAAAAGCGAGCTTAGATGCGGCTTTTGGTCGCAACAATTTTTCGGCAATTGCCAAATCCCCAAGAGATGCCGTAGTGGAAGCCATCCAACATGGTGGCCTGGCAAACAAAAAGCAGCCACCATTCAAAACCTGCTAAAGTCCATAAAGGAACGACACGGAGAATACTCCCTGCAGCATCTTGCCGAAATGGGAAAAGACGGAAAGCAAGTTTCGATTGAAGAACTTATGAAAGAATTGACGTCTTATGATGGGGTAGGGCCCAAAACTGCCTCCTGCGTTTTGATGTTCTGCCTAGGTCGAGATTCTTTTGCTGTAGACACGCACATCTTCCGTCTTAGCAAACTGCTGGGTTGGGTCCCGTCCAGTGCTGATCGCATTCTAACGCAAGCACACCTTGATCGAATGTTGCCTGCCAAGTTGAAATATGGACTCCATGTGCTTATGATTCAGCATGGACGGACATGCAAAGGATGCAAGAAATCAGGATCATCCACACCTTGCATCTTGAAGGATTTTGTGAAGGAAACCATGTCATCCGGCCCAGCGTTGAACAAATCGGAATATCGGTACCAGTTTTCTAAAACACCAATCTGAATAAATCTGATACCAATTTGATAGTGAATAAAAAATTTGAAAGTGGTCACCGGAGTCCTAAACACGACTTGAAACATCAAAAACATCCTAGTAATTGTTACATTATCCAGAAATCTTCATTCATTAGCCCGTTTGTCTGTATATGATTTTAGTCTGTAAATCTTGTTAGTAAAACACAAACCCAACCCAAAACAACCACTTACCGCTGATAATCTCGGTTAGCTTTCGCTTCGGCGTCGAGCTTCTTTGATCCAGCACCATCTCCACCTTTTTTCTTGTTCTTACGCTTGTGTTTCTTATCTGCGGCTTCGGCAGCTTCGTCAATTGCAAGAAGTTCCTTGATAGACGGAACCGCTGAGCTAGACAAGGGAACTAGACGCATAGGTTGTTCTTCATCGCTTGCTTCCCCTTCCTCAATCGCAGGGTGAGAGTCAGATGGGCCGGATGTAGGAACAAGAGGTGAATCTTCCGCAACCCCAGTGGTAGTAGATTCACCCATTTGTTCATCAGTAGCAAACCATCGACCAGGATGGAGCGAGCTGGGTATGTCTTCTTCCTTCCCTCCATTTTCTTCATCTTTTCCGCCTTCACTGTCGTCGTCGTCATCACCCACACCCTCGTATTCACCAACATCAGCAAAGATATCGACTTCTTCCGGAGGTTCAGTTTCTTCTGGTTCAGATAGCTTTACAGGCGAGTTATGAGCGACAGACGTAGAAGGAGTAGGCCCAACTGCCATATCCTCTTTTGGTATATCTTTCGCTGAAGCTTCGGTTTTCCGCTTCTTCTTCTTTCTCTCGGCGTCGCCTTTGGCTTTCTTTTTCTTCTCCTTCTGCTCTCCAGAACCTCCGATAGGTTTGAATCCGATCGGCTTAAACTTGTTTTGGTTTCCAGCAGTCTCCTTTGCAGTAGTTGATTCACCTCCTTGAGTCCTTTTTTCCTTGAGTTCTCGAAGAATGTCTTCCCGACTTCGTTTTTTTGGGTTCGGGACAGTTGGTTCTGAGGATTGCGTGTAGGCTTGCTCGAGAGACTCGTCTTCGTCTGTGGCCATAGCTGCTTTGGCTTTGTTCTGTTGGAGAAGAGCCATATCGAGACCTTTGACTAGTATGGAATGCTCGCTGTCTCCTCCCAGGTACCGTCGTTGTTCGTCAACCTGTATACATAAGAGATTTAGAAAGATGCAAGGCACACAGACCTAAATAATACTGGCAGTATGTTCGTCCTGGTCTGCTGTGCGCTTTTCGAACTCCTCTAAAACTGCTTCTACCTGCAATCATTAAGTTAACCCAGCAGCTTTCAGCTGAATAATGGTATCATACCTGTGCATAATCATTACCCTCTCCGACTCTACGTTCAGCGGCACGGTCCCGATACTTCCCTCCTAGCTTTTTGACTTTCCTAGGTTTAAAGGCCGGCTCTGATGAGTTGATAGTAGCAGACTTTCTAAATCCAAATGAGCTCGATAGAGAAGAACGTTATAAAGCATGAGAGCTAACGTTGATGCTTTAGAGGAGTTTTTCTTCGTAAACAGTGATTCTCGGGGCTGACTACGCGTTTGTGAAGAGCCAGAAGAGATGAGTTGTCTGAAAGAGTCCTGCAGTCGTTATTAAGTGCATGACAAGATGTTTTACCAAGTAGCTCACCTGGTCCATTGGACTTGAAAGCTAAGGCGCCGTAGGTATGTAGCTGATGAACGTTGAAGCTCAAGTTGAAGCTGACCGGCAGGCGAATCTCTTCTTACCCCTTCGTCTCGAATTTAGATAAAGCCAAGAAGACTTCATCAACAATTTACGCTGATAGTATTCTCCTAGTTGCTGCGTGTATCCAACGCTAAGCCCTAGCAGTCAATCGATATAAAATAAAATCCAGTGAATGCCTGCAACACTCCCAGAGATGCCTCGGCAGGACCCGGATAAGCCAGTAAAATCCTCAAACCAGATAGACTCATTGCCCAATGAGCTACTGGCAAAAATCTTTCGTGCTGGAATAGAGCTGGACAGAAACGATGAGTCGCCTCGCTCACTCATCACGTATTGTGGTGTCAACTCGCGGTGGTTAGCAATCTGCCACCACTCTCCGGCGCTTTGGACGGATATTAGGATTCCATTATACCACACTCATCCCCAAGCAATAGTTGCACGAACTGCGACTTGGCTGGAAAGGTCCAAGTCATGTCCATTCGACCTCACTCTCGTCATCACTATAGCTATGCTGACAATAGGTATTGTTTCCAATGCCGAGCCGTACGATGAATTTCGTTTGATACGCGATATCCTATCCGTACTCATCCCTCACATTCCTCGGGTGCAGCGACTGTTCTTCACAACAGAAATATCTTTCTCTTCTCGAGAGGTCCTATTCATCTGTACTCGCCTTGCTGCATACGAAGCACCTCATCTCACCGACATTCGTCTGCGTTTTGGGACCTTAGACATCAATGAATATGTTATCTCTATGGATCGCATAGTACCAGTAGTCTTCAGATCTGCGCCATGCCTACGACGTCAAAGTCTCTATGGCGCTGATATGCAGTATCCGCTTCGTGGATTGACATCTCTGGAGCTATCTCACGTACTTCCTGATGAAGCGAGTTTTCGTTATCTTTCCGCCCAGTCGCCTGCTCTGGAAGAATTATGTCTGCTTTCATTACATCCGATGGTAAATGCAGCCGACCTCACACAATCAAAGTTATCCTTCCCCGCGTTGCGCTCACTAACAGTGAGCTTTGCACGACGGACATTCGCTCCTGGGACTAGCGTGTTAGCACTCATGTCACCTCCAAACCTTGAACTCCTCAGAATACAGGGTATTTTCCTTCCCAACCCCGCCACATCTTTTCCTAATCCTACCTTGCTCACCCAACTGCACACCCTTATACTTGAACAAGTCGTATTCGGTAACCCAAATCTGCCTGATGCAAACTGGCATGATACGTCTTTCTATCTGACACTTACCTCTGTTCGACATCTCCAGCTTATCGATACCCCACCACAGCCTCTTTTTCCAAAACAAGAAGCGAAACGAAAACCTCTTTTGAGATCCCGCTCGAGTGAACTCAGAGTGCGCTCGAGCGATAGCCATCTTGACAGTCAACCTGTTCAGGCTAAAGAATTAGATTCCAGTGTACTTTCAAAACAACCTTTGAAGCTACCATTCTCGCCACCTGCGAACACATCACTGTCAAAGCCGAGAACGTCGAATTCGTATACATACTGGCCGAATTTGACCACCATCAGTCTGGACACGATACGCGCCAAGGACCTATTATGGCTCTGTGAATTGATCGCAGAGCGACCTGAAATCGAAACGGTTTACCTCTCGCGCTCTGCCAAGCGACATTTAGCGTCTAGTTTGACAATGTGGAGGGGAGAGGATGTAATTTCTTCTTGGGACGTCAACTTGAAATGGAAAAACTTGGTAAGAACAAGGCCGCCGGTTGAAGAGGGCGATATGGATCCTGTTGAGTGGTTAGAACAGCATGTTGAGGTGCATGATTACCATGCAAAGGACCAAGCCTTTTAGGCTATCTTACACATTGTATATTGGACATATGTAAAGGCGTGATCGCACTACATATTTCTGTCGTGTTACCAGGCCTTATCCACGCCTATGTACCACCTTTAACACCACCTAACTCTACTTCAGCTCCATTCATTATTGAACGTACACTGAATATCGGTGAAAATAAATTAAGTGTACTATAATACATCAGTGGAAAGACATTTCATTTGGTTTAACTTCTCTTCTCGTCTACATAAGTATACTAATGATCCCTCTTTTCCCTACCGAAAAAAAACCTGAATATCAAGTAAGAAAAAGAGAGGTTTGGGATGTACGTTGTGATTGAATTATGTGGAAAGTAGGTGATCGACGAACGGACAGGACGGACACGCGAAACGCAAGCCAAGAGTGCAGATACGAGCGGAAAAGCGCTGGAAGGGAAAAGATTTGCGAAGACGACACACAGAACAAAACACGAGCGACAGCAGCGCCGGGGTTGAGAAAGGGAAGGAGCAGAAGATAAAGGGCCAGGAATCATAAGGAAAAGGCGGGCGTAAAGATGTAACGTGCAAGCAGAGACATCGGGAAGAAAAGAAAGTGTATGATTAGTAGGGATGTAGCAGTTACGAGAACAAGAAAAGAATCTGTAAATGCTGAATGCACGATACAAAAGTTGTGTTTTGTCATTGTCTGTTCACAGGTGTTCGTAATTTGCATGCCGTCTTAGTTCGTCTATCCCGCCAGCGGGTCTCTGGCCATGAGCATAAGGTGAGGAGTTTGAGGAAAGTCGTGTTCCGTTTATGCGGCGCTATACAAGAACAGATTGTTCGTCGCGGCAATCTACGAGACCATTGTAAGAAACCGTGCAGGAGAGAAAAATAATGAACAATTACAGCGATAGTCGCCTCCTTCGGATGCCAGCTGGCGTGAAGGATTTTCTTATTGAAATCCAACGCGTCAAGTGCCATCATGTCCTTCAACCCATTCGGTCGGGCACCATTCTTCGCACCCAGCTTTTGACCCGGTGCCGCACCGCCGATCTTCTTAATCTTGAAGGCCGATTTGTCCGCTTGCAAAACGACATCGTTTAGAGTGTCTGTATCATAAACCCGGAAGTAATTGTGGTACGACCCAGTCAAAACATGCCTACAGAGAAGAAAAGCACGAGATTGAGCTTGAGATGTGGATGTAGATGGGAAAGGCCGGGGCATGAAAGTCGTAAGAGGATAACACATACTGGTCATCTCCACTCCACACACACTCGAATTTGTCGAAGATACAGTCATTCTCATATAGATCGCACAGTTTACCGCGGAGATGATCATGTATGGGAATCGTTTTCACAGGTCGGTTCTCCATGTTGACGTCCCAGATCTTGAGAGACAAGTAGTCCCTCGATAAGATGTACCGACCGTCATGGCTGAATTTGACGTCAGAGATGGAGGATATAATTTCGGAAAAGAAGGATCGAGTGGTAGGGTCTTCCTCTTCTTCGAAGCCTATGAAACGATGAAGAATTAGCGCGATACGAACAGGACAATGTACAATCAAGGGTAGGTCAACTTGCATTTTGCGTGCCTGTCACACAAGGCAGAGTCCCGCATGTCAGCAAGCTTGATGTTACTTTTTGAACTAGAGTACATAAAGAGATTGCAATGCGTTGGGTGAAATTCTGTGGCAGTGATGACTTCGGTGAGCTCTTCCATGTTGACTGGCTTGATGTCAACGATATCTAAGCGTAGCTATAGATAAGCAACATGTCAGCACCGGCGACCTCGAGAAAACGTACTGAAGCTCTGATCGCTGATATTGAGATTCCAGAGGTTGATCCGTAAATCGTCAGCCGAGATGTATGTTTCTTGGTCAGAATTGACAGAGATGGAATGTATATGATAAGCATGGGCATTCGAGTACACCTTTCGAGGAACGGCAGCGATAATGTTATCCTGCAAAGCCATGCGAGGCAATCGGAGATGACTCTTCGATGTTGGAGGCGGAAGGGGCCGCTGGCCATCGTGATGGTTCGATTCTGAAACGACCCGTAAAGACTTTTCAAAAACCTTCCAAAGTTTTATTGTTTTGTCTGTAATATTCCGTGTGAGGTGTCAGGTACAGGCAATATGCACCAGATTACGCACCGTTTGTTGATAGTAGAAAATGAGCAGAGTTCTGCCGCTTACACCACTTGATCTTGTTGATCTTCTCCTCAATCTCGAGTGACTTCAAGTAGTCGAACTCGGGTTCGTGGGACTGGAACTCTGTGTAAAACTTATATTCGCAGCCCTTTTTCTGTACGCGGCGTGGACGTGCAGCGATATGAGCGATATGATAGATCGAGCAGTGAACGAGAGAGTTAAGTAATAGTACAAGATCAGCGAAAACGCCAGCGAAATGCCCATCATGGGAATCAAAAACACGAACGTACCATTTCGTTCCGTTCAAATAACACAACACGGCCACCCTTGTCACCTGTAGCGAGATAATTACCCGTTGAGTCGAACTCCACCGTAGAGATAATGTCAGCTAGATCTAAGAGTCAGTCCGTTGTACGCCACAGGAGCACAGTACACGAGGATCACGACTGGAGGAGCTCTGTTACCTTCTGTAATATCCTCGACCTCTCCTTTATCGCCGAAACATTGAGCAAAACGCCATCCACCTGAACCTGAGGGGTCTTCCATGATGAATTCAGATGAGCACAGGAAATTTGGTGGATGAAGATAAGGCGTTTATAAGCAGAAAGACTAGACAAACACAGAAGCTGGACTAGTAGATCGTGATGAGGGTCAAGAAGAAACAGAATGTTGCACAGATTGCGGAGAGAGAAGCACCCGTCAAATTCAATGCGCTGGGGCTGCTCGCTCTGTTGACAATTGTTATTCACAGCCCTTATCCGGCAAACGACTCCGATTTTGCCCACAGTTCTTTACTTTCATCAACCACCACTACAATGATTGCACCTATCGTTGGCAAGCTCAGAAAGCGCTTCATATTCGATGTCTCTCTTGCCCTGGGATTGGGTACTGCAGCTGCCTACTCCTACTGGTAAGTTGCTTTACCTATTGACACAATCATCACGTTTACACGTTCCTTCAGGTATGGATCCCACCTGAAAGCTGGTCAGTAGCCTCACAGGAATCTCACCTCATGTATATCCTAACCTTTTCTTTCAGTTGAGCGTCAGGAACAATTCTATCTCAAACTTGAGAGGGAAAAGCTGAGCCAAAAGTAGAGGAAAAGAAAGGATGTGATAAACAGGTGTTTCTAGACCGGTCTATATGGCCAGAACTGTCGCGTCTTGTCATGTAGTCCTCCGCAAAACAAATCACTTGTCGTCTGCGATTCCGTCGTCCGACTTCCATTGTACACAACTAGATGCAAGTCAACGCGCATAATTTACGAGCAATATTTACTCCACATAAATGTATCATATCTGTCCCTTGCCAACACCTAGCCGCTCCAACTCAACGCAAGCTTCTATCGGCTCCCTTTGGATCTTTCTCACTTTGTCCCAGTCAGTTCCTAACCCAAAAATTCCCCTCTCTGCATCTATCTGGCGCTCTTTTCGATCTTGACCGCGTCTGCATTGAGTCCATACTTCCGTAATGTACGTTCTCTCGACTCCCTCCTCAAATTTCGCCATGCGAGGACCTCGTTTGAGCTTTGTCTTCACGTCATCTTTCCCGTTCTCTTGCTTTTCTTCTTTCTCCTCTTTCTCTTCCTGCTTGTGTTCTTTTTTCTTCAGCTCCTTCGTCCTTTGGTACTCTGCTTTCAAGTCCACGCCGTCTCGTACAAGTTCGGGTCCTATAACGGGATGATTCATAAATTCTGTAGGATTAATGTGGTATATGACGTCCCGAGTTGGTGTATGTCTTTCCATATAGTATCTCGTAGTTGGGGCGAAAGAAAAATTAGGATCAGGTACCGGTGGTGTACTGAAGAGATTAGGAAGAGCAGAGAGCATAGAAAATGCAAATAAAATAATGAGCGGGAGTAGTTGGATGAATGTCGAACGAGGAACTTCGTTGCCATGTTGTTGCTGTTGTTGTCTGGCAGCTCCATTAGGACCGCCCATACGAGTAGTACGGAAGCCTCCAGGACCGAAAGTTGTCGTGAAGACTATCTGGATATGAGATGACCGTATAAGGCAGGGATGGGAAGGAAGGCGTACCAGGGCCACCTCCAAATCCACCTCCGAAAGCAGTGCCTCCACCTCCGAAAAACATGTTGAACAGATCCTCTGGGCTCATTTCACCCTCGAATGCTTGGCCGCCACCGAAGGAGTTTGCCGAAAAGCCTGATGAGCGAGCTGTACGATCTTCGGGATCAGCACCACTCGCATCGTAGGCACGACGTTTTTGTGGGTCTATAAAGGAGAGTCAATGAATGAACTCAAATATCATATGAATTGTTTACAGACCAGATAGAACCTGGAAAGCTTTTGATACCACTGCAAATCGCAAGACGTCAGTTCAGCCCAGAGTAAGTATGAGTGATAAGCACATTTGAACGCTTCATCAGCACCTGGGGCACCATTCTTATCCGGATGTAAAGCAAGTGCAAGCTAAAGAATGTTAGTGACTACAACCAGAATACGCAGACAGAAACACCAACCTTTCGGTATGCCTTCTTGACTTCGACCTCTTCACAATCCCTCTTCAACGACATTATCTCGTAGTATTCTGTGACCTTGCACGCTCTTATTTTCTTTACTATGGCATGCTGCTCCGTTGTGTATTCCCTCTTCTCCCCACCCAGACCTCCAGCCGTACCATTCGCCTGTGTGCTGGACGACTGTGTATTTGTATGCCTATGCGTGGCACCTGACGCTGAAGGATGGCTCTCAGCACCTGAAGCTGAGCTTGATGTCGCATTAGATTTTGTGCCCGAAGATTTACTAGACGATGAGGATGCAGATGCAGCTTCCGCATCATCAATGGATTGTAATAATTTGCGAGCTTCTGGCGTCTCAAATAGAGAGATAGATTTCAGAGCAAATTTCCGGGCCGAAGAGTAGTTTGCTGCGTCTCTGTGCTTCTGTGCGATAGAAAGACACCGGATGGCTTCGTCCTTGTTCATGGTCGTTGTCCAAGGACCAATCACTGAAGACTGTCGTGTGAAGGAGCTTAGGATTAGGGTTTATCTGCGGCATCTCGGCATAGCGTTTCCTATCTGAATCCAAAAAAAGTTCTGTCATCGGTCAAGCACCAGAGTCTCAAGTCCCGCGTTCTCGGAATTCCCCTTCAAAACTCGTCGAGTGAGTCTACTCAGTCGACTTACGATGTTTGTTTGGATCATTGGTGCTGTACTGGAGAGATTTGCCTGAGAGAAAGGCGGTGGTTGGGCTGGATTGGTTGTTAGGCCTTTGGATGAACTGCAAACTGATGAGGTCTTTTCTTTTGTTCCAGCGGTGCCCGCTCGACAACCCACCTCAAGTGCGTATCCTAATCCTATGAAAGCGTGAACTATCTGACTTCGCATCGTAGAAAGAACAATATGATTATTCCTAAGGATAACCGTCGCACCATTTACGAAAACCTCTTCAAGGGTAGGTCAGCTTGGCAGTTACAAATCATGTTTCGAGCAGGCTTGATAATCGCTGCTGTTAGAGGGTGTAATGGTCGCGAAGAAGGACTTCAATGCTCCCAAGCACGAGGAGCTTGAAGTTCCTAACCTCCAAGTCATCAAGGCTCTGCAGAGCTTGACGTCAAAGGGTCTCGTTAAGACCCAGTTCTCCTGGCAATATTACTACTATACTTTGACTCCTGAGGGTGTTGAATACCTCCGGGAATGGTGCGTCCTACTTATCAACCAATTCCTCCTGATCATGAATGCTTCTCTTTTCATACAGGCTCCACCTTCCTAATGAAATTGTTCCAGCTACCCACAAGAAGGCTGCCCGTCCTCCGCGCCCAGCTGGTGTCCGTCAAGGAGGCGAAGGCGCTTACCGTCCCCCTCGCACCGACCGTGGAGATCGTGGCGAGTACAGGAAGAAGGATGAAGGTGCGCCTAGCGAATTTAGGCCACAATTCGGCGTTGGTCGGGGTGGTCCTAGAGGAGAGTAAATGACCTATTGTTCGTTTGTTGTCGGGAATACCATTTCATACTCGCACGAATCACAACATTTTGAACATGCAGACTTTTCCTCGGAGTTCTCGGTATGTTGTATGTCTATGTATTCTCCAACTATGATGCATTTCCTTTCGTCTATGCCTTCTGTTGATACTGGTAAGGTTTCATCACGGATATTGAGTGCTATGAATTTCCAAGTCTCCCCCGAAACTCAAGGATCCAGAGCACTATGTAAGTCACCTTTACCTCAGCCTTATCTAAATGCTTGTGCTTTTGGTCGTCAATCTGAGGTGTACATAATGTGACATGTAATTAGCATGACCATGAGCTCAAGACAATGAAAGATACAAGCTATAAGCACTACAGAAATGTACATCCGTTTCGATCTCTCTAGCAACAGTAGCAAAGCACGCAAAACAAGAACAAGAAAGAAGTTAGTGAACATCTAGTCGCGGTCTCTTCGAACTTTCCGAACTACATCGCCCTCCAGAAGAACCTTACCCTTCTCTCGTAACGCCCCAACACACCTCACCACCTCGGCCGTGTCAAAGTCCTCATGTTTATCCATAGGCATAGCGGCGTTCAGATACGCCACCAACGCGGAAATCGAAAGTTCATCGGAAGAGCACGGGGAACAATCGTACGTAGTTTGGAATAAGTATGCAATCGAATGCGAGACAAATTGTTTCCTAGAAGGGTCGGATGGAATGGTCAGAACAATCACAAATAGCTCATAGTGTAAAGTTTAGTAGAACGAGAAAAACAAGCTTACCTTCCAGCAGGCGAATCTAAATCAGCCAAGACACCTCTGCCGGAAGAGGGACCTGAGGCAGAGGATGGTAAGACCCCATTCCCGTACGGCCCATGGGACCGAACTTCAAGTTGTGAGTATCGTCGGTGAACTCGATGGGAATTCTCTCGAGAAAGTTTGCCTTCGTATGAGTGAGTATGAGAGTTGTTCATGCTCCGAGAGTCCACGAATACTCGTTCCCGCTGGTGCTGCGAGGACCGATAAGGACCTGGTCTTTCATTGGAAGCGTAATGATGGTACGAGTTTCCAGGCAATACCTGAGGCGAAACAGGAACAAGTGAATGGTTTGGCTGAGTCTGACGACCCTGGCTCTGACTGGTATGTAATTCTGCACGAGAACGAGGAGGTTGTATAAGAAGGGGTGTGTCTCGCGGTGCAATAGCACGATGCCTCGTTGGAGCCGAAGGACGAGTACCGGGTGTAGAAGATTGACCTTGAGTGTGACTTATAGATGGGTTTTGCTTGTTAGCCTATTCAAGTTATTTGATCGGTAAAATTTGAAGATATGAAAAAAAAATATACGAACCTCTCCTGCTTTATTAGCGATCTCACCATCAGTTCCAACCTCTTTCCTGGGCTTGTCTCCGCTACCTTCAAGACGACTTTCACCATTGCGGTGAGCGTCGCTGCAGTTGACGTCAGGACGGTCAGGTTCGACGTTTTCGTCCTGCTCCTGCTCCTGCGATTGCATTCTTTTCAACCCAGGACGTTCATATTCCGCCTCCTCCGTAGTGATATAACCCGGAGCTTGACCTTCGTCAACAGACGCCATTGATGCTACTGACCTGGACCTTCCCGTAGAAGCAGGAGATCCAGACCCAGACAATCCGCGATAATCGAAGCGTACATCCATATCCTCGTCCTCGTCGCTACGACCTTGGTCGGATCCAGAAAAATATGCCAATTCATCTTCTTCTTCACCAGTGTGGTGGGGATGAGGTCCTCGAATTAGACGATTCCCCTGAGAATACATCGCATGAGGAGGTGGTGGCGCAGGGTACGTGTAATGAGCGTGGTGGGAGGTCGATGGATGGTAGAGATGATGAGAACGAGGAGGGTAAGCAGGCGGAGGCCCAGGAGCATAACGCTGTGGGTCATGAGCATGGCCGCTTCGGACACTTGAGCCGCCGCCACCTATCGCCCGTCTTTTCTTAATTTCCTCAATCTCAGCTGCTTTCTGTGCTCGACGCCGACTATCATGATTTGCATGAGATATAAGATTGAAACATTGAAAATTTACTTACTATCGCGCTAAACATTTCCCTCGATGTTGGAACCACGGATAGGCACAGAAGCTTGAGTCCTGTCGCAGTTGAACCCACTTCTCGCACAGGCTGCAAAAGACTCTATTCGGCTCCACATGTTTAATGAGCGTGTCTGCACGTAAAGTCGCGGCACGCTGCTCAGCGTTACGCCGTCGAGACTCATTCGCTGGGCCTGGAGGGAATATTCCTGCAGCAGGAGAATACATGATGGGCTCGGATTGAGAGCCAGCTTCGGTGGAAGGAACAGAAGTATCTAGCTGATGGACTTTCTTCGATAGAGCAGCAGAAGTGAGAGCTTTGTCGTCATTTTCTGTAACAGAAATTTGGATCTGGCTTGGAGGTGGGCGGGACAGATCGACGACTCGGATTTGATTGGAGTCAAGGTCGCTTTCGGGGTCTCCGTCAGCATCTGCATCTAGGTCCCCGTCAGCATCAACATCAGCATCTATTTGCTGTGTATTTTCCCTCTCCCGGGGCTCCATCTTTGCTCTTGGGTCGTCTCTATGGTTTCTACCACGACAACCAGACGGTGATATGTCCCTACTACGCACAACAGATTGTGGATAAGGATGGTGCGGATGGTGTCGGTGGCGATAGGGATCCATATCTCGACGTGGAGGGGAGGACGGAGCAGGAGGAGCAGGAAGACGACCAGACATATGCAAGTGAGAAGGGGGAGGAGGCACATTAGAAGAACGAAGCTCATGCTGGCGAGGGGAACCGCCACTATTTTGTCCAGGTCCAGAAACACCTGCTGCTGCTGCTGCTCGTTTCGCGCATTCTCCACGATGATTGAGCCACGTCTGGACAGCCTGTAGGTGATCTTCGGGATTAATAGGGACCCATCTGTCACAGACCGCACAGAGAACGCGCTCAGCGTCAAATTTGCGCACATCTGGATCTTTAGAAAACAACGAGTTACGTTCGTCGAGGGCATAGGTGTTCTTGTTTGAACTACAGAATACGTTAATGAGAAAAACGTGTTGAGGAACACGCCACTTACATTTTCTTACTCAAACAGCTTTTCCTGTGAGCGTCCCATGGAATGCTGCAATAGGTTGAATTGGGTCTTAGTCGGATCCACTTGTCACAGCTTGCACAGAGCACACGGTATGCTTCGAACTGAGCGACATATGGATCTGCACGTAGATACGCAATTCGCTCATCTTCTGTGCGCTTCGCACGACGTCGCTTGGCTGGGGGATGAGCCATCATTGTAGGAAAGAGGTCGTCGGATCCTGGGCGATATACATTCATGCCATTCGACGACACTAGATTACGAGGGGACCTCTGTTGAATCATTTGAGTGGGCGGAGAGCGACTTGAGTTTGCTTGATTCTGGCCAGCACTAAGAGAACTTTCAGGATGAATGATTGGATGAGTCCGAGAACGAAGTAAGGCTTACCAAGACTCCCAATGTTGTTGCCACCGTTTGAGAGAAAACTCACCAGTCTCTTCATCTCGGAAAGCGACCTGCTTGTGGCACGATGGACAGTCTATACGGCCAGCTTCGTATTCACCTGGCCGACCTGGAAACGGCGGTGGAGAACGACTTTGACGAGGAGCATGTCTAACGACATCCTGTTCGCCAGCATCGCCATCTCCAGATCCACTATCGCCGTCGTCGAGGACGACAGCGGCGACGACATTGGGATCAGCGCCGTTATCATCTACGGGTGGAGATTTGCGCTTGAGAGGAGTTCTGTGTAAGAAAGGCATCAAGGTCGAGTCAGGAGCAGGATAGAAATACTACTTGCGTCGACGGAGGAGAAAGTCTGGCGGTTGGCAGCTCTTCGAGCTTAATTTGAGCCGTGGTTGTCGGTGACATGCTGTCTCTGTGAAGGACAAACATGAGAAAGGAAAGGTGGAAGAAGACAGGTGTACGTACTGGGCCATGTTGAGGACGTAGTAGGAGAAACAAAAAGCTGGGGGGGGATGTAGAAGATTTAGAAAAAAAAAAGGCAGAATATAAGAGGAACATCCTCAAGTTGAGTGAGAATGAATCATTTGATGTTTGCGCGATACCATATCCAGTGGCGTAATGGAGAAGACACAGAATTTTTTTTGTACAAACAGAAGGTAAGCTCTAACTTCATCTCCCATTTTCCTCGTGATGTGATGAGTTTTTTTTTTTTTTCCTTGCCCTTAGCAATAAGCTTTTCCGACGAGCCGAATAAAGACTTTGATACAGAATAACTCGAGGCTTGGATTGTCCAGGCCTGCCGTGGCTGTATTTTCCCTGTTCAATTCTCTTTGTTGGACCTCCATACCGCTACCTTGATGCAAAATAACTTTTTCTGGATTCGCCACACAGAGCTTCCTCCGCAAATAGCGCAAATGAATCATTTATGGTAGCAGCAAGTAAACCTAAAAGTAATAGAACATAAACGGCTGGGTTCAAAAAAAAAAAAGAAACCTTGGGATTCCATTTCACCATCAATGAACCTGGTATAGATAGATATTAGATAATATCCAGTAGAATAACACCCCACCTACCAAATATCACAGTTGATAGCATCGCAATCGGGTATAGCGCCTCGAGTACGCCTCGGATCTCAGTCGCATCCTTACCAAAAGGTCAAAATCCTAGGCGGTGCAAGTCCCCGTTTCCCGAACGTTTCAAAGTCTTCCTTCCTCCTTCAATGGGTGAAGCTTCGTCATCTGTTGTCAGGCATAACTCAAAGTATAAAGCCCTCTACGACGGTACAACCATATTGTTCGAAAACACAACCTTAAAAAATTCTGACTCGGTATTGTCAAGCCTGGAATTTCCATTGCTATTTCGGGCCTGTGGTTGCGAGAATCCTGTGTGAATGAATTGGGGCAGGGATTGACTCGTATCAATCGATATCGAAGCTAATGTTGAAGAAATTTGTGTCACCTTTAAAGTTTTTTTTTTCTTTTTCTTTTCGTGAATCTGTATATGTATTCAGTTCTGTTGGTATCATGGGAAGATTGGAAAAGAATGGCTGGGAAAAAAATACGGCCCATTTCGGAGATCAAAATGAATTCCCATAATTAGTTATGTACTCTTGAAAAGAAATAACTTCATTGTCGCCGCCGCCACTACTAAACAAAGCGAGCTTTGGACGCCAAGGTAATAATTCCGCTGCTAAGTAGCTATACTAAACTTCCGAGGGCTATCGGTCAATGGCAAGAAGGCGGGGGACGGAATTAGGACATCACTGTGCGCCCTTGCAATTGTCGCTTTTGGACTTCGATACTGGCTAGCTAAACCAAGTAGAGCTTCCGCTCCATCAAACCTCCTGTTCTCAAAAAAAACCACTGACAGCTGTAGCACTACAAAGCAGTTTCAACATATGAGTATATCAGGTTAGTCGTGTCAAACCCATTGATTTACACGTTTCATTTAAGCTCGTGTTTTGAGCGAACAACGCTTTCTTGTCTTTACCAATGAATCCTCGACGCATCCAAAATCCGCACTCTAGTCCCTGGTCGTAGTGTTCTGTGGCGATAAATTAAACCCGGAAGCTTGCAGAATAATTAAACTGGACTGAATGCTATCCTAGTCCGAAAAGAATAACAAAATTCCTATGTAGCAAAAATAATAATAATAATAATAATAAGAGTCACAATGCTTCTACAAATAGCGTCAACCTCGGAACTGGGGAAAGCTGGGTCCGAGAACATGGACCTCTTATCCGATTTCCGACGACATTGGACAAGCGACAGACGGCGACTGCTTCTAGTTGGGCCAAGGACCGTCATGGAGTGGCTTAGTGTTTCTTTCATCACCCATGTGAGTATGCGCCCCGGAGAGGGCGAGCTCCAAGTCGTCATCGTGACCAGGTTCCTTTGGAGCGATAGCCTCAGGCTCTTACGCGTTCTTAGATACCTGCTCCAGACGACGTCGCAATTCAGTTATCTGGCAGAAACATGGTTGTAGAAATTAGATTCCTGAAGTCAGTCAAAACGAACGACAGAAGCGGGACATAAGACGCGCGCAATTTTAGTCATAGGGCTAAGCCCAGCCAGCCAGCCTTATCTCCTGTGCTTCCTTCCCTCGAAGCGCGAAGGAGGATTTCATGCTAGAGCTAACCTGGCATCCCCTTCAGGAGTTTCCTGTCACGAATAAAGAAAATCGTCCCATTTTGTCTGCTGTCGGAGGGAACTACTTCTCGACGTTCATGCAGGGGGGGCGGTCCTTCAAAGCTTCAAGTTTGATGACTAAAAAAAAATCATTTTGGGTGATTCCAGGTGATTCCTCCTCGGAAAGTACTCTTCCGAAGTCATGCGGGGCCCAATGAATGATGGCTGGCGTGACAAAGAGAAGGTCATGGACACATCTTGCACGGTACGTGGCATCCATGATTTTGAGTACATTGTGATATCAGTCAATTATCAAGGAATCAAGGAATCTCATTGTACTTACAAGGAATTGGCAGATCTCTTCTTATTACATTGGAGATTCAGGACATGCGCCTTGCAGTGTCATGCGATGGTCAAAGAACAGCCTTTGCTGAATTTTCGTCGCGATCTACACCCTAAATTCTCCTTCAAGTTGGAGATCAGAATCGAACTGATACCTGTTTGCTAGCCAAACTAATCCCACTCCCAGTAGGATTTTTTTTTTTTTTTTTTGTAATCCTTGCAACAACGAACCTAGGAGTTCAACACAAACATGCATAACTGAGAGAAGAACAAGAACGCAACCCTGCGCCTGATCTAATCAAAGCGAAAATTACTTACCCTCATTTACTTCTTATCCACAGCCAAAGCATGACAAGCGGATCAGTTTTTAATTATGGAGATAAAGAATACGGGCAGGAACATTGCGGATATACACACCTACTTGCCATTTTTATCCTGCAAGTACACGCATGTGTTGGGGTTTAGGATTTCCTGAGATTTCACGGTAGGTATCTGATGTGTGTGTGTGTAGCTGACATCCATAGAATGATCAGTCATAAGCTGAACAGCGTTTCATACCAATACGTATCAATGAATCCTCAACATTGAATTACTTATCCTACAACAGGAGGTGGCCGGAAAACGGTTCCTGCCGCTCCATTCTGCTACATGATGGACCGTGAAGAATCCTCGATGTCTGTGAAGGCAATACAAGTGTAGGTAGGACTCAAAAGGAGCGGAAGAGGTAGATTCTGTCAAAGAACACGACGTACGTGTTGGAAATGAGGCCTAAACGAGGTCATAGAATGTGGCCATCTCCAAAGTAACGCGGCAGATCCTTTACCGAATTTTGTATCAGCTACAACGCGACACCAGCACAGCTCTATGAGATTGTGAGGTTTCATGAATTAATAAATGTAGTAATAAGAAGTATAAAGATTTTTTTGCCCTATGATCGAGGCTCTGTCCAGCTTCGATAGACTTGAGAACAGACCTATAGCAGAGCTGTCTGCGAAAGGCTGATCATTAATTTTGAATGTAATTGGTCTACTGTTCGCTTGAGATACTACGAGTGAAGATTCAAGAAGATAGTCTTATCAGTTTTCAAGAGTTCTTTGATTAAAAAGAATTTACTCAAAAAATCACCATCATGGACCGACTAGGAAGAAGCGTCTAAAACGTTCGAGATTGGTGTTGACAGAGAGTCTATGGACCCGATGATTTGGGTTGTACGTGGACTGTCTGTTCCAATCTTCCAAAACCAAATAACAGAACCACTAGTCAGATCAGAAGGACACTCAGCACTCACAACGAGTAAAAATTTCTTCGTGAAACTACTAAGCTGCCGCAATGGGCAATGATACGGGTCGATGTGATGCTTTCTGCGGAATGTAGGCGGGAAGAATTACACATAAGGAGCTTACAAGACTCGGATGCCAACTCGAGTTCTGGAAAGCCATCCCGAATTCTTGTCAAAGAAGAGAAAACGTTTCGTGAATAAGGAGGAGAACAGAACTCACTCGAATTAGTTGCCCAGGTTTTCGTTTTCTACACGCAAGTCCGAAAGTGGGATAGGAAGATCATAAGAGCCGAAAACCTTCGGTACATGTCATTGAACTCCTTTCAACCTGGTTCAGAGGTGGCAGATCATGCGTACTTTTTTTTTGATTTGCGACCTGACTCGAAATTGCCATTAGGCATTTTTCCAATGCCCAAAGATGCACGAGTGCACGAGTAATAGGGAAGCAAAACGAAAAAGTATAACACGTGAATAAGACCATCTCGATCCTCATACGCATAGTAATAGGTATGCCGCAGCACCATGGAATGGCTTTGAACCCGGATGCTTGATTACTCTTTAGTTCAGATAACCAAAAAGTTGAATTTCGCCCGAGTTGGTAAGTCGCCGATAACGACTAGTACTCAGGTGCTTCTGTACGCATGGTTCGTCTAAGGAACAATCAGTATATACTGAAGCAAGAGTTGAAAGCATATGAAGACATGAATCCAATGCGACTGAGGCTGATGTTTCCGCGATACTTCCCGGTAGAGAAAATTGCCCAAGACGTGCTAAAATCCAAGTAAAATCAAGCACAGCGCACCGCATTCACTGCCAAAAACCCGTTTGGCAGTTCAGCCAATTTCCGACTTGACCTTTAATTATACATAGTCATCAAAAACGCAAGATAATGCAGACTTCTCTAGTTTTTTTTCGGAGTTAATCAGACAATTACAACGTCTAACGCTCTAAAGCTTCATGCTTTATTTCAGGAGGTCTTTTAGTCCGGCCAGAGATTCTTCGAGAAGACTCACCACGATCATTTTTGTGGGATAGGGGGAAATCTAATCTTCACTATTGAGCTTCATACCATACGCTTTTAATTACCTCGGATAGTCAGCTGCAAGGGAGCTTTATCGTCCCTGCTGGGGAGGCATTTGCCAGAATGAATAGGAATCCTAGGGTCAGACCGTACTGCCAGTAGACACTCCGCAGTCGCCCGCGGTTTGACCTGCTGTTACATGCTAGTCAGACATGTCTTGAGGGCTGTTAGAACCGACGAGCTCCAGAGACTCAGAGCATCAGTGCACGTTCGAGGGCATAGCGCTGTCGAACGTTTAATTGAATCGACGCGACCGAAACGCGCCAATTACCCCTTACAGTAAGTAATCAGGTGACTCATGACGCTTCAAGCGCCAATACTTTCTTGCTAATCAATGAACAATCCTCCATTCGCAACCGTGAACGATGCTCAGATTGAGTCTGAAGAACTAAGGAGGTTTAGGGAAGAATGGAAGGCGGAGGTTAAAAGACGAAAGGGAGCTGCAATTGATCATGCCGACACCGAGAGCGAGGACACAGGACCTTCAGATTGGTCCAGTGCTGGTGTTACGTCCTTCAATGATGTTTTCTCGGCTTCCGCTAGTGCCAGTTCATCTGGACTCGCGACCTCTTTAACTAGTGAACCCCCTACGCCATCTACATCTTTCCATGTCTCAACAGCTCCAGCGCTATCCCAAGATTCCAACCTGGCGGTATCCATCTATCGCGAAGCTGTCGTCCATGAACAGCGAGGAGAGCTTGAGGAGGCCCTGTACCTCTATCGATCTGCTTTTCGTCGGGAACCGGACGTAGATAGGTTATACGAACGCGAGGAAATGCTTGGAACCATCATTGCTCAACAGATTGCCTCTGCTTCCTCTCCAAAGAAGGCAAAAGCCCTTGATCCTTTGATGACACCCAAAGTTGTCCTTGAGGGCAGTGGTTCTACCATGGATGAACTTTCAAAGAAACTGGAGAACACTCTTTCTGTGCAGGATCTGAAATCTTCTGTGCCACGTACGGAGCACGGCGCCTTGGCTTCTAGGGGCTTAGATTCTATCCTGCACAATTTCCCTCAGGAGCTTGTTTTTGAACCGGAGGACGAAGAGGAGTCCGCTCCTCTTAAACTTCTTCCTGATGAGATGATTGTTCATATTTTGAAGATTCTTGACCCAAACTCTCTTGAAAGGTTCGCCTCGGTGAACAGGAAGGCACGGGTAGTAAGCTTGGATGTATCTGTATGGAGGTAAATTTATGTGCTTTCCTTCTTGTATACTACCCCAGTGCTCATTGAAGATCTTTTGATTCCAGAAAATTGGTCAAAGAGACGTATAAGCCGCCGCAGATACCGGTTTCACCGGACGGTTCAAGTTTCCTCGAATACCTATCTCAACAATACCTTTATGACTATAGAAGGCTTTACATTGAACATCCTCGAATTAGACTCGACGGAGTTTACATTGCTGTCTGCCATTACATGTAAGCTCTTTCACTGCTTGATTGGCATAGTATTTAATATATCTTCCAGTCGGCCGGGCCTCAGCGAAAATAGCTGGGTTAACGTGAGTCGTACTATAAAGAATCAATCTAAAACGGAGGTGTTAAGGCTAAGGTGTCCGCCAGGTCAACCACTTGATAACGTACCACCGATATTTGTTCGTTTCCACCATGTCCTAGTCTAACGAAGAAACTAATGTTTCACAGGCGCTTTTTTCCTAACGGCCAAGTCATCTCGCTTTTGACTAACGAAGAGCAACCGCCAGCGCATGTCATTCCTTTGCTTAAGCCAACGTTGCGAGGTTTGAAGGTAAGGTAGTTTTTCCTTGATTCCAGCTCTGGCTCATTCATTCGACGTGCAAAGGGGCTGTTTTACGGAAATTGGCACCTCACTGGAAACAATATCGTGCTTTCGAACCTAATTGACGCATCTTCCCGTTCCCTGACTCACGTCGACTTCTCTTCCCCCACTTTAGTGGCTGATCTGCTGGGAAGAAATACAGTGCCCTTGGCCACAGGTGCTTCGTCTTCAGAGAGCTCACACAACCATCATGCGCATAGTCATGGTCATGGTCATAGTCATAGTCACTCTGACGATTCGTCATTACCCACAGTTCGATACATTTTTACGATGAACTTGACTCTTCTCTCGCGTCCTATGGGACGTTGGAACAAGATGGATATTGTGTCCTATGATTCGCTCAATCTGGAAACCGGGGAAGCATCTCCTGTGGCTCTGAAGCATGAGCGACCTTTCTGGTTCTCCAAGGTCCGGTCGTACTCATTGAGCTGAGGCAGCCCTGGTTAGCCATGAATAATGTACTTGTAGTTTTACAGAGGCATCCGAATGAAACAAGACCAAATAGAGAACGTTTCTTTTATAAATCATAAGTATAGGCGCTGTGTCGTTCCTTTTGCTGGATAAGTCGCCAAGGCCCAATACACCATATCCTATATCCTCAACTCATGCTCAGGTTATGAACCCAGATTCCCTGGAAGCAATCTTATGTTCGATTTAGTCGCCGGGATTATCTACGTCTTGCATTTTTTCCTTCGTGGGCAAGGTCGTTAAACTACCCGGCAAAATCAAAACAACCTGTGTTACCATTGTGTAATGAACGGACGTTCTTGCAGAGTGTCGACTTTACTTTTTTTTTATGGAGACGACGCTTTGATAGAACGGTACATCATGATTAAGTAGCTGTGTTTTCTATGTAGTTATAGTATCCAAAAATGTAATTGTTTTGCTTACATTACACGACGCTGAGAAGATTTTATTGAGCAGATGACGTTGGATGTGTTCATATGCCTTGAATAGCTACTGCCATCCTACAAAGTTGATAGAAACAAAACGGTATGAGTGCCCATGAAAGGTTTTTCTGTTCGACTAACAAGCCTTCAACGAGCAGAAAAGATGTCAGTTGATGGACAGGCTAGTCAACCAATCATTAAGGGGGATGGCTTCAAGACTTCGGATGGGACCCTATACGTTTCGAAGCCCTTCAAATCAAGGAGCTCAAAGAAATTACGTGCACTCATAACCTTCGCTCCGAGACAGTCTGCTTTCGATATTAACAACGAAAATTCTGTCGCAAACGAGTTCCGGGTGCGTTGGTAATTTTATGTCCAATAATACGTACTTCGGAGGCGGATGTTTACCATGCTACTAGGGGTTCTTCAGTCTTTTTTGGACATCCATATTCATCTTCACCGTTCGAACGTATGTCCGAAGTATCGAGACCAATGGACATGCCCTTAATTTGGCATTTGCGACAATGTTCTCAAAGGACGCAATCACTCTGGCGTTGAGTGATGCCGTATTAGTGGGAAGCACAAGTATTTGCGTCTTATTTGCCAAAGCAATATCTGCGGGATGGATTCGATACTATTGGACAGGTGTTATTATTCAACACATCTTTCAGACAACGGTCTTAGTAATAGCTGTGGGCTGGACATTTAACAGGTGCGCGCGCTACGCTGTCTTTCCTCATATCGCTTCACTGATCCTATCTGAACCATAGACAATGGCCCTGGGTCCAATCCGGATTCTTTACCCTCCACAGTCTTGTGATGATCATGAAGATTCATTCGTACATGGCGGTCAACGGCTACTTGCAATCGGTCTCCGAACAGTCTCAACCTATATTAGATCAGCTTCGCCAGGCAACCGATTCAGAGGGTGGGTGGGATCGCGCCATGCTCATTGCGAAGGAGCATCGCGCAGAATTGGATGCTGCTTCCGCCATCGGCTCCTCTGGATCATCTCCTTTCGGAGAGGCCTCTCCTGCAGGCACACCGGCCATTCCGGACGGAGTGCAGGCTTCCTATGTCGACCCAGATACAGCCAAGGCCCTGAGGAAACGTCTGGCGTCCATGTCGGATGCGAACGGAGTGGTCAACGCTGACACGAAGAGAGTTGTTGAATCACTCAATGATCCTAGCGCCAATAAGAAAACCGACGAACCTGTACCTTCACTAGCTAATCCACATCCGCTCATTGACCATCCAAATGAAAAAATATCCAATTTAGCCAGGGATTACAGCGAACTTCAAGGAGAACTTGTTAGCACGGGACCTCTCTACATTGTTTGGCCTAAGAACATCACATTCAAGAATTTTGCGGTATACATGCTCATACCAACGCTTGTATATGAGCTTGAATATCCTCGCACGAACCGGTGAGTGGAACGATCATCTTCGACAAAGATATACGATATATTGCAATTCCCAGGATTCGCCCTCTCTATGTTTTCGAAAAGACTGTGGCAACCTTTGGAACCTTTGTTCTTCTGTATACTGTTACCGAGAGCTTCATTCTTCCATATACTCCGACATATGATCAATCCTTCTTCAGGTCATTGCTTGACCTTGCGTTGCCATTCATGATGGCCTATCTGCTGTTATTTTACATTATATTCGGTACAGTCTTTGCCTCCTTTGTCAAAATTATCTCTTTTTCCTGATACAGGGTCTCTAGAATGCATCTGCAATGCCTTTGCTGAACTGTCTTGGTATGCATATTTTGCTCTACTTCTGCAATACCGATGTTGACGGCCGTACGGTATATCTCCTAGCTTCGCTGACCGGCAATTCTACGAAGATTGGGTACGTTTCATTCATTCTTGTCGCTATGTGTTCGTTTGATGTATACTCACTCATTCCTCCAGTGGAACTCGACATCCCAGGCCGAATTTTCGCGGAAATGGAATAAACCTGTGCATTCGTTCTTGCTTCGTCATGTTTACGCGTCAACAATGACGAGTTACAAGCTCTCCAAACAATCCGCAATGTTCGTAACATTCTTCCTGAGCGCCTGTATACATGAATTAGTCATGGTGATTGTCACGAAGAAATTCAGGTATGTTGACTCGTCTGTGTCTTTTTTTCAGCTGTTTACGGCGGCTCACTTCTTCCTTCGCACGTAGGTTCTACCTGTTCGCACTCCAATTGATCCAGATACCTCTTATTGCCCTCAACTCAGTCCCGTTCATTAAGCGGAGTAAACTGCTGGGTAATTTGATATTTTGGGTGGGCTTGTATGCTGGATTCCCATTACTCTGCGTGGCATATGTTGCGTATTAGCATAGTATGTTGTGAAAGAATAGCCGTGATTGAAGGCAAGGTTCATGACAAGATGGGTATGCCTCACGCTATCCATTCATGCTATCCATTTATTGGATGGAAGGTTTAAAGAATGGATAGCTTAAATTTCTGACGACGCAGCGACAAATTCAATTTCCTATACTTCAGAACGTACGCTACCTAATTCTTAATCCTACTTTTCGTGTAACGATACTGTATTTTGAGGCTTTGGCTGATTCGCGAATGCCTTACCGGTTCTCAAACTTGCCATTCTCGTGACACGCCGCAAAGTAACAAATTTCCTCACAGCGGAAATATGGTCGGAAAAGATCACCGAAATGTCACGTGACTGACGATAAACCATATATAGCATATCCGCGGTCACGTGAAATTTCAGCCGGCGTCTCGGCCAACGTTTCCTCTGTGAGGAATTTTGTTACTTTCCAGCGTGTGATATGTAGTCCGATAGTATTGCAATTCATGATATATGTGAGATTTCCGGTCCACAGCGAACATGCATGCCATCTGCACGAGAAGAGAGTTTATAGAGGGAGGCAGGATCTGCTAATTTCGCCGATTGGGATCGATGAGGTAGGTTATTGACTGTATATTGTTTTGGATAAATTTCATCGTTCAGTGTGAAAAGCAAAATCTGAAAGAGGAAGAACACAAATTCGCTTCTATGGGCCAGCAAGTATATTCTCTTCAATATTGGGTCCAGCTCAAACATTATCACTGTGGTGAGAGAAGACAGGAACTTTGACAGAAGTTTCCTATCCATTACTTATAGGTAAATCATAAACGGCGACCTTCGAGTTATGTCGTTGCATCAGCGTGTACAGCTTCTTGTTCGCTTCATCTTCATGATATGTATGAATACTTAGTTCCTTTACAGCCCTTCCCATAATGGAGCACAGCTATGCACATTGCAGAGCGGAGAATCATGAACATCACGCTTCTCTCTCAAGCTCCTGTGCGCACGAGAGTGGTGTCACTACCAGCTCGATGCTGACCCCCTGCTCTCACCACATTACTTGTGACTCGGCCTGCAGAACGACATTGCTATCCGCTTGATGGATCGTGTAGATTCTGTAACCAGTGCCCCCACCCCAGGGCATCAAAGAAAAGAGAAAGGCTGTCGGTAAATCCAAATTCGACGCAAATAGGCCCTAAAATGCGTGTCGAGGTCCCTGCAACACACTCGAACCAATTCCGATTTCTGTGCAACGGGATGCGAAAGTTTTTACCCGGAATTGATAGCATATACTAACCGTATATTGAACAGGAGTTCTTCCGTTTCTGGCTTGCGGCGGGGAAGAAAACAGGTTTGCTTGTGTACATAATATCACGATGGTAGGACACAAAAGGATCGAAGGAAGTTGAGAATGTGGAAATAAAACAAAAGCTGCCAGAATAGTGAAAGTTGTGAAGTAGTACATAAGTTATTTGCTGCATATCGCTCACTGCACTGTTACAACTTGCGAGCCTGAGCAGGATATTCTTGTTCATCCAAATGCTCACGAAGGCTGGGAGGCGGAGAGAATTCTGCTGGTAAACCATGCTGGGTACGTAAGATGCGGTATGCGGACATGGCGTATGGGCGAAACAGTTCTTTGAGCCAGTCTTGAACAACCTGAAGTCCTTGATCCTGGTAAAGCCCCCCGACGTATGACTGGTGATACGTGTGATGAGAACAACCCTGCGGGGAAAAAAAAGTGCGCCTAGTACCTCAAACAAATCCGCTGTACAAATGATTGGTGTTGGCAAAGATGAGATGGTGCGAACTTCAAGTGAGATCAAACGCTGTTACCTTGAACGTTAGGGGAAGCCTTCAACGCCACTGCCTGAGCAGGGTGAAGCCTGAGGTCATTCGGAAGATTATATTTTACCGCACTAGATGCACAAGGCGTCAATACATCATGACCAACATATAGGTCCCCTGCATACATATTAGCAAGTGTGGCGTTATTCACCACCAATGCCCGTATTTTCTAAAGGCAGGCGACATGAGCATGAGTTCCTAGCTGAGCTACAAAGTGAAAAGAGATAATCACCGTAGATGGACCAACACGAAGGTTCGGGAACATCTCAATCATTAGGGTGGTCACCACGATCGCAATCACCGCATCACCCAGATGTTCCAGCCTTCACGAGTGGATCGGTCAGTCACCACCAACATCAAAGAAAGCGTGGAATGTTACTTTTCGTTGTCTGGAGCAGGATCATCAGGGTGATCCTCAAAGATATGGTTGGGGCGCCCATAGAACAAACGATGAGTGAACACCTGTCTTCGAGTGTTTTCAGATTGAAATCGAGGCAGAGGTGGTAGTTGTTCGGTCGGTTCCAGCACCACTTTCGGTCTTCACATGTGTGAGTTCAATGGCATCCATCTAGCACACGAAAGAGACGAACGCACCGGGCAGGCATCTAGAAACAAACTTGAAGCTGACATCACTAGTACCCTGGCGCTATAAAACGCGAATATCCAAGCGGAGTTCGAGAAAAGTGAAAGTCCGCTTTATGAGAGAGCGTCTACATACTATACACCCGGAGAGAAGCATTGTCTATCACTGTTATCTTCAAGTTGCATGTCAACATTATCACAGGTCTTGCCATATGGTCTCCTTTACATTCCCCGGCGTCTCAATGGATCTTACTAGACTAGTAAAATTTTCACAACTTCACTTGGAGCCGGGAACTCATGAAAAGTGCCGGAAAGATCAATACAATGATGAAGCGAATTCGGATCCATTCTACTCATGTTACGGGAGATAATTACATTGTGAAAAGTGCTATGAGGGAGCTATGATGAGAGCTATGAACTTGTCGTCAGATTGCTATCTTCTATCGTGTAGGACTTATACTGACCAAAGACTGACGATGCAGATGGAACGGATTCGGGCGCATCTATCCTGCTACCGCGGAAGATGATCTTGTTCCTGGAAGATCAAAGATGAAGTGCATGACTATGATAGTTTTCATCACACTCACTGCTGATGCTTTCATTGCTTGTTTCTGCATCGTGAAATAATCTTTATGCAGGCCACATTCGGTTTTTTCCCTTCCAGCCCATCTGCCCGCTCGCTCATCCTGACCCTCACCGACTTTGACTGTGCTATGCCAGTCGCCAACGCTACGATAGCCCTGCGATAGAAGTCTATTGCAGGGAACATCGTTTTCGGTTATGTACCATTCCACTATCGGAAAGGTCCATTCAAAGAGCGGATTTAGCTTTAGCAATCCTGTTGAATCGACTTCCAGGGGCTTCAGTAGGGCGCGATCGCCACCCTGTGAAGCTCTCCGGCCTGTTATTACGGCTTGAACGCCGAGCTCAGCGTAAGCCCTTTGTGCAGGCTCTACCTATAACAAACACTGGGGGCCTTGAGGCCAGCGCTTACAATAATCAAGATATGGACCAACCTTGACGACAAAGTCATAAGTATCTTCATCGCGCTCCCATGATCTCTGACCGTACTTGGTTTCAAAGTCCTCAACAGTGTTGCGTCCTGCAGGTCTATACACGTGCAAAGGAGTTTGATATTTCGCTTTCACTTCCTCGACTAGATCGTAAGTTTCTTTGAAGTGATACAGGGTGTCGATGAAAATTAGGGGCGGCGGGGAAGAGGTTGATTTCGAGAGCATATCGAGAGCCACAAGCCCCGTCAATCCAAACGCTGTGGTCTGGTAAAGGTTTGGAAGATACTCGACAGCCCATTCGAGTATTTGCTTTGGCTGAAGTTGTGATAGGTGAGCATTGATATCTGCCAGAACTTCAGGTGTGAGAGGCAGCTGAAGGGGCTTGGATAAAGTTTCAATGGAAGTCATGACTCAGGACTTGGGTTGGTAAAAGAGTAAAAGAGAATTTTACGGGATTTATGAGGCAAGTTATACATTGCTTGAGCAGCTAGTTGGCAAAGATAATACGCGAGTATGAGGTATGATAAGTGCAAGTATGAGCGCAAATCGCGTATTCCTTAGTCAGCGAAGGCTAAACCCGTTTGATTTGGCAAACTTGAAGCATGTTCGATACAAAGTCCTTGCGCGCAAATTCAATGATGCTCACATGCCAGAGGACAATCTTCCTTAAAAACTAAAAATCAAGATTGTGTACTAGTCACCTAGAGATAGTATGAATATGACTCTGACATGTGGTCAAACGTTTTGCTGCTGCGCTTGGAACAAACAATGTTGGTTCGACCGGTCCTTGATGAGAGACTATATGGGTGCATCCCACAGTACAATGATGCAACTCAAACAATGAAAAGCCTGAGTCACACTTAACCGAATGATGTGGCTGTTTGGCATTCTTTGATCCCAAGCCAATGACCGAAGGTACTGATACGAGCACATGAAGAGGGAAGGCTGACAGGGCCGCATTAGCTCTATCTATATATACAGCTCCATCTCTGCTCGTTTACGACTGTTCCTTGAATTTCGTGAATCAGGTTCACTGTGCCACATGTCTACAGCTGGTCACGGGATCGCGACACAAGCGACACCCAAATTAACTCAGAGTACTACCACCACTCCTCTTTCCAAGGAAAACCCGCTTCAATTTTGCACTCTGGACAGTGTTGTATATTGTCTTGGAGGTACAAACACGAGATGCAACGTCGTGATACCAGAGCTGAGAGAGCAGGTTCCTGAAGTTCCTCTAGGTTGGTACTTTGAACATCTCCTGCCACCTCTGCCGGTTGGGATAGATCCCAAGGAAATCGTCACTTCATTGAAAAGATCCGGGGTCATAACGAACAATAGATGGGCCACTATTGCTGAGCATCCACGACTTGACAATCGGCATGAAGACGAAGTTTACGCCGGACTAGAGGAAATTTTTGAACACATCATTAACGCTGCAACAACTCAAAATTCTAACCTCAAACAAGAATTTGCCTTAAAGCTCACCCCTGGCGTAGAAGCCACTTCTGAACGTGTCAGTACTACAAAGCTTGAAGGCTACTTTACGTCGCTAGAAGAGGCGGCTCGGCTGGCTCGTGCTGGCTCAAAACCGTCTGTTTACAACGTATGGGATTCTCATGAATTCAAGAAGGACAACGAAGGAGTCACCCGTGCCATGGATAAGGTGTTTCCTCAATGACTTTCTCTGCTCATCTCTGGCTTCATCGATGATTCGATTGTAGTGTGTTTCCCAGCTGGTATATGACATGCAACAAATAATGGCCTTGGACCCATGCCGAAGGTTCACCTTCGGGACCTCGATTATGAATCGATCGTTTAGGCTGTGGTTCTGCAGTCGTGGTGCTTTTCTTACTGCTAAACCGTTTGATTTTATGAGCGTACGTCGGTCAGTACATTTTCCCGGATTAACGTCAAGTTTTCCTCCAGGAACCGGAAAAGCTCGTTCATGTTTTTATATCATTTGCCTTTGCATCACGCACCGACGCGGGTTGGGATCCCTCGATGACATGTATCTTGCCCACCTCTCCAACAGACAAACGACAATATAAAATTCGAGTCAGGGACAAAACCTACATTACTACCAAAATACTGTCAGACTACGCTGCGGATAGCCCTATTGGTCGCGCTACTCGAGTTTGGCTGGTAAAAGACGAGGACGGTCTTTCCGACAGTCGTTATGTCCTCAAAGATGTTTGGGTTGACAGTGAACGTCAAACAGAAGACGAGATCCGCTCAGCCCTCCTCAAGGATGTTGACGAGAAATGTGGTTCGGATGCCCGTTCCAAAGTTGAAAAGCATCTTCTCACTCCTGTCGCATTCGAGAAGCTCCATATTGACACGATCGTCGACGACACCACTCAGCTAATCATGCGGGGTGGTTCTATACCCAAGACCCTCGATCATCTGAAATTGGTTGTCCCTCAACTATCCGGGTCTTCAACTCGAAGTCAGGTTTCAACCACAGAAAATCCTGCCGACGCAGTGTTTTCTGGAACGAGGGCACGGTATTTGCGATACGGTGACACAGCTCGGCATGCTCCTCGGGTTACCTCACGATTTCACTATCGCATTGTATACTTGGAGTGTGCAACGACGATGTACGATGAGAAACATTTTGGAAACATTCTCGATGCTTTGGCTGATGTGACTGAAGGTTCGTGAACAGATGAGTTGATATTATTATTATTTCTCACACTCTTTCAAGCTCTTCGATGGATCCATAAGAGTCATTGGGTTCATAGGGATATAAGCGGTGGCAATGTTTATTGGTATGACTGCAAAGCTCAAGGCTCAGAAGGCGAAAATCGAGGTCTCCTGGGTGATTTGGAATTTGCCAAGGTTCGCAAACCCGGTCCAACTCACGAAGTGCGCACTGTATGTCTCCACGGATTTTCATTGCAATCTATGTTGACTGAATTGCAATCAGGGGACATTCAATTTCATGGCTTCTGAAGTCATCGCTGGACGTTACTTGTTTCGACCCGCGTTCAACTTGGACCTGTTCAAAAACCCAACACAATTTTTAGCAGCAGATCGTATCCGCGCACGCCTGCCTTTCGCATTTAATCCTTTGCATGACATGGAATCAATCTGGTGGATCCTTATCTACCTTCTTTATTTCAACGATGACAAGCAGAATGTCGCCGATGCTGACCTTGCTGATGCTCGTGCTTCCAAGGCGCTGGCTTTATTCAACCAGGACGGGCTCACCTTGGATCGACAGCAATTCCTACGGGATTATCAAGAGTTGACGGTGGAAGAATTCCGCTTACCGCCTTCGTTCCAGTTCGTGATCGCTATTGCTGGAGCAATTGCAGCAAGACTCCATGTGGCCTATTGTGTATACGAGGCCGACCTATCCACTGTTAACGAAGAATCTTTCGAAATTCACGAGTATGTGATCGAGGCTCTTAGATTAGGCCGTACCAATCCTCAGGTCAACTCTATCGAACTCGCCGGTGTTACCAGAACGCAGAAGCGTAAAATGGACGAAGCCGAATCTTGTCGCGATGATGATACCTCCAACAAGAAGAAAGCTAGGCAAGTTTCCCCTATGCGCTTGCTGTGCCTCCGCTCACCCTTCTCACAGGAAAAATATTTAATTTTCCTAACATTTTTATTCGGGTAAAACCAATCACTATTACATCTCTGTGCTGTTATATTACTCCCACTGTATCTGTAGAAAATCCTTCCATTTGTGTACCATTATTGTCCACGCATACTATTATCTATATGCTGTATATTCTGAACTTTGACCATCTGCAATGCTGAACCTTTTATGTTGGTCCATCAGCTAGGATGCTTCTCCCTGAATGCTCCAGATTTTCCAAGATTCCTCCTTTATTAGCTAGCTTTAGTATGAATCTCAGAGCTTCCTGGCTCAGCCTGCAAATGAAGATGCCACAGAGAATGGGACTGTGTGAAGAGTATTTATGGAGAGCTAACGCTTTCGAAGTCATACTTATGACCTGCACCGTAAAATATATCCAGAGATGAATACAAATGCCATAGAGATACAGTGAGATACGATACATATTACATGCAATGCGAATATAGGAAGCAACATTATCAGACCAGAAAATTTTTAGTCAGTCGTGATATTAGTCAGAATTGCTGAATGAGGTTCAGATTACTTGAAAATCTAGTTCCGCAAAGAGCTATATGGCCTGAGAGACAGAAATTAGCTAAGGATTGGATGGACACTCGCAGAAGGACCAGTACATACTGTGTAGACCGGCGACTGCAGCTTCCACCTTTATGCCCGTTCAGACCCTGCGATAAGGATATCCTGAAGAATGGGATACAAAGCGAGTCAGCACATGCTCAAAATTTGCTGGAATCACAGCGCTTACCTTGAACGCTTTGTGGGCCGCCCTACCTCGGAATTCGTTCGTTTCTTTGAATTTTCCTTCACTTGGATTAACGTAATGTTTACCAACGAGTCTATGTACTCCTCAGATAACAGAGGTACAAGAAAATCCTTATGAACCTTGAAGCATTGATTGTCGATTTGTGTAGGGAAAGTTCTCTCCGAGTTTACATATGCCGTGTTTAGAACATCAGCGAGCTCTGTGAGGATCTCCAAGGCAGGACGGAAAGAGGGGGAAAGGTAGTGATGCGCATCTGGAAGACGATGAAAATCTCGGAAGAAAACTTGACGGCCGTTGACGTCCAACCGCCCGTGAAATAATTCCTGCATCTTGAGCTGGCGATGTGACGTGGGATCATTCGAACTATTCATCTCGTCGTCGTTGAAGAAAAGAACGTAAACAATGATCCACCACACGGATTCCAGATCATGCAAAGGATTGTATGTGAAAGGAACGATAGGGCCCACCGCGCGAATTTTACTAACGTTCTTTATCTTGACGAGATCAAAGTCGAGCTCTGTTTGCGAATCGTTGCCTAATTTGCGGGTCGGAGTTGTAAACAAGTACCCATTAGCAAGGGTCTCGAGCGCCATAAAAAAGGGGGTTCCCTAAGGAAGACAGCAAGCTTCAGAGATTGGTATAAAATTGGTACTGGGAGTGATACATACGGTGCGAACGTTATGGTGACCTCGATCTGTCATTCGAGTGGCATACTCGATGTCACCGATAAGTCCTATTTGTTCGTCATTGAACCAATAAACATTGCCACCGCTAATGTCTCGATGCACCCATCCAGCTGTATGAAGAACGTAAAGAGCTGAGAATGCAATGAGTCCAGGTCGAGTTAACCACAAGGAGTTTCACGGACCTTTGACGACTTCGACTATCGCGCGAAACACGTTCGCTAAACTTCTCTCATCATAGATAGTTGTAGCACATTGCTCGAAAACAATCCGATAGTGATACCTATGATGGTGGCTCGCTTGCTGTTGCGCATCCTCCAGAATCATTCGCCGAAGAAGAGGGCCTTTGGTGTGGTGCGTGCCAGATTGAGAAGCAGAATCCTTAGCAGAATCCTTATCGGTAGGCATACTCATGGCAACGCTTTGCGTCTCGACAGCAGGTGGATCTCTTGGGGTTATGAGGTGAACCAGTTGAGCCTTTCCTAAGTCGAAGCTACGGAGCATGACGGCACCGGTATCGTCTTCTTCGTCACCCACACGGACTCTGCAATAATCCATGGGTCTGAGCATACGTTTCTCGAGCTGTGTATCAAAACTGTGTTCCTTTCTCTGGTTTAAGGTTTTAGCGTCGGCGAGAATTGCCTCCCGAATTTTGTGTTCTTCCAAGCGATCAGTCTCCAGCCAAACATCCTTGAGGACACGAATCTTGTCACTCGAGTCCTTTACTTTCCATACCCTGGTAGCACGACCGAGAGGACTGTGGGCTGCTGAGTCAGAAAGGACGTCGATTGTGGTATAGGTTTGATCGTTAATCTTGATTCGGTATTGCCGTCGACCAAACTTGTCTACATGGGAGAACGCGATGGTTGAATCCCAACCCATCTGATCTAGAGGTGAGAATGCTAAGGAAAGGAAGATTATAACGAGCTGGCGGCGTTCCTACCCGTATGGCCAATCAGCACCAACATTGAGCCAGAGATTGCTACATAAACACACCTTCATGAAATCGAAAGGCTCCGTCCTCAGCAATGTCGCACGACTGAGAAACCAAAGTCGAGTACTACGATTTTCTATCGTAGTTCCGAAGGTGAAGCGCCTGCAAGGATCTAATGCGAGAATTTGCTCCATGTCGTAGACGAGCTTAGCAAAGTCCTGGTCAAAAGTCTCAGAGCAATTCAAAGTAAAGACAACAACAGATACGCACATCATCCTCATCATTTTGGGCGTCGCCCAACTTATACTGATTGGGATTCGCAAGGTCATGGACAAAGTGTCGAACGTTTCTTGGTGGTTTCGCTCCGGCATTTAGTTTTCCTGTCGCATCATCTCCCTGCTGCTGTTCCCCTTGAGTTTTCAAGTACAGTTTGTTGAATCCATCTGGCCGTGAACTAGCGCCTCGGTCAGAATACATAGCAACATTGCCATTGACTATGAGACTGAACGTCTGTTCCAGCGAAGGATCCACTTGTTTTGAGGCGGCAACCACAGCGTCAAAGAGAGTTGTTAAGCCTTGAAAGACTGCGCCTTCCTTTTGAGTGGCCTTCGCGGGATCAACAGGAAAAGCAGCCCAACGATCATTGGGAACATCAACAGTGCCGTTATCCTCCAGAATCTTCATAATACTATCTACGCGGTTCTTGAGAGACGGCGGCAGTGGAGGCCAAGTATAGTCGAGATAATCCTGTAGAGAAATTTCCGGGATCATCTTAGGCACGTCGCGGCTGACAATGATGGTTCTTCTCTCTTCGACGTTTGAAGCACTCCGGAAAGCACCAGAGACAGCAGCCTTGATCTTCTTAGCAGGAGTATGAAAGGAGGTGGGCTGAGCCCGAGACGACGACGATTGTGGGAGTTGTGATGCCTGAACTGAAGATTGTGATACCTGACGTGGTGGAGTTGCTGGTTTGTCTGGTGCCTCAGGCGTGGGAAGACGCCCGAACAGAGGCGCGGTCACCTGACCAAGTGCCCCGACCAGGAATTCCGATTCAGCAGACGACATTGGAATGATTATTGAACTTTGAAGGCAAATTTTTGGGATGCAGAGACTCGGACAACCGATTATGCTTTATATACTGCTGAGCCCACAAAGCAAAAAAAACATTACTCCTCCATTTCAGGCCACTTGAGTTTTGACCACCGTGTTTTTTGTGTGTTCCATTGTTTCACGCAGTCGTTTATGTACTCCATTGTGTTCATGAGCTCGGCCACGTTCTCACGGCCATGAGCTGTGTTGAGGCATAGCTTCCTCAGTGACGTGGCCAATTGTCTGTTCCAGGAAATGTATCCAGCTGTTTTCAATCGCAATATCGAAGACTCGGATAGTTCGTGAGCCTTGAGAGACTGCGGCTTCCTGGTCGGTAGCCTTTGCGGGATCGACATGAGAGCCGGCCCAACGATTACTGGGAACATCAATAGTATCATTATCTTCCAGGAACTTCAACGCCAATCCGGACAATGACTGTGGAGGATAATCCTCTGACTTTAGCGATGCGAAGAGTTCAAATACTGGTTCAGCTCATGCACATCGTGTTCAGGTCACGGAGAACGCGGTCACCTACATAAATCGTTGTCTGAAAAACTAGCAAGGGGTTAAGGGCAGTTCCGAGAACAAGCCCTTGTAGTATATCTCAACCAGTGGATGGGATGGGGTCCGACAGGAGCCAGATGGAAGGTCAAACTGAAATTGCCCTGTCGGTTAAGTAAGAGAGTTGGTTTGGCAATCACAGCAAAACTTTTCCAAAATCACGCAGGAAGATAACCGAATATGAGCAGTTTGCACTGTACTACGTATGCATATACTTCACAAAAAATAACTTATCTTCCAAAAGGCCCTCTCGAAGTACGCCTCAAGAACGACAGCGAGACCCGTGAAAGCCACCACGTCAAAAACACTGAAATCCTCCTCCGCACATATATCTGCAACCTTCGAGTCAGCGCATACCACATTTCCTTCCATAGTGATCCCCAGAGAAAGTGACAGAAGAAGAACGAGAGCGGTCGGTTCCCGCTCAGGATGGGTATGGCTACTTCGTCCAATAGGTATGGCCCTACTAGGAACGGCGGTAGGGTTTCCTCGTCTGATGGAGGGTAAATGGAGGTTGTTTTGGAATACTGCGGAGTGGAATGTATAGAGGCTATGTCGGTCGTTGAAGATGAGTCCACGACATTCCCTGAGGCGTGTTGGTTCGTTCCCTCTATCACAAGTGTGTCCTCCTTCATACCCATCTTCACAGACTGTTTCAAAACTTCCTCATCTTTCATAGCTACTTTTGTAGCTCGAATTGCATTGGAAGAACTGGCCAAGGAGGAGGAAGAATCATCGTGAGTCAATCCATGACCATCAGGAGTAATAGGAAAGTCATGACATGCAGCCGGTTTCCCGTCTTTAGAGACTGAACCAATTCTAGGATGAACGTCCTTCGTGGTCAATCTATCCAAATCCGAGTCGACAGAGCGTAGAGACTCCTCTGAACCCTCCAAAGCAGCATCGCCGCGCACCTCTGAACCACATCGACAACAAAGAACACTGTGATCCGGGACTGGTGTCGTTACAGAATCATGAGAGTCTCTTTTCACATCTTTTGTGACTGCGGCTACCGCAATCTGGCTCGGTCTTGGCCGCGGACGGGAGAGCACCTCAAAAGAACGTTGCGAGGGAGGTACAGTATATCCATCGTAATACGTATCTGGAGCTAAATCTTCGGATGGGTCGTCATCATGACTTTGTTCGGACCCGTGTCGGATTCGACTTGTACGACGGCGGAAGGAAGGTAACGAGGGTAAACGCGTGCGATGATGGGTCGGAGAACTCGATGTGGTAGAGTTTGTAGGATTCGCAGATGTTGTGGATGTTGCGGATGTTGTATACGAAGATGATGAAGATGTAGAGGATGTAAGTGAGTTCGACGATGATAACGACGCATCAGACGAGTCTCGAGAATGATTATGGTGGTGAAAAGTACCACTGATACTCCGTAAGCGCTTCATACTGGCCTTTTTCGCGATTGATTTGATCAGCGATAAGGAGCCTGTGGTTTCCTTTTGCGCTGGTAGAATTGCAAGCTCGGAGTCTGTGCCATGGACGATGATTGTCGGTGTGATGGTTTCATGATCATTGGCTGCATCTGGGCGGATTACAGTATCAGGTACTGATCCTTGTTTGAGTTCGAAAGAAGGTGATGGTAAAGGAGAAGAATGAATTGGAGATATTGAAGGAATGGTAGAAGTTGGAGGCGAAGGAAATTCAATAGCTTCAATGTTATCACTGTTATCGTGACCATGAACGCTATGAGATTTCGATAATTTCGATCTGGGCATGGTGGTAGTAGCAAGTAGAGCAAGTATAAGAGACGTTTTACTTGATTTCCATTATTCGGACGATTTTATAACCCGACCCTCTAGCAATGTACAGTCTGTCAACTATAAACTAAAATGACTGCTGAAATTTACGTCTTACTGTGCCTATGTCAGTCGTGCCAGTCGGTACCAGCGAATTGCGATGTTATCACAGCGAACAAGTAGAATCCTCCTACCTGCTAGTACAGTTTCTGACAAGCCTAGAGCATGAGCCACTTCCTGAGATCCTAGCGGCCGCAGACCAATCTCAGCAGTGATGTACAACAGAATATGTGACAGACGCATTGATGACTTGTCCATTATATTGAATCAACGCTCATGCGCTCAATTTAAGCAAGGAAGTTCCTTTGATAATATTCCAGTCCGGTACCTTCCAGCCTGCCTTGGACACCAAATGGCAAAAGCAAAGATGCTAAACTCGATGAAGGTCCTCTCGATAGTAAACAGGAAAGCCTGTAGCCTACCCCTACACCCGTTCAATTCGAATTCTGGAATCGAACTTGGTGTAATGGCAAATGGACCTGATTAATAATGTTTTCTTCGCTCAGTAGATCTGTACTAGAAAGGAAGCAGCTAAGGCGTAACAAGCAAAGTAATCTCTTGTGAAGCTTCAATCTCATGCTCTGAACGGTATGATGCTGATCATTATCTTATTGCGAAAGATATTGTTTGAAGAGGTACATTTCTACTGAACTTCGAAATATCCAGTGGCTAATAATTTCAAATCTGAAGTCAAGCACTCACAGAAAGAGAGCATACAGCTTTCCAGAAATGGGGTTCTTGCAATAATTAAATTAAAATGGCCCAAGTGAATCAAACAGTTGCAATTGAAGTGGTGGTGTACTACAGACAGTAAACATATCGTATGAGTAATGTACAGCAAGCACAGCTAGCTTGCAATGATTCAATCGAGTGATTCGAACCGTTGCAATTGAAGTGGTGGTGCCTCACAGACAAAGCGTACAACTGTTGTACAGCAAGCGCAGCTTGCAATGATTAAATTGAATTGGGCGAGTGATTCGAACAGTTGCAATAGAAGTGGGGTGCATAATCGAACGGTCTTGTTACTTATACATCCAATGTGTTGCCTACAACTTTCACGAAAGACAAATTATATCCGCTTTGACGTTCTCTTTTAGTCATGACCAAGCACGGCGTTTGGGCTGAATGCCAATTGCAATTTGGCTGGACTAGTTAGAGACATCCACCCCGGTCCCTCAGCCCTGATGCTCCGTTTATCACCCCACCCGTGAATGGAAGAACTGCTAAGGATACCAAGGTGGGAAGCACAAGTATGAGGTTCGTGGAGCCTGTAAGGCGTCTGCTGTACTTGCTGAGAGAAACGAAATTGCGGTTTCCATGAAAACTCGAACCCCTAGCTGGTGCCGTGTGGGAAACTTAATCGCCTAAACGTTGTAGAAAATCTCCCGGAAACCCCCGTTTGGGGTGCATAACTTGAACGCCGTCTATTGCAAGACTTGTGCTGTAGTATATGCTATTTTGAGTTCCCGATACACATACACCAGAATGTACTATACATTGCTCCCGCCGTAACGACTACGCCTCAGGTCATCTCAATAGCCATTGCACACAGCTAACTCAGGCTGTTGGCCATTGGAGGATCAGTTGAAATTACATCCTCCATGGTATAAAATCAAAATCTCCGAAGGCTCGAACAGAGCGAAATACCCTCGCACCTGAGTTCTCAGTCTAACATTTCATTTGCAATCATATCAGTACATTTCATGCATGGATAATCCGATTGCAGAGGATGGAAATTGGTTTGTCAATTATTCTAGTAAGGTCTTGGACTAATTCGGCTTATCATTGGTACATGAATTATAAGGATGGTGGCGAATTATGTCGTCGTTGCAGCGAGCAGTAAGTGGTTTCGACGATCTTCGCTACCATGGATGGCATGAGTTCTAGCTAACATCTATCATTCAAAGCATTATGGATAGCAGAGTTCATTGAATCACTGCCCACAGAGATCAACACCGTATGGCTAAGGAAGATCACAGGAACTTCAATACTGTTCCTCTTGAACAGATACATGCTACTCTTGGGCTTGATATCTCAAGCATTGATGATCTTACCTGGAAGTGGGTCTAACGAGGAGTAGGTAACTGACAACCTTGCAATTTGTGGATATATGCGTAGACTCGTTTTTCAATGTGGTAGGTGTCAAGCGATCAACACATTCTATTCTTCGATGGTCATTATCACCTCTGCCATAACAAGTTGTAAGTTGATCTTTCTAATGTTTCGATTATCGTTGAGTCATCTAGCTTACTATTGATTCCAAGTTCTCTTTGCCTTGAGGGCTTATGCGATATATAACAAGAGTAAAATCATTCTTGGAATATCCTCTGTGATGATCTCCTCTATTTTCATCTTGGAAATTTTGGTAAGTCACGACTAGCATCTGATAGTAGAACTACATACTCACTTTTCTCCATGATACATAGATTACGGCACTCGAGCCGGGTATTTCGACAGCTGGATCCTTATTTCAAACCTTTTCAAGGTGTAAAATACGTCCCAAGGGTGAACTTCCTTTAAAGTGAGTCCTGGTTTTAACTTTTTGACGAATAGCGACTCAGAGATGTATCAATTGATCTCCCACTAATAGATGTGTATTTCAGTCAATTCTACATGCATGACATTCTCATTAACAAGAGAACCTTGGTTGCGGCCACTTGATCTAGTGCAAACCGTTGTACCTATTGCTGTATTTGGATATGACTTGTTCATTTTCATAATCACAGTCAAAAAGACTGCACACCAAGCAATTAATATGCGCAGACTATGTCCAGGCCAGTCCAGTGTTACACAAGTTATCATTCGAGATGGTTAGTGTTATTGGCATGGGATGTGTAGACTTGAACACTAAGTTCGCAGTGAAATATAGGAACTGTTTATTTCCTGTAGGTTGTCCAGTAAATTTCGACTTGGGCTTTCTGACTCCTTGAAAATAAGAGTCACCGTTGTTTTGTCGGCAAGTGATCTCATATTATTGGTTGTCAGTAGCCTTGGAATTTTTCTGCAGTTTTGACTAATAAATAATACCATTCACAGATGTCAATGAAATCTAGAGACACGGTATGTTTTCCTGCCTCGGACAATATCAGGTTCACTCGACTTACTAGGCTGAGCAGAATTCATTGTCTCAATTGATTGGTCCATTCTTTAACGTGTGAGGCAGATTTTCACAAGTAGACCTTAATCGCCTCAGTTGTATGACTTTCCAGATTCTCCAACCTACTCATAAGCCGCTTGATTCTCAACTTACACACGTTCAACACAACTGGAAACATGAACTCAATGAACCAAGGAGGAACAATCACCCAATTCTCGTCGCTGCACTTTGTTTCTAACCGGATAGAGAATGAGGATGAAGTCATGGAAATGGAGGGATCAATATAGATAGTTGAACTTTTCATTGTTGTTGCTAGAGCGGCTCTGTCTAATTGTACATGAAGAGATTGAGATTTGAATAATGATTGGCAGACTTTGAGTAATCGTGTGTGTAGCGACTTGCGACATCGGAGCGTTCTCCTTCTATGGTTCTCTGCTACATCTGACCAAAAGCATTTGCCAGTTCTCTTCTACTCGGTTTGCATTTCGCCAATGAGTTTGGATGATTCGAGGTCCCGTCCTAGTCGAGATACGTCACAGTTTCGACGTATATAACGAGCTAGTCCGTAGGGCAATCGAAGGAAAAAGCGAACGTCGACAAACTATGTCAATCTGAATGAGCGGCTTAATTCCTGTCAGCTGAGGAATGTAGTCACCTCAGCATCCAGAGTCCTAAACGTTCCGACCCAACCACCAATTGAGATAGAAACCGATAGGTCTCCGTACGCTAAGCACGGGAACGAGAATGAAGATGCTGGAGATGAAAGGTCCCTTCGATACTCGGTGTGGATCAGCTTTGACTATGCTTTTGTCGTTGATATCTTCATCAAACCCAGCGTCGTTTTCGTTTTCATCTTCACCTTCTTCATCTTCACTGTCCTCATCGACGTCAATATCATCAGTCCAGCTGTGATAATCCGGAGCAGATGAGGGAGGAAGGGTGTAAGAGAAGCTCGAGATAGATGAGACAGATCGAGATGAGGAAGGCAGCGGAGTTGCAGGAGGTGGAATTCTGGTCTCTCCCAGAACACTTTGATCACCTGAAGGCATCTGTGCCGCTGGTTCGACATCGACCGCCTCGCTTGTCTGAACTAATTCGACTGATATCGATAGACCCGGAGGATGGGACTGTGTTTCCTGCGCATCAGTTTCATGATACAAATCGTCCCCGACAGCTGATAGGGTGTCCCTGGAATCCTTGGCGTCGCCATCAGCGCTCGATGCTCCTGAAACAACCATCGACGACGGCAAATTCGGTGTCGCAGTTGAGGAAGGTGACGCCAACACAGGCGACAGAACGGACGAGTCATTGTGCGCAGTCGAGATACTAGAACTTGAATACGACCTCCCAAAGCCTGTGCCCAAATTTGCCGGAATGGTTGGAACTGGTGGTGCCACCGAAGAAGGAGCTGAACCAACAGAACTCCCTGTACGTGACCGAGAATAGTTGGAAGGGCGTAAAAGTCGGAAAGAGGGAAGTGAAACGCGACGACGACGTGAGTCTTGAGAGGGTGCTTCTGATTCTGCTACTTCGGAGAGTTCCGAAGACTCTGAGGAATGGGATGAATTCGCCAAATGAGACGAATCAAATGAGTGGGATAAGTATGAGGGCTCGGATGATTGAGACGAGTCTGAGGATTCGGAAGAATGTTCGATACGGTGACCATGGCCATGTAAAGTGATTCGATGAGCAGAGTTTGTCAACGTAGACGAAATACTCCGCAGCTGTTTCGAGCTGACACGTTTTACTGTTTTGAGCAAACTGGGTTTTCGCAGTCTCAAAGCGTCGTGAACTTCGGGAGTGTCGTCTGAAGATGCGGAGGAAGTTGATAGCTTTGAGAATCTATGGAACTTCGAGGGTTTCGAGGGAGTGGACGAAGGACTGGCGGTATTTGAGGTTGGAAAAGCGACTGCTTTGGATTCTTTCGGCTCTTTTGAATCTTCACTCTCTCTAAACTCGTTGGTATGAGAGTTCGTACGAGGAGGAGTGGAAGGAGGATGTGGCTTGACGAGTTTCGTCATGGCAAGTCGGTGGGATTACAAGCAAGTAAGTAAAAAATGCAGGGAAGTTCAATATAGATAAAAGGAAAGAAGTTTAATCGATGGACGACAGCTACCTTTTTATACTTCGGCTAAATGTGAACGCCTGTAAAACACATTGACTTTGACAATTTGACAACGCGCTTGAATCGCGAGGCATGCCGAGAACAGCCTAAACAAGGCAGTACAAAACATCCAGGCCGCCAGGTGTACCAGACCTGTGCCTTTCCGTAGCTCTCCGTAGACGTTGTGGCTCGTTTTGGTTAGTTTTTGGAAATTGTAGTCTAGACTATAGAACTATTCCGACTGATGGCGTATCAAGATGAAGTCGTGAAATGACATGATGGTAGGCATGTGTTTATTTCGAGGGCCCGGACGCTTCCTCGACTTATCTAGCCAATTTAGCCCAAGAGTCTTTGCAACTGTTCACTAATTAAAAGTTGGTTCCGTTAATTAACAATAAAGAATAGAGATACATGGTCGACAGCACGATGAACGTCCGAGTATAGCACAGAGAATCGAGGATACACAAGTTGTGACTAGCAATACAGACTCGAGCGGGAAGATGATCAGATATATATTCAGAGGGCAGGATGGTGTTCAGCATTATTTATCGGAAAGGGTCTTTTGACTTTGGGAGTGGATTTATAAAAGCTTCATAAACGAAAACAAACCAAACCTACCGTGATTTTTTATATTTCGGAGCTTGTTCACCTTCCAGTCCTTCACCACCACCTTCTTCCTCTGCCTTTCTCTTTTCGCCTGCTGTGACAGGCTTCGATATCAATCGCAGTCGAATATCTTGTATCTCGACACGAGTAGGTGAATCCTCGTTGACGAGAGGTAATATTTTATCGTACACCTTTTCCTTCAAGAACGTATTCCGTATCGTAACCGAGGTATAGGGCGAAAGCACGGATCAAGCGATTGGCCATAAGAGAAATAGTACGAACAGTGGGTGTGAGAGATGGCGAGAGGCTAGTGTGCTTGATGGATATGGCCTTGTAATTCCTCATGAACTTGCTGCGCCATGTAGTGTCAGGTCTACGAGTGAAAAGCGAGTTGATTAAATTTCGACGCTGAGATATACAGTTAGGGTCCGAAAGGACATTAGAAGCGTCCTCGTTATGGAAGAGGATGTAGACAAGGAGCCACCAGCATGACTCTAAATCATGCAATGGATTATATGCAAATGGAGCAGGTTGGATATCGTCCTCGTCATCGTCCTCAGGAGGTATAGGTAGATAGTCCCAGCTTTGGCTTATCACCTCCGAAGCCATGAAATCAAGAGTTCCCTATATATATATGTATAGATGGGTGGGATCAATCTAACAGAAGAAAAAGACATACTGTGCGCAATTGATGAATCTCTGTCGCATCACATCTTCTCGCATATTCAAGGTCTCCAAGGATGCCGCGAGGATGGTCTTTGTCATAGGAATAAACGTTCCCACAGCTAATATCTCTGTGGACTCAACCGCTGCGATGAATGATATGGAGAGCTAATAATGATAGTCTAGCAACTCTCGGTCAAGCATGCAACCGAAATACACACCTGTGAGTAAATCGGTCAATATGATATATACGTTCAACAAGCTTTTCTCTTCAAATAATGTATGTCCGTGTTCGGCGAAGACAATGCGATAATGATATTTGTGACGGAATGAAAGCGTTTGCTGAAGTATTGCCATAGGAGGCTTTGTCTGGGATTTTCGATTTGAATGGCTGTGAGTGACTACAGAGGCAGAAGCCGGGTCGCAACTTTGACGCAGAGGGTTAGCGATCGATTCAAGCTTCAATGTAAAAACCGAGGCATGGGATAGCTGTAGCACTTCCTTGCGCATCATACCATCCGTGGTGTCGATAACGCCATCAACAAACACCTTCCCGCAGATGTGGGGAGTCAACAGGTGTCGCTTAAGCGTTGCTTGGTCGTCAGGACCACATTCCTTCAAAACATCATCCAACAGCTGTGTGCGTATCTCATGTTCTGGAAGTCGATCCATGTCGAGCCAAACGTCTTTGAGAACATATTGGTCACCTTTGTCGTCTTCGACTAACCAGACACGCGTGGCGCGACTCACAGTACTATCAGCGGCATAGTCTGCGAGGATCCGAACAGTCTTATAAAATTTTACTTCGCCTGTGTCGTTGCGGACCTCAATCTCATACACTCGTCTCTTGCGCCGGTCAGGTGGGGAAAACTCTGGGTCGATGCAAATGATGGTCGGATCCCAGCCGAAGTCTTGACGAGAGGAAAAAGCAAAGGAGATGAAAAGATGGACGAGTCGATGGCGGTCCTGGATTTAATTACACGTTGGCCTGCACACTAGAAAGTCGGAAAGAACAAACGTACCTTGAGGAAGTCGCATGCTTTTGTTGTGAGAACAACGCCGCGACAAGCAAACCACACTCTCATCTGTCTATTCTGCATCGTCGTGCCAAAAGTGAAACGACGACAAGGATCCAGAGACATGATCTGCTGTAGGTTGTATATGATCTGAGCTACATTCTAGCAATAGAGATCAAGCAAATGAACGAGGCTCTATAGAGTAAAGATACGTACCTTATTACGTTGTTCTCTAGAACTTTCAGCCAGCCTCTTATCTTCGGCAGGTCCTGCGATAGTATACCATGTATAGAAGCGAGTTGGGTCCTTCATGATGTTTTCGAAATCTTCCACCGAAACCCAACAGTTATCGGGCTTTGTACTACGCCCTCTTTCTGACAGCGGAAGCCTGGTAGGTTGAAAGAGAAGGGTGAAAGTTTGTTGAAGTGAAGGATGCAACTCCTTGACAGCGTCGAGGATTGCCTGAAAGACAGGCCCTAACTGAGCGAACACAATGTCTTCATGGCGACGCTCAGCTTTAGGATCGCAAGAGAATCCAGCCCATCCATCCTCAGTTATCGCGCCAAGTTCCTGCAGTTGCTTGATCACTGTCGATATATCTATCCCTTTCGGCAGCGGGGGTAAGAGATTTTCAAAGAACCAGTCTAAATCCACTTCTGGAACCATATTCCCCAAGTCCGCGATGACAGTTTCTCTTCTACAGTCAAGTTGACCTTCGCGAAATCAGTAGAGCGCGACTTGTAAGGTTCTTCCTTTGCAAGTGTCATACAACGAACGCGTTTACTCTTCGTTGAACTATCAGAGTGGCTAGCGAGGCTACTTTGCAAGTAGTAGAGGAGCGCGGTCATGTGAGGGCGATCTACCGAGTCGTGCGAATTTTCGTCACTTTCGGCCATGATGTGGTTGCAGGAGGTATATCACCAGAAACTCAAGGTTCAGTCTTTAAGACTCCTTTATATCCTGCGCGCTTTGCTTTGACTGCCCTTAATGGCATTGTCGATTTCGAGTTTGCCATTACCTTTCAGGGGAAGGATTCATTGTTCGTTCTTTTCATTGTGATCTGAAGTTGTTTGATGCGCTTGAAAGTTTTGCCACGGGGGCTTTGAACTGGGCAATTCGGGTTTAACAACTGCAACAAAAATTACAAAAGTTTTGTTAGTAACTTTCACTGGCGATCCCATCATGGGGATGAACATTTCCTATTCCGTTCGCACGGTGGCAGCAATCCAAGCTATTTGACTGAAAGAATTCAGAAGATCTCTTCAATTTGAACTTATGGAAGTCAATTCGTCAGACCATACTTGTTACAGTCAATTTCTTGGGCTGAAAAGGTACAAATGGGAGGTTTCGTTTTACAAATACTTGGCAGAATACTTGAAATGACTCTTGGTATACTCTTCAATCCCAACTCTGACTCTTGCCAATGTAGTCCTCCAGTGTCTCCACAATTACCTGATGATCCTGTTCCTGTGTCAAACCCGATACCACAATCACGCCGACAACACCTTCGACACCATTTACTCGGATCGGGAAACCTCCACCGTGAATCGCATACTGCCCCGCGCCTTCTCCCAACATATACTTGGCGGCAAATGCAGTTTCGTCACCCCCCAGCTTATTGTGCATGGACCAGGTGCTGCATCCCCAGCGGAGCACCGTCGCACGCTTCCTCGCTACCCAACAGTCACTATCAGGCTGTGTTCCTGGTCGAGTTGCAGAATGGAAGAGCAATTGGTTGCTATTGGCCAGACTGATATTTACAACGGCTGGGATTGGGAAGTTGAGCAAACGGGAGCGGAGTGCATTTCCAACCTCCCAAGCAGTATCGGCGGTGAATGAGGAGAAGGTCAATGATTTTTCAATCCCTGCAATCGTCTTGAGATCTCGAGAAGGAGGTGAAGCAGAGGACGACATGACCGATAAAAGATGACAGTGAGATATGAGATTTAGAACGAGCTTCCCACCTACTATCGACTCTCGGCCCGAAACCTTCCCAAAGCTTTTCTAGTTCTGGACTGGAGTTGGTTGAGAGAAAAGATAGCTGTGCGGAGATAGAACAAACGAAATTGAAATATTGAAGGACTCAAGACTTACCGTTACTTACTACTTTTACTTTCCATCTGTGAGCCGAGTTATTAACCATAGTAAGAGTATATTGTTCCGACACCATACGTGAAAAGCGATGACGACTGAGAGAATGTGAACATGATTGTGTATGCAATATAATAAATGCGGCTCGAAACTTTCACTACCCACTACTCGACAGGAGACAAGGTACTCATATTGTGTGCGGAGTATTGCACTAGCAGGAAGGAAAATAAGACGGTACGTAATGGAATGAAGCAGGAGGGGGAAGTCTGGACCTAATGAAGCGACACAGACGTACCATGCTACATGCCAGCTTGACGATTCAAAATATAGTGGCTTAGATCTTGCCACCCTGAAGGACGAGGATCAAAAAACCATAGAGCACAGAGTGGGGGAATCAAACACTCACCACCACCAACACGACACATAACCTTCTTTGTCGTCATCATCCCACTCTTCCCTGACCGAGTGAGCGTTGTCAGCTTGCAAGTAACAACCTTCCGACTCAGAGCGTTCGAAAACGCATATTGCGCCTTGACTTCTTCATTCTCTCCTGGGGCCCTCCGCAGCGGGGGATCAACCCTCTCGACCAACAACCCATGCGCAATGGAATTCACAACAAACGCAACTTCAATGTCGAGCGGGTCTTTATTATTCCCTGGAACGTATTCATGAATTGGCAGTCCCGATGTCCCTGACGGGGTGAAAGCACCTGTCCGCGATGTAGATCGCGAAGGCGCACGGCTTGTCGAAGCCTCTCGGAAGCTGGAAGGTGGTAATGAAGGTCGTGCTGACGAACGACCGAGAGTTCCTTGATAAACAGGCACCTGCTGAGCCCTTGCTTTTAAAGCCGACTCTGGTGTCTGCGAGCGCGCAGCATAGACTTTGAATGTCAAGGATGGGCTCTCTGATCTTGCACGGATCGACATCGATGATCCAGGTCTTGAAGGGGAAGAGAGATGTAATGTGGAACGGGAATCATTGATCGACTCGGCGGGCGGGGTGGGAGTCCACCCCCAGGAGTTGACGTGACGCTTTGAGTAGGAGAGAACGCCCGTCCTGACACGGACTCGTCGTCGTCCCATCCGGCATCGGATTTACCAGCAATATATTTCAGTTTATCTGAAGGCCCAGGAATGTGACTTGGAGTCTTAGGTCTCGGACGGGGTGTAGTGGTTGTCAGACCAGGTGTACGAGCACGAGAAGGTGTTTGTGCTCTTGACGGAGGTCTGAATGAAAAAGGAATTGGTGGCGGTGGAGGGTATAGACGAGGGAAAGCGGTTGAAGATTGGTTCGTTGATACAGATGAAGTCACTGGTGACCACGGACGAGAAGATGCCATCGATGTCCTTGAAACACTTCTTCTGTACGTTCCACCGCTCAAGTTCATGGCCGATGATGCGTACGATGCATCACCATAAAGTCCAGCTGCTGAAGGAGCTCTCTTCGGAGGGGTAGCTTTGATTGTTGCTTCATGCTCTACTTTGGTCGAGCTATTCCACGGTAGCTTATTTGAATTTCTGCCGCTCGTATTTTTGAGATCTACTCGCGGATTTCGTGGCGACGAATCAGGCGTGAGGCTCTGACTGTATTTATGTGAAGGTCGATCAGGGGTTATTGGTGTACTAGGACCACGAAGAGATGTGAATAAAGACGTCTTTTGTCGACGTAGGACAGGTTCAGAAGACGTCGTTCGACTGCCAGACGCATTTGTCTTATTGATCGAAAGCGGCGTCACAGGCGATACTGGAGACTTTGCACTACCTGTTAACCTCCGAGCAAACTTCTTAAATGGCGATATTGATCTAGATATCGTGCTAGAAGAACTGGGAGCTCGTCCATTCGGTGGAGTAGCGAGATAACCATTCTGCGAGGATGCAGTGCCGGACGAATCGTGCTCACTACTCGCATCGCCATGGGTTAAGATTTGACGCACTGATCCCATATCCGCGTCCGTTCTCGCTATTCGTTCCCGGAAGGTTCTTCCATCTTTGAGCAGACTCTGCATGCCGACGTAGAGTTTCGCCATTCTTTGTCACTCTGTCACGAACTCCTTTGTCAATGATTGCAAGGACCTTGGACGTGGCTGGCATGTAATGCCTGCAAAATCGTGCATCAGAAGTTTACAAGACGAACGGCAGAGTGGATCGTACTTCTTCTTCGCTTCGAAAGAATCGAAAAGCGTAGTGAAGGTCTCGATTGTTAACGCAACTTTCTCAGGCCTTGTAAGCGAAATTTGCGAGTTACCCATCGTATCTTCAATGCCTCTTCTATGAACTTGCCATATGAATTCCTATCGGCACCACGTTAGCATCCTTCACTATGACCGTTGATAAGAGAACGCACCTGGCACCGATTGACGCCTTTCTCCAGACTCGACATCATTCCATCTGCTTGGTCCGTCACAGTCCGGAACACAGTCAACCATTTGTCTTCTTTTAACTCTTCTCTCAAAACCTCGCTTTCATCTTGCACAGCTTCCCACTCGGCAACCAACGTGATGTGCTTGCGAAGGATGGTCGCAGTTTCATTGGCTACGGCATCATTACCATTGTGAGGAATTGTCGGAGTGGCATGGAGATATGGATCAAGGGGTCATTAATAGATTTGATGCCTTTCGAGACGCCTTTCCAGCTTCTCGTCCAGACTCATTAAGGATTGGGTCGATGATGTTAGTTGTTCCAGTTGAGTCCCCAGAGAGGACTTGTGTCTGAGCTCTTGAATTTCTGTACAATTCTTGTGGTCAGCAATATCCAATTGAAAGCAGAATTGTTCTTTGTACCGAAATTCGCGTCTGGATATCGGAGATCGTGTACGAAGTTCCGTCATATGAGTAGATATGGCAAGCAACCGAAGATCTCTGTAGGCAATGAGTATCTCCAGAAGAGCAGCGGGCCTCGAAAACGTACTCTTCTGACTCTTCTGCTTTTTGACTTTCTGCTGAGGAATTCGTTTTGCAGTGATAGTAAGATTCTCTGTACAAACTTTCCCTTCAGATAATTGTATCAAGCTCATGCTCTCATACGCACCTTCATCCTGCTGATCTAAAGACAATTTCGATGACGAAGCAGAGCTGACAGACTCAGGAGATGGTGGGGCATAATTGCTGCCAGACGTAGCGCTGGACAGTGAACTCTGGGAAGGCGAAAGACTGAGAGACGTCATATTCTACACTGTAAAGATGATGATTGGATGGAAAGAATGATATGGAATTTATGCGAGGTACTGAGCGAGATGTATTGCTAGAATACTTGAAGGCTGAAAGTTGAATCCGCCGAGGTCGTGAATTGCCACTATCCGAAAGGTCGTTACGATGGGGTATAAGAGGAAAGTAGAACACGACAACGGCGGATCCGTCGTGATTAGAAATGCTGAGATGGTAATTTATGGTGCAAGGCGAGATGAGTAAAGGGAAAGAGCGGTGAACAGTCAAGTCACGGGTTGACAATGACCGTCAACGCGTCCGTCCCAAGCTTGATTTTTCAAAAATTTTTGTTGTCTTTGGTTATTAAAATGATACAGTAAATGTTGGGGATAATTGCAGTCGAACAGTGTAGTAGACGCGGTCAAGTACTCTGACTGCGAACTTTGAATATAGAAGCAGTCCACCTCAAATCAATTACTAGGCATCTTCAAACACGTTGTTTTCAATCCATCTCCACTCCATTTTGCAACTTCCAGGAGCAAGTCGAGTTTCTTCTGCGTCGCCGTTGCAGACCGTAGCTCGTAAAGTGTCGCTACGGATCTCAAAAGTCAATGCATGCGGTTGAAAGACAACAGTGAGCATACTGACAGAGATTGAATAAAAATGGTTCTGCTACCACGATACTAGCGGGTGATGCTTTGAGTGCCTCTTCTAATACTTCTATACCCTTTCATCAAGGTTCAGAGGCAAATTTACGTGGATGAAATAGAGCACATACTTCTTTCAGTCTTCCTTGACTCAATAACGATACAGAAAGGTTATTCACAGCCTAAGACATCCAACCAACATAAGCACGAACTCGGAGCCTTTCTCTTGCAACCAACTCACCACGAAATTGTCCGGTTCTTTTTCAATCAGACGAGTTAATATCCCGCTAGCGACATCCCACTCTCCATTTGCGCACGCCAGCAATGCCTGGTTCATATCTTTCATGCCCTCGGAAGCGTCAGGGCTCTTCTCCACGAATGCAAAATGAGCGCTGGCTTTCTCCATATATCCGCTCTGGAGATAGACTCGTGCTAATGCAGATCTGAAAGCGGATGTGGGTTCCGATTGATGACACAATGGTTCTAGGATTTTCGTGGCTGCACCGAACTCCTTGAGTTGGGAAGTAAGATACAGATAAGTCATGCATGAGAATAGACGGTCGCACTTTCATTTCACATAACTGAGATGCAATGATCAGGATTACCCTCGCTCCGCGTTCTTTCCACATCGCACTCGTCGTAGGGTCTGATCTAGGAGCCATCCTCGACTTCAATTTACACTTTCTCAACAACGCATTAAGCGCATCAAGGTAGCCCATATGATCTCCGGCCCAATATCTGAGTCGTACATACATCACTTCGAGTTCGAAAGGAAGTAGCCTGCCAAATAGCCATGCCCTGGCTTCTTGAGGTTCAACAGAGTTCAGAACAGAGAACAGGTTAGTGCATTCGACGGAGGTTTGGTTGAAGAGGCGTAGTCGCGAAAGGCATGCTAGACGGAGATACCATAGCTGGTTTGGTTATTGAGTTCAGGGGCACATAAGATGAATGGAACAACTTACGCCCAGAACCAAGACCAGGTCCTCCGGGTCGGTGGTAACTAATCGATCGCGCGCCATCTTAGCTAGTGCTCTCCAGCTATTGGTCATCTAAGCAAAGTCAGTAAATAACAGCTTGATTTTCTATGTTACTCACCACGAGTGTATGAAAGTTGTTCTTTTGCCACTCTCCAGAAACGTCTCGCACTGGACGTCTTTCCGGTGGATGGATATACTTGTTCAAAAGTGTGGTCAGCGGATCTGTCTGCCAATGTTTCAGCTTTCAGTAAATAAAGAAACCGATGTAGGAAAAACCCTACGTTCGGAATGGGCAAAAACATCGTGGGTGACACAAGTCCAGGAAGATATATCTCTGGCGCCTCTTCTTCGCTTTCGTCAGGCGGAGACGGAGGAATATCTCTGCTCAAATTCTGTTGACTGAATGAACGCGGTGGTGTTGTTGTAGACAGTTGTTCTTGCTTCCCTGAGTCAGCATTAATCTCTTGTTCTTCGTCTGAAGCGTCGGAGTCGATGAGAAATGGATCAGGAACTTCAGGTTCGACGTAGACGTCTGGTGGACTGGACAGAGGTTCATGGTGATTATCGCTATATGAAAGATTGCTTTTCTCCATGATACGTGGGAAGACAAGGTGGAAAGCAGTTTATTGGGTGGCGCTAATACTGGTAATAGAAATATTTATTTTCTCGCGCTTATTCTCTCTTCTTCCATCTCCCATCTATGCACTTTACTTTCTGCCTGTAAACCCATCACCATGGTCAGAACTGTCAACACGAAACACGAGTTACCTGCCAATCCTGTATATAAACAAATCGAGCGTTCAGATGGTGACCGGAGCACATGGCCTCAGAACACGACGCGGATTGTAGACTCCGATGGGCAGGTCAATTACATGCACTACGTGCCTCTCGATGAGGGAATGGCTATAAAATGGCGGGTGCAAGTTGGACAAGCATTGGCAAATGGCCTTAATTGGCCCAGTAAGTTCTAATCGAAATGTGCAAGCTGTTTTGATATCCATACGTTACTCGCAGAGGGCTCTGCCTATGTGCTGCAAGATTGGCCGGCTGACTATCGAATGTTCATACACTACAAGGGACCAGCCTCAAATCCCCGGCAAGATGTCTATCTATTCGGTGTGCGATCTTGTGCAGACAGAGTTTAGGATAGAACTCAAATACTTCTTTACTTAGGATCAACAAATTCACCCAAATTTCGTTCTGTACCAGAATTCATACCACATGCCATGTGGCTCTGTGGCGACCCATCGGCAAAGTGTCAATGCAAGTATTGCTCAAAATCCAAGCAACGGGAAATCACCTCTTCCATGGGAGAGCGAGGGATCATTGAAAAGATGTCTCCTGGTCCTTCGAGTTCCCCCTTACGAACTTCGCTCCCGAAGCGGAAACTTCGAGCGGAGGGGAGCTCACTCCGTAACCAAATTGTCTATGCTGCAGTACAGAAAGCAAAACTGACAAGGCCTTCCACTTTCATCGTTCCAAAACATCCTGCACCTGTCGAAAAAATTGCTGATCTTGAGGCTGCGCATCATAACAACACCGCTTTGCAACTCAGACGGTGGTATAGGAATGATGAACTTGTATGGGTCGAGTTAGAGTCACCGATAGCCGGACTTAAAGGAAACGGCGATATCATCAAGGCCTGGCCAGCCATAGTAGAGTATTCTTTGACTCGTGTCAACCCTTCCAAAAGCCCTGAAGATGGTTCTACTAATTCTCAGAGCGGCTCACATTCTGACTATGATCCTGAAAACCCTCCGTGGACTGTCACCCATTATACCAAGTACAAATTGAAATTATTAGCCACATCGTGCTCTTTGATGGCACGAGATGACCAAGTTCTCCCTTATCATGCTTATCTGCCTCCAGCAGAACTCATTTACGCGCTTCAAGACGTTCCTCTCTCCAATATACGGTTTGATCCAGAATACACTACCAACTTTACTCCAGTCACCACTCAAAATCCTGATGAACCTCCACCTCCACCTCCTTCGTTCGAGGATAGCACAGGCCCATATGCGCTTGCTGTCCAGATTGGCTCGCAGATTGCTGGATTTTGGGGCCTCACGGATGACTGGGACTTCAAGTTTTCCTTCAGAAGCGACCCACCTCCATCGACTGGGCCGTCGAACTCTCGCTCCGAAGGATATTCTTTGCAGGATGCCATCGTTGCTGCGGGAAATAGTAATGCTAGCAATATCGGCCCTCAGACATCTTACGGGAGCTCTGACATATCCGGAAACCGTTATATGACCGCGGAGGAATTACACCGAACGAGATCTGCGACACTTGGTACACCTAAAGCTGTAGGTCATACCTTTACTCAGAAAAATTTCCATGGTTTATGGTGGGGCGCCGAAAGGATCTGGACAGGAGATGTATTGCGGTTGAAGATGGGACGAAATGCGATTGCAAGAGACGGTGCACCTCACATCCTAGCTCCATCACCTGCCGGTCCCAAAGCGATCTTACACAGTACGCAGAATGGTGACAATGTAGACCCGAAAGAGCTCGGTGCGCGCTCTCGAGGCGTTTTCATGCGGCTGGATGCGCTGTTCATGGTAGAAGTGGACTTTGGGCAGGGCAGAAAGCGTAACGAGTGTAGAGCTGCTGGGATGTTGTACGAGCTTGCGGATATCGACTGGGTCGATCCTTCGGAAGAAAAGCATGAGTCGACGCCGGTAGGGACCAACAGTACCATCTCGGGCGAATATTCCAATGGGGTGTCGAACGCCCTTCCTCAACCTTCTCCGCTACGACCTACAGCCCTCCCTAATCCTGATCCCACCGTGCCCGTTGAAGATACTGCCCCGCAAATACTCTCAGAAATGCTGCCCCACTCGTCCGCGCCTGTGAGCAAACCAAAAGGCGTACACAAGCCACCGATCCCAGTTTCTCATTACGAGCTACCGGAACCTCCCACTGGGTTCAAGTTCCGGCCTATACTCGAGCCGGGATACGAGGCCGTATTCAGTCTTACTCTGCTGAGCGGACGATACTACCCCGGCATTCTTGGACATCCTCTTCTAACGGAAGCCATCGATCAGGCGTTTACACCTGAAGGAAAGGTCGACCCCCAGACTAGCCATTTGTGGGCATTAGAGGGTCTGGAACCTGGGTTCACTAATTCCGTGGATCCTATCAAATATAAGAGGGAAAGGTTCAAGATGGTTATAGATGGAGAGTGCAACGCCAGGGATCAGCTCAAAGAACATCTCAGTGCTAATTTAGAGCAGACGAATGGGGATATATCCATGGAGAACGGCAACAACGAGAGTATGGATATCAATCCAATGGCAAATGACCAAATGCAAGTCGACTCGTAGTCTTCGGTCAATTTTTGTTGTGCGTATATTGTTTATCTTTGCTTGGGTTGTGTACAACGTTCATTCCATTCCCAGCAACCGGTCAAACACATTACTATTAGGTATAATCTACCGCGATGTCAGTTCGACAGTATTCTTGAATGCTCCCAGTAACGCGCTCATCTGAATTTTTTCGTTACCACCAGTAGAAAGACGATATCTGAATTGTATCATAACATTTGTTTTTTTTTCTTGTAGACAAAGACCAGATACGCACTCTGTGGTAGCTAGATGATCGAGGATATAAATTCTAGCGTGAGGTTTTAGCTCGATTGTCTCGATGTACTCATACACGCCAGATAGAAGATCTTGAAGAGCTAAGCCACGTTCCGTCTTCATAGTTGATATCACTGAAGGATTACTTTGTGAATGATGACGTTCGAATCTTTGGGGGTACTCACATTGGTGGGCCGTTGTGTATTCGTCAGATAGCATTGATTTGACAATTGTTTCAATGTCAGAAGGATGTGGATTTCCTGTACAGTTATATATTTCTGTCTCTGTAGTTATGTCGTAGGCAGCATGACATGCTTGCAGAACGTTGAGAGCACGTCGCATATCGCCTTTAGAAAGCTTCAACAAGGCCTTCTTTCCATCTTCTGTCAGTTTCACGCTATGAGGCAAAAATTGAGTACAGTATGAGGAAGGATTTGTTTGTTACGCACTTTTCCGTCTCCACAACAACATTTATTCTCTTCTCCACCTCTATTATGGGCAAAGGCGAAAACCTGAAGCGTGTACATCGGCTTTGAATAGCAGGGGCAATTTTGTTGACGTAATTACAGATGATGCAGAACCGGACGTTCTTGGTGTACTGTTCGATTACACGACGCAAAGCGGCTTGTGCTGCTTGTGTCATCATGTCTGCTTCATCGAGGATGATCAGCTTGAAGCCTTTGGCGAAAAGTGTACGTGTTTCGGCAAACTGTTTGATCTGTTCTCGAACTACATCGATGCCGCGGTCGTCTGACGCGTTGAGCTGAAAAGGAGATCTATAACAAAGGGAATGCGGACATTGGAGGTATTGACGCACTTCAAGAATTTGCTTCCTGTAATCTCCGCCGTATATTCGGCGAGCTACTGCAAGGATAGTCGAAGTTTTCCCTGTTCCAGGGGGTCCGTAGAGTAAGAGATGTGGAAGTCGGTTCTTCTCTATGAACTTCTCGACTGAGTAGCAGTAAGATTATGCGCGTTCATTTGGCCAAAAACGGGTTCATACTCGTGCTAGTAATGTCCTTATGAGAGACAACATCATCCAGTGTAACTGGTCGATATTTTTCGACCCTGAGACGCGTCAGATTAGGGATGAATGCTGAGATACATAATGACTTACCACGGTAGATTTTCGTTCAACTCGGAAAGAAAGACGTCCTCTGTGCTGGATACTTTCCCCTTGCCTTTCAAGGATGAGGGTATAGGGTCGACATCCATGAATTCATCATCGCTCATCTTGTACTTTGAAAGTGAGATAGAGCGAATTAGTCACGCGTAGACGCGTCAAACCTTCAAACTCCGCTTCATTTGTAAGTGAAGCTCCTATCTGAAATAATCGTACAATTCTGAACGACTTGTTCTGACCCTAAACCTTCGTTCTGCAGATATCTCTGCCCTCCAATCTCAAACTCGAACTACTGTTAGTCAATTAACAATCTCATGTCACTAGCTCTTAAACATCGCAAGTTCTTTTTCGCAACCGGACAGGTCGCCCGTGAGCAGCATATCGTGAGATGCGACAAGGGAGGCTCATGTATCTTTGGATATCTTCAGTACCTAATAAGTAGCCTACTTGGTCGACGACTCTATGAGATCATTTTTCATCATTTAATATGAAAAATGACGTTATACGACTCGCTTTTCTTACTCAAACAGATTCCTCTCACTTGAACTTTCTTGAATAACGAAAATCATGCATGGGCCTGGGTACTTACCGGTACCAATGTGGGCGAGGAACTTGTAGCAGACTCTAGAGGTCCTACACATTAGTAGCGTTAAGACGAGTGGTTCTGCATCGATGTTTTGTCAGCAGCACATTCGAAAGGTGTGGTTGTTAACAAAACTGAACACATAATCTTTTCCAACGGTTGCCTGAGCTGGACCAAGACGGGCCACGTTGCCACAATCTTTGAGCTTTCTACTAACTTCAAAAGTCATGTTTTTTGGGCTGGTAATATTTCTCTTTGGGCATCTTTGCATTGGAGTTCAATATCCCTGGCGGCCATTCGGATTTATCCATGCTTCATGAAACCTTCCGAAGAGAAGGAGAAGGTAGGTCCTGATATAACGGTGGTCAAGGTAATAAATCTCCATTCTGCTCGCAGTAAGTTTCAGTGTGGTTTGTATTCAATGCACTATGCGTATTCGCTCGTTGATCTATAACTCAGCGGAGAAGGGAAAACGGCGCTCCTGATACTTACTCCGCATCCCGTATGTATATGGTGAGATGGCCGAGCGGTCTAAGGCGCCAGACTAAGGAGACCAACACATTTGATGTGTGAATTTAAATCTGGTCACATTGTGGCGTGGGTTCGAATCCCACTCTCATCATATTTTCGTAACTCCAGGTGGTTAAGTTTTTTGTATCGGGAACAAACCATTTACTTCGTTGGTTATTATTTTTTTCATCAACCTTCTAGTAAGTAAGACTGAATATTAAAGCGCGGGGAGTCGCGGCAAGTTCATTGTCCGCGCCACTGTTTCTCGGTTTTGGGTCGTGTTAGCTTCTCATGTGCCGTACTTATAGCACGTTGTATGGTGGTCATTCCTAACACCTATCATTGATTTATCTTCCTCTGGTTATATTCACTATCGCTCGTAGCTAGCAGCACCTTTTCGATCCCATCGATATATGGTCAGCCGTCTTGAAGCTGTGATTTATACTTCAGACTGATAATTTAACCAGTGTGTAATTCTGGATAAATTTCTATCGAAATTAACACTGCAGTTTGTGTTTGCTTGGATTAGACACGTGAGCGAGTGAAGCATGGGAAACTGTACAGGCACTGCCACTGCCTACAGCAACACTGATCACAAACCGATTACCAATACAAATAACTACTGGCTCTTGCTTTTGTCAAAGACTCCACCGTTATCTCGTTGGATAGACAGAGGCGTCCGAAATCAGGATGCAGATTTTTGTGAAAACGTGTGTGGTTCCTACGCTATATTCCTGTCTCCACTAACGTATGTACGTTTTCGTAGCCTCACGGGTAAAACTATCACCCTCGAGGTTGAATCCTCCGATACTATTGACAATGTCAAGGCTAAAATCCAGGACAAAGAAGGGTATGTGTCCGAGTGCTGAAATTTCAGCCAACTCTGATTTCAAAGCTCAGGATTCCTCCTGATCAGCAGCGTTTGATTTTCGCTGGAAAACAACTTGAGGATGGACGTACTCTCAGTGACTACAACATTCAAAAGGAGTCTACCCTGCACTTGGTGCTGCGTCTTCGTGGTGGTGCTAAGAAGCGTAAGAAGAAGACTTACAACGTAGGCTTCTTTAATCAGTCATCACAACTGCAGTTCTGACTGCCGCTATCCTTTAGACCCCCAAGAAAATCAAACACAAGCGTAAGAAGGTCAAGATGTCAATCTTGAAGTATTACAAAGTGGACTCGGATGGAAAGATCAAGCGTCTTCGCCGTGAATGCCCCACTGCTGAGTGTGGCGCCGGTATTTTCGTGAGTCTTTTGCTACTGTGCAGAACTTTAGAATAATGACACTGTTTCGTCAGATGGCTTTGCACAAGGACCGTCAGTACTGCGGCAAGTGCGGTTTGACCTACACATTCACTCCCGGTAGCAAGCCTCCGGCAGTTTAAAAGGGATATGAGACGTATGCGGATTAAGGTTTACTGTATCATGTTATGCTCTTATCCATGCCAATGACAATCCTACTAATACGTTCACGAATTCTTGTTGTCGACCATCTCTGCCACCCTCCAAATGTAAATGCCATCACATCGCTGTCATGATCATAGTTGCACACCCACGACAATTGAAACAGTTACACATCTTATTGCCGTGAACTTCTCCGTTGGTGAACTTAATACACCATAATCTAGATTGCAGCCGGTTTTCTCGTTGTCTTCTGTTGGCAGGCTGTCACAGAATGCCGCTGGACATTGATAGCGAATTTAGCAGGTTCGTTATGTATATCAGCTAGTTTAGGGGAGAGCAAGATGACTTCCTCAAAATTTGACCTGCCCCGTCGTTTCTCAGTAACTCATGACAGCCCACGTCGACAACATTCGCAATGCAGTCAGTCCTTGCCTCAATCGCTCTAACATGTACCTTTCATGATATGATTTCGGAGGTCTACAAATTGCCTACAGATGTTAAAGAAATGGATGTAAATATCGTCTTACTCCCAACTGCGATACAATTCACGCAGCATTGAATTTCAGCGATTGGGTATCCAGCACACCATCTGGTCACTGATGATTGGTGGACTCTTTCCTGTCAACGTCAAGGACCAGGTAAATGAATTACTGAGCGCCGCGCAAGAAAGACAACCAATTGTTTTGGATGTCGGATGCGGTTCAGGAATATGGCAAGGAGGTAATGGACTGAGACCACATACGAGGCTAACCATATCGATTATTCAGGGCCTTTAGCATGGCCAAAGCCTTTCCCCATGCTCAAGTTGTGGGCCTTGATTTGAACGCTCAAGAATTCTCGTAGATATCTTGTCTTCTACACAGAATATGCGCGAATTCCTACTTATTTTTACAGGGATGCCCCAAAGAATTTCAGGTACGTTGCTCCAAGGAATCGAGGCCATGACTTCATTCACAAATTTGCTTCGCACAGGTTTATTCACGGAGATTCAGACCAAACTCTGCCAAAATTTGACGGTCAAGCATCCATCGTCCATTGTCGCTGCGTCGCGCAACATGTAAGAGAACGTATTCACTGTTCTCGGGACCGCCTTACAACTTGGTTGTTTAGGTCACGGACCCTCAAGCTCTAATTCTACTTCTTTCTCAAGCATTAGCACCTGGTCGCTATATTTATCTGCTCTTTTCTATTCGAACACTTATCTTAATCGTTCAGGCGGCCTTTTACTCTTGGCCGATGGCGATTGGATTGTTTATGACCAGCACAAGAAGCTCGTGGAGCCTTTCCAGTGGTGGGATTGTGGTACCACTAGCTCAAGCTTAGTGGAACCGGCGGTACTCGAGGAAGACGCCCATGGCCGTTCGTGGTATGCAGGCTGGCTCAATTTTCTTGGCAATCTTACTCGGAGCAAAAATTATCGACCGATTGAGGAGCTAGTTCAGAATGCCGATGCGCTAACGGTGCTGGACTCACGCCGCTATCTCAGCCCAATCAACTGGCCTGGGGAAGGGATAGAGAACGGCGAAGATTTGGGGAAATTCTTGATCATCAACCAAAGAGTGAGTTTTCATAGCTACTTTGTCAGCCACTAGTTCACCATGGTCTTTATTCATATCCGGGCTTCGTGATCACAGAATTTTTGCTTGGCTCCAAGGAAATCGCTTCACAGGCAGGATTCTCCCGGGAGATGATTGAAGTCTGGGGGCGACATTACGAAGCAGAGGTAGATTCTGGCCACTTTTACAATCTATGGCATTATCTCACTGCTCAAAAATAACTTACACCCATGTATATGTATGTTACATATATATATGACTAGGAGCGACAACTGTACTATACTCTAAGATACAATCTACGGTGTACCTTGTGGAAATCTAAAGGTAAGAATAAGAAGAGATTCAAGAATCTAATGAGGAACCTGTCTGTATATCTAATGTATTACTCAGTAAGCTTAAGTAATTCGAAATCTTTCTGAACGCGGTCCCAATGCTCCTCATGGCCAGAGGTACCGTGTATCTCTATAATCGAAGGGAATAGGCGGTGCAGATAGTGAGCCATGGATTTGTCTGGTGGGGTCGAAGCCGTCAGAGTCATATAGCGTAAGGAACCGTTGCCATTTCCAGCGAATTTCATTGCAGCATCGCAGGTTAATTTGGCCGAATCAATTGGTATCGTGAGAGTGTCAAGAACAGATAGCCTCTAGAGAGGATCGACAGTCCAGCCAGAGTCGCCTTGGGCATCCATCGAGGGTCAAACGTTGGAACAGAACCTAGGTCGAGATGTTCAAGGTTAGGCCACCATCGAACGATCTGTTCAAGATCTGAGTCTCGAACAAGAATAGGAGGCGTAGTCTCAATAACAATCTGGCGAAGATTCCGGTGATGAGAAAGTGAATGCAAGTGTTCGAAATGAAGGAAGTCATTAGGATTGGTTCGAAGGAGGTTATCGACATATGGGTGAAGCGTGGTATCTGGGCTACTGGGGGTATCACTTTCTAAAGAAAAATCCTGGGTATCCATATGATGTTCGATCGTCAGCTGAAGAAGACTGGCGTATGTTTTTCCTTGATAGCAGCGAAAAGGCCGCCCCAAGTATCGTTGGTGGAAACCAATGGCTCTATATCGATACGTAAGGCTACAAGATTTCCGCTCCGCATGTTCTGTAAAAGCTTCTCAATCAAGTTGGCGCGCCCACGAATATTAAGGGAGTGCAGTGAGGGAAAACATCCTTGCGATGAGAGAATGAAGTCTTCGGGTTGGATATGAGACGTGTGAATTTCTAATTCCCTGAGGTAAGGAAAAGTGGATATTGCGGTCAAAGTCTCGACGGGCAATGTTGCACCGACACAAAGGTGGAGGACCTTAAGACGCGAAAGATTGTTGACTGAGTCCATTACTTGGCCTGATGCGCCGCCACGCAAGCTCAGAGAATCGAAGGAGCTCGACACACGGTCTGCAGTCGTTAAGAAGTCAAATGCAGTTCTATTAGCGGTCTCGAAGGTGTTCATTTTGAAGCCTAAGTCCAACTCCACCGTCTTCAATCCTTTCGCTAACGAAATGATGGGACTCAGGGAAGAGCACTTCGTCAGGGAAAGTTGAACATTAGAAAGCTTTCGAAAGATACACGCATGTTCGTGGTCTTGAAGAAGCAACGACACCAGCGTAGGGTGAAGACGTATATTCTCCCGGTAGACGATTTGTTTGACCCGCGAGGCGTAGCAATGCAAAAGTCGAAAATCGGGGCAAAAAGGCAATTCAAGGACCTGTTATTTATGTGGGCTGAGGGAGGTAGAAGCATAGGATTATCAAGGCTCACGTAGACTCCATTGACACACAGCAAGCCAGGTATAAGATCTAGCAAAGGTTTGAAGGACGAAATGCGCCACCAGAGTCGATCCAGCGCAGGGTCTTTCCATGCCTGACAAGTTCGCGCGATTCGACTGAGCGTCCAGCTCTCAGTGCAAGAGTCAAGGATAACTTCTAAGATCTCATCTATAAGCAATGCTTGGTGCATGCTCCTGACCAAACGAATGTGAGTTTGAAAGGTAGAAAAAAAGAACAAATTGGCGCCCAAAAATTTTGCGTGGGAGACTCTTGATTTGTTTTCAAGATAACCAGCTTTGACCTGCGATTTTCTAAGGTTTACGTTTATCTTTCGAACTTTGACTAGTAATGACGCCAGATACGAGCCTTGATCCTGAAGACATTCTGAATAGCTCACTGGAAACACTCTATGACTATCGGCCCATCACCCTCTCATCTAGTGGATCTGTGTTCACGTATGTTTTCAATTCCAAAGATTCTGTTCTGACTGTGACACTGCTCACACCGGACACTCACGCGTCTAATTGGTCTCTGCATGCCTCATCGATTTGGGCTTCATCTCAGTACCTCGTCGAACACCTCAATGACCTTCATCTTGAATCTCATATCGCAGTTTCCTCCCAAGAGAAAGTCTGTCTGCTCGAGCTCGGAGCTGGAGCAGGGCTACCAGGGATTGTCATAGCAAAATGTCATCCAGATATCTCAGTCACTGTCAGTGACTATCCTGATGAGCAGCTCATGCGAACGTTATCGAAAAATATTGAAATTAATCGCGCATCCTCAAACTGTTGTGCTAAAGCCTATGCCTGGGCACAGATCCCGGCGTCTTGCTTCCTTTTCCAGAGGCCAACCAAACTCCACGCCTCTTTGATGTGATTATCGCTGCAGACACTCTATGGAATTCCGACTTACATAGAGTTCTTATTGACTCCCTGAAGAAAACATTGCGGAGGGCCTCTGGTTCTCGTGTGCATCTAATTGCGGGACTGCACACAGGCCGGTATACCCTGCAATCTTTCCTCAATGCTGTTTCACAAGCAGGATTTGAAATCGATTATATCGAAGAAAGGGAGTGTAGTGGCGCAAGGAAAAGAGAATGGGATGTATCTCGGGCAGAACAAGAGGATGAGAAAGAGAGAAGAAAATGGTTGTTATGGTTTGTACTCAAGTGGAGCTCGGTCGGATAGGAACGATCACAGTTATATTTTCATGGTACATAATATTACACAAAGATAGAAGAATGCTCACTTACCCGTCCACTAAAATACGGCCCTTGTCATGGTACAAGGATTTTCATGCATGTTCCGGATTTCAACTCAATGGCGTATTCGACTAGAACCTTCGAAGGGAGTCCCAAAGGTCAGTACATTGACAGATGAATGTCCTTGTCGCGGTTCCTATAAATTACCCCAAGTTGATTAGGATCCGATACTAAAATTCAAACAATCATACCAAGAACAAAACAATATTATCTTCGGTAGCAATAATATCCTTGACTGGCAAACCATCGACCGAGGAGGTCGGGATAGACCTGCGACTCTCAACCGGGATAAGGCTCGCACGTGGACCGACAGACGTCCATCCTCTAGGATATTCGACCGGCTCAGCGAAGGGGGAAAAATCAATGACACGCAAGCGACTGGAACGACTGCTGTGTGCGTGGCTTCTCGTGGAATGAACCGCATTTTCAACGTAAAAGACCTTCGTTCCTACAACGCATGGACCGCGAATAGCACTAGGATGAACATCAATCTCCTTTATGAGACTGTATTGACCCCATTGCCCCCATGAAACACGGAAACCATCTTTGCGAGAAGGGAATCTGAAGTATGACTCCTTCAAGAAAAGCCAATTCATCGGGTAAAACTCCGAATGGGAGATAGCAGTCGGAGTCGATGAAATGGCGAGGACACGCGTCTCAGGCGCAGCATAAAACAGAGCATCCGATGGTTGGGAGATATCGGATCTAGGCGACGAGTTAGGCAAGAACTTCATGATTGTGTTGGACCAGGTCGGCGGGAGCTCGAATTCTCGCATAACCGAGATGGATGTTATCTTGGAAACGTTGTACAGACTGACAACAGCAGAGCCAGATCTAGTACTCGCTCCAAGTAGGTATGTCTCATCGAGGAAATGGATATCCTGATCGTCGAGCCACTAGAAGACGAGGATGAGAGTCAGAAGGAATCTTATATAGACCACTCACGCGTGCGTCAAAGTTCAACCAATTCATGATCAAGTGTTTATTCCTTCCATCCGAGAATTCGAGAGAGATGGCCAACTTCGAGCCGCACACGAGGAAGGTCATGCGTACGATAGCGGCGCCTGCAGACGACGGACTAGAAAATTCATAAGTCAAGGCACGGGCACGAGGGTGTTTGGCAAAGCTCCAAAGATCCCTGAAATGAAGCTGGATGCCAATTCGGCCTTGTTGACTAGTAGGGAGAGATAGGGGAGCTGAGTTTTTAATTTAAACAGATGAAGAGTTCAGTACCTAAAAACCCGACCGGTGACAACTAAAACCTGAGCAAGGTCAACGACAACGCGGTCAATGACCGAGGTGGTAAACTTGAGATGGCGGGTAAGAGCAGGGGGTCTATTCTTCCGGCAGGATGGAAGCTCAGAGAGCTCGAGCGTGCTGAAAGGTTCATGGCTATGGATTTGGTGCACGAACCCGCCTGAGCTACCTACTTGCGCCGGCAAGGAGATCTGGAGCCTGTGCTCATGATTCCAGGAAAGCTCAAGCCAGTCCTTCCTATAATTGAGGAGAAGATGAAGCCTGGAGATGGGGGGAGCCTTGGAGTAGGCCACAGCTCCATCCTTCATTCCAGAGACTGCAAGCTCGTGCTTGTAGCGAAGAGACTGATACTCCATTGTGAGCGAGTATATTCGGCGAAAAGCCTGATACATCGTAAAGATTAAACCAAGATGAGGAGGCGAAGCAGAACAGTTGACAAACCTTACACGCTCGCCATAAGGACGGCGGGTCAAGATACTCCAAAATTGAGAGGAGAACGTCGTTAGAAATCCTGAATTGACGAATAGTGGTCTTTCGATGAGGTGACATGGCCAATTAGCCTGGCGTTGAAAGACACATACCAGCGATTTTATACCAGGATTCATTGCTAGCCAGCTTCGCAAAAGACAAGAGAGATAAAACAAAATAAAAAGGTTGCTCTTTTACGTCGAATAGAGTGCCATAGCCTCATGTGTAATCAAGGAGTGGGACTTGACTTCGTTGTCTCTGAAGCGCTCGATTGAAAAAATGTTGAAAAAGTTATCTGTTATTCGTAGGTGCGGATCAGAGGAGCACAGACCATCACCTAAAATCTTTTGTGAGTAGTATAGGATCATGCTCTTTCTAAACGCTGTCATGTCAACGACTCGAGACGTTGATTTGTTCGAAGCAAGTAAGGTTTTGCAAAAGGAGTCATGCAAAAGAGAATACGGGCAAATGGACAATAAGGCCCTTTGGCTAGGATGATAAATTCCGTTCTTGATACGAGCGTAAATGGAAAAACCGTACCGAGAGCTGGGTATGTATCATATCTTGATCCCATAGACAGAAAGTTATGCAGTTTATTGTGCGGCACTATTGTAAACAAGGGGGGACCAGCGAAGATGAAGGAAGACTTCGAGATAGAGAATACCGGGAATCGAGAGGAAAGAGAAGACAACGAAGCGAAGCGTTGAGAAGAATCAACGATCAACGAGAGATACGCGATCAACTCGCGATTCGTAAGCATATTGCACACCCGATCACGTGCTAGTGGCAGTGTGTACAGCAATTGTGCTCACAACCCCTCACGATCTCATTAATCCTGATTCCTAACGGCTTTGTGCGCTGTAATCCTACTCCTGTAATCTGCCTACTTTGCGCATGGTCTGCAAAAAGTGCGAGAAGGTGCGATTTTCTCATTCAATGATGCTGCCCAATGTTCACTCAATGCAATTGATTCAAGAAACTATCCAAGGTTGCTGCACCCGACCCTTTTGCCTCCAGTTCCTCGAGTATCAAGGATGGATCTAGGAAAGTAGGAGAAAATAAACTACTCAGTCGGCCAGGAAGCTCGAAGAATCGGTTCCAAGTGCGATATTTAAACGTTGTTTGCCAATGGTGACTAACTCACTCTTAACGTAGCCTTATCAAGGGAAATGTAAGGATTGCAAACAACCCTGCACACAGAATCAAGCAAAATACTGTCATGGTCTGCCTTCATCGACGTCTTTACCTCATGCCAAATGCTCACTCGCTGTTTAGGATGTGCCTATAAAAAAGGGCTTTGTAGTATTTGCGGCAAGAAAATTCTGGATACTACAGGATATGTTATGTCAAGTAAATGATGCCCTAACCCTTCTTACCCGGCTCGCGTCTCTTTGTACTTTACGTTGAACTTGGGTACTGCTTTTGTATAATACTCGACAAAATTATCGACTGAACTGTATCAATAGAGTGGACTTTCAACTGCAGCTAGTGCATCAAGCATTTCTTAAGCAACACACATTTAACGAGGCTAGTAGGGCAGACTGCATATCCAGAAGCATAGTAGGAACAATGCAGTGTAATTTGCTTGACTTTTCATGTCATGATCTAGTCAGTAACACATATTCTTCTCGTCAAGATTCTAATAAACCGCGGTCCGAAATTGAGGCTACTCAAGCTTCAAACTCCATACTCGGCCGTCAAGACTTTGCAGCATGATATTATCCCGATTAACGGGAACCAGATGGAGTGATGAATAGAACGTATCGCGCAGTCGCTCTTCTCTTCGCACGACACATGTACAACGATAATCTCTACGAAAGATGTCCGATGTTCGACTTTCAATCGTATAAAAAGCAATTTGTAGTTTATCTCCTCCTCTCAGTCAATCCTCCCCTCAACTCGTAACATTGACGAAGTTTCACACTCCTTCAACACACTCCTTTACTATGTGTCTCCTACGAATCTTGAATCTTGCCGTGGTGTGGCTCAGCCTTCTCATGGTATTTGTTCCTCGTTCTTGTCTTTCCGTCGAAATCGATAGAGAGGGTCTACCTGATACCGGTTTGAACACTACGGATTGGGAGACTGGGGTGCTCCCTCCACTGGATGATATGTGGGAACTGAATGATTTCCAAATTGCTGCCAAGAACGTCTTGGGAGCCCGGTGGTATGGTAAGTGTGCTCCCTTGTGCTATCTGTATTGGAAGAAACAACAGCCATCAATTCAGCATCTTATCGCACTGCTGCTTTGGACCAAGTTACCTATGAAGCGAACATGAACATCTGGAAGAAGGTTCGCCTCAACGGTTACACTTTCCGTGATGTATCGAACGTGGATCTCAAGTGAGTCAGTCGTAACACACTCCTTTTGTACTGCTTCATGATTTATCCATGACATCAGCACCACCATTCTTGGGTATAATTTTACCGTTCCATTCTTCATCGCCCCAGCTGCATACGCTGGACATACAAACACATCCGCCGAGTTGTCGCTCGCAAAAGCAGCAGGAAAATTGGGCGCTCTTTATGCAGTAAGTGCTAGCTGTAGGAATCACGGCAGCCTCGTTGAACTTTTATTACAGCCCAGTATCGAGTCTACGAAAACAATCGAAGAGATTGCTGATGCTGGTTTTGCCAACCAGACTATGTTTCATCAAGAATATGTCTGGTCGAACCGTACATTGTTGATAGACGACTTGAGCCGTATCGAGGCCGCAGGTTACAAGGCCATATTTCTCACTGTCGACAACACTGGTGTGAATGGCATAAGGTACGAAGCGTCAATAAGCGCAGTGATCCATCTCGTCTAATGGTATTCACCTTGCAAGAGTCCAAGCAATGCGACAAACTGGAGAACTTGATTCCGAGTTCGTACCATCTGTAATATTACCTCTGAAACATTGATTTACTGTTTCCTACAGCTCTGGCCATTCCGCAAGCTTTACTCTCGAGGCCCTCGCCGAGATTCGCAATCTCACTACACTTCCCATCGTCCCGAAAGGAATCAAAACCGCAGCAGATGCTAAATCCTGCCTTGACCTCGGTTTCCCAGCTATCTATATATCTAACCACGGTGGACGGGTATTGGATGGAGTTCCCACCGCTGTGGAAATTCTTTTGGACATTCGGAAGCAATATCCTGAAGTTTTCGAGCAGATGGAGGTTTATGCGGATGGAGGGGTTAGAAGTGCTAACCATATCATTACTCTTCTTGCGTTAGGCGCAAAGGCCGTTGGCTTAGGGAGAAGCCCTATGTTTGCAAACATTTACGGGGAGGATGGCGTGGATAGGATGCTGACATTGCTTCAAGCGGAATTGCAAACCTCGCTGCAACTCATGGGTGAAGCCAATGTTCAGAATGTGATAGGAAATACCACTTATGTAAGCCTTTTGTGCCTCCTCTTGGCTTTGCTTTCAACCAGTCTTGCCAGATCAATACTAAGCAAGTAGAGGCGGATTACTTCGGTGTCAACTGAGGTAAATGGAAAACTCGACGGGTAGATCATCATAGGTCCTTTACTAGACTTAACTCTTCGTTGCTTCGAAAACATCGTAAAATACTTGTTGAAATGCATCGGTAAATTATACAACATACAACAGAATAGATATTTTATGTCCGGTGGCCTCTTCTTTGTGAGTAAATCTCTTCGTCAATGGTATTCTTCGTTAAGAATCGATGGACATAAACGTGTTTAGTTTGGCCATATCGAACTAAACGTCCAATGGCTTGAGTTTCGCAAGCATCGTATATTTCCTGGGAAGGGGCGAGGAGAGGAGAAAGAAAGATAGCATGACTTGCTGATGTTAGATTGGCCCCACTGGCACTTTCATCCATAACATTCAGCAAGAGTACGCGCTCTTTGCTTTCGTTTTGGAATTTCTCCAGGTTCTTGCTTTTTTGAGACGCACTGCCACGAATCTCGAGGAACGGGATCTTATGATGTTCAAATGCATCGGTGACTTTCTTCATGAGATCAGGGAACTGGACGAAGACCAGTATTCGGTCATCTTTCGAAATCTGCTTTCTACAAAGGGATTAACATTCCGTTTGTCTCAAATAAAACTCATACTCACTTGATCAAATTGACAACTTGCTCAAGTTTCATTCCGAAGTGCTTGCCTTTGCCATCTCGTTCAACATCGTCAACGCCCAATGTGTCAGCTTTAACAACATTGATGACTCGAGCTGCGGATTTGCATCCACCTGAAGCAGAGTAAACACACTCCTCTTTTTCGGCACAAGACCGAACGCAGTCGTTACAGCCAATATGACCGCAAGAAGATAACACAGAGGCGTCTTCTACTTCGAGCGTCTCACGACCGCAAGCCGGACATGACAATACCGGAGGCTGCTCTCTTTCTTTTTGCAGGTCTCGGACAACTGTGAAATATCGCAGCGAACGGACGCGGGCAACGAGCTCCTTCGTAAGCCGCCGTATCTCGTGTGTCTTTTCACGGTGGTCCCAGACCTGAGCTTTGACCGATTCGGAAAGACTGACTTCGTCCTTTCGCGGCTTGACCTTCGTGCTGGGTGCGTCGGTCTTTTCGATGAGAGATCGAATGATGTTTGTTGCTTCCATATCTTCGACACCATCCGTTCGACAGATCCTGAGCCATTCAAGGAACATCGATTCACCGCCAGCGTTGTTGAGTTTCTTGTTTAAATCCTTTTCTCTCTTGACACCATCTTTGATTGCAGAAAGCAAATTCTCTTTGCATTCATTAAGTTGTTTCTGCCGCTCTTTCACGATGACATCACAGGCTTTCATCGCGTTTTCGTTGTTAGATTCGACCTCGAAGTGGGAACATCGCTTAAGAAGGGCTTCTTCTGCAGACCTTTGGTAGTGTTTGAGTACAAGATCTTCAAATGGAAATGATCGACTTACTTGCTTTCACCCAGCGACTGAGCAACCCTCTTTTCTCGGTCGCTCTCGGTCTTCCTGCCGCGTTTAACAGTCATCTCGAGTGCACGTAGGTAGTGCTCAAGTTCTAAATAGATCGCTCGCTCTGCGGCAGGTAGGATAATCTCCACATTTTTTTCACTCCAAGGAATTTCATCGATTTCAGCAATATTCTAAAAATGTCGGTGTTGAACAAACCGGGCATGTCAAGGTGTCAAATGTGGGCATACCTGTCTCACAAAGCGGTCCAAAAATCGTTGACCAATTTCATGTCGGTGCGCATGCCATTCGAGACTGTGAACTTCGCGGAAGGAATGAAATTTTTCAACGTCTACAAAATTGCGCATGAGTATTTCGAAGCTTTCACCTTTTACATTGGATGCTTACCGGTACGTTCCCTTTTTCGTTTTTTAACTTCTGCCGACTGGCCTTCACCGTCGTCATCAATGCCGAGATGGACATCCAAGAAAGCAGATATGGTTTTGAGTGCACCGAAATCGTGAACAGGAGGAGTACCAGAAAGTACCCAATGTCGTTCTGCAGTGAGGTTATTAACCAAAGCATGAACTTTTCCATCGAGATAAGTGTATTCATCAACGACTACACGTGCAAAATGGAACATTTCCAGAGGAGGAGCTTGCATTTGTGTCCAATCACGGAGGACTTTGCCCATGGCTAGTTTCCAGGGATCGGTATCGACGCGCTGCTTCTTCGCTGGACGATTCCCGTCACCGTTTGCTTTGCGTTTTCCTTTTTTCGCTGATGACTGAGAATCATCGTCCACGTCCATATCGTCTTCACCAGTAGAACTTGGTGGCGGCGCTGGGTGCTTCTTCACTGGTTTCTTCAATGATCTCTTCTTCGACGTCGACTTCGGTGCAGGAGATTCGTCTTCAGAGGGGACTGCTGACGAATCAACCTCATCCGAGTCGCCTTCGTTACTCAAATCTTCGGTAAAACTGTCATCGTCATCGTCAGATATTGCCCGTCGACGTGTGGCAGCTTTGCGCCCTCGACCATTTTTCGCGGATTTCAATGCGGACGCCTTCTTTGTTTTAGGGCCATCGTCTGATGAATCGTCATCTGAGGAAACGACAATGGTATTTCGAGCGGTCGCGCGCTGAATCCGCTTCCTCGGAGCTTTCTCTTCTTCAGCATGCTTCGCATCCGGCGAAGTCTCGGCATCGGACAAAGAGACCGACTTTGAACTTGTGCGGTGGACAGTGATTTCGACGGAATCTATGACAGTACGGGTCTGCTTCTGCTGAAGCTCTCGGTTCACGGACAAAGATTCTTCTTGTGTGACTGTCTCCCCTGTTTTCACAGCATCGACCGCGTTTCGATATTGTTTACCTTTCAGCCTTTTTGATTGCACTTGAGAAACTCGATCTGCTTCCTCTTCGGCTGTAGAAAACAACGTCAGCAAAGTCTGGCTCGTGATAAAATTACTGCAGCGACAATCCTCACCTCTCTTCTGAGCTTCTGCAATTTCAGCCTTCACGGCTGCAGATCCTTCTTCACGGAGACGACTTATCTGGCTTTTTAAGGCTCCGGAGACCGTCCGCAATTGATCATTGAAGTGACGTCCATCCTTTGAAGGTAAGGGACCGACTGCAGCGAGAGATGAAAGATTATCGAGGTAAACGTTGCTCTTGAATATATTAGAAGCCACAATGATGATATCCGCTTCCTGGAAGTCATCGATGGTCGCCGAGTTCAGATTCGAGACAGTGGACAGCACAAGAGTTTTGAACCGTTTACCGGTGAATTTGCGGACTTCCGAGTCCCATTGCCTGGTAAGATGAGGAGGGACAATGACGAGTGTACCCTTGAGAGAGATTTTGCCATCGATCTTTTCTTGTTTAGCAAATTCTTTCTCCACCGTTTTCCAGGTACAGTCAATAAGACCCAGAGTGATAGCAGTCTTCCCATACCCAACTTGGTCAGCAAGTACACCACCTCGAACGTGGACGGGCCGTTGTGCGAGTCCTTCAGCTCTCCAACCTAGTGGATCCAATATAGCTTCCGCAATCTCCTCCTCTACAAACGGTTCTGCATCCAATGCCTCCTGGCGTATCATCCATTCCAGCGAACGAGTTTGCTCCTTCCGTAGATCGATTTTGAAGCTGGGGGGCTGCGCATGTTCCTTGTCAAGCTTGTTACTCGAGATTGTGAACTTGGGGAGATTAAGAGACGCGGCAGGGGTAAAGTTGGTGTCGAGTCGCCATGACAGAACAGGTTTCTCTGAACGGCCTTTGGAGGGGAGGCGGGACAGTGCACGATGCAGAAGCGACGGTACATTGATACCAATGCGAACGGTTCCCGTTCCATCATCGGTCAACAATAACTGCGTCACGAACGGGTTCGGACGTCGCTTCAGGCGACGTTCATACTCACCCGCCTGGGCAGGATCCTCAATACCAACTATCTTGTTTTTGACTTGCACATACTCGATATCGGGAGGTGTCGGTGCGCAACGCTCGCAGTTGGAATGATCAAGTTCTTCGACCTTTTGCCAGGAGTGAAATCTACCAGAAACGTCCTTAATCCGTTCAAGAAGCCAGGCGATTGAACGAAATATCTCTCTCTCGTCGGATTTGTGCACCTCGCGCCAAGATTCTAGAGGCCATTCTGGCCCACTTTGCCCTCGAAGAGGTGCGCTGAGCGAAAGCAGTGCCTGTGCGTGTTGACAAGCAACGTTAGAAGCTGAAACCTCGATCGAGTTTTCCGGAGTTCCAAACCGTGCGTCTTGACCCGGGGTAGGCTTTGGAAACAATGTTGGTACATACCGCAATCTTCCAAAACACAATGGAGCTTACCTGCAAATTGACAACACTGGTGTCAACCCATTGAAACGGTAAAAGACATGCCACCTTCTCCGAATCGTCATTACTCGACTGACGCCACTTCGGACTGAGTTTAGCGACAAAAGGGCGTGATTCCCCAAACTCCAGTCTCCTGATCTCCGTCGAGAACGTGAAGCAGTCTTCGGAATCTTTGGTACGGTGAGGAATCAAGAGCATGTATAATTGAGGCAGAGAGCCGTCGCCATGTTTTTGCTTGTGAAGGGCATTGCATGCTGTCCCGCAACGGTCGAGGAGTTCATACGAGCCAGAGATGTCACGGTCGAATTTGGATTTATCAGCTTCTAAGACTGACACCTGTATTTCAGACCATGCCTTCTTTTCTCTGAATGCGTCTCCTTGGAGCCCAAGTCGTGACTCCCAAGCAGGGACTAGTGTACCGGAACCCTTGATCGTGATTTCGACCTCCGTGGATTTGGGTAGAGCAAAAGCCCATTGGCCCGAAAGCAAGGAACCTTGACAAATCAAGCGACCAACGGGATTATCTAGGATCTCCCTAATCTGAGCATTAGCTGGCTCATTCTCCTTCGGTTTCGCAAAAAATCTCCATTCGGGCTGTTGGGGATGCAGATGTAGTTCCAAGGAGCCATGGGGCGAACGAAAGATAGCGCTCCAGATCTCTTGTCGCTTTAGCTCGACGTAACGAAGATCAGAGCTCGAGGCAAGGAGAACAGCAGTACGCCATTCCTTCCAAAGTTTTCCGTTCACATTGCCTATAGTTTTTTCGTTGAGTTCGTCCAGTAGCTCTCCAGTGACGCTCAGTAACGATAGGCACATCGGTAAAGCGGACTTGAGCTCCATTTCGAAGCTGGAAGGAGGAAGACGAGGGTTTGCATTGTCAATCGGCTCTGGGTTATGCTCGGGTCGACCACCACATCTTTTACAAGACGACATGCCGCAATCCAGACATCGAAAGATAGGTCTTGAAGTGATGTCTGTTCGGCCCTCACACGAGCACAGGCGAACGGTTTGCGATGCGATATTCAGGAGATGGGCCAAGTCTTGACTCCCGGTGGCGGAGAGGTCCAGGGGAAGGAAATTCAAGTTATCCTCTCCGACAATGCGCTCGCCTACAGGAAGTTCCGCATCAGCGATTTCTGCGTCTTTCATCTCCACGTCCTCAACCTCTTCGCCTGCTCCACCGTAGACAGCCCTTTCCTCCCCTTTCTTGAAAAGTCGAAGACTGACTATCATAGAAGCAACAATACAGGCGCCGACTACGGTGGTAGACATCGCATTTCCTGCAAGGTCCGCGATTTGGTCTTCAGTTTCTCGAGTCAACAATAACCTGTCAACCGGAAGACCCTGCATAGACAGCGCTTCCAATCCAACCATAGGGCCTCCTCGATTAGTGATGTAGGGAATCATAGAAGGTGTGAGGCAAGGACAAATGCCAACTTTGTTAGATCCGATTGTCCTGTCAACATTTTGCGAAAGGTTCCAAACTTGGCTGCAGTATATTCTCAACAAATTGTATCTTATATATATTGCGGGATGACTCACGTCTTGTAGGAAGGATCGATACCTTTCTTCGCGTCACGTAGGAGACTGATGTCCAATAGATCCCAAACACGCTCTACTTGTGTTACTGCCCAATCAGTCCAAGCAAAACTTAGCATCTTACAGAAACCGCCTACGAAATCGGTGAGTGACGACTCTTAATAAAAGCAGGAATTTTCCACACCTTCATCCCAAGAAGTCAAAGGACGTTTGAGACCCAACGCCTCTTCAAGACGCGCTCTTTGATGTCGAGACTCACAGCGGCTCCAGTCTGTCCGGCCCGACCGACGATCAAGGGAATTTTGTGATTCTTGAGCTTGTTTCTGGCGGGAGTGGTGGATTCGTGGATCATCAATGGGTAGTAAGAATGAATCCAACGTTGACGAGGCAGGACGTCGGAGCTTTTCGACCCATCCCTTCCACTTCTTGGGAATGGGAGAATTCTTTTGGTCGACAGCGATGAGATAAACACGCGTACGCGTATGAGGGATATAATATTGCTTTGTATCGACACGAATATGAAAAGCGCTGTAGTCGTGTTTCTCGAACTTTTCTTTGACTCGATCCCAAGGTGCGGAGCACACGTTCTCGAGAATGACGACGGGCGGCCGATGTTTTGTTACCCAACCCATCATACCGCGGAATGTACGCCCGGATTCTCCATTGGCATCAATATCCTGCTTCTCATTGTTCAGATTGGAGTAGTCGACGCATGAAGTTCCGGCTACGAGAAGATCGACGTTCCCCGGGACCGTCGCCAGAGCACCGTATGCGGTATGGCTAGATAGATAGACATATATCAATACGCGCTGCTCACTTGAGAGGGATTGAAAGCACGCACGCTTTATCATTACCTAATTCACATACGTCGCGAAAGAGCAATGGAGGATGGAAATTTCTCTCGATATACGCTTGTTTGAATGGTTCAATCTCGCAAGAGAAGACGTGTTCTATGTCCAGAGGGACGCCGTACTGTGCGCTTATGTTCTCGACAATCATATCGAGAGCAAGAAGGGGAGATTCTGTACCAGAACACATGGTGGCTACGCGGAATCTTCGCCCTGCCAGTCGAGTAGCGACGTCTTTGAGCTCCGGAGCTCGTGTGACAATGTCGCTGAACATAGCAGAGATGTCGTTCAAAGGGGGCAGATTCGAGAAGTCACCCTTCTTGACCAGCGGCGCGTCCTCTTCCTCATCAATGGCCATAGAATCATCTACGTCGTCGTCGTCAGGAGCCTTCCGGGCCTTAGCAACATGAGATCCCTTCAAGAAACCATCAAGAGTCTTCTGTTCAGGTTTGACCTTGATATCTTTCGCCATTGAGGGGAGTTGAGGGTGGAGGAAGAAAAGGATGGATTAAACAAAAGCGCGTCTGTCACACTTGTGACGTCTCGTGTACCAGCAGCTGCTGAGTGAGCTAAACAGTGACATGTTCAAAATTTCAATAGCCCTCAATTACTCGCTAAGTGCCGCAAAGGCGGCAGGACACCTTGCTTGTTTGTGCGCGCAGTGCAAAGAATTGCATGATATTAAATAAGCTTACTCTGATTGTACATATGGAATGAAGATCTACTAGGTAAATAGTAAGGAGAGTCAACTATGAAGCTGTATGTGGTCAAAGACAAAGGAGTGTTCAAAAGACTAGGTAGAACCTAAAATATATCACTTAGAGGGGGTAGGGGAAGATGGATGATAAAAGCCTGTAGGCAAGGGAAGGAGGCGGGCTGGAAAAGATGGTCAAGCACATGTTGAAGCACTAATTGGCATCCAGGAGCGGGCTACTGGTACCAAGAGAGGTGATGCAGAGGCCAAAGAAGCTCTGCTAACACTGGACATAGCTGAGCTCTGGCCTGACCAGCTACACACTTAAGAAATATGTGAATGGCATTTACAGGCGCCGCTTGGTGAGTAGACTCTTTAGTCTCTACTAGTAATAAAAGCCGAGGTGAGAGCAATAGTGAGGTCTGAAAAGAGAAGTGGTGACGACAAAGATTTTACCTGATTATTTGGTTTTGTTTGTTTTTGTTATAGTCGTGCAACCGAAGAGGATGAGTGCGAGGCTCCGAGGCTCCGTGGGAGGCTCCGAGGCGTGGGAACTGTGGTTGGCTGCACGATCCTTTGGAAGTGTGATGGGACTTCAGCGAAGCTATTAGCAACACTCCCTATACGCTATCTGGGTGTCCCAGTGAAGTTCAATAATTAAGATGGTTCCGGAGGATCGCACTGTCCGCGCGTCCGGTGGATCCGAGATTTATGCGTAATCAAGAAGGAGTAATGGTTAAAAGGGTTGTAGTAACTTTTTTATTTCAAGCTGGGGAACAATTCGAAACAAGTCTACTTAAGTACTAATTCTTGTAGCTAACCAGAGTAATAAAAATAACACATGTAAAAGTGTTAGATGAAGGAATGTATAGATGTTGACTACAAGTGAAGGACCAACCGCATCCTCTCCGGTTGCACGACTATAACAGTTTTACAGGTGTGGGAAAAAGAATTTCATTGCACGAAGGACCTTGTCAAGCAAGGTGATTTGACAAAATCTAGTCCAAATCCGACGGCCCCCCGTAAAATTCGGGCATGACTTTGACGTGTTCAACCTACCTGGGACAGCATTTGACAGAAGTTCAGCACAAGTTTCAATCAATTTTTGTTAATTTTCCAGCTCAAACTCCTCTGTTCATTGCGATACAAGAACATAAACTGTTGACATTTGTGTATGTAGTACAAGCATGACCATAATACTACACTATTCCTCCATACCATTGAAGTCCAGATTGGGGAGCTTGGCTGCCCCAGCCAAATCAGCATTGGATACATTGGCCCCCCTAGGATGGTAGGATGAACATCAGATAGAGATAGAGAGAGGACCGGCGATACAAGAAAACTTATGACACTGCTTCACGATACAGGCGAGCCATCAGCGCATGATACTTGCCTTTTCCTGATCCGTCTGTCTTCAAGATTCTTGTGCCAAGAAACATGATGTGAAGATCATACTGCTCGCTGAAGTTGGCTGATACAAACTCGCAAGAAGTACTCTCATTTAGGCCTTGTTCCCATTCCTTGAGGGCAGCAAAAATCTGCATCAACATCATTAAACTAGGGTAGGCCGTAAAGATAATGTTACCTACTGCAACCGAAACAAGGGCTAGCATTGCTTGAGGTATTTCCTTGGCATTGTCGGAGTCAACCATGGACGAAAAGGTATCTTGAAAACGACGGCCAAGCGATTTCCTGCTGTGAAAGAAGAATTTGTGGAGGACAGCGATAATGGCCGGGTGTAGGTATGGTTCACTGGTGCGGGCCATGGTGGAATCTGTCACCTGAAATCATTTCAGCAAAGTAATAGAGGACAAGAATGACACGTACCATGGCTCGGGGAAAAATGTAGTTCAAGCGAAGGAGTAGGTCACTCACAAATCTCTTGCATTGCCCGTCCTCAATTGGAACTTGATGAATACCATACAAAGACGGTACTACCTTTTGCACAACTTCCTTGACCTGGCCCCACATGTTTCCAATGCGACCAGTGACCTTGAAATAAATTAGTACATAACCAAAGACATAAAAAAAGAGCACAATACATAGTTGGTAAGGTGTTTTGCAAAACCCCTATCTTGTTCAAAACGGTGTGCAATTTGAGGGTACTTGAGACTTGTGGCAGTGGAAAGGATGCTGTTTCATGAGTCGACAAGCTGTCTGTCACTAAGAGCAAAGGTGTTTTGAAAAACGGCAAGGCCAGTGGCAAGGAGAATTGCTTCACAAAGAACATCCTTGATTGATTGCCCCTGGGCCGTCATTGAAATCATTCATTGCTGATTGGGGTAGACAAGGTGAGTGGATGCATCCCGCCTGCTATTCCAAATAACTGTGCATTAGAATCATTATTAGAGAGTAAATTGCGCTTACAAGATCAGTTTGAAAAGATTTGGAAAGGCCTCCAGGATGATCTCCTTTCGAAGCGGTAGCAGTAACAATAGTAGGGCACTGAATAATTGTGAGTAAAGGCTGATCTAGAATGAGGCCACGTACCTCAGCTGTATACTTTGCATCGCAAGACAAGCTCTGGAAAAGGAATGAATGTCAAGAACTGCTTTCATTAAAATTGTGTACTGACTTTTTTATTGCCTTAACAATCACTAACAATTGCCTTAACAATTGCCTTAACAATTGCCTTAACAATTGCCTTAACAACCATTGGAACAAATGTCTGGCACCCATGCTCAAGGTATTTCTATGACGCGTCTTGATGAGAGACATGTCAGCTTGGTAGTTGCACAAAACCCTGGCCTATGGAGGGGCTTGGGCTTTGCTCAATGCCTGAGCTACGAACACATCTCAATGAGAGATGCTTAACAATTGCCTGAACAAACACTCGAGCAAACGTCTGGCACCCATGCTCAAGGTATTTCTACGACACATCTTGATGAGAGACATGTCAGCTTGGTAGTTGCACAAAACCCTGGCCTATGGAGGGGCTTGGGCTTTGCTCAACATGAGCTACAAACGCATCTCGATGAGAGACACTCAACTGGATGGGTCAGCTGTAGACAAAGAAGCAAGAGCAGTAGAGTTGAAACACCTACCAGTATAGATTTCACTCCTGTCACCATCCTGGCACTGGACATGGACAGATAGCAAGTAAGGGGGATGTGAGAGCAATGGAGGTCTGAAAAGAGAAGTGGTGATGACGAAAATTTTACCTGATTATTTGGCTTTGTTTGTTTTACGGGTGTGGGAAAAAGAATTTCATAGCACGAAGGACCTTGTCAAGCAAGGTGACAGAGCAAGCTCAAGCAAAAAACTAGATGAGTCAGAAGCAAATGAGTACACCCTTCAAGATGTTCGGCCCTCGGGCACCTAAGGGAAAGCGTTCCAAAAAAACATAACGGTATGATTATACAGGTAACTAATCTATCCCACTAAAAGAGTCTATTGCAATCTCTGCAGCTCATCGTGAATGGAGAAACCGAGTCTGCGCTGAGTTTTTGTAGCTTTCCGACCGCCCGTTTGTCTGTGGTCAACAAGAACTTAGTCAAAAGCAATCTCAAACGAGAATCAGAGCAAGGGCAGCTTACCTTTGCTCCTGGCAAACAAAACTCTCAGGTGCACCCTCCCAATCTTCAAGTACATATTTACCTCTGACTCCTTCGTTATTTTCCCCGTTTCCAAACAGGTCGAGAGAGAGTTGAGTATGACTAACTCCCGCATAGGTCGTGGGGCACCTAGGGTTCACCAGGATCCTTGCAGGCCTAAATACAGAGTTGGGGATAGACAGTCTTCCGGTTTCAATTTCTTCAAGCGGCGGTACAACTTCACCTCCTTCTTCATCTGACATGGCATCGTAGTCTGAGCCGACGTTCGCGTCTGGATCAACAGCAGCAGCAGCAGCTTCCCGTTTCTGTTTTGCCTCTTCTACAGCAGCGGCGCGAGCTTCGTCCATAAGCGGATCTCTCTCTGCCACGTCGATAAGGTTCACATCGCGTTTCCTGTTGCCTCTTGCGGGGCTGCCACCATTAACACGATCTACCTCGTCCATTGCATCGCGCGCGCTGCGTACCCATAAGTCACGACAAAACCAAGCCTGACTGCTATCCAAACAAGGTGAGTCGGGTGTTCGCTTAGGCGGGTCCTCTGGTGTACTGAGATTGTGGAAATCAGTCCCTGCGCGGTAGGAGATGCCTTTGTAATACGACTGAGCAGGGTCAACGACGTGTGTGCCTGCTTCACAACAAAAGACTTGGAAGGGGAGGTGCTGAGCGTACCGAGAAGCGCCGACTTTGTCTCGAGGGGGTACAGCATCTGGCTTTGAGGATGATTTGGACTGTCTGAATTGATCTCCTTCAATGTCGCGCGTACGCCACCTTAGAACAAACGCAGGTTTTGGTCAATGAGGAAAGAAGGAAGAGAACACACGTACCTATCGGAGAAAATGAAGAATCCATTGTGTTCTGCCCAGTCCATTCCGCAGACCATAGCCGCGTCGTTGGCAAAACTGATTTTGATTGTTTCCAAGATATCGTTGGGACACGTAAATCCTTTCAGCCATATCACACGATGAAATTTGATCTGCCTTTTCTGCTGCAACTCTTTTAGAGGTTCTAGAGCGAGATTTCGCATATGGGCTTCCTCGAGAGGATAGTAAGCAGTGTTGGGATCCTCTGTCATCCCTGGGACCCGACGAATTCTAAAGGGAACGCCAAGCAGAGTAAGCACTGCTTCACAAAGGTCGACGAGTGTTTCAGTAGAGTCCCTAGAGTCGTAGTCCAGCATAGAGACAAAGATATTATGAGTCCCAAGCCGTTTTGCCATCTGAACGATGACAGCGAGTTGGTCCACAAGAAAATGGTCCGCGGAATGAATGACGATGGCAAAGTAGTAGAGATGGTCTTGACGAATGATATCATCCCAAGCATCTTCGCGTTTATTCTGGTTGAAAGGCCGAACAAGAGTAGGACAGAGCGCCGCAACCCATCCGTTCAGGGACAGAAGTTGATCTATAGCGCTCAGAATATGCTGAGCGTCCATGGGAGCAGTATCTTTGCTCACAATACTAGCCGCCAGTCAGCGACCTCAACTTTGGTAAAACCAAATTCACTACTCACTAAGGCAGCTGAAACCTGTCCCAATAGTCATTAATGCCATTGCGAATCACGTCTCCAAGTACTTCGTGCCTCGAGTCTCTTCCTATCCTGGACTGCAAAAATTTGTGTTTTTGAACATTCAGTGATTTGTCTGGCCGAGTAGCACGTTCAATGAAATTGTGTTCTTCAATCTGATTAGAATGCGTTGTAGTCGCGAAAGAACGCGAAGAGGATGCCGGGTCGGAAGAAGGGGAAAAGAGTGCTCTAACAAGGAAAAGGGCTGCTGCTGCGAATACCAGGCGAGATAAGTTCCGCCGCCGTAAAGAGAGTGCCATGATGGAGGCTAAAACAGCAAGATGAGACCCTCGATGTGGTGGGCGGAACGGAGGATGTAAACCGGCCTTAAGCGCCAGCTCACTTTGAATAGGTGCTTAGACTTACACTGGTATGAGCAATCACTTGAATTTTTCAAAAAGCTCTTTATAAATGCTCGCGACCTCAGTGGATTCATTAGAATTTCTCCAAATGGTCATCACATCCTACTTACGAGGTAGAAAAGTCGTGGTGCATGTATATTTTATGATAAACCTGCTTTAGTGGTTTTCGAATTCAAATTTCAATCAAATCATGGGTCATCGTATATTACACCTAAGTGCATATTGTGCCAGAGGAAAATGTCAGGGTGCGCAGATGTATGAAAGAAATACTATGAGGATATTGATGCAATGCAGGGAAACAAACGTATCCAGAATCTGAAAGTCAAAGACATTACGATATAGGTGAATCCACATCCCGAACAAAAATCCATTTGTCGCCTATCTTGCGCATCCCTCCTCCCCGCTTGTCAGATGAAGGCCCACCACTTATGGCTTTCGGAAAACCTCCTTGATGTACCCTCAGGTCTCCATCAGCATTCCAGTCCCCATTCGCGGTAGATTGCTCCTGCGATTGACTTCCTCCATAACTCATTCCGCCTTTCATTCCTACTCCCATGGACATACCCTGGGCTTCCGTATACGAATTTCCAGCGTTATCCCAGTCAGACTGATCTAACGAGTCTTGAGATATCATCGACGAATTCGCCGCGGTTCCAGCGAACATGACGAACTGCATAAGCTGCTCTGTCGTAGGCATAGTGCCATATGAATAAAGCCACATTTTTCCTAGAGATTCCCAACTCTCTGGGTTCGTGAAATTGAAAGTCGCCACGTTGAACTGCTCGATGCCTGGTGACGGTTGCGCCTGGTTCTGAGAAACCACGTTCGAAACCGAGGATGTAGACGCAGATGTAGATGGGACACTTTGTACCATGGGGGAAAGTGACTGTGTCGGGGGAGAGGCAACGCTTGTTCTCGTTTGGGCCTCATCGTGTATGTCCCCCTGTGAATCAACAGCGTCTTTCAGACTTTCGGGAGCCTGTGTTCGAACATCTCTACCAAATTCGTCTTTCTCGGTGTTACCCGCTCTAGACGGAGAGGCACCCGTATTAAATGATTCTCGCACAGTAGGAACTGGTCTCCGAGGTGGGCTATACGGCTTTATTTCTCTCCGTGCGCCATATCTACTGGGAGGACTTCTAGAGCGACTGCGTTTAGCACCTCGATCTTTGTCCCTGAAATGATCACGTTCGTCTCGTTTACCTCGCCCTTCATTCCAACGTCCACGACCCCCTCTGTATACCCTGGATGTCCCACGAACATTACGACGATAGTCGTCATCTGGATTATCATATCCTTTATGATGCGCATCCCCAGGCAGAGAACTGTAGTTCGAAGACTCATCTCCATATGGGTGAGTAGGTTTTACATCAGTGAATACTGAAACTGGACCAGTGTTAGGATACGACATATTAGGGCCTGTATGTGCTGTTTGAGTCAACTGCTGAAGCAACGCTAATTGTGCTTGTGCTACATCTATTTGGGGTCCAGTCGATTGCACTCTAGGCGTTGAGCCGGTCGAGGTCGATGCTCTGAAATTCAGGTTAGTGACGATAATCCGGCGACAGACGAAGCACATACTGGTTCGAATTTGAGGCAGCTCCAACGTTTATAGCCTGTGTTAAGAGTGCAAGGATTTTGGACTGTGGGTCTAAAGTAGGAATTTGTGCGCGCGCGGCATTCGCGGATTGAGGAAATGGTGGCGTAGTGGATGTTGGTGGAGGAGTTTTGTTGCGTGTATTCGCAGAGCTTTGAGCAGGTGCTACTCGAGGATCGGACGATATGGCAACTTTCGCAACAGGTTCTATCAAATAAACCGACAATTTCAGCAAGGCATTCTCAATTTCGCAGATATAATATAGAATGGATTGGTTCATGAAATTACTTAGCGTACGACATGAATTGTGATAAGCACCTTTTACTGTATCCTTCAAGACATCTGCTAACTGAGATAACATAGTCGAGGGGAAAGTATTTCCTTTGACCCAAATGTCAAGAATCTTCTTTGACTTTTCCTGCAAGTAGACATAATTGAACAGTCAGGACTGTTTCAGTTCGAGTACACAATTGGCCGAGAGAGCCGTAATATAATCGTATGATCAAAGTTAGAGCGAGTAACCAATGTAGCAAGCGCTGTGCCCAGAGTAGAGCACAATGTGCTACGAGACCAGGTGTATGTAGGAATTTGAAAAAGTGATTGGGCGAAATCGATCCAAAAGATCCTGATACTCTCATAGCCCGGGCTCTCCTTGAATGCGAGGGGCGGATGATTGTATAGGCGTTGAAATGAAGGCAACTAACCTTTGCTTCGGGTGTTCCAGATAAGACCATATCTTTGAAAAGTCCGTCCAGAATACCTTGCAATTTGAGCAGGAACGTTGCACAGTTTCCTTCGAGAGCGTTGATGTCACTGAAGAGGTTTTGCTTGTTGACTTGATGCTTGGCGGCTCGTGCAAGGGCATCGAAAACATATAGACTTGAAACTTTCGCGGAGGCAGACAAAGATTTGTGCGTACGGTAGAGGATAGAGACCAATTGCGTATCATCCTATTCGGCAAATCAGAGATTCATGAGGAGCATTATTCCTTTCCGAAAATTCAGCACGTACTTTCATGAGTTTCATTGCAAGCTCTGTCAGTTTCGTCATTTTCGAGGCCGATAATCGTTTAGCCTGCACTAACTCCTTTAACGTGGACTCAAACTCCTGGACATATGAGTCATAATGGAAAAAAATACAGCCTTAGAATCAATCATACCTCTATTTGGCTCATGGGGACGCGAGTGATAAGTGGAAAAAGAGCAGAGATATTCGGAGTGACGGCGGGTGACGGGAGTTGGGAAAAGGATTCAAATTTATCATGTGACTGTTTTCATCTCTTGAGCTCATGTCGTCGAGAGCCAAAATTACACTAGGAGCCGCTATAGTCCTCTCGACTCTTACAGTATGGGGAGTCCATGTTCAACAGAACCAGGAACGTGAGGTATGCTGGCAACCTTCAGCTTCACTACCCATTTAATCAAAGGTTTAGGCTATGTTTCGAGGTGTTTTGAAGGACGATGAACGGCGAATTGCAAAAATGAAGCAAAGACAGCAGGAGTTTGACGAATCTCAGAGAAAGCGCGAGTTATACGAGCGCGTCCAAGCTGTACAGGACTCAGGCAAAGAACCTAGTACTTAGTAGTGCTTGCCCAACGGACTGTTCGCCATCTTCATCTGGTCACTGTACCTCTAGCCGCTCAATATGATTTCGACAAAGGACATATTTACTCCGTCCTTGCCAAGATTGTTGGACAAATTCTTGGCCGTCGCATCTGCTATCAGTGCAGTGCAAACGTGATATGAGTTGCGGCCCGTTGTAATTTGCGACGAATCTTGAAACAAATCTTGGAAAGGTGGAAACGATCCTTCCCCTCCCGTTTGCTACTACGCTTTCGGATATTTGAATGAGGTTCTCTTACCTCGGTCCTCAGGTTCTCTTCCTGGGCTACACACAGCTTTCCCATTTATTAGAAATGTTGCCGTCGAGCGCCGTCGAGAGGCTGCTTATTGGAATTTCATCTTTGATCTCATCAATTTCGGGCCCCTAAGATGTCATTCTAAAACTCGTAATTATTTCAACGGTCGTATATAAAGACTCAACTCATGCTTCAATCAGTCAACCCCCCCTTTGGCGCCCTTGTGCTGGTCACTGTTGCAAGCAGGTCTTGATTGAGAACTGGTTTCTTGATTTTTTTCGCGTCTACCTTCGAATACTCAAGACTTCACCCAAGCTTCACCATGATGATGATGTTCAGTTTCATCTACTTCGGCTTCGCCTTGCTGCTATCTCTGCCTTTGTTCACCTCTGCTGCACCCCTGCGAGAGCGAAGGTCGAAGATGCTCAACCGCCGTACAACTTACACTCTCAGTGATACATATGCTGGGGACAGTTTCTTCGAGTAAGTATCATAGCTTCATGCGGCAATGATCAGGTTCAATACCGCATAGCGAATGGGATTTCTTCACAGATCCAGATCCTACTGAGGGAAACGTGGATTACCAGTCGAAGGAAAGCGCCACTTCAATGGGACTTGCACGGGTCGAGAACGGCGTCGCGATCATTGCTGTTGATTCTAATTCTTCCCTGCCCTTGGGAACTAATCGTGCTTCGTAAGTCTACTTTTGCGTTTCCCTGAATCAACAATTCATTGTAGCTTTCAGCGTACGCATCAGTACACAGAAAACGTACAACGGAGGTCTCTTCATTTATGATGTACCGTTCATGCCCGTGGGTTGTGGAACATGGCCTGCCATCTGGTGTGTATCTCGCTGTACTGTAAGGCTCCAGCTCAAATTTTGCCTTAGGTCAACTAGTACAGCAACCTGGCCTGACGATGGTGCGTGATGAATATTGGCTTTTCCGACTCATTATTAACTTGGATCTCCAGGAGAGATCGACATGATCGAAGGGGTTCACGAATCTACCCAAAACCAGATTACGATGCATACCAACGCTGGCTGTAGTCTTGCTACAGGGCAAGCTATCACAGGTACAGTATCTGGTACGACGTGTGAGAGCAGTGGCTCCAACAACAACGGGTGTGCCACTATGGACACTACCACGAATAGCTGGGGTCCAGCGTTCAACACCGCGGGTGGAGGAGTTTTTGCCAAACTTTGGGATGATACGGGCATCAAAATTTGGCACTTCTCTCGAGACAATATACCTGCAGATATCACATCTCAGAATCCAGATCCCTCTACATGGGGCAATCCGGTCTCGTTTCTGCCCAGCGGCGATTCGTGTAGTGTTGCAGACCATTTCAAGGACCATTCGCTGATTATCAATATCACGCTGTGTGGTCAATGGGCAGGTGCCACCTTCAGCTGTGGAGGAACATGCCAGAGTGCAGTAATGGATCCGTCCAACTTTGTCGGTCAGTATCTCTCTCTTGAGTTGTTTCTTTCGTTTCTCATTCCCATCTCTTTCAACGCAGATGCTCAATGGAAAATCAATTCAATCATGGTGTATCAACCATCTTGAAGAGTTTTGCGATGACGCGAGGTTCCTGGTTGATCGTTTGGTACTTACTGGTATGTATCAACGATCCAATAAATAGTAAACAAAAATTGCTTGTCTATCTCGTGCATCAAGAGTGAGTGTAAGCTAGACAGGGCATTGTGACGCACCGTTGCCAATAGAAATATTTCTTGAGGAGAAAGGAGGTTCTGAACATACGATGTTTTGAATGTCCCTTGTGTTTTTGTACAACTCGACGCGAGCAGACTTGACTATGATATCCAAGTACTCATAAGCCACTTTCTCAATCCTCGTCAGTAGCATGAACACCCATGCATTCCGTGAGTCACAAGATTGTGTAAGTGTATGTTAAGCAAATTAAAGAAAATGAACGACATAGTCCGGACATATTTAAAGAATGTAAGAATTACTATGAAAGAATCTGTACAATGATTATCATGGCAAGAAAGGAAGGTGGGATGGAGACTCAAGTGGTCAGAAAGTCCTGATAAATATGTGAGAGTAGATGGCGATTAGAGTCTATTGAGCTGCCTTGATTATGTCTGCGGCCTGTGATAGGTGATAGTGCATTAAACTTCGGAAATTTCCTTCCCTGTCACGTCAACACTCACCTTCTCGGCAATGGCGTAGACAGTCGCTTGGATGTGTGATCCAATTTGCATGGGGATGATACTATAATAATGCATCGTTTTAATAACATCGGTCCAACTAAATATTCAACACCGACCTTGCATCCACAATTCGAAGATTTGAGGTCCCATAAACAATCAAGTCGCTGGCAACAACCCCTCCTTCCCCAAAAGGACCAAGGGGAGCAGTGCCAACTTGATGCCACTCGGTGCCGACGTTCTGAACGATATAGCTGCGATCACAGTATCGTATCACTACTCACCCTGATAGTCATAGTCATGATGCGGTACATACTTGTTGAAATCTTCGTCATCGGAAACGTCCGCTGAAGGACTCAAGGGACCTGAGATGAAGCTCGATAGAGGGGCAGTCTGCGAAAGGTTGCGGGCCAGTTGAGCTCCTTTCACGAGGACTTCTTTGTCTGTAAATAATGGCTTGAATGGATAGGTGGCGTTGGAAAAAGTCCGAAAACTTACCAAATGAGAATTGCAGATAAGCAGTATCAATTTGGGGAGGTGCAAGAGGGTCAGTGGTGTTTATGTGCTTCAATCAGGATCAGCCTTCATCATAGCCAGTCAAAGTTGATGAAATCTCACGACTGAGCCACGACCAAAAGGCCTCTGTCAATATATCTATTAGCAATAGTTCCAAAATTCAATTTCTAACACACCGAAGCAAAGTTGGATATGTCTACAGCCTGAGTAGAAGATTCACCGAGGGCTCCTGATGTGGTATAGCTGGATGAGGTACTGACGTGAGTTAGGACGAGATATCGATATCTCACCAGCAAGAAAGAACAACTCCATTTGTGCAACTTGTCCTTGTTTTATACCATCGATCTGAAGTTGGAACTGATTGTTAATGAAGGTGCTGACATTAGCTTGATCTATTTCAATCTGAAGCTGAGCAAGAGCAGTGTCGAGTTCATCCTCTGTCCAAAACTGTTGTAAAGGGTGAAAGGAGACGGCGGACGGAGTGTAAGTGAAGAAACCAGTGTGATTTGTGATGCTTCACAAGAGACGGTTAAGAGCTAGGTCGAATTGATTTCAACGAGCGCAAGCTTACTACTGCTCTTCCTGTGTAGCGGCGAGACTTGCATTAGAAAAGAGCGCATCTGCAACATGCACTTTGAGAATACCGAGCGTGGGTCAATAATATGGTCATGACTCACTGATGGTTGGGACATCGGGATCCGCGAGCAAGAACGAGGAGATCAGCGTCAGGTGATCCTGTCGAAGTTAGGCATCACAAAAGCATGCAAACCGTGAGCATATATTCACCTGCAGGTTCTCCCCAACGTCCGAGTTAGCAATGACAACAGGGATACCCAAATCAGACAAGCGAGTTTCGTCACCAATACCAGAAAGTTCGAGTAATTGTGGGGTATGAAGGCTGCCGGTACTCAGAATAACTTCCTTGCCCGCTGAAACGGTGTAGTTGACTCCACTAGCTGTGAACTGGACGCCAGTAGCTGTGACATTTCCCGCAGTCTGAGCAAATTGAATCTTCGTTGCCTTCAACCAGAAATTTCAGTTTGGGTCCAAGCAGATGCCATTCAGGAATACTAACTTGAGCTCCAACCAGGACAGCAAGGTTCGATCTTCCGGTATTTGGTAGGAGATAATTTCGACCTGAATATGTTCTATTTCCAGTTTGAGGGTCTACACTAGCAGCGCTGTTGAAAAATCCGGTAGCATCACCGCTGTCCTGTGTTATCATGAGCACAATTTCGGGATAATAAAACACTGAAGACTCGCAGGATCAGCGTTTTTGGGAACCCCTAGAGATAACAGACTCTGAGCGTATGGACCTTCGATCGTACTGTAGTAATTGTTGTAGCCGATGGGAAGCGGACCAGATACTCCTTCACCAGACCCCGTCCCAGCCCTTGCTGTAAAGTTATAAGGAGTGTCCAAAGGCCCAGTGGTAACGTTCTCCGTCTTTTCGAAATAAGGTAACAATCCAGCCCAATCCCATCCACCATCGATTCCGAGTTGGCTCCAATTATCGTAGTCGCCTTGAGAACCGCGCTGCCAGACCATGAGGTTAAGAGCGCTGGATCCACCGATCATTTTCCCACTAGATATGCCGTTTTCAGGATAGTCGAGTACATAGGAATAAGTGGCTTACTGATTAAGTCCGACACTCCTTCCATCGAGTGCTGCCTGAGGGACAGTCTGATACGCCCAGTCATACAGAGGGTTGAACAAGGCCTGGCCGAAATAAGCTGCATGAAATAATGAGCTTGATTCGGAAATAGTTCTCCAACAGAGACAGGTCGAACCGGGGATATCGACGTCGACATCATCGAAACGAGGCTCTCCAGCTTCAACGACGCCCACATTCACGGCAGAGTCTTCAGTAAGACTTAATATCGATGAGTAAAGCTTTGAAGGGATCATATAAAAGCAATCACCGAGCAGCCAGTACAAGTCCGGCTGTTCCTCCCCCTGTGTTAATCGAACATCAGACACTATTCCTTACCATCGTGCATTTATTCATACACACCCACAATGACATAGTCAAACGAGCTCTGCGCAAAGGTAGCAGCATCAGATGTAATACCTAGCCATTAACCGGTGACCCGCCAAACTCAGAACTCAGAACTCGATGGGTTTGAAAGAGTACTTACCTGTTGATTGAGCTCGTTTCAGTGGTCTGGAGTACGATTTTCCCAGTAGTGCCGCTAAGACAATAAATATCTTATACCACATCGCATAGAAGAACCCGAGAATGAAAAAAAAGAAGGAAAAAGAGGATATACTCAGACCCTGCTATGTATATAGCCAACATTTTATACTACCGCACTAGCATCCCCGAACTCGGACGTAGTTCGGTCAATTGCTGGAATGGAACTTTTGAGCAGCAAGATAAGACTGCGTTGAAAGACATTGAGAACAGAGTAGTAGGATAAAGCTGTATTTAGACAGGTACGTCGCGGAAGTGTAGTAGGAACAGCACACAGACATAATATTGGCCAGTGCCTGCCACAATTGATGGCTAACCGAGACCGTGCGACCGGCATGTGCGAACATCAAATTCAGCAACTTTTTTTTTTTTTTTTTTTGCATTCCCGATAAATGCATGTTTTAGCTTATTTACCAGCCACAATATCGATATCTCTAGACCTCTGGAGCTCGTATAGTGCAGAAGTAAACCAGCTATCTGGGCAAGAAAACATTGAACGTACACAGGAACAACCAGGAACGTACTAGCAGAACACTTACCCCGCTTCGGAGTCCGGACTGGGCGTTTGGTTTCAAGCAACAACCAGAGTATCATTTGTCACCTGTATTAAGCTATAAGTGCGCTCACTGATTGATGAATTTGACCACTGCATGCAATTTCGATCTATTTCGATGCTGTACCGATATTTATTTTATTGAACGACCTACTAAAACCATCGGTCCCTGTGCCTAAATCACAGTGACAGAGCAACAACGCATCACACATACAAGCCTCGGGAGCAACCTTCAGACTCCAGCGTTTTATTGTCACTGGTGTTATGACAGCGCGGAAAATCTCTGAATCTATGGTTCAATCGCGAGTAGTTTACAAGACAGTTTGAAGCACTCAAAGGCACTGGCAGGCACTGGCCCGGTATCAAGAGACAGGAGTCAAAATCTATCGGAGCTGGACATGGGCACCGGGTTGGTGGAACTTCTTCAGCGGTAAGTATGCGATGCGCCGAGCACAGGGTGTGGTAATATTCAATTCCGCTTGATCTGTGTCTCTATATGCTGAGCTTTCTGTCTGAACGAATGACGTTCTTAGCTCGCAGTCATCAAAACTTTCTGCATATACATGAGCACGGACAAAACATATATCATGAGCACGGTACACAAAAACTTTGCGAGGGGATCGACCAAGAGCCATGGGATCCTCATACATGAAGATGATTCAATGGGTGTCCCAGGGAAAAGAAAATGACGATTATCACGCCATCTCCCGATGCTCCCCTCCGTATTATTGTACCTGCCGCTCCTCAAGGCTGTAAGGCTGATTTCCCTTCATTAGAGGAAGTGGAACCAGTTCAAAGAAAATCGCTATCGAGCTTTGCCAACCACGGTCTCTCGAACTTGCTTCATTGTAATCTCAACTTCGTTTGCAAACACATACGTCCAATCACGCAAACACCGGATAAGGCTACTAGCATCATGTAGTTTCTTTCTAGGGTTTATCTATGAAATGCGTTGCCACTTCCAGCCGTACCACCATTCTGGCACTTCACCTTCCCAAGGATCACTGACTTCGAGATGGTCAGATATTGAATAGACCTTCCATGTAAGCATCATGTCTGAACAATAATCACTATGGCCTCTGAAAAAAATTAATTCTCACATTCTTGCGCATTCAAATGGGCAGAATTGTGGAAGCGTCAACGTTCTTGATTTTAAGATTTTAATATACCAAATTATCTTTAACAGGAACACCACGGAACACAGCTCAGCATTCCCGACAACTTGAACAAATAGGCTAAGTAAGCTCCCAGTCCTTCGTGAAGGAGTGGCGAGCGATGATAAGGTGCAGTGGGTGGCTGGTGTATGATTCGAGTACTCGTAGGCTCAAAGAGTGACGGGAACACAGCCGATGGAGATAAGTCCACCTGAAAACAGTGTTAGGACCAGAAAAATATTTCAAGTAAGAGGGCCTCAACATACCGTGGCTGTTGTCCTCACAGCAAACAGCCTGCGCGGAGCTGTAGACAGTCCAGTGAGCACAAACCATACACCGCACAGTATGCAAAAAAAAACTTACCAGCTGCTCGAAGTGCCAATGACAGTGACGGGAGAGCAGGTGAGGCCAACAAGGACGCTCAAATCTTGGAGGACGATACCAAGACCCCCAAGAACGCCCGCAGCAGCGCTGCTAGAGGCAGGCTCAACGGATTGGCAGCATTGAACGGGGCCGGTGCTGCAGGTATCGCGAGAAGTGGGTGTGGCGACCGCAAGGGTAGCAAGAGCGGCAGAGACGAAGGCGAGTTTGAACTGCATGATATAGAAAAGAGTACTTGAACTACGACTGGTGGCTGTTCGAGATGGAGAATGTTGAGGATAGCGACCTAGCTTTTATACCTTTTTCCTCGTGGGCTCACACCCTTCCCAGCTCTCCGCCTCTCCTAGAGAGCTTGACATTGGTCACACGTATACTCGTAAAGCGCGGCACATAGAATGATCACGAAACACGAACCGGGCGATATACCTTCAATCAATCCTCACAAAAGCACCATGGTCGTCAGATCTTTGTCAAATAAACCAGCATTGAATACTAGAAGAGAATGCGTACACACAGTCAAAATTCAAAGCCGGTCAAGACAGGATGGGGTCGTGACGATATTTTGAACGATATTCGTAAGTAGGACCTGTCAAACCTATGTAAAACTCTTGTGTTCAAATTGTCGGAACCGAAGCATTCAGATTGAATTCTCTGCTTCACTGATACCCGTCTACCCTGCAGTATGCACCTGTGAAGGAGTTAGGATTTGTCCAGTTGCCTTTCTGGTATAAACTTTTAGAGGATTTACATTTCCATGGGGTAATAAAACCTCGGAAGGAAGTTTGTTGTATTATGTGACATGTGCTGGATGCCGGTTCCACAGACTTCAAGGGTAGCGAGCACCATCATCTCCGGTGTAATTGTTAACATCAGTCAAAACCCACTAAAAGACTGAACGCTGAAGCTCATGTACAGATATGTGGTCGGGGAAGAGAAGTGAAAGTCGAGACTTGAGGGGAGCGTCTGATCACGAAAAAAAAAACAGGTTTGAAGAGGTGGAACTTGAGTGTCACTCTTACATAAACGCTTTGTGTTGGACTCACTCAGGTTCTTGCGTGCAGCGTCGGATGCTGTTAATTGCATCATGACGTGTGACTCTGGGCCCAGGATGAACTTGAGCTATATCTATAATGACCGGCGAGGAGAGGAAAGAGAGAAGAACTAGCCACAGGTTTGAGGACAGACAAACGTTGGTTTAATCGCTGAAGCTCGCTCGGGCCACCGAAGGCACGGGCAAAGTACTTGAGCAGCTGAACTACAAAAAATAAGTGGGAAGCGGTAAGAGTGGGGCAAAGAAAAAGCCTCATTGAGGCAATCGAACTACAAGCGAGATACGAGAAGGAGATAGGCAATCTAACGCAGTGAGCAGCATTACACCGCCATCCAACGGAGCGACACGCAACGAGAACAAGGTCAAAAGCACAAGGGCCCCAAAGTTGCCGACGCGTGGAAACGAAGGACATACACGTGCTCGTCTCGGCCAAGCAATGCGAGGAATGGGGGAGGCCAAGAAGATATCGTATGACCAAGATCGACTGAGCGCAAAGAAACACTCGCTTGCGACGGCTGGTAAGCGCTGCGGCCATAAAATTGCTGGTGGTGGATAACTCGTAGATTATACTAGCAGTGAAAGCACCGGGAGAGCTTTGGCGGGTGAACCTATTATTGCGCCCAAATAAAAAGGGAAAAATTATCAGCGATCTGACGCCTCCCCTGCATACACATCCGCTCTGAATAGAGAGCGACTGAGGCGATTAAATACAATCACTGCACATTTCGTCTTATACATACAACAAGTCAAGGGCGTAGAACATTCAGCCTGCTGTCCCATGAGCAGGTTGCCAACAGGCCTTCATCGTACAAGGACCAAGCACATCCAACGACAAATTCGGTGTGGGCATCGTGTATATAGCGCAGCGGAGGCTGAGGCCCCATCGGTATAGTGTTCCAACTGAAAAGGTATTCAGTCATTGAATAGCTCGCTCAAAGTTTTAGCTTCACATTCTGCACGTCATATCATAGCTTGCGGTGGCCAACAGGTCTGCTTGGTGTGGGCTCCACTGCAATTTTCTCACTGCGTATTCATGCCCAGGCAGTGAACATTCGCAGGTTCCTCCGACTTGAGAATCTCCCATTTTTACCATGCGACAATCCCAAACTTTCACCATCCGGTCCACACTACCGCTTGCAAGCACCAAAGGGCGATATTTATTCCAATCCAATGTCAAAACCTCACTTGCGGACGCTGGAACCGTGAGTACAGCAGCAGAGAGTGGGTTGGTAAACGTGTTAGTGCTCGGACCTGTCGCGTACGCAGGCGAACGGAGGTCGAATATCTTTAGAGTGCCATCAGTGGAGCAGGTGGATATAAGTTCGGGTTGATGCGGGGAAAAGAGTGCTTGATAAACACAAGACTGGTGCGCTTGTAATGTCAAGATGGATCGTGGTCTATCAGGTTTCCACTTGAAACAGTAATCGATGAGGTTTCTAAAAACATCAAGCGACAAAAACGCATACAATCTTGACTGTCCCATCCCAAGATGACGATACAAATGTATCTTTTTGGATGTTTGACCAATCTATTGAGAACACTTCTTTGGTATGCTCCTGCCAGACACCGATAGCGAGATTCTACATGCGCATCAGCCTGGAAAGAAACTATCACACATCAAGGGCATCGCACATCGAGCGTGACATCCCATAACCGTATGGATCCATCTCCAGACGCTGTCACAACGTGATTTTCGTGAGCCTCGGACCAGGCCAGATCATAGAGACCATCTTGCGATTCAAAACTACCATGCTGAGCTCGTTGGTGAAAGGTTAAGGCGGATCAACGCACAATTTATCAAGCTTGAGCGTTGGTAAACCACCTGGTCCTGGAACAAGAGAAACGATATGAAGACGACCGTTTCCAACAAGACCAAAGTTGGCTGAAGACGCGAGTGCTAATCTAGAATTAAAGAAAGGCGACCATGCAAGAGAATAATGAGCAAATCCTGGGGTCTGTAGGACTGCAGGAGGGTTCATCGAGAAGAAGGTCCATGTTGCGGGAAATGATGGGTGATTATGAAGCCGAACTTTGACCCCGACAGTCATTCACATGCGAGTTTCCGTACCCAATATTCCCCAGTCTCTTCTCTCAGTGAACCAGTCAGCAAACCGAGTATCTCTCGCAGAAGCCATTGAGCGTGTTTCGGCTTTTCTAGCAGTAGGAAATATTACCTTAATTACCGGCGCCGGAGTAAGCGTTGACTCTGGAATACGAGCGTACCGCGGACGCGATGGCCGATACATGAATCCGAATTACAAGTAACTCATTTGTTACATGCTCTTGGTAGTAGGCGACTGAAGCGAATCTAGACCTATTTTCTACCATGAACTCGTGGACGAGACTGAGAAAGGCCAATCATTTCGGTGCGTGATCATTTCTGTGTGCGATTCATTGAGCATTGAAGCCTGCTCAGGCAGAGATATTGGCTGCGATCATATCTAGGATATCCTTCTGTGCGAGAAGCCCTTCCGAATACTACGCATTATGCCATTGCAGCTTTGCAGTACGCTGGCGTCATTCCTCGTCTAATAACACAGGTTTGCTTAACTCTCAAACCACACAGGATGATTGACTGACGCGTCATCTACTCAGAACGTAGATGGTCTGCACCATGCTGCCCTATCGATAGTACATCCCAGCCCGGTCATGGTTCAAGAGTCCATTCTCGAATTACACGGCACTCTACACGTCAGCCCCTCTGTGCTAATTGATCTTCGATGCAGAAGTTGACCCTTGCTCTGCTACCAATCATGATCATAGCGTGTAAGATGTAAACACGGACATCTTACGGAAAGAGCCGTGTTCCAGGACTTGCTTTCCGCTGCCAATCCGAAGTGGAAGGATTTCGCAGATACAATCCAGAAGGAGGGTGGTGCACTTCGAACAAATCCAGACGGTGATGTACGCCTTTGAGATGATTTCTCTTTCCAAAGGAAGGTTAGCGCTGAATCCTCTAGATCTTCTCCTCAGGTTGCAATCGAACATTTGGGAATATCATACGACGACTTTGTGATACCCGAATGCCCTACTTGTCTGCTAGAGAATAGACATAATAATGTGGTCTGTATTGTTGCTGCCCTTCTATCGCAATCGAGCTCAACACGGGATACTTTGATAGCACAAACCTGATCTCGTATTTTTCGGAGAGTCCATCACAGAGTATGTGAAGAAGCGGTCGTACGTTGATGTTCTAATATTTCGTGTTCTTCAAATCACACCTTGTTTTGCAGATACCTAGATATCGAAAATAGCGACCGAGTTCTCCTTATTGGAACAACGCTGGCCACTTATTCTGCTTTCAGGTTTGTGCTTTCTTTGCATACCATCCCACACTGATATCTTAATGACATGCAGGCTGTTAAAACACGCCACTGAACTCAGAAAACCCGTTCTAATGATTAATGTCGGGCCCTCGAGAGCAGATGACGTTCAGGGAGTGCAGAAACTGGAGATTGCCAGCGGTGACATTATGCGCGACGTCGTCCGCAATGTTCTGTAGGTGTGATTGTCTCCATATGATTGAAACTTCTAAAGTATAGTCATATCAGTGGAATTCGTGGTGTTATTGACTCTCTAGTCGAAGAAATGTTATCCAGTGGAATAAGAAAGCCTCCACCCAAGGACGACGATGAAGCTGTGGGTCAACAACAGTGACCATTGACCAGAATGATCTTAGAATTGTGCAAGATGATTATGATTACCATTTATCTAGAGTGAAAACACGGTGTTATAGAGATATTAGTCCGAGAGAAGAACACTGATGCGCAGTACGAGTATACAAGGGCATTAAGATGCACGAAAAACTAATTTAGAGTGCCAGAGGCGATGCGAGATACGATACACAGGACGCAGGTCAGACATGTGGTACGCGGGCAAGGTGCGAACATAATGATACATTGAATCTGAAGACGAAAAAGGCGAGGAATATAACGCAGCTGAGTTCGCATCCACGACCAAAGAAGAAGAATAACAAATGCGATGCTTTTGACAAGACATGATGCATAAGGCCTGATGCGAGGGAAAAATTGCTGGAAGTGCGGGATGGAGTTGCCTAACGGAAATAAAAAAGCTGTTGAAGTCCGGACGATATCGGTGAAGCAAGTTGATTCGTGAGGCAAGCTATGCATGATGGCTGGAAGAACTCCGCATAGGTTCCTCTTTCGTACTAGACTGAGCTCTCGTGGCTCTAGATCGAAGAGCCTTCGAGCCCTCGACCTCTGTCATAAACTCAGTTTTGACTGAACCAGCATCTGAATCGGCTCCGTCTTCAGAGCCGTGTTCTGTCGAGGATGCAGGTCCCGTAATAAATTCGGGCATCCGAAGTTCAGACCACTTCCAATTACGCCAGTCAATATGAGTATCGGGAGTCTCTGGAGAAATAGGTGGGAGGCGAATGCGAATGCCATGCGCGCGTGCAAAATACTGCTCAGTGAGGAGATCGCGTTTCCCGGATGTGCGAATAGGAACACGGCGAGGGGGAAGCTCGGATTCCTCAGTGCTGCTGACATCGACATCACCTTCTTCGTCAGAGGTCAAGGGCGGGGTACTGATAGGCGTAAGAGATGATACGGATGATGAGGCGGAGGGAGGTCTCTGTGGCGACAAAAAGAAAGACAAAGCCTCTGAGCGAGCAGGTTCTGAGAATAAATAACGCCATGAAGCCACGCACTTTTGCTTTACGATTTAATTTCGGTTTGGATTTGGATTTTGTTTGCACTACAGCTGGCTGGCGTGGAGAAGATTGTCCGATGTCTGGATTGTCTTTTATGTTGCCAGCTCTCTTACAACGCTGCTTATGCATGAGCCAGTGGTGATTATCATAGAGGCTCTTGGTGGAGAGCCTAACAAGATGCCCACAGCCTAGACAGTTGACAGAGACAGTTGATACGTCGGCGGTCCAGGGATCATCCTCGAGTCTCTTCTTCCGAGCCGCAGCTGGGCGTTTGAGGATCTCGACCGGCGCGCTGAGTGGCAGATTAGGAGATTGAGTGGGTAAAGACAGCGAGCGACATGAATTTACCTGGCATTATGCAGATTATTAACTCTATAGAGTCATAAGTCAGATTCAGGTGGGATCAGAAAGAACTTAGACGCGGCACTGACATCGAAGGGGAAAGTTCGGATTGACTGGAGATTGAAGAGCTAGAGGAAGCTGAAGACTGGGGAGGAAATCAGCATGAAATTGGCTCGCTCGGGTTGCATTTTTGTGGAGGGGAAGCGACGAACCGCGGTATTTTGCATTTCAGAGATGGTGGTAGGTTGCAAGCGTGTTTGCCACAGGATTATTATAAAAAGGAGTGTTCTAAGCACTCGACGTGGACAAGGTGAGGGTGTTATGGAAACACTTCAAGTCACACAAAGGCGCATACGGTGAGTCGCGCAAGTAGATGGTGAGAGTTTGCTGAAGCGATGCCACTGAAGAAAGTGTGGCTCCAACGGCAAAGTCCCGTGCACGAGTAAACAATGCGTCCAAATGTCTTTCTTTCTTAGGTATATCTAGGCAACAAAGAACAGATACATATAAGCAAATTCCTACGAGATAGCTGAAGAATTTAAAAATAAGAAATTTGGAAAAAGAATGTACAGAATGTTGAAAGAGGGTATCGACCAATACACGAGAATTAGGAAGCTGATGCCGACGCGTCCTTGCTCAAACTCTCCTTAAAACCACGTACAAAGGATTTAAAAGGCATCATAAACCATCCAAGTACTCCAGGTTCTTTGTCTGGCGCGACATAATCCTCAGTGCGAGGTCGATTCTTGGGCCTAGTGTCAGGATCATCTTGAGGGAGTTCCACTTCGGAGTCGTCAAGACGTCGCTTCACGCCTTTCGAGACGGTGTCTTCTGGCGACACCACTGTTGATGTAGACCCAACAGACTCAGGAGTTTTTGCTTCTTGCGTGGGAAACGGTATGCTGCTCGACTTGTCAGATTCTTCTTTGGATCTAAGAATTAAGCATTTTAAATTTAGTGAATTAGCTCGCCTGACTTGCGATAACAGAGATGAGAAGTCCTCACTCAGTTTCAGGGCAGTTCGTTTTGTGTTCATCCCATTGGGTGAGATTGTAATCCACGTTACTCATGAGCGCTACTGTGGTATTACAGGCGGCACATATGACATGGTTGACGCCGAACGATTGAACTCGCTTATCGTTCACAAGGTTGAGCTTCCGTTCAGCTGTAGCTACCCTGGAACTTGGGCTAAAAGAAGCTCAGCCAGGTACAGGAAAACAGGAATTGAATAAACGCACACAGGAACACAGCAACTCCTACTATGTGACTTCCAGTTACCAAGGTCATACCTGGAACCGCTGAGACGAATCCAAGAATTACATCTTTTGCAAAGAACTCGATCCGTTTGGGCTTCTTGGACGTTCGGATCTGCGAAAAGGATACTTTTGCGTTCTTCCTCTGTCTTGTGAGTACGAGGCGTGCAAGCCACTTCATCTGCACCGTCGGGACTGGCCTGATGCCTTCAGGAAAAGGTCAGGCTGACGAAAGAGTAACAATTTACAAAACACGCACTCTACAGCAGGCCTGAGATCGCATTTACTGCGATGATTCTCCCATGGACGCACGTTGTATGTCGTCCGCTTGCCTAATGGCACGTACTTTTGACATCGAAGGCATTTGACCTGGTTAGGTTCGAGCGAACCACACTCGGGCTGATTTTTAAAATACTCGATACGTTCATCTTCACTGCGACGAACACGACTGACACTGATGATTGAATCTGCGACAGAGGCACCATCATCGAAATCGGATTCGGAAGGGGCGATTTGCCTAGAGGAGACGTGAGCTAAACAGATGGACAGTGGCCGAAAGGCAAGAGACAGACTGCTGCGATATGGAGGATATCGGTTTGTGTCCTCGGACGGACGCAGGCTTCTTCTGAGTTGAGGGAGGTGTTACACTGTCCGATAGTTTGACGAGTTTAAGCGAAGCTGCAGATGATTTGTTGCGGACATGGCCCTTCGTTCTCTTGACGGATGCGTTATCCGGAAAGTCCGAGTCGATGCGGGGGCGCTTTTCAGGCCCATTGGAACTGCGATATGATACTGAGTTCGATATTCATTTGGATTTGAGCACAGGGATTTACCGCGACACGACTGGGGCTACACTGTCTGGTGGCTATAACATCGTGAGGATCTCATGGACTTCACAAACGAACGATCCACTCACCCTCATATCCGATAATTTCTTGCTCGTGGTTGGGGAACTTTTGATACTAACAGGTTTGGCAACTGTATCTTCGTTGTCAGTCTGACTACTATCCGATTCCGGAGCTGACTGGGTCCTATAAATTATGGAGGATGAGTACGGGCACGCCTCATGAAGCTTCAACACGCACTCGGTGTCCTGGAAGAGATCTCTTTTTCTCTATGGATACCCGTCAACGCGCAATGATTATTTTTGGGGTGATTTCTTGCCTTCTGTTTGCGAGAATACGTGAAATTTACAGGTCTGATAGTTAGGTTGAGCACGAAGTAAGTGACAGAGTAGCACAAAAGACCTTGGAGAGCTTTGTGAAGGAGTGTTCATAGTTTGTTAATGTATAGAAAGAAAGGAAAGTTTGATGTATGAGTAGTAGGATTGGGCGTCTAGTCAACAATGAAGACACCACGTGCAACCAAGGAGTCTCATACTCATAATGTACACACATTCAGAAAAAAATACTTTGCTCATTAGCTCAGGTATTTATGTACATGCCCTGTGTACCATAGACAAAACTAGAGCACCAGCTCAAAAGCCCTAAGGAGTAGAAGTGATCGAGTGAAGCGTAGTACCAGAAAACGCGAAAAATGATGAGAGTCATGACAATGAATGGGAATTGGTAGAATTGAATAAATAGGTTGAAAATAAGTCCAACACGTTGCACCATGGGATGCAACCTAGAGTGCAGGCTAGCGATGCAAATGCTGGTAATAAAAGTTTCAAATCGTATGGTTCGTTAAGACTGATAGGTGGCAACGTAGTTGATTGACCATTGAGCGTCTGTCAAGACAGTTGAGGTTCAGCAATGATGAAGTTTACACAATAGTAAACTCACTATCGAAATTCGAAGCGACCGCAACAGTGTCCGCACAAGTACCCGAGCAACCAGACGAGCTGAATGCTGATTCAGTCCATCCTCCACATACATCAGTATTGATCGTGATGGTGTGGTCAGAGAAATGGGAACCGATGTCACAACCACTGTTGCTGAAAAGAGCAGCAGGGTTACCCCAGGAGGAAGGGTTTGGCGTTTTGTTGGTAATATCGGAAGGAATATGAGCACGCGAGAAGAACCACATTTGGATAGCTTCGTTGGTCCATTCCATGGCGTCTACGCGCGAAAATGAGCATGGTAATGAAACTGCAATCATCTAGTTATACCCACAGACACCTCCTCCTTGCTGGTTGAATCCTTTCCCGTATGAGCGCGCATCGCTATCGATGTAAGTACAGCCTGTGTTGCTGGAGGCAGAGGAAGCGCATTGGAGGTTCCCAATAGTGCTGTTGCTACTGACGAGACTGGAGAGGGTAGACTGAATCGCGCAATCATCACCGCTGTGGAGGGTTATTTGATTGTGCGTGTTTAAGTTGACACCTTCAATGATGTCAATCTGCAAATGGATAGAGAATAGTTGAATAATCATTAATCGCCAGTTGATATCTATGAAACCAACCTCGCCTTGATTCGGCCAGTTGGGACCAACAGTCCTGTGAAAGAGGTGCACTGAGATGAAGCAACCTCTGGTAAGAGTTGTACTCACCAGAAAGCAGGCCAAGTAGCGCAACCATAAGGCATGGCATAGAAATCAGCAATGAAAAGACCTCCGTTGTAACTTTTGGTGGTGGCGATACGGACACTAAAGCTCGTGTCAAGTAAGAGCGAGAACCAGTCCAAATATAACATACGAGTCGCGATATTGGCCAGAGGTCAGCGTTGTGGTGTTATCCACTTTGAGAATAGTGGTACCATCCTCTTGGACGTATGCAAGACCTTTAGATTGCGCGTCTGCAGAGCTCTGGTAGTTCACTAATCCTGCAGTCGGGTCGGTATCATCGAAGAAAGTCCACAGTGACGAATTGCTAAAAGCGCGTGCATAAGTCAATAAGGTCGTGTAAAATGGAATGAATACACGCACAGGAATGATTGGCCTTGATAGAAATCTTCCAGAACATAGGTCGTAGTTGTATTACGGGCCTTCAGTGCTGCGCGACGATGCTGTTGACCAAAAGATCGAGTCCTGTGGCCCGCCAGTGATAAAAGAGGCAAAGAGAGCAGGAAGCTTGAGAGGAAGTGCATTGCGAGCAACCGACAAGAAGGTAAAATGAAAGGAAAGTGGTGATAAAACCAAGGAAGGAATGAGATTCTTGTCTGGAGAACGGGCTGAAGGGAACAAGAAAGAGACAAATTTAGGTGGGAAAGGCGACCACAAGGCCATGAATCTTTTATACTTCGACTCGGAATATGTTGTAACATGCCACAAAAGGCAACCCTGCCAACGGTTGGTCCGTGTTATGACCGACGGCGATGGTTCCGCAGTTGAGGCAATGATGCTGAAAAAGTCTTTTAGCATCAAGAAAACGAGCACACTGATATGAGCCTTTGAACTTCAACTTCAACATTGAAGACGATGAGCAAAAACATTTACTGACTGTCGGGCTTTGAATTTACCACGATCGGTAATTGAGGTCGGTCAAAGCTAGATTTCCCGAGAAAACGGAGACCTTTGTTCGCCTTTGTTCGAGAAATATTAATTAAATCTCATACACACATTTATAATAAAGGCAAAAATACTTCGTACAGTCATGAATGTACCAGTTCTTTTTTTAAGTGCCGTATAAAATTTTTGTCTTCACCCTGTGCAAACCTCTTGCCGCGTTTACTTACTGCAGGCTAGAATGCGAGGAACCCCCTGAAAAGAATATCAAGCGTAAAGGCTCATTGGTTTGTGCGTTGATGAACGCTAAAGCATCTGGCCATATCTGTAATGAATCGTCTCGAACTTCAGACACAATTCCAAGTCTGACCGGGTACATGAAATGCAACCGTTTCCCAAATGGAATTGGAGTTACCGTACATCGTAGCTTGTCCGTTGTGATTTGAGGACTCACGAGAAACTTAGTGTCATATGTTAAGGGTAGGACAAACAGCTTGAATTCTTACAGAAGAAAGAGACTGACATGACCGATGAATATCGTGACTTCTCGATAGGCACAAGAGATAGCAGCACACTCTGAAGTCATATCATGCATTACACTGGATTGATCTGAATATTCACATACTTAGAAACAAACAAACCATATACTGCGTGAGACTAGCCCAAACAGATCATTGGCTTCGTTTCTCTGTCGACGCTACACGCTGCCTGTCCCACTCGGCCTTCCATCTCTTCCAATCACCTTCACGCCCTCCATCAGGCCAAATAGCCCATCCGTCTCGGATCTGAAGCCACGTAGAAATAGGATTTGATACAAGAAACGCTTTTAATTGTCCCAGGGGTGAATTCGGACGAAGTCTAGGAATTAGTTCAAAACACCCATAGCAGGCAGCTCCGCAAACGACACCGATCCCGTATCCCCATAAAATTTGGTATGGAGTATGATATTGTAGGTGGTACCTAGCACCGTTTTGAGAGACGGAATCATGATTGATTCTGCCACGTACTGACCTCGAATATGCTACTGACAGCCCCCACGCTGATACGGCTACATATACAATAATACGCCATGTTTGATCGAGGAATGAGGATCCAGTCGAACCAAAACGATGACGGAAATAGAGATGACATATGAGGAACGTTGAGAAATATCCCATATACTGACTGTGGCTACTCGGGAAACCATAGCCATTTCCTAAGCTACCTAGGATGGTAGGGTCGTAGCATTAGCTGTTGGACATTATCAGACTGCAAAGACACACACCATCTGGTCTGTCCTCTTTGTAAAGCCGCTTCAAAATCCAGTTGAAGCCTTCGTTCGCGAATTGACCAGCCCACATAATGATTACGAGGAATTCGCGTGTTTGTACAGCTAGAGATGCATAGGCTGCCTTTGTACTCTGTTAAGCTCTCACACACCATTACCATCACTGTATTTACCATCAGTAATATCGGACTTAGAGTCACCAAAGCCAGGGCAAGTGATAAAAGAGAATCATCATCGTCTAGTGAGATGGAGGAACCGTCAAGGACAGAAGTCGAACAGTACGAGACAGCGCACATAGAACGTGTGTGAGGTCCAAAGACGTTTGTGGGCCCCGATTGGCAGAATGAGAGCCAAACATTCCTCAGCGACAGAAAGGGCGATGAACGTTGCAGTCAAGAACGCGTAGCACGTGCTCGAATGCATATAAGGGTCTCTCCACTGAATTTCATTCTTTCGACCTTGAATTGTATCATCGATGTCATTCCCAATCAAGGAGATCCCGACGAAGCCCTTTGACGGCCAAAAGCCTGGTACTTCTGGGCTTAGGAAAAGGTAAACAGCGCGTATGTTCCTCTTGGATACCTGAGATATTTATCGTCAACGCAGAGTCAAGGTTTTTCAGCAGCAAGTCAGTATTCGATCTTCCGTGTTAGATAGCCACAAGCTAATGTTATATGATAGCACTATACCGAAAACTTCATACAATCCATCTTTGACTCGATAGAGCCCAAGGGTGTGACGCTGGTCATCGGTGGAGATGGTCGTTTCTTCTCGCCGGAAACAGTCCAGACGATCCTCAAGATCGGCTCAGCAAACGGTGTTGCCAAATTTATTATCGGGAAAGACTCCATCTTGTCTACACCTGCCGCTTCCAATATCATCAGAAAATACAAAGCATACGGTGGTATTCTTTTGACTGCTAGTCACAACCCTGGCGGTCCTGATAACGATTTTGGAATCAAGTACAACGTCTCAAATGGTGGCCCCGCTCCTGAGAATGTTACCAACAAGATGTACGAGAAAACAAAGACAATTTCCTCATACAAGATTATCGAGGCTCCTGCTGTAAAGTTCTCTCGACGACTTTGCCGATGGTATCCTGACTTAGTTCGATGTCCAGGTCGATCTTTCTAAAATCGGTGAAACTTCATATGGACCTTCAAAAATTTCTATAATCGATTCGGTAGCTGACTACGTCACTCTCCTCGAAGAAATCTTCGACTTTCCCCTCATCAAAAACTTCCTCTTCTCTCATGCCGACGAATACAAGGTCCTTTTCGACGGACTCCACGGTGTAACCGGTCCTTACGCGTCCAAGATCCTCGTCGACACGCTCGGACTGCCACCGTCTTCTGTACAAAACTGTGTGCCGCTACCTGACTTTGGCGGAGGGCACCCAGATCCCAACTTGACCTATGCTCACACTCTTGTCGAAGCTGTGGAGAAGAACAACATTGCATTTGGTGCTGCCAGCGACGGCGATGGTGATCGTAACATGATCTACGGAAAGGGCGCGTTTGTGACACCTTCAGACTCTGTCGCTATAATCGCAGATTGGGCTGATGTTATTCCCTACTTCAAGAAGGGTGGCGTGAAAGGTCTTGCTAGGAGTATGCCTACTAGTAAAGCCATTGACCTTGTTGCCCAGAAGAAAGGTCTGGAGTACTTTGAGGTTCCTACAGGTGAGTTTGCAGCGATGATCTACCCTGATAGGAAATGATTGATCGCAACTTTGCAGGGTGGAAGTTCTTCGGTAACCTTATGGATGCTGGAAGACTCTCTATCTGCGGTGAAGAATCCTTTGGGACTGGCTCCGACCACATTCGTGAGAAGGATGGTCTATGGGCTATCATGGGTGAGGTTACGACTTTCACTAATCTCATGACGACTCACTTTTCGCCACAGCTTGGTTGAACATCATCGCAGCTGCCAATGCGAAATCACCCAACAAGCTCGTTGGCATCAACGACCTGCTCGCCGCCCACTACGAAACCTACGGCCGATCTTACTTCAGCCGATACGACTACGAGGAAGTACCTTCGGAGGGTGCCAACGCCATGGTCACCGCCATCAACGACGCGCTCAAAAACAACTCCCTCACCAAGACTACACATACCTCTGCATCCACCGGTGGAAAGTTCACCATCTCCGGTATATACAACTTTGAATACAAAGACCCGATCGACCACTCTGTGTCCAGCAACCAGGGTCAGGTCATCACGTTCTCAGATGGTTCGAGAGTTGTCTTCCGGTTGAGTGGGACTGGAAGCCAGGGAGCGACGGTGAGAATGTATGTCGAGAGATATGTTGCGCCTGAGGCTGGTACGGCTGCCCTTAATGGTGACACAGCGGAGGGACTGAAGGGACTGATTGAGGTGGCGTTGGAGATAAGCAAGTTGAAACATTTCCTTGGAAGAGAAAAACCCACTGTCATTACAGTAAGAAATTCCCTCGCGCGTTCATATTTTTTTCGTGCTAACAGTGGTTGCTGCAGTAAATTCGCCAAGCACCAGTAAGAAATAAGAACAAGTCGGATTCTTCCCTGTACCATCGAAATTTATCTATGTAGAGTTGTTTGGAAGGGAAAGTAATGCAGAATCTGTCTCATTGACTCGATATATTCGAGGCCCAGCAAATGTACACATTCGTAACTTACAATTTTCCTTTATCGCCTTGAGTCTCTTCACCGAAAATCTCTGAAAATGATTTTCCAATTTCGCCCAGCATATCTTGTGTGACCAAACCTCGTCCTTGCTTCTGAAATGCAAGTCGGCTAGTATTCCGAGTGACCATACTTCCGGCCACTGCAGCTAATAAGGGCATCCTGGAAGCAGCTATTTTTCCGTCGCTGAACACTATGTTAGCACATACTACCTGTGGTAGGATGAATAAAAGTTCACCCAAATGCGCCGTCTTCATAGCATTTCCCGAATGCCAAGAACGTTCCGACTGCACCACTCAAGATATCTCCTTGACCTCCACATCGTTTCAATCCTCCCTCCACGTCAACTTCAACGATCTCCTTCGTTTTCTCCTTCGCCTCATCTTGCAAGTGACTTTTCTCTGTATCCGCTGCATCTCCTGTGGTATCAATAGCAATGATATCTTTAGCTCCCTTCTGCAAGATTGCAACACCTCCAAGCCCTTTAGAAATCACTTCTGCACGTTTATCCGGCGGAGTGCTTGGGTCGACACCTACGTACTCTGAAAGACGTTTAAATTCCACGACATTTGGGGTCAGCACTACGCGCCGGTAGCCTTTGATCAGCTCGGGCTCTTTTCCGATGAGAAATAACGCGTCTGCGTCGAGAACGAGAAACATTCCACTTTCACGAGCGAGCGTTACAGCGAGTTTGGCGTAGTTTTGCATGTATGGCTCGCGACCAAGTCCAGGGCCAATGATCAAAACATGAAGTCGTGAAAGAAGGGAACTGAGCTCGGGCTTTACGTCTCCTGGTGACCTAAAACACGAAACCATTTTGATGAGCGTGAAAGTTACTGACATGGAAGGCAACGACAACCGACAATTCTTCTCGAAGGATTGGATGTACAATGAGATCTGGTGAGTAGGACTTGATCGCTCCAGCTGCTGTAGGAGAGCAAATTACATGCGATAGATCTGCACCCTGTTCATTCGTTGAGTGCATATGAAAGTGGACCAGGAATCGAGTTGGCATATACAAATCTCAATGCAGACATCGCAGCAAAAAACGGAGCGCCGGTGTAGCTGGATTTGATGTTGAGTGTTTGAGTAAAGTCACCAACCAAAGTTGAACCAATCGCACTCTAAAGCGCCACCTAGGACTCCGACTCGACCTAACGAAGTCAATATGAGTACGTAAATACTTAGCGCAAATAAAGGACAATGAAAGTGCCTGATTGTCCTTTATGAAGGGTGCCATTGAGAGGTGGAACAAGCTGCTTAATTTGCTCTAGTAAGGTTTTTGGAATGGGCATCGTGGTTGTGCTTAGATATCGAATTAGCGCTCATGAACTATGTTATCATGATGACGGTATCTAAGCACGACGGAAGTATTTACAAAAGCACGTGCACTACCGAAAACAAGCAAAGTACTATGAGCGATGACAATGGTGAGTGTCAAAGATAGGAAGCTCGATACCTCGCTTTGTAGCACATGGTCGTTCAGCGTCCTGGTAATCCCTCCGATGGACTATCCTATGCAGATACTTCCGCGAGCACTGGTTCTCGTATTGGTATTACCCTTAGGTTTCAGGGTGCTCAAGCTCCGAGCTCGAGTCACACTATACTTACAATTTTCTCCGTACATAAACCAAGCATCCCGATAAACTTCCCTCAGAACTCGTCGACTACGTTCTGAGGGTATGTCCTTTCCTTTATCCATTTATATCATTCCCTTTTACTTATCTCATATTACCTACCAGGTGTTTCGTGTACTTACAAAGGTCCTAGGTAAAATGAGAACTCGTCGACTACGTTCTGAGGGTGTTTCGTGTACTTACAAAGGTCCTAGTTTAACAGTGAGGGATTAGGGATTGCGCGCAATGAGAGGTTGTGGCAGGCACTGAACTTAAGGGGGTCGCGTATTCTACCTGACTGCACAATGCGTACTACATGATGTTAACAAGCTATGTACAGCAAGATCACCCCTGACACTCTCAGTCTATATTCTGATTGAACTCCTACAGACTTTTCCGCCATCACTGGCGCGAGAATTCAAGTTCAATGTCTGTGCAAGAATGAGGGTCGTCTCGATGTCTGTCTCAACCGTCATTATATATGTTACTCACAAACAGAGCGATACTCTTCTATCAATCATTTATCATTTCAATCCAGGGTTACGGAGGCGCGAGCCTTGCCACATTTCACGATGATTGTGTCTGATAAAACAAAGAAAATGAGCAAATGATCAACAAATCATGGAGTCAAAAACACATACCCTTGTCATACACAGTCTGAACATGAAGATCCTGTACAGATGGTAGACCTTCCATCATTGCAACATCAATATCCAAGTCGGGGGGAGCTTCTATAAGAATACTTTGACCATGTTGGAGCAAGAGACGAACGAGATCAAGCTTCTGGCGCTCAAGCTGCTCCTCAGTAGACCGAATCTTCTGTTGAGCCTCAAGAATAGAGGAAACAAGCTCAGAATCGGAAGATAGAGTCTGGTATTCCTATCGCCACATTTAGTTAAAGGGTTTAGAACAAATGGGAATCGACCTGACAAGTGGCTTGACGATGTCCCAGCTGCCATTGATGATATTGTCGATCACGGGTCTTCCAGAAAATGAAGACAAAGCAAGGCCTACACTGAATCAGCAACTTTGCTACAGGTTTTTGCAGTGACAGGACGTACCTTTGAGTTTTTCATCAGGGGAAAGCATAGAGTGAGAAGTTAAGGGAATGTTAGATTCAAGATTCATGGTAAGTTGGAAGAAGTATTTGGGGTTTCTTGGTTGTGGTTGACGGTGCTGTGATTGTTTGGAAGAAGAAGGAGAGTAGGCTGGAGTCATATTTATACATTGCAAGAGATTTGACAATTGCATCGGCAAAAGCTAAAACCAGCAGCTTCCAGCATGTCCACAGACTTCCAATGTGCCCAGCACTGTCTAGAACCAATTCACCATTGGGCAACACCAAGCGCCAATTCAGTGTTGGACAATGTTGGACAAGTTCGCCAAAAAAGACCCTTGCATTTGGCGGAGCACGTGCCATAGATCTGTCTTTGGACGGCTGGACAACAACAATTCAATGCTGGACAATGCTGCCAGATGTCAACTATTCAATACTGGACAGCTCTTATTTGACCCCAATCAAACACTGTCCAGCTCTATGTAACAAGACCATCAGTGCTGGAAACCTTGGGAGTGCTGGAAGCGTTGGCCAGCTGTGGACAGACACTACCGTGACCTCTCCTGCTGATAGTATATGTATGCAAATCGAGCTAATATGCTACCTTGTGATACTATTCCCTTCCTTTCATCTACTTAATTCCTTTGAGTTCCTTCGCAAAGAACTCTTCATTATCACATCGGACGAGACCTGGAGTTCCGTTTTCAATATAGAGCTGTAGCAGACCTACCTACCTTTTTAGTACAGCTGTCTTTGCTACTGTGAAGGCCATCAACACGCGGGGGCACTTCGCCGCCGCGAGCGTCGAAAAATTTTGTAAAAGGGAGTTATGTATTATGCGTAAATTGATTTGTTGGATAACATCTATTTATATGTTTCTCTTCGTCACCAAAGGCAGAAAGCCATCGGAGCATTTTGAATTGGTGGTCAACAAAAGGCCACCGACTTGTTCCAGGGATTTTCAGAATGACAAGCCCAGAGAGGTAGACGTTCTTAAACGCACCGGTACAGCTGCGTTGTTTTCCTGTTCTTCAGCGAACGGCTCGCTCCTTTGCATTCTAAGCTTGCCTAGGACCTGTTTCGCGGTTTCAGGTTATGCTTCACGTTCAATCTCCCAGTTGTATTTGCTATGACAGACGATTGTTACACATTTCAAACCTGGTTGAGCAGGCCCTTCCAAAAAACGCAGTGAAGGAGCGTGTTTCGTTCACCGAAAGAGACACGAAAGACGCTAGACGTGGAGGACGTGAAGATACGCGTAGTCCGAATTCCGAACTTCCAAGTGGAGGTGATGGAAGATGAGCGCTCACCGATGTCCAGTCGCACAGGCCGAGGCTAGTGAAATTGGACGACTAGGAAATAGAAAAATAAACAATGAAGCTACCTATAGACCCTTGTCCTTAGCATCCGCATCTACTTTACTAGCTTTCGATGAATCCTCATCTTTCAACTTTTTCGTGTCGCTCTTTTCTCCCTTACCTCCAGACTTCTTCTCCTTCTCATCCTCTTCCAGCTCCGCCCTCCCGATCGTCGCTTTATTGTCAACCAAAGCATGTAAAGCGATCACCGCTCTCAGCAAACTACTCAGATACACTACCAAGAGCTCATCATTCGTACTCGTTGCGAAACTCTGTGTCGTATCCGCGTCGGAGAGGTCGGGAAGGAGGTTGAGCGCGTCTTGTAGGTGATATACGATTTGATGGTTTACAGGCATAGTTCCTGCTGCGACGTCGGCTAGGTATTTTTGCACATCGCTGAGACGTGATTGGAGACCGCGAAGGGAGGATAGCTGTTCGCTGACGCGAGTGGCAAGAGTGGTTGTTGTGGAGTCTTTAATGTCTCGTAGGAGATGCTCGACACCGATTTCTTCAGCTTCTTCGGCTTCGATTGCAGATGGGCAGTGAAGGAACGTTTTGCGTGTTTCGGTACCGTCCTGCAGGATTCTGTTTATAGAATACAATTTTCTTGTATACAAGTATTGAAGACTTACGTCTTTGATCTCTTCAACAGCGAAATAGGCGTCTGTTGGTATACCCACTGTCTCTGGCCGCACGTCCACAATGACCATTATCGGCCGTGCAATAAATCTCTTGAAAAGGTCATTGATTTCTTGATCTGATGCTCTCAGCTTCGGTCCAGTGTGGTACCACCCAATCAGTCGTTCTTTCGCTGTGTAACAAAGGTATATCAACTTGATCTATCGAGAAATATCACTGTAGACGTACCATTAACCTTTTTAAACATATCGTACATCCCTTCGATGTAATTATGATCCAAGAACCACGTCTTACTATCCTTCTCGTCTTCCTCAAATGGAATACCAAACGAATTGGCGACATTTATCGTCTTGCCGTTGTCTTGCCCCAGGAGTACGCCTATTACTCGTTTGTTAGTGTTGCGAGAGACCGCCCGTGCATGGTGATCTGCTACAGAAAGAAGAACAAGTGGGTGGACGACTGCATAACGGATTGTCAAGAATGATGGCTACAAATTGAGGATTGACGATGCCATACTGATGGTTGTGGCAGCCAAAGCTGTTAGCTAGCCCAGAAGTATTAGCAGGAGTTGAATGAAATTGCGTCAATATACCTGTTCTGTTGTGGGAGCGACCATAGTGACTGAATGAGGTGAATGAGGATTTTGTGACGGACGCGTAAGTTTGACGGTTACGCGTTCAGACGATAAGATAAGATAAACAGGGAAGCGCCGGTCCCAAATTTCACACAGATCAAAAATACTGAAAATTTTGCCTTCAACACAGACCGCATCGTCCACAGAGTGACGCGCCTGCCACAATCTCAAATAGTCTCTTCAACTTCTTCTTGACTTAACAAAATGGCATTTGGTACGAAAAAAATAACGAATAGCCCTTGTGGCCTTCAGGCTAATCACAGTTTGAATTTTAGGTGCATCTGGAGGTCGCGGTGGATTTGGTGGCAGAGGGAGAGGTGGAGGTGGAGATAGAGGAGGCAGGGGTGGTGGAAGAGGTGGTGGTCGTGGTACGCTCTTCCTGACTAATTGTCATTACTACTCCCAAAACTGATAGAACATTTACGTCCAGGCGGAGCAGTTCGTGGAGGTGGAGTAAGAGGACGAGGTGGAGGTGGAGGACGCGGAGCACCTGGTGGAAGAGGCGGTCGTGGTGGTGCGCGCGGTGGCCGTGGTGGTCGTGGTGGAGGACCCAAGGGCGGCTCTAACGTTATACTCGAGCCTCATAGGCATCCTGGAGTTTTCATCGCAAAAGGCAAGGAATCTCTCCTTGTCACGAAAAATCTTGTACCTGGTGAATCCGTATACGGTGAGAAACGGATATCTATCGATGGCGGTGTCGAAGGCACCAAAATTGAGTACAGGGTGTGGAATCCTTTCCGTTCCAAGCTTGCTGCTGGTGTACTCGGAGGCCTGGATAATATTTTCATTGCACCTGGTAAGAAGGTGCTGTATCTTGGTGCCGCAAGTGGTACCAGTGTCAGTCATGTTGCTGACATCGTTGGTCCTGTAAGTTTACTCTCTTAATCGTTTTCACAAAACCATTTATTCCAAATGTAGGAGGGAATTGTGTACGCCGTAGAATTCTCTCTGCGATCTGGTCGTGATCTTATCAACATGGCAAAGAAACGAACAAATGTGATTCGTAAGTTATTGTTACCATACTGCATTTCCCTGTTCTAACGATAAACGCCTTCCAGCTATCGTTGAAGACGCTCGAATGCCCACAAAATACCGCATGCTCCTCTCACAAGTAGATGTCATCTTTGCCGACGTCGCACAACCCGATCAAGCTCGTATCGTTACTCTCAATGCAGAGCACTTCCTCAAAGACGGTGGACACGTAGTCATCTCCATCAAAGCAAGTTGTATCGACTCAACAAGCCCGCCGGATGTTGTCTTTGCCCGTGAAGTCGAAACTCTGCAAAATAACCGGTTCAAGGCGTTGGAACAGGTACCATTAGAACCTTACGAGCGTGATCACGCTATGGTGTCTGGTAAATCTTGATTTTCATTACCTATTGCTTTCGAGGACTGATTAAGTTTTTCAAGCTGTCTACCTCAGACACAAAGCCAAAAAGAACGCATGAGTGAAGATGGGAGTCGTCGTTCAATCTGTGTTTTTGTTGTTGTCCTGGCTTGTTGTATATCCACTTTTTTTCACTTTATCTATCAACTTTTCACAGTCTAGACGAGCGTAAGAGCACGTAAGGTCTTTTCATTCATATGAAGGGTTTTCGATACACCCGTTGCGCCATAATGTACACGTGCTGCACTCAACTTTTTTCCTCTGACTCGAGTCACTCGATGCATCTATCGATAACATAGATCCTGGCTTCTTTTTTATCTCTCCGACGACCTCTTGTACTATTACCTTACTATCGGCTCGTCTGCACACCAAGTATACCAACATCTAAACTAATAACTCTAAAACGCATGGCATCTTCGTTGCCTTCATTACCTCCAGTCGCCGGCACAGATCCCTCTTCCTCCGTCTTTGACGCTTTTCGTATATCCATAGCAAAGCGAATCGCGGAAGCCCTCGAACCACTCACCCTAGAACAGGCATACGCTGGAGTTGACTATGGGAAAAAGGGTGAAGATTTCACAGTTGCTTTGCCAAGGTTCAGGTTGCCTGGCAAAGTTGATGAATTAGCGAAAAAAGTTATAGACCAGGTATTTGATCTTGTACCTAATGAGCGACAACAGTTTACTTACTAAGTAATGCTAGTTCCAAGCAGATGATTTCGTGGCCTCAGTAAAACACGACAAGGCTTTTCTTCATTTTCAGCTAAATACCACTTCCCTCATCCGCGAAACTCTCACTCAGATACACCATCTCGGAAGTCAGTATGGGTATAACTCTTCAGGAAAGGGCAAGAAAGTTCTCATTGAATACTCGTCGCCGAATATCGCGAAATCCTTTCACGTAGGACATCTCCGAAGCACTATTATTGGCGCATTCCTGGCAAATGTTTACAAGACCTGTGGTTGGGAAGTTATTTCTGCAAATTACTTAGGCGACTGGGGAACTCAGGTACGAAACACTTCTTTCTGGCAGCACTGCACTCCATACTCAGTAGTATGTTGTAGTTCGGTCTCATCGCAGTCGGATATGAGAAATACGGCTCACAGGAAGAACTCCAAAAGGACGCGATCAAACACCTCTTTGATATCTACGTTAAAATCAACAAAGACGCGGATACAGACCCAGAAGTTAAAGTCGAGGCAGCCAAATTCTTCCGCAGGATGGAGGATGGAGATGAGAGTGCGTTGAAAAACTGGCGAGAATGGCGGGAGCTTAGTGTGAAGAAATACGAGGTAGAGTATGACCGACTCAATGTGCATTTCGACGTGTACACTGGAGAGAGTAAAGTTGGACAGAAATCGATTGACGATGCGATAAAGAGGCTTGATGAGATGGGGCTAATTGATGATCATGAGGGTGCGAAGCTGGTCAATCTGGAGAAGTATAAACTCGGTAAAGCAGTCGTGAGGAAAAAAGGTGTGTTAGTGTGGATTTGTATCGGGTTCGTTCCTCTCTGACTAGGAATTCTTTCTACGAATAGACGGTACCTCGATCTATCTCACTCGCGATATCGGTGGAGCAGTAGAACGATACGAAAAGTACAAATTCGACAAAATGATCTACGTGATATCCTCACAACAAGACCTTCACGTCGCGCAGTTCTTCAAAGTTCTTGAGCTTATGGAGTTCCCTTGGGCCAAGGATCTCGTTCATGTCAACTACGGCCTTGTCCAGGGTATGAGCACCCGAAAGGGAACTGTCGTCTTCCTAAATCAGATCATAAAGGAGGCAACGACGGTTATGCACGAGCAGATGCAAAAGAATGAGGAGAAATATAACGCTGTGGAGGACCCGGAAATGACTTCTGAGGAACTTGGGATTACTGGGATCAAAATACAGGATATGACTGCCAAAAGGTATGTTGAAATGGCAACAGTCGCTCATCGTGATGATCATCTCAATATTTTCCAGGATAAACAACTATACCTTCAACTGGGACCGAATGCTATCCTTTGAAGGTGATACCGGTCCTTACCTCCAATATGCACACGTTCGTCTAGCCTCAATCGGTCGCAAGAATCCACATCTCCTACCTTTACCTCCACCTTCCGAAATTAATATCGATGCCCTCGTTACTTCAGCACACGCGCGAGAGATTGCGTTCCTGTTGGGTACATACTCTGATGTCGTGAAGACAGCATTGAAAACGCACGAGCCCAGTGGCGTGGTGACATTTGCGTTCAGGTTGAGCCATGCAATCTCTAGTGCTTGGGAAACGGTTATTGTAAAGGGAGAGGAGGATATAGAGAAGGCAAAGGCGAGAATGTGGTTGTATGAAAGTGCAAGGGACGTTTTGGCGGCTAGTATGAAGTTGTTGAGTATCAGGCCTTTGGAGAGGATGTAGTCTATAATACAATGATACACTATGCGTGACAAGAAATCAGAGAGATAAAATTGTAAAAGATATGTTTGTGCTTCTTTGTAGGCGCCTTTTCGTCATTCTTTGTTCCTTACTTCCATCATATCGCTTTGCAACGAGAAACGACATTCTAAAGCTTTCAATCGCACAAACTTTACCCCAGAAGGACATTCTCTTTTCCTTTCAATATTTCAAACTCGCAACCGTTTTGAATGCGAAGCGCTATGTTTTTCCTTGAAAAAGCAATTTTTTCGGACACTCCTAAAAAGGCAAGAAACGCTTAGTCCTTCAGCAACTCCCACACCAATCGACCAAGGATTGCAAAAACACTTATAAAGTCGAGTGTCCATGTTTCGCTTATTCAGTCAACGCTCCTCCTTCCGTGCGGTGTGCGCCATTCGCTTTGCTCAGTCTCTATTAAAACCCGAGTATCATCAACAGTATTGAGAAAGAATGCCTCGTGCCTCTTCATCAAAGGTAACGGCTTCAATGACATCTGTCTGAGCCTCAGGATTGCAACTTTTGCTCTTCCATAGCCAGAAGAGGGACCCGTTCAATGTGAAATCTGCCAAGCAGTGATCCAACGTAGACAAGATTTCCCTCGGCACATGCGTATCCACAGCGAGAAGAGGGATGAAATGTCAGTAATCACTGGCATATCTTAAGTTCTCTCTTGCGATTGCTGAGGGCTCCATGTACATGTAGCATATTCAAATGCCCTTGGCCTGGCTGTAGCTATGAGAGTCTACAGAGAAGCAACGTCGACATTCATCACCGTATACAGTGAGTCTACCGGTTGTATTTTTTTTGATGGCATCGTTTTTGAACTTGTACCTGCTCGCCGCAGTACTCAGGAGAAATCGAAAACATGTCCCGATTGTGACTTTGCAACCAGTGACCCCGGATCTTTAACACGCCACCGGAAGAGATTTCATGGATATCAACCCAAAGCTAAACAAGCCTAGGTCACTGCTCCTGACTATGTAGACTTTACGACGCGGAGAAAGTTGCAACCATCCGCCACTTTCCGACTCCAGGATGTTTTGTCACGAATGTCCCCAATGTTCGACCAGTTGTGAAGAGCTCACTTCGGACGAGAGAGAGGCATTCGACGTCTGTTGCGTGCCTGTATAACACCGCGGTGTGGTTTCCCCTGGGGGACCAACAGGAAAGCCTATTGCTGCTTTTCGGGCAAAGATCAAGCAAACGACGACACCACAAATACTTACCCTCGATGACAACTAAGTAGATGCGTAAATATGAGCATTCAGCTACTTTAAGCGCTTAAGTGGGCGCTAAAATTGCTCGGCTCTTCCCTCTCCAGCATCCACAACACACTACAAATATATTCCACAAATGAACAGCTCGTCATACTTTGGTAACTCATCAAGCCTGCACAAGACTGAAGTAAAGCTGAAAAACTCGACGAATCCATACTTGCTGAGTTTGACTTCGATATCCAAGAGGCGTGTGTATCGTGCAAACAAAACAATTGAACCGCCAAAAAAGCCCTTGAAATGTACTGCTTGCAAAGCACCTATATGCTATAAGGACCACCTAAATGATGATTGACCTTCCCAGCCCTATCATGCGGTACGCCAAGCGCGATTGGAACACCCCTCGTATAAGGTTCTTTGTGCTGACAACAAGGTCCATTGATGTGTCGGTCAACTTCACATGAGCTCTGATACAAGTATTTATTAGAGAAATATACACAGAATTCACGAAAATCAAGCCATCCTCAAATCTTTTCCTTAAGGTGGAATCGAATTCGGCTCATTGCTAAACTTTGAAATTGCTCGTGAGCTTCTCGATGTCCTTCTAGGGTCTTTCAGGATACGGCTATTGGCATCATTGAGTCAATGCTTCATCAAATCCAAGGCGAAAATGCGTTCCTAACAAACAATGCGCCCTATGCCCAACTCCTCCGAAGCGTGCTCAAGAGCTTTGATCATTTCGATGGGAAGGATCACCGTCCTTAAGACGAAACACCTTTTGGACAAAGAGTGAGTGAAGCCCCAAAAGTTACAAAGATGCGCGAAGACCGAAGTTGGTGACTAAATTCGAGGGAGATGATCGACTCGAACATTATAAGTTGAGAAAGCTTCCGAAGAAGTGGCCGGCTGCGTTTTGATGGACTTTCCAATGAGTGTGTATCAGATGCTCGTTAGCTGTCTCAAGATCACTCCCGGACGCTGGAAGCAAAAGCAAGCCTGTGTAGCCATAAGGTATCCTGTTTATTATCGAAAATAAAGAGCAATCTGCTGAAACGCAGTCATACCGAAGCTTTTGAAGGTATGAAACATGAATCAAGGTCATCTTATCGAGCTCAATCAGGACCCTCGACTTGGACAGACAGCCGTTCCAACGTAAATATAGGTTGCCGAATCTAATGAAGGGGCTCACGTCGGTGGTGTACAGGAATAATGAAACGGAGCATAAGAAGGAGGTCAAGGTTTATTACATGAAGAGACTTTCGTTAAAAGAGCTCGATTCATTTGATTTCATCCGCTTTGAAAACTGGCATCAATACTGAAATTTCTGAGGTTAAGAGGTGGACCATGAATGATCTGAACAATTTTGGTGTAGGTTGGGTGTGCTTATTCCTTATTGGTGCTTGTATTCGCGAATGTGTTCATGGGTCGGTAAACACCATTTCTCCAAGCACGACGAATCAAGTCATAGCAGATAGGACGGAGGGTTGGCTGATGGGTGCAAATCGTCGTCGCGCTGAAAATCACAAAACGATTGGAGGAAAGCTGCTGTAAAAAACGCCGAGGACGAGACGCGTTCGTACCTCACTGTCGGTGCCGCAAAAACTTACAAACGCTGATAAACATATCAGGTTTCAACTATGGGAATATTGAGAGCAGATTGCACGGTCATATCGCGCAGCATGAGTCACATCAATAAAAGGGTAAGTATTCAAGGTCCATATTTTCTCAGCGCGGGAAACAGTGGTCAAGGCTCGATAAGGGCTTTTATTGTGGTGGCCGCTAAAAGTAAGGCTCTCGTATGGCAAGCTCGCTTATGCGCTAGAACTACGCGTAGTAAAGCGACAAGGCTTTTCGCTGCTGTGTATACCGCCCCTTTCGAACTCATAAAGGAATGACAGAAGAGTATAGCTCTGTTTGTGAGTAACATTAATGCCCTCTGTTGAGTTTCCCTCAACATAAACATCGAGACAACCCTAGACAACCCTCATTCAGGCAAAATTTCTCTTGCTATTTGCACAGAAAAGACATTGGACTCGAACTCTTGCGCCAGTGATTGCGGGAAAGTCTGTAGGAGCTCTATTATATGGTAGACTGAGAGTGTCAGGGGTGATCTTGCTGTACCCAGCTTGTTAAGAACATTGTGAATACGCGACCTCGTGGGAAACGACCCCTTTCTTGCCCTTCAGTTTGCCTGCCACAACGTCTCATTGCGCGCAATCCAATCCCTCACCATTGTCATCGTTCACTGACACTTGGTCATCTATATACTACTATTGACTTCGCTTTAAGCTGTTTTGTCGACTCCTATCATCAATAGGCACAAAACAGCGACGCGTCGAAATCTTCCTCCTCGATTTCTCTTCTTATCGGGCAAACAGTGCGCTCTTCACTCTTCTTTGACGCGTCTAGGACCTTGGTGACGAATTTTTGCTACCTACATAACAAGAAGACAGACCAGCTGTGCGATGGTGACTACCGGACTGTCACGGTTCCTTCAAAATCATGGACATGATGTACTCAGAGAGACCACTTTCTGGGATATGGGTGTTGATACTGTTAATGACGGCCATGATGCTGCTGACTGTAGGCCCACGAAACGGGCGCGGACTACTCTGACTATCTCCGACGTGCATTCGTGTTCCCCGGTGCGTGTGGCATTCAAACATGGTTATATCTTTCTTCGTAGCCCGGATGGCTAATTATTCATATAGCACTTTCCTCACAAGACTGATTATCAAGCACCTGTCGAACATCCAAGGCATGCTCCGCTAGTAGAGAACGTATCCGGATCGTGCTCACAAGCCGCGCTGTTACTGCGCCCCATCAAGTCATTGCCACTACGTGCAGTCAATACTCTTTCGAATTCGAGCCCAAACCCTCCTACCTCCAATAGTCATTCCAACAGACCACACCAAAACACTCAAAACGACTTAAAGTTTGTCGTTCAACCAATACTGCCAAGACCACCACCTCCGCGATACTCAGGAGACTTCAATTTATTCTTGACCGCCTCGACTTTGATACCTTCAGACTTCTCAAACGTTTCTAGGCGACACGAGTCTGAGTTCACCGAAGCACTTTCAAACGATCATTATTGGACCTTGTGCAGAATTCTTTCGGATTCTGGGCACACTGTGGTAACCTCGCCCACGCCAAATGCACGATGTTCTCTTCCTGATCAGTCCGACCGTATACCCTTGTCAAGTCTCAACGGAATTCATGGATACGTCCAGTCCGATCTAATCAGAGATCCAGCCAGCAATGAATGCCTCCGAATTGGATTACATGACATACGAGAAACTGTCGGCGGAGATGGACCTACATCGCGCCGTAAGGGCTTGGATGTTGATATGTTAACTGAGATGACATCCTCATCGTCATCTGCCTCCACCTCTTCACCGCCTCCCGTTCCCGAACCACGCCTCTGTGCTGGCGCATGTGTTATAGGCGACGGCTCAATCGGTGATATCGTTGATTCGTTTGGGGAGTTTGTGATTAGTAGAGTGTGGTGTGGGTTTACGGATGATGTCGATGATGAGGGATGGAAGGATGTTTGTAGACCGCTCGTCGAGGTGTTTCAAGGTCACCTTGCACTACGGGTTTTCTTTGGGGATGGGTATGTGGAACGAGGTCATCCGGAGGTGGGAGATCATCGTTTTGAATTTTGGGCTGTGCGAAGTAGGAGTGGTGCTAGGGAAATAGAGTGAGGAAGGGAGTCGTAGCGGTAATCGAAGTGGACATAGGCAACATGGGACTATACATATACGAACGCTACTTGTTGCAGTAGTACAATGATATCTCAATGAATTGACACTCAGCTGTGTTGCGGGTAGGGGATAAGCTAGAAGTGCGCGAGGTTGTAATTTGAAAAAAGAGCAACAATCTAAAAGAAAAGGGGATATATACGCACAAAAAAATAACTCCCTGGCTGGGAGTCGAACCCAGCTTTCGCGCGCCACTCAGATATTATGACAGGCGCGTGTACTAACCGATATACTACCAGGGATTGATTCCTATCGACTCCAAGTACTCTATCTTTTTCCAACAGCCCTCTGCTGCCCAGTTGTAAAGGAAATGTAAAGGTCAAAGCCGGTAAGCAACTGTGAATATTCGTTCAATTCGGAGGCTACAGTAAGCAGATGGAATAGTGAAAAGTTGACCAAGGCCTATTAGGTCGTTACAAAGTCATTCAGGTGGGTCCTTCATTGGACACTCAACAACAGTGTTGGGTATGAAGTCGGAACAGCGTATACAAGAGGCGAAGGGGTCAAGGACTTGATCAATATGGACATCAAGTTGGACTTCGTCGAGATGGACCATGTCACGCGGGAGTTGGGAGGTAAGGAGGCTGTAGCTTGGGTGATCCTGGGTGGGACCATGTGCGATGAGATGATGCTGATAGATAATACATCGTTTGAGCAGCGGGGACGATGTGGGTTGGATGCTCTGTCGACCCTTTCTCGCCACTTGGAAATTTGTTCTGAGGTGCTTGACGATCCGTACATATCCTGTCCTAGAAATAAAAGCATCGTACATATCCTGTCCTAGAAATAAAAGCATTGTCTTGATATCGTGTGACACGGCGAGAATTGTTGCATACTCTTGCCTCTTTCAAGTTTGCAGCGCGTCGATAATCCCTGTGACATGCTATTCAACGTAATGATTTTCTTGCGCTGCTTTGTACTTGTAACTTGACCTAAATGGAAAGACGAGCAAATCTGACCACTCCCTGCGCTTCCCTGCATTAATATTCCAAAAAAAAAAAAAACCAGAAAAAGATCGACGCCCCCAAAATTTGCTTGTTATCCTATTGACGAAAGTTTAATCAACTCGATTCAAGTTGGCAATCCTGAAAAGTCAACAAGCAGAATTCGAAGGTGAGTCGCCGTATAGATACTATGTACCTGGGGCTGAGATGACTATTGTTCGTCGCAATAACCATGGTATTTGAAAATTGTTGGAGGGTCCCTTCTGTCGTCGCTCTTGCTCGATCGATTGATTATTTCTCTTGAATTTTCCGCCTTGACGGTTGACCTCCTCTTAAATCGCTGAGCGTGGTTTTTATATTCTCGACTTGCTCCCAAAATTGACGACTCTGATGCCACCAAGCATCGTGTCGCTACCGCTGTCGATATTGGTCAGACTCCTCTGGCAAAGGAAGTTAATAACCATCAAAAGCAGCCGAGAGCTCCACTTGGTATATTCAACCAAAGATTGAAAGGGCAAGCTATAAATAACTGGAAGGAAGATTAAGTGAATGGATGTACGCTGAAAATGTGCTGATGAGCAAACGGACGCATTGAATGAGGAAGAGTAGTTGGACCGTAGACATCTAGAAAATGACCAATGCATAGGATGGGAAGATAAGCTTGGATTACTCGTGTGAGATATATACATTTCAGAGAAACAAACAGATCACATCACAAGGTTAGGCAGACAAAACGTGAAGATCACTACCATCAACTTTGACCCCCCCAAAAACAAAATATCTTTGCTCCCTGGCTGGGAGTCGAACCCAGCTTTCGCGCGTCAAAGCATTACAGACGAAGTTGTAGTGACAGGCGCGTGTACTAACCGATATACTACCAGGGACCTATACATATATCAATTCAACTAAGTATTCATAACTCTACTCAGGCATTATACCTACTGTAAGCTTGAATACTCTATCGCACAACTGTACCAAAATCTCCCAGCAACAGATTATCTATCAGCCTCGTCCTATCAACCCACATTGCCCCGCTCAAAATCACCGGAGCAGCCTCATTACCTCTGAACGAACGTGTGTCAGAGTCATCCAAGATCTCGAAGGTTCCAGCGTCGTTCATCTCGATATAGTCAAGCGTAATCTCCACGTCCAGTCCATGATACCGCGCTTCTTCAATGCGCCGTTCAACAAGTGCCCGAGCAATCTCCACACATTCCTTCTTATTCTTATTCTTTCCTCCTTCATCCCCTTCTCCAGCAAGCCAGCACTCCTCTGCAGCCTTGAGCGCAGCATATAGCGTTGGCGCGACTTTGCGTCCGGCAGGTGACAGGTAGGCGTTCCTTGACGATAGAGCGAGGTTGTCAGATGGGTCACGGGCTGTAGGTACGATGTGTAGGTGATCTGGAGAGGGATGGGAGAGAAGAAGGTCCGTGACCATGTGTCGGAGTAGAAGAGCTTGTTGGATGTCTTTTTGGCCAAAGTAAGCGTTCGTGGGCTATGCATATAGTAGTGTGAGTTCAAAATTTAGGTGATTTCGCGTAATGTCCTCACTTGTATAACATTGAATAACTTGGTGACCACTGTCGCTACACCACGGAAAAAGCCTGGTCGACTCTTCCCTTCCATCTGTTCACCATAAGCTGTGACTTCGACGAATGTTCCGCGTTGCTTGACTATTTCTTGTTCTATACCACCCGGGTACATTTCGCGTACGCTGGGTAGGAAGACGGCAGAGGGTCGTTTGACTTGGTTGGAATCCAAAGTGGGAATTGAATTTGAGCTCATGTCAGAGTTCGACGCGACAACTTGTTGCTCAGCAAGTACCTTCAAATCACGTTCTAGCGTACGAGGATACGTCTCCAGGTCTTCATGCGGAGCGAATTGAGCGGGATTGACAAAGATGGAGAGAACGGTGAGATCGTTTTCGGATAAGGATCTACGGACTGTAGTGCAGAGTTGTTAGTACTGATATAACGTTACTCTAGTTTACGAATGAATGATGATGGATCGATGTAGATCAATAGATGGTATAGATGAATGAAATAGATATACACACCGAGACCTAGATGTCCTTCATGCAGAGCGCCCATCGTTGGTACGAATCCGACTGATCTGTTCTCGATGAACGCTTTGCGTCGCCATTCTCTATATGAAGCGACTGTGGTGAATATTGGTATATCTGATTCTGGAGGCGGTAGAGATAGATTTGAGCGTGTCGTGGCAGTCGACATCAGTTTGCGTGAAAGGACGGAGATTAGATGGGGAGATCGATGAAAGCCGAGAGCGCCAGGAGTAAAATAAGGCGCCTGACGCAGATGGGATAGGTAGAAGGGGAACATCAATGTTCGGGAAGAGAAACAAGTCAAGTAAGATCATTGCTTTCACTGCAGGAGGATTAATTCCCACAATGTTTCGTTAATTCACTCCCTGGTAGTATATCGGTTAGTACACGCGCCTGTCATAATATCTGAGTGGCGCGCGAAAGCTGGGTTCGACTCCCAGCCAGGGAGTAATCGTCAATCTTTTTGACGCTACTTGACGCTACTTGACCCTTTCCAGATATACTTTCCATAGATTGGATATGTTTTCCCCTACGCCGAGTGGTCAAGATCACGTCTTTCGGAAATTATGCCCGACCCACTTGAAACGAAGCTTTCATGGTCATCAATGATATACAAAATATTCTATAGCTACAACTAACATGTTGGTGGGTTCCCAGGTATGCATCCCAGAATCGTTTCATTCATGACTCCCTCATCGACTCATTGAATCTCTAGAAGCATCCGAGTCGTCGGGGATCTCCATTTTCAGTTTTCTGACCAAACAAGTTGTGTAGGGTAACAATGTTTTTTTCCAAGACCAATCAAGTCTTGCGTGTCCAAATTCAGTAGCTCTGTGCGCTGATTATTCAATGGGGAAGTTCGAAAACGTCTTGTTTCGCTCAACGGGTTTGTGGGTTCGCTCTCCCGAAATCCATCCGGCCCCGGAATACGAGGAGCGTTACAACTCGATCCACGCTAATCAGACTGCCCTGGAATTTTGAAACCAACATATATAAAGACTTAAGTTTATGCATACCTCGAGACAAGGCCTACCCGCACACACTCAGCTTCTACCTTAAGAAATGTCTGGGTATTCTGATCCCTTCGAGTATCTGAAAGGACTCACTTTTGTACGTCTACCTTTCCTCGGGCTTCGAAGTAGCCAATCGCGAAAGTCTATTGCTCCTAACTTGGATATTTGTTTTGCTATCAGATACTCGAGCCACAGTTACGCATCATCAAATCGAGAGGAGGCGCAGACGACGACATCTTTCAGGTCCCCCTCCATTGGCACGAAGACCATGATGAGATTATCACCGTCCTCGAGGGGAAGCTCAAGGTAACTCTTGGAGGAGAAACCAAAGTATACACACCCGAAAGCGGAGAGGCTTTTGTACCAAGAGGTGTCCCTCATGCTCTGGAAAGCTTCAAGGGAGTACCTTGTGTGGTCACCGAACGTACGAACCCCTCTGTCTGTATCTCATTCTTATTCTGTGCTGCCTCTCAACTGATACACTTTCAAAGGAATTTGACACGAAAGAATTATTCTTCCGAAACATGTTATCGATACCGGGAGGTTTGTCTTCAGGAGGTTTGCTGTCAGTGATGCAGGTATTCTATCACGGAGATGGGTATCCTGTGTTTCCAGTTCATGTTGCTTGGCTGGAAAAAGCTGTAAGTACTGCCGATTCCAATTCGAACAGGAGCTAAAGTCACTTGCATTCACTGATCGGGTTTTCAGTTTGTTAAAATACTTGGCGGATATGTTGCTCCTCTGTTGGGTCATCGACTGAAATACAAGAGCTTAACGGAGGCACGGGCATGATGTCGCGTTCTCATCTTCACATTCTTCACGCGTCAATGGATTATGTTCATCTCTTTTGCAGGACTATTTGTTAGTCACCCTTGACTTTGCTTGTGATACATACCCAATATTTCAGCAACGCGTATGATTTAAGCAAGTACTTAAATTCGCTCTCCATTTTCCAGGAAGTAGTGGGCGTTCGCCGTTTTGGGCATTTATTCGTGTACTGTTGCCCACTGAATTTCCGCCGATAGACCAAATCATCATCCTCTGAAAAGGGAAATGTGGTTACAGAGAGCTATAACGATACAAAATAAGACGTTACATAGTGCATCGGCACAGACCATTCACCAATTCGCCCTCATAAACTAGCTGTTATCTTTTCCTATCTCTCCGCCGTTCGTAATCTCTATCTCTGTTTCTGTCCCGTCTATCAGATTGCCTGGGACTAGCACTTCGTCTGTGCTGCCTGTCAGGACTACGACTCCGTTTCCTGGAGTCTCTATCTCGCTCCTTCCGACGCGATTCACCAGATGGTAGTTCAAACACCATGCCATACCCGCCTCCTCTTCCGTCATGCCTGTCGTGATCATGGTCCTCATCGCGGTATCGCCTTGTTCGCACCAAATCTTCGCGCCCACCAAAGCCAGATCCGAGTCCTCTCTTCTTGGAATTACCAGGACCGCGTTGTATGTCGTTTGACCAGAAAGTATTCGCTTTTGCTACAGACTGTGAGAAGTCAACCCATATCCGTCGGTCGTCCACGAGAACGTTTTGCATTTTGAAGTAAGCCTGTTGTAGCATTGTTAGTGTTCAATATTGCATGGTTGATTGACACTCGCCTGTTCTGCATCCTCCCTTTTATCGAATTCAATAAATGCATACTGCAAGCTATCACCTGTCTTCTTGTCTCTGATAACCTGGCAACTCATGATCGTCCCGAACCTCGAGAAGATCAACTCTAGGTCCTCATCTCTTGTCACCGGATTAAGTTTACAAACGAACAACACGTTTTCCGGCGGACGGACGTTCGCAAAGGGGAGGTCCCCGACCATCTCCAGTGTAAGTGTGGAACTCCGAGCTGCAGCCTCTCTCCGAAGTCTCTCTTCTTCTTCCTCAGGTAAAGTAGACAAGGGGTCTTCATCTTCCCCGATACCGAAGAACGAGTTTGACCCGGCGTCTGGCGGTTTAGTGGGTGGATTCGATGGAATAAGCGGTTCTAGTCCTGGAGGATCAGGAAACGGATCATCGAGTATCACGACGTGTCGGATTCGCACGTCTTTCATCGGACGAAAATCTTTTCCAACAAAAACGTCGTTGAGTTTATCGAGAGTTTCGAGTCCTTCGACGACGTGTCCGAATACGGCGTGTACTCCGTCAAGGTAGTCTGTGTTGTCCGCGAGGGTTACGAAGAACTGGCTTCCGCAGCCGGTGAGAGTTCCATTTTCAGAGGCAGGAGCAACGGCCATGGATACGGTGCCTTTGATTTGGTGTTTGAGTTTGGGTAGGATTTCTGGAGTAAAGAAGCGAGGAACGGAATCTGTTTTCTGGGAACTGTTGTTTATATAGGACCAGATACATTCTCCTCCTGTGCCAGTTGCTGTTGGATCTCCAGTTTGAGCAAGGAAGTCTTTTTGGACTGTTGAATCGCAATTGAGAACATGTAGTGGGATACTAGAGAACGAATCGCGTTACCATTGAAGAAAGCATTGAGATTGTAGTAGTACACCTTGCACAGTTTGAGAAAGTTTTCGCATATCTTAGGACATAAGTCTGTTTCGAGGTCGATGACTAGGTCACCAAGAGAGGTTTCGAGCAGGACGGACATGGGCGTTAAGCGCTGGCGCTTGAGCCAGATTTATGCAAGGCCGGCACGTGAACCAAAATCAAAGAAGGCGCTCGGGCGGCGTGAGTCACAGCGAAGAAATAGCCTCGTACGGGCTGCGATTGCGAAGTGTGTAGATACTATGGTTGTTAGGGATAAGAGCACAGGGATAGGTTACTTTTTGTGTAAATAATCGATTTATGGCGATCCACGCATTCTGCGGTCCTGTAATTTGGTAAACAAATTCAGTTAGTAGTATTCTTCAAATCTATCTGCTAGAAGTAGGGATTTCTGTGTGGTAACACAAACTGTAGATGGAAAGTACCTGTGGTCCAAGCGTGATTTTGAGTTAACATGCCAGGAACAGTAGAAAACTCTGTTCAAACTGTACATAAAAGTCATAGTAATATTATACAGGTACTGAAGAACTACCACCGTGAATCCGACGGCAATTGAAGGTTCATTGACTCTGCAATAAACGAACGAAGCTGAGCTCTTCGACGTGACAATCGCACGTTGCCGTTGATCGGCAGTGCGAAGCGAATACAGTCGAATTCTATCCTGAAAGGAAGGATTTCTTGATTTGCCGAGCACCTGCCGGTTGCTGTCTAGCGGCTTCTGTGTGACGAAGCTGTTACCCGGGGCGCACCTATCCTAGTTTTTGCTCGGTCACCGCCCGACACCTCCAAGAGCGCAAGGAGAGCTCTATAAATTGGGTCTGAACCATTTTTTAGGACTACGAATCAATCTGTCTACTCAGATTTTTAATCCAATAAGTTTTCATTGAGTTATCAAAAATACTGGTAAAAAAATCCTATCCCTAACAACCATAGTAATAGACCCGAACCTTACATAGAAGTATCTTTTCCATTCAGTTTTGATAACTGAAAACCCAGTCAACCTGGCAATAGTACATCGTGCAGGTGGTGAATAGGTAGTACAATGATTCACAAAATGTAAGTTGTGCCGTCCTGTGTGTAATCTCTTAATAAATGATTCATTGGTGTATGTCGGCTATTGTAGCCTGCTTGAATAAAATGAAGACGGCATATATATTGAGCGCTTATTGATGATAAACTTTCGAGTTTATCATCTTCCAAAGAAACTATCAGCATGGCTCGAGGCGTTCGCGCGTCTTCCTCGTCTACGACTCCAGCTGTCCCAGAACTTCCCAAGGTTTCCTTCCAAAAGATTGACGACGAACTCACTTTGCCCACAACTGGTGTGGATGACCGTCAGGCAAGATCTTATGGCTGTACGTTTTCATAATCATCCCTTTTCTACTCTCTAAATTCGATATTTACTTCCAGATAATGATTTCTCTGATTTCGAACGTCCGGAACATTACATTCGACATATCGGTGACTAGTTTTCACTTCTACTTTTCGCGCTTTTGGCCAGGGCTGAAATACAAATACTGCTCCGTTCAGAGCCACTGGAGGCTGAACTTGCTAGGCAGGTAGAGTATGATATGGATGAGCAAGGTGCGTCATGTCCCTCTCATCGTAATAGTAAATTACTCATCTGATATTCTCTTCAGACAAGGAATGGCTCGACAACCTGAATGCCGAAAGGCGCAAGGAGCAGATGGACAAGATATCCTATGAAACTTTCGAGATTATCATGGACCGGCTAGAAAAGGAGTGGTTCGACTTGGTGCGCTCCTACCTTTATTCTGTATTGTAGTAGTCATGTGCTAATTGTTGATCTGCTCATAGACTAAGAATATACCCAAAGCAGACTTTGCAATGCCTTCCGAAGATTCTACGTGTGCTATCTGTGATGACTCTGAAGGCGAGAACAGTAACGCTATCGTGTTTTGTGATGGGTGTAACCTTGCTGTTCACCAAGGTACGGTGTGAGTGTTAGCATAAATCAATAGTCTCTAACGGATGAACCACCAGATTGCTATGGCGTTCCTTACATCCCCGAGGGCCAGTGGCTCTGTCGAAAGTGCACTGTGTCGCCAGAAAACCCTGTGGTACGTTTCACCATGTTCTCGGTTTCTTACTTCATATTGTCCGAAAGGTTGCTCACTAAACATCAAACTATTGTAGTCTTGCATATTATGTCCTAATGAAGGGGGCGCTTTCAAACAGACCGTGAACGGAGAATGGGTACATCTTCTTTGCGCTATATGGGTACCTGAAACGCGCGTAGCAAACGACGTGTTCATGGAACCTGTTATCGGTGTGGATAAGATATCTAAACAGAGGTGGAAACTGGTAAGTCCTTTCCAGACGCCCTCCTATGTTGAAGTACCTATTCATAGTTCTATGTTAGAAATGTAGCATCTGCGATATCCGAGAGGGCGCCTGTATCCAATGCGCTAAAACCTCTTGTTTTCTCGCTTTTCATCCCACATGTGCCCGAAACGAAAGGCTCCTCTTGCCTATGAAGAGTACCCAAGCCGAAAACGCTACTCTGACATGTTTTTGCGATAAACATCTTCCTGTAAGCCACCTTCCTTATGCTTATCTTGTGAACCAGAATCCTTCACTCATTCCTGTGCTTCTTCAATTTTAGAAAGAACAGCAAGAAGCTCGCGAAGCAGCCCTGGCTGCGGAAGCGGAGGAAGACGATGAAGACGAAAAGAATCATTCTTCCAAAGGGTCGAAATCAGCGCGGGCCTACGCTAAAACCTATAAACCTGGTCCTCCCCTTGTCCCAGCGATCATCGTTGACCGCATAACTCAATACATATCAAAAGTCAATCTCAGGAAACGAAGTGACTTTCTGCTTATGGTTTGCAAATATTGGAGTTTGAAGAGAGAGGCGAGGAGGGGTGCGCCACTATTGAAGAGATTACACTTGGAGCCTTGGACGGCTGCTGCTGCTGCTGTCGGGAATGGAAAATTGAAGAGCGAAGAGGAAAGAGGGTTGAAACTGGAGGTGTGTGTTGCTATCCTTTTCGCCTATCTTATCTCGGAGCTCACCGATATCTTCATTAGCAACTTCGGCGGCTGGAGAATGATTTGGAAAAACTTCGAGAACTATCTGCTCTTACCTGGAAGCGCGAAAGTCGAAAGTTGCAGCAGATGGAGATGATACAGGGTGTTCTCATGCAAGCACTGTACCCGCATGAACCCCGGCTGAGGCTTGCATTTGAACGTATCGTCGGGTGCGTGACGCAACTCGTCCTCCCTTTTGCAAATCATTGTTTGCTGATTCATGAACATAGGTATGATAAAAACGATTTCTTCAAAAACTCTGTCAACAGAGTTGATGTTCCAGACTACTTTGATGTTATAACGCAACCAATGTACTGGTCCCTCGTCGACGCTAAGCTGGATCGGCATGAATATTGGGATATCAAAGATTTCAGAGTGAGTCGAATGTCTGGGCAATGTCTGTATATAACGACAATTTTGCTTGTTCTGGTTTTCATCATGATTGATCTCACTGCTTACTCACTCTCCAGAATGACATTGAGCTTGTCCTGAACAACGCCATGACATACAACAAAGCCGGGACTCCCTTCTACAAAGCTGCTCAGCGTATCCAAAATTTGGCGAGGCCAATCCTGCAGGAGCTCGAACGTGTGTATACGAAACAAGTTCCCAGCGAGTTGCTCGAATCGCTAGCGGATGTCGACATGAAGATGGAAACCCCTGTGTCACCGACCTCATCACCGACCTCATCACCCATAGGAGACCTTGAGCCTCCTCTAGAATTAGTTGAACTCTTACTTTCCCTCGAAGCAATCAAGGATGAAAGCTCGCTCGTTCTAACCGCCGACCCAATTTCCTCCTTGATTAATATTGATCTCCCTGTTCTCAAGCCACCACCACCACCACCACCTCCCAAGGCTCGCAAAGCACCCAAGGCACCCAAACTGAAGCTGCCCAAACCTGACCGGAGTGAAGAATACAAACGTTACAGAGTTAAAAAGGCGGAGGAACGTGCACGCAGAGCGGAAATGGAGGCTTCGATAGCTGCTGCTGCTGTCGATGTGGCTAACGAGCGACTTGTCATTCGCACTAGAAGATCGACTGCTGCTGCTGCTGCTGCTAACGCAGAAAGGAGTCTGGAAAGTACTCCCTCTGTCCACGAAAGGGAAGAAAGGTTGGGAGAACAGGTGACGACGATGGCAGACGAAGAAAGCTTACGAGACCTCAACGTTCCTTCTTTCTCTCCTTCAGCCGCTGGTTCGTCTAGGTCCCGACTTCCAGCTGAGACACCCTCAGTTCCTGAATTCGTAGAACATGTTGATAATCAAGCCTCCTTCAAACTATTCAATATCGGTTGGATCTTGCCATCTGACCAGAAGCGGAGGACGCGTGTATCAACAGTACCGCCACCTGTATTGCAGCCCGGGTCTGGACCTTCCCTTGGGCTTCTTCCGCCACCGAAGAAAAAGATAAGACTAGATCGCGGAACCTCAAAGCTGTCGGTATTCAGTACTGCTGAGGAAGAAAATCAGACTCTGAACCTCGATATCAGTCGGGCATCGTCTTCTGCGCCTCGTTCTACTAGAAGTGATGGGTCGGGTTTGCGTACATTGTCTCAAGCAACTGTCGCCGCCGCTGCAGATAATGGAAGTGGACCTATCATCGACGATGCTCTTCACGTCCCCTTTGCTTTTGCTGAAAACCCACCGGACGAGCAACCTGCTGATGAAATGGATGTTGATACCGTCTCTACCTCTGTCTCCAATGCCAATGTCAGCGGCGTCCCTGCAGTTATCGAGCCGAGCGGTCTTCCTCGAATAGGGGATGTCATACATGCTGCAAATGGCAAGATCATTATCGAGGAACTTGACTCACCTGCCACTAGACGAGAAAAGCATATGCGGAGGAAGGCGGAAAAAGATAAACTCAAGTATCCTACTTATACTATTGCTGTCTTAGACCCCGGTGCTGGTGCTTCTTCATCTACATCTGAACCAATCCTTGTGTCGGCGCAGGCACTGCCTGCTTCGGAGCACGTGGTGGACATGGAGAATCAATCCCCACCCAAGATAGAACCCTCAGGCCTTGAACCTTCTTCGAACATGCTCAAAGGAAAGGAAAAGGAGAGAATTGAAGTTGACTCCGAGTTGAGTTCTTTGAGTGAGGGTGGAGAGGACGTCGTCGCTGCTGGTGCTGCCACTAAGAAGCTTACGCCGCCTCCGCTGACATCCTCAGTGCTTACATATACATCCAATACAAGGTCTCGAAGGTCTGCTGCAGCAAGCTCTGTTGCTCCTTCACCTGTTGCTCCTTCACCATCTGCTTCTGTGATTATACCTTCGAACACATCCTCTTCAAAAGAGCCTCCACGGTCTGCCGATGAAACAAATGGTGTTGTCAAAATTTCAGAATTTCGACCTGATCAACAGCTGGAAGCAGGGACCCTTGTTTGGGCCAAAGCAGGTCAGTGCCATGTATCCATATCTATCTTCGTCTCAATTCACATTTCTGCACGCTTCTGTTTTGCCCTACGAATCCAAAAACTGTTATACTGTGTTGTATAGACACTTTCCCTTGGTGGCCTGCAACCGTTTATGAAATTGACGACCCAGAGGTTCCACTGGCTGCAAAGAAGATGTATATGAACATGAAGAAAAAGAACAAGGATCTGACGCTGCACTTTGTACGATTCTATGATAAACAACATTCTTGGTAAGATGGATATTCCCTAAATCCTCTCAAGCCTTGTGTCAAATCTCACCCGTTACAGGCAATGTTTGACCATAGAAAAACTCCTACCACTTGGCGAAGATGATGGTACATGAATATTCCTATATTTTGTCAAGTCTAGAGGCTAACAGTGATTGGTACAGAATTGGATGCAGATCTGGTTGCTAATCAGTCGAAAAGACAAAGATGGAAGAGTGCTAAACTGAAAGCGGAATGTCGAGAAGCCTTTAGGTGTGTGAGGTTACTTTCGGGTTGGTGCTGTCCACTGACGGTTTTGAAACAGAACGGCGAAACAAGATATTGATACGCAAGAAGAAGACAATCTTTGAGCGAACTTCCACCGCTGTGTGTACAAAGAGATGTATTGTATGTAGTTACGTTCAAGCACATGAGGGGACAATAATTTGTCCGTCAAGATGCAATGCCCGGATTCCGCTCCATCGCCCGCCTACTTTCTACTGCTCTAGCTACAACTTCTAACACGAATGCGCGAGTTTGAAGGCACTCCGATAGAGCATTAAGAGCTCTTTCATGCCCTATCATCATATTGCGCCTCCTGACAGCCTCCTCCCCTTCTCTAACATTCAAAGCCTGTATTTCAGATCTTAGTCGATTTCCATCTTCCTGCACAAGGCGTCTCCGCTCGTTCACTGCAGCTGCAGCCAATCTAAACTCTGTGGGTTCGATACGCATTAAATCGGCACTTGAATATCCAGGTATGGGCCCACGGTCAGGATTCTGTGAAGGGCTACTGCGCGATGTTCTTGGCATCCACGAAGCTTGCTCTTCGCGCTGCCGTCTCTCTTCGTCGCCACCGCTAAGTCCGGAAAGAGACTGGAGGGTGACACGTTGTGTATCCGAAAGGCCATTCCGCGCGCCATGAGAGGGACGAAGTGCAACTCCGTCTTCAACAGACGAACCACTAGGAGATTCTTGCCGAGATGCTTCAGGTGTGATCAGACTTTGGTCCTTCAAAACTGCCTCAGCAGCTTCAGAGGATTTCTGTATTTCGCTCGCCTTGGCAGCAAGTTGTAGAGAGTACAAGAGTCGACCCATGATAAGATAGTAAGGTCTAGTTCGATGATGGTATCAGTGCGCGTCCGGTTTTCGAGTTGAGCGAGGGTGCTTGAAGGCATCACTCATCTCAAATCGCTTTATATACAATTCATGGTGGTCAAAGTGTCGACAAAAACTCATTATGACAATAGATAGACTCCTGATTTTCCTCAAAACAATGCGCGCGGCCCTAATTGGCAAACAAAGAAGTTGGCCATCCCAATGTCTGAATTTGGTTGTCGACAATATATACGCCAAGATTAGGTTATTCATTTCTGGTCTGACTTCCCGGGAGGTCTAGTGAGAGACTTCGAAGAAGGGGACTTGGGCCTTGGCTTTGTCACCTTTGTCACCTTTGCTGGTCGGTAGAAGAGCAGCCCGGGTGGTCTCCCACGCGGTGGTGAAGTGTTAGCGTATAACCTCTTCAATTCCTCATTGAATGCGTGAGATTCCTCTTGATGCTTCCGAAGGGTGATCTGTTCTGGCGTATCTTCTATGTCTATTGGGGGAGGTGTCTGCGATGTTCCAGTCACCACCTCTTCCGCAAAGTGTACTTTTTTTTTCTGTTTTAAAGGCCCATCCTCCGCACGACGAACGGGGCCATTCAAGACGTCAGAGGGACCCGGTAACATTACACCGCAAAGCAAATCATGAGGTTCGAGGCTGAAACCACTATAATTTGAATCTTCCCTAGATCGTCGACCCTATAGATTGCAATCAGAGCGAGGTTGGTACAAATTCAATCAGACTTGCTTTGTCGAGGTAACACTACAAAACAAATTGAATGATGAAAAGAGGGAACGGGATGATCTGATCAATGGCAAGAACGTACATTCACGGCCGCATCTTGATTTTTGTGGACCATCACGCTGATATCGCGCGGTAACTTGGCGTCAACTTCTGCGGGTGAAGATCCCAAGGCGGCGTAAGGCGGTCCAGAAACATTGCGGGGATCGGCAGAGTTAGCAGAGCTGCCGGAAATTTGTGGGAATGCTGCGGGGACATTACGCTGGACGCCACCAGCAGCAGAGAACGCCGCGTTGATGGGAGCAGCGAAGCTACACTCGAAGGAAGTAGCAAGGATGGCAGCGAACATGGAGCGGGAGTGGACCATTGTTTTAAACTTCTTTTGGAATAAGATAGAGGAAATCAGCGGTGCCAATTTGGTGGAGACCTGCTCTACCAGATCAAGGGTCAGGAGATGGTGAGTGAAAGACCAGCTCTAGAAACCAAAAAAGAGTGGAGACATATTTTTATATCGCAAAAACTCCGATCGGGTTGTTGGAATCAAATATTGAGATTTGAACATAATTAAAAGATCAAAGAGCGACGGGCAACCGACGGTCGTCTCAATCTCTGACAAAATAAAGATAGTTTATACAGCAACAAATACCATTGAGAACACTCCACTACCAAGTTTAGTAGAGACACAGATAGAGACAACGATTACAACAGAGTATCAAAACGCATGCATGCGTACATACAAAGGGCACAGTCATACACGCCTGCTCGTCGAATCATATAAATTATGAAGGAGGAATATCAACACGAAAAGATATAAGGGTTCAAACCAAGGTTCAAACAATATATGCCCGGAAGCGTCAAAAGAGAAACATTCAGAAGTGGTAATCATATCGCAAGGGCTGCGAGACCCATTACCCCAGCAGCAATGACAGCGGACTTGGTGGTAAGCAATGTAGAAGCCCCGTTGCTGGTGGAAGCGCTGGCGGCAGATCCAGAAGCCGTTGAAGATCCTGATGTACCAGACGTAGCTGAGCCGGAGCTACCACTGCTGCTAGCTGCAGAGCTAGATACAGGTGGAGCTGGAGTAGCTATGCAGACGAAAATCGGTTAACGGAGGAGCATGGGAAAAGGGCACAGAAAAAAGGCTCACTTCCTGCGGGCTTCACAGAGAATGTGGAACTGTTGACGAATACCTGGGTGATGTTAGAACTGTTGACAAACTGGCAGATGTAGTTGTCTCCAGGAACGAGGGTGACGTCGGTAACCTCAAAGGACAGGTTGTTAGCGACACCACTTGCAATGCTGAAAGCACCATTCAGAGTGGCATTGTCCAGGTTGATGATGTCAATGTTAAAAGAGTCTGGGTCTCCTGCTGTGCTCGTCCTGTCCAGCAGAGCATATCAGTACAAACTTGGATTAATACTTGATAAGAACGCACCAGTTTATAGAGTTACTGTCGTTTTTCGAAAACGCTGTTAACCATGAAATTTTCAAGCACGTAATAAGGACGTACGAAGTGTTGAAAACCCTGATAAATACAATCAGATATCGAGTGAGTCCGCTGTGACTGAAAACATACCAGAACTCCGTAGAAGAGGGTGAGCTGATTGAAAATGTTGCTTAACGGAGGTAGCAATTTCAGCCACACTATACACAATTGAAAACGCGGCAACGCTCACCCAAGGCATAAGCAGGGAAAAGAGCGACAGCGGCGAGAGAGGCACGCATTGTTGTTTGTTGGATTTTTCTGAATCTCAAAGGGAAAAGAGAGGAAAGCGTCGTTGTGGGTTGGACGTGAAAAAGACGATCAACAAAAAGCGCGCTTTTATTGCTAGAAATTGGTGCTTACGTCAGAATAATATTAGGTACATACGTTCGCGACCCCTATGAGGTCGCTGTTTCAAGAGTTTAAACGCTCGCGGCAAACTAGGCAGCATTAACTCCTCTTGTATGGTGAGTTAAGCATATCCTCTGTCAAAACTCAAAGCCGCACCTGCTTCGAAACAGTTCTGAGCTTATGAAGGGAAGAAGAGAATCGCCATTGTCATAGCAACGTAAGTAGTGGTATTGGTCCTTCCCTCGTTCACTCATTGATTCCGTGCGATTGGCGTGTATACATAACATGCAGGCCCAAATCTTACCCATTGTTTTCATACGCTCGAGTGTCTTTGCGGCAGCACTTGCCTAACGAATATTGTATAAGGTGACAAACTATCTTCTTCCTACAAATCCTACAGTAAAATAACCTAACCTCTTACTACTGCCCAGCAGACTTGAGTGTCAGCCTTCTCTTCGCAATACTTCGAGTCACTATGGGTGTCGTCTGCACTGGAGGCCGCGACTTTCTTCGCCGGGTTCCGGTGGCGGTTGTCGATGCGTGTTCAGTCAGCTTCGAGTTTATGATCTGCAAATCAACAGGAGTGAGGTCTTTTTCTATCGATTTGACGTCGTCCTGTATTCCTCCGATAGCCTTGTCCACGACCTTGTCGTCTCGCAACCAGCTCATGTCTTGGTTGTCAGAAAATCTTCGAAGCTCGTCGTCTCGTGGTTTAGGATATGGGTAACGACTACGAGGCGGGCTGAGTGAGCGAGATTTTGGCGTAAGATAGCCGGTCCCACTGCCGCCACCACTAGTATAACAACTGACATATTGCCAACCAGGAGGAGGTGGGGATTTAAACGGCGTAGGAGCACGACCCATTTTTTCAAATAAGATTTGCCATTCTGCGTCCTCCTTTTCTGATCGTGCTGAAGCTGCATCGTAAGGATCGTAAGGCGAATAAGTTGGTTCTGAGTCGACGTATAACAAGGGTGTCAGACTGCGAGGAGGTGTGGTGAATGGCGTCGCAGCCTCGTTCGGGGATGCGAGTGATGCCCATCGAGGAAAAGCATCCATAGTTTCCGACGTATGAGTGGCGTTCACTACTTTTGTGATTATAATGAGAACTCAGGCCAGCGCCACCTAGTTTCTAGTAAAGATGATTCGTGGTTCAGTTTTTTTTTTTGAGCTATCCTTATATATATACAGGCCCGATCCAAAATTCCTTTGTTGTATGGCACTGCACGTGTTGATAGTAGACGCTTTGACCTATAAAACATGGATTCGATTTTTCTTCTTTTTGTTCTTTCGCTCGTGTTCTAGTTTTTGACGTTGCCATTATTAGGACCTTTCAAGCCACGAGGACATCTTTCAGCGTTCTACACCTTTCTGTGTGTGTTTTCAGATAATCGCCGGAAGAGATTTGAAAGGGACCTGAAAGAGTATGGCCTACGTTGGACCCTCAAACTCATTCTTGTTATTGAATAAATCCTCGAATGAATACTCTAAGCGTCAACCGCCAAGAGATTAGACTATAGACTCGAGCGTCGAGGCAGACTGCGTTGCGGACACGTTCTGATGCATATCCTGTTCGGATGTTAGATCGATTATCTTCGTAGCCATCGATAATCATACTTACATGGAGTTAGAAGCCGCCCACAGATAGAGCACTCAAACTTGGACCTGCTTCCTTCGGAGAAACCCCAAACATAGCACTTAGCCTCAAGCTGCCCTCCTCGCCCGGTGCGGAGTCTGTACCTACGGCAAAGGATGTTAGTCGCTTAGTCACCCAGCGTTATCAGCTGCTATAGAGCCTGCCTTCGAACCCGTGTTGACCATTTAATAATATTCCTGAACCAATTTATGATCCTTTGCCTGGGAGCATGCTGAAGAACCTTGCGGACAAGGCCTTTAGCTCACTCACAATGATTACTGCTATCGATCAAAGGCGATGCTGCGTTAATGATTTTTTCACAGCTATTTCGCAAAGAGGCGCAAGACGTACGGATGAGCTGCTGCATTCAAGGGTGTACTAGTAACTCAGATGGTCCGATCGTGGGCCCATCAGTAGTACTGAGGTCAATAATGTTTTTGAAGAGCAGGGTAATAGCGGTTGGAAGAAGCCTTCATCAGCTTTCTCCAGGTGTGGCATTAGAGATCATAAGTAGTCGATATGCTTATGGTGGAGAACTGAATTCGAGGATGACGCAATCTCTTTGGACGCGTTGACACGTGTTCGCGCCTTGCTCATGCTATCATCGTTCAGACCCCCATTCCTCAGTCTGCAACGTCTTCCTGTAATATCATCTGTTATCATCCTTTAGCCGAGTCCATCCTCTCAGGTGCTTTGCGAGCTTATCTGCAGCTTTCACTGGCTTTTAACATTGCGAAATTTTTACAGTACAGCTCTCCCGGTCAATCGCAATTCACCGCCAGTTCTTGCAACGGCTTTCATCTGTGATTTTGAACAGCACTCAATGAATTGGACTGTACTGAGATACGAATAATACAGTTTGACTGTCATGGAATCTTCCAGCGCTTCCGATTCAGGCGCGAATCCAACTACGAATGTAACTGAAGTCCAGAAATCACTCGAGGGCTTATCAGTCACGGGGAATACGGATGCACGAGCAGCCGTGAAGGATCTTGAAACGAATAGGAATCTCATACCAGAACAATCTCCCAATCCATGGTCTGATGGCCAGATGAAATTGAGCTCGCCAGTGCGTGAAAAGGAGGTGGAATTGAATGCAGACGACGAAGTGTCAAAGGCAGAAGCAGAAGACGAAATTGAAGACCACCATAATTTACACACACCTGATCCATCCACATTCGACCGTTATGTGACTGGAGGATTTGCAATAGATGCTCAAGCATCAGCGCCAGTGATTTCTCCACCAACGACTGAGATACTGCAGGAATTCGATCCATTAGCCGAACAAGAAGAGGAACATGCAAGGAAGGCTTGGGAAGAAAGTAAAGGACATCCGCCGCCTCCACCTCCACACTCCCATGGCAGAATATCATCCCCGCCTCCTCCGGTGCCGCTGAAAGATTTGCCTTCTCCATCACAAAGCCCACTGTCATCGTCCCAGAGCTCCAGCTTTCCATCTTCCTTAGCTGCCCTTGCACGCTCATTCTCAATTTCGTCTTTAACTCGTTCTCCGAAATTTAAGGGCAGGCCGCTGTCAATGGACGTAGCCAAACCCGTTCCTTCTCCTGACACATTATCCTCTTTTGCTAGCCAGCAAACCACGCATCAGGATCTGAATGAAGGGAAGCCCGAGTCGTCGTTGGATCACGAAGAGGAAGAAGGACGTGAAGGATCAGAGTCTGATTCCGAAAGTTCGAGACCTGGCGACCCACCGTTTGACTTTCAGAAATTCCTTGACCAGATGAAGATGCGAAGTGCTGAACCGGTGTCAAAATATCTGAAATCGTGCGTTAACCTGCACACGCACAACCTGTACCTAATCTTGATTTGATCTAGCTTTCTGAACAATTTCTCCAAACGTACCTTCACAGTGTCTGACCAGATCAAGATCATCAACGATTTCCTAAACGTATGCCTTCCTGTTTTTCGCCCTCCTGTTATTCACCTTCCAACGTCAAGTTCATTTCCAATCACATGCGACAATGCGAGCCTTGGAGGAGTGCATCCGATGCCGAGTTCGACAACGCCATGGAAGGAATGGAAAAACTAGTCATGAACCAGCTTTACCAATATACCTTCACTCCTGCGGTAGCTAAAGATGTCAATCCAATGACAGGACTGCCGCGTCGACCGATCTCAGTTGACGACCTCGAGCGCGATCGTATCTTGTCTGAAAGAATCGCTCTGTTCGGATGGATAGAGGAAAAACACTTGGATATACCTGTAGAAGAGGGTACTATTGGATTTCTCATGTTCGCGGAGCAAGGTTCGTTTTCGTGCTTTGTGAAAGTCACTCAACTTTATCTTCTTTCAAACAGAGCTGCTCAAGATTGGACATTACAAGGCTCCCCGGGACAAACTTATCTGTATCCTCAACTGTTGCAAGGTCATCTTCGGTTCGCCTCATGTTCTTTGCTTTTTCCGTCACCAGACTACAATGCTCTTCTATTCCTTTGGTCTTGCCGTCAACCTGTTACTAACCTTTTACAAGGTCTGATACGGCATCTTCAGAAGGAGGAGGGCGCTGATGCCTTTGTGCCTATCTTGATCTTCGTGGTACTGAAAGCAAATCCTGAACACCTCCTCTCAAATGTGGAGTGCGTTCATACTTTCAATTTGACGTTCCAGCATTTATGAACATCCATTTACATTTAGGTTCATCAATCGATTTAGAAATCCAGACAAGCTTCGGAGTGAAGCAGGATACTATTTGTCGAGCTTGGTGCGTATACGAAACCTTATCTGGAACGGTTCTCAACAGTCTTGAATTTAGATGGGCGCTGTACAGTTCATTGAATCGATGGACCACACATCTCTGTCAAATATTACCCAAGAAGAATTCGAGCGGTGAGTTTCTTCATTGATCTCTAATACTGTAGCTCATAACAACAACCAGGAACGTCGAAGCTGCCATTCAAGAGCTTCCTACTAACCCAGACGGAACACCACGAATATTATCTATGGGATCGTCATCGTCCTCATCTTCATCTTCATCTTCATCCCTTTCTTCCATACCCACACCCACACAACGCAGCTCGCCCCATCTAGGCGCAGAATCTGCCCAACCACTTTCATTACCATTGTCACAGGGGCCCTCCCAGGCACCCATGACGCAACAGTTTTCAGAGGATGCTCGTAGGCTGCTGCAGAAGACAGGTGACGCTGTTAGTAAACCGCTAAATGCAATCAGCAGAATCTTCAATGAAGCGTTGGACCTGGCTGAAGAAAACTTTGGTTCACCGGAAAGATATGGCAGCGCTTCAACTTCAAGAGCTGGGACACCTGCAGGTGGCGCTCCATCTATTCCGAATTGGTCAGTTGTATCTTACTGCTTTACATTTATCTGATACTATCTTACTTCTTGTTCATGTAGGCCTCATCAGCTGGCACCTGGGACTGTCAGCCAAAGCCTCCCAGATTCTCGTGCGTCGTCTCCAGCATCGTTCATGGCTCAAGGCTACCAAACGCCCGCTCCCTCATCAGAAGGTGTACCTTCAATCCAAACGCCATATAAACCGCGTGTGCGAAGAATACCCTCCCCGGGAGTTTATGTAACCCAAGCACAATCTCAGGTGTACGGACAAGGTGTACTCTCCCCAGGATACTCGCCGGATGACACTCCATCACGCCCAAGGCCTGGTCAAGTGCCTCAGACGCACTATCCGCTTGCCCTGGGCTCTTCGCAGCCAATTCAACCTCCGGCTCGAGTTCAATCTCTTCATCCACGTTACGATCAACCCGGTTCAGCCGGCATGATTTCACCTTTAAATTATTCTCGCTCGTCTACTCCCAATATTGGGGATTTAGATAATTTGGATATCGCAGGTATGCAAGCGGAGATTGATGAGGCGCATTCGCAGGCAGCGGAAGCCTCGAGGAATACGTTGTTCCAGATATTCCCCGGGGTTGACAGGGAGGTTGTAGAGTGGGTGCTTGAGGCGAATGAAGGTGATTTAGGGAAGAGTATTGAGCAGTTGTTGGAAGTGAGCGGGGGAGAGTGATACTTTTTGTACAACAAATATGGGATAACATGCTTCATGCTGATAATTAGAATCGAATATACACTGAGTCCTTTTGTCGAGCGCCGTTTGGGCGCTCATTTCCTAAGCAATATGACTAACTCCGCATTTCCTTCCGTCTCTCCCCCATTCGCAATGTCTTCGACCTCCAGCGAAACAACAATAACGCCATCTTCTTCTCAACTAACGATCAATACTAGTGAGGAAGCGCTCTCTACTCTATTATCTTCTCCGACACCCAATAAGGAAGTCGAGGTGCCTCAGCTTGAAGGAGAACATGAGCCTGACACCCCCACTTCCTCCACTTCATCTTCGACTAGTTCATTTACCACCGTAATAGCGGATATGCTCACATATACAGCTGAACACACCAGTGCTTTATACGAGCCTCCACTGCTGTCCAGTTCTTCTAATCTAAATTCCAGTTCTTCCTCGACTGGGCCGGTAATCGACCAACCAGTAGCTACATCGAGTAGCAAATTTTTACCTCCACCGCCGCCTAAAACAATAAAAAGGAGATCAAAATCCTCTACCTTCCATGCTTCATTTCCAGAACAAGGATGGGATGATGATACACCGACGAATGGCAATGTACTCGACTTTCGGACAGAGCAGCCAGTTTCTCGCCGTGAGCGCCTTACACAGACTTGCATTATTCATCCTGGAGCTCATATCTAGTGCAGGTCTTACATATACCGAGAAGCTCATAACACATTCGCTGGGTATGGCATATGAAGGCAACTGGTCTTTCTGCAAAGTGTTTGCTGACGGTTCATTCATGGCGTCTGGCTATATCCATATATCCCCTGGTGGTAGAAAGAGCTCGAAGACTGTCAAGGATAACACATATGTGTGCTTTCTTTCCAATTGATTTCTTCTTGTGCTGACACCTGGTTCGTAGATCTTTCATGTCGTTGAAGGTGCTGTGAATGTCAAGATACACGACACAGCTTATATAATAGCTCAGGGAGGTTCCTTCATGGTTCCTAGAGGTACGTCGCCTTGTATGATGCTTCTGAAGAAATATGCCTCATGTCTTAATCGACACAATAGGGAACATTTATTTCATCGAGAATATTTGTGAAAGGACAACAAAGCTCATGTTCGTGCAAGCTCGAGAAGTCACTGCTGGTGAACAAGATGATCCTTTGCGACTAGTACGCGGGCAACCGCCACCAAAGCTATTTCCCGCACTGCCCAAATCAAAGCTGTTCATCCTACTAGGTTGGGTGATCGAGCGCTTGTTGAAGCGTTTTGTCAAGTATCGAAAGGCCATCTTGTCCTGGTACTTAAGGTCGGCGATGCAAGTTGGAAGATATGTTCAAGGACCTAAAGCGTATATTGCCTTCTTTGTTCTGGGATTCTTGTTCAGGAGTTTAGGACCGTCGAGGAGTTTGTTACCAAGGGTAAACGTCCAGGTCATCAGGGAATGAGATTCATATCTGTCATTATAGTTTGACACTATGTTTGCATGGAAGGATTTATGCTTTGATTTGTAGTCTGATCTGCGTGCGTAGATATTTGCTTGTGTGTTGTATATAATTGAGTTTGTAGGGCAGCAGCATGACCGTATCATATTGAGTCTTGTTTGGGAACAAAAGTAAATCTTATATGTTTGAGTGTTGAAGCCTGGACGAGAGTTCCCCTACGTTGTTGGTTGGACTGTTCAACCCTGGAATAATGCACGAGTATCCACCTCAATACGTCAACTTGCGCCAGTCTGTGGACGATTATAGCCTTCTTCAGGAATACTTATTTTCGCAATACAGGCTGGCAGGACGTACACCAGACCATTGCGGCCCCAGTTGCAACAAATAGACCTCTACTACTATATCAGAGCCTTGTCATGGCTTATAGATGCTTAAGTCCAGCAATTTGAAGGTATACAATCAGTCCACAATATAAAGCTGAGTTCATCCTACAAGAGTTCCAATGCAAAGGGATCAGGAGGTAAAAAGTACATAAAACCATCTACGGCTTTATAGTCAGTGTTGATATCTTAGGAGACGTTGAATGATAGACAAGAACCACCCGACATTGACCTGTCTCGAATAACAGCAAAACCTTCGAAGTCCTGCCTAACCGCCTCGACAAATGAATCGATAAAGCCAACCGTGTTGTGTGGCTCTGGAAGAATTTCGTGTAAAGATTCTGCGCGAATGTGGATCTGTGCTAATAATGTAATGAGTGGCTGAAAGTGATGGCGGGCAACGACTTCGAGATGAAGCAAGGATATGAACAATATCGCCGCTCAGACCGCTACACCCACTAATTTGAACTCCGTTGTGTACTTATACTACGGACTTTCCACCGATTCGGGCTCCCTTGCGCTTGTTCTCGATGACGGGGGCGATAGGCCGGAGTTTAGAAATTGGAGGGACTCCAATCTGTATAATTCTCTCTCTGCCACTTTCTTTCGTGTGTACTGACAAAGCTCGTAGGAAATGGACTTCAACATCAAATTAGGAATTATGCACAACGACTCAATGCCACGCAACGTTGTTATGGACGATGACGGCGTTGAGCGCATCATCAACTTCTACATTTCCGACATACACAGATATCGAGGCGCAGAAAGGTGCGGAGAATAAAAGAATTGGCGACCTTTCGTAACTGAATTGGTTCAACGCGACCATTATGTTGTTGTTTAATTATTCAGATGCCGCTACTGTGATTTCTATTACACGAGATGTGAGATGAGTTAGGTATTTATGGGAAGAAATTGAGAATCGTCAGGACTTATTGAGTAGAGTCAACAGTGCGAAGTAAATCATCAACATTCGACAGATACATGCCCCAGTCGAACCATCTACCAATAACGCAATTGAGTATGTGATTTAGTAGTAGAAAAGCGATTGTAAAACGCTCACCCATCTCGAGCTGGTGTCGCGTTGAACATATTTGTGAACGCATTTTGAGCCGGTATTAACGTTGAACTTTGATCCTGTGAATGTTGGGTTTGATCCGGTTCAATGTTGTCAATGAATCCTGCATTCCGAGGTTCTATGAAGTAGTTCTGCTCTTGGTTTTCTGTGAAAATTTGGAAGCTTACACACCTCCAAGATGACTATAATCGATAGGATCCTGAAGGCTGGAAGATCCACCGAGGCCCCAAACTCCTGGGACCACTGCATCTGAATGATGTGGATCATTTCCCGTGCCAGAGCTCATATCCGTGTACTGAAAACCATGTACAGGGTTTGCACCAAACTTCTTCAGCCCCAAACTTGCATCCGCCGTCGGGCTAGCGTAAATATCCACATCTGAATAGTAGCCCTGGTAACTCGGAGGATCACTGCCCAAATGTATAGGAAGCCTTCCCAAATCCTCAGTATGAAGTGGTAATTCAAGCGCAGCGTCAACCGCGTTATCCAAAAATCCAGTAGATCGCGCTGAAGATACATTAGATGCCTCAGGATATGAAGGAGAGTCTGATTGTAAGAAGAATGAAGATGACAGGAACCGAGCGGAAGGTGAAGAGAATATACTGCTGTTAATTGGTGGTGTCAGAATTTGATCATGTACGTTAGGTACGGCGTCGGAGAGAGACGATTGGGATTTGAATGACGAAGCTTTATTGGATTCGAAGTTGGGATGAGGGTTGTTGTCATGAGTATGACTGGCACCGTATGTCATGGGTTCCCGAACTCGAACCCTGTTTCTGTCTTTGTCTTCATCTCGGTCGCGTTTACGAGGACGAGAACCGGTGCTGACATCAGACGGGTCCATCACAGATATTAGTTCGTCGATTATGTCACTACACATTCGAAAGGCAAAGAATAAATGGAGAGTCGAGGATAGGAAGCTAGAATCTGACTCACTACATCCTTCCGGCATTTTGATACTTCTTCTCATAACCCTTTAGTATACGCAAACTCAAATACACATCTTCCATCTCCCTTTTGAAATCTGCTACGAATCCTAAGCGTTTACCACTCCAGAGATTCAGGAGGATCATGATGACGGAGTTGAATAAGATGACTGGAGAGTTGGTCATTTGGCTTGGAGCTGAGCAGGGTACAGATGCGGTGGACGTCGAAGATGTGGTCTCAGGAGAAGGTTGAGGGGGGTGAAAGTCTGTTCTTCTAGAATGCAAGTCCAGGACATGCAAGCACGAGCGAGCGGCATTGGCACATACTCCTAACGAGGAGTAGGACATGCCAGAATAATTTTTCTGTCTTGAAGTGCGTGGGATTTCTGGACGAATGAAGGGCCTGAAAAATTATGAGCCGATGCGAGAATATGAAAAAGGATATCGTCTGTGCTCACCTGTGAACGTGAATTTGGACGAAATAGTACGTGCAGTACAATGAACATGACTGCCCAAAGAAGATTAAATCTTCCCTGTGTGGGTCCCATCGCACTAGAAACCTTCTTTACCATGATGATACCCAGTCTCAAACAACTTTCCAACGTACGATGATCAGGTATATGATCCACCCATCGGTTCAATGCAGCGTCCAATTCTGAAACTACCTTCGCATCCCACGACGGAACCTGAAGGTCGGATGAGCCCCAGATTTCGGAAGGTTTCTTCACTGCATACTGCAAATTATCCTTGTGAGTGACAAGAATCGGAAATACAAAGACGCGCTATTCACAAGATTCTTCTGAGCGAATGCAAGAATGTCCATCAACTTCAAAAGCGTTGTCCAAAACGCGATCAGGGAAGGCCTTCCTCGAGGCTGTTTGAAGGCTTGCTCCGGGTCAGGATGCTCCCAAAACTCATCGTCACATTCGATGGGCAGATCAAGGTCATATCTGAGCGAGTTGGAGCGTTGGGTCAGCCCCCGGCAACTGTGATAAAAAATCAAGGGAATGTATACGCACTCAGCAGGATCAGTGGCTTTCGGTCTTCCCAAGTACGCACTCGTAAAAGAATCAAGACTAATGAGTATCCAATACGCCCTCTTCCAAAGTTCCTGTATTACGCTGGGCTTTGTACCGAGAAATGTCCGTCGGTGTGCACCGACAGCTTGCGCATGCCGCACGCCGATACTGAGCAGAGTCCAGATTGGGCCTGGTGACGATGTCGACGACAGGAAGATAATTATGTTCTAAGGTGTGTAGGGGTAGTAAGAAAATATACAAAGGAAGCAGATGCCTTATGGAAGCTTACGCAGATAGTCTGGACTTTATACAACGCATTTTGGGAGTCCTCCTGTAGCGAACCAATCTGATTGATGTATTGCCAACCTATCCATATCAAGATTATGGAATCGCTACACCATTGCATCTCAGAGACTCACCAGCACTGTGAAATCTCTCTTCCGAACCTCTAGGTGCACCATCGGCGCACACCCTCTCATCAGATGAGAACCTTCCTCCCAATGCACAGACCGACAATACTAACTCGCCAAATGCTCGTTCACGTTCGTGTAAATGGGAATCAAGACCTCGCTGAAATGTTGGACGATGGAGAAGAGGAAAGAAAGCGTTTCGATGAATAAAGTACAGATCTACCAAGGAAGTGAGAAGGTCAAGTGGTGGAAAAGTTAACGCGGGTTGAGAAGGAAGCGTAGGGCGCTGCCACTGGAAGAAGGTAATGAGAATGGATTTCTGAAATATGGAACACAGAATGAGCACATACCGGATATACGTTCCAAAATGCCGCTCTCTTCTTTCCGTTGAAGTGCGTTTCCTGCGTTTCTGATTCTAATATGTAATCCGACTTGTGGGGTATAGATGTCTCTGTAACGTTGGTAGGAAGGCTGATGACACCGTCATATTCCTCCTTAATCTTCAACGCTGTCTTCACCAGAGCTAATTGACTTGATTTTCCAAAGAAACTGTGAACACTTTCTTTCAACTCGAGGTTTTTGACGCTATCTGCGAGATTGACTTCAACTGGCACTGGGTGAGCGTCGTTCATATCATCATCGGTAATGCCGTGACCTCGGTATACTGAGTAAACAGCTGTTGGATCAGTGGGATGAAGCGATGTAGAGCTGACATCGATATTTGAAGAGGGGCTTGAATGTGAGGATATGTTCGAGAGGGGCTCCGGAGTAGTACGACTGTTCGTATAGGGGCCAGTTTCGGACAAGGTTTTCTCCAATGATCTAGCATAAGCCGATATTTCTGTGAGCGTACGTTGGAGGAGAATTAGATCATTAACCGGCACTTGATAGGACGGCGCATCGAGAATGACCGATATTTGCCTTTTAGCAAAGCTAAAGTTGTCGCCTAACTGCACATTGTTGTTGATAGTGCCATGCTGCTTCTGCGAGGTAGATCCTTGAGGCACTGTAGCCATGTTGATGAAAGTATGCTTTTTCTGCCGTCCGAGAATTGTAGGATGTAATGAATAGCAATCAGTTGAGGAACGCACCTTGTTCGAAGAGCTGTGGGTGCATTCGGAGTTCTGCCACATAAGTCAGATCAGAGCTTAAATATATCAAGCCTGAATACTCACGAAAGATTTGCAGTTTGAGCAAATGTTTCCGGGCATCTTCGCACTATCGCCTAACGAATCATATGTGAGTTCGTCACATTGAGGAAAGCCAGTGGTTCGTACATCGAACTATGATGACAGAGCCAAGAAGTTGTCAGGTTTCGTGCTAATTCCTTGTACGAATACTTCAGCCTAACTTTTTCTCTAAAGATGGACGTCAGTAAATTTTCATAGATTTCAGAGCCCAGCACACCTGTTTACACAAGTCGCAGGCACCTGGCGTACGTCTTTTCTTGAATCCTGTGGTTGGTTCATCGTATAGTTGCACTTCAGCCATAGTTGTGTGAGATTCGGTCATTTTTCTTGTTCGCCTGACTCAGTGATTCCTCTCGTTGTCTTGGCTAATGAAGACAGAGGGTAAGCGGTTGAAGACGTGCGAATTAATGAATACAAAGAGAAAGCAATTGAAACTACGAAGATGGACCATCCTTGCGCTCGCCGCTCGGAGAAAGAAGCTGTGCCTTACACCTTTTACCATGGTCTTTCGTAAAAGTGATCACATCATCTGCGCCACATAGTAGTTGCGCAGTTTATCTGTTATAACGCTTCAGCAACATGTATCTCGCATTCGAAAGTAGGTGTGCTATGCTTGGCGTGCGTGAGTATCCCATAATCCTCACAATGGAACCCCACCCTTCAATCTATTTGCTCGTGGATTAGACTTTTATCCCACTAGAACTGTGGCTTCTGAGTTCTCCAGCAAGCTCCAGCACTTCTATACGGACCCTTGCCAATAAGTCGTAATTTTCAAAGAGGTAGTACCGACAACATCGCATGCCGAAACACTACGGTACATCCAGCAGTACATTATACGCGAAAGTTCAGACAGGAGTCCATCAGCATACAACTCGGACTGACCCAACGATGGATCTCGGTACTATATCTTCTCCGCCTAGCTTACTCCTCGCTCTTTGTACCAAGAAACATGTTTGCAACTACTGTGCTCATAACATCCATTCGCGTCGCGCCCGGTGTTTATTTGATTGGAACATCACTGCAACATCCATTGAATCGATTTCTTGGACCTCTATTGGCAAAATGGACGACATGGTACAGAGCATACTGGTAAAGAAGGGTAGCTGGGTAAACAACTTGGGAAGCTTCATGCTGTACATGGTATATATCAGTTATCAGCACCATTTACTTGTTTGCCTCAACGCTTATATGCCTAGGTTAGGTCCCTATCATGAGGTATGTAGTCCTATAAACTATTCTGCCGCTGTTGTTCACTTTGCTACTTGACTTACATTTCTGTGGTCCTCGTGCATATGGTGTATTTTGTCTTCACTGCACCCCACCCTTCAGCGGCGTTCAGAAATGTACTTGCTCCGTACCTCGCACGACGATCATCCCAAGAATCCCAGTCATACAAGAGAAGGTGCTTATTCCTCCTGGGTTGTGTCTAACCGTCCGATATAAGTTCCAGATCTACCTAGGTCATTAGATTGATGTGTGAACCGAAAACCTACACGTACGAAACTGGAAACTCAGCCGACTTGGGGATCACGCCCTTCCTACACCTCACTTCTATTCTCTCGGACACTAATGTCCCGGTTCATTCACGCCTTCATATGCCCATATCGAACCAACTTGCATGAACATATGGATCAAGAAATATCCTCCCGACATTTAAAATTCCACTCATATCAGCACACTTTCGCAGGTCAATTGAAGCTACTAGTCTCGCGTTAGAGAGTAATTCTTCGGTAGAGATTGGAATTTGGAAAACAGCTCGACTCGTACAGCAGCTACAGATGGGCCTTTCTTCCCTAGGAAATTCAAGCGCATATTAAAAAACCAACGACGTCTGCGGAAACATGAGAGCAACTGCAGCAATTGCTTCAAAACGATCGGCTCGTCGGCGAGGGATTCAACTCACGATTTTCAGGAACGGACACTAGTGCGAAAACATGTATGCTAATCGTTGGTGAAGAGGTACTTGACAAAGCATGGCCGAATAGCGGCGATATTGCCTTCGAAGACATTGCCTTATCTGGTACGATTTTCTCTTCACCTTTCATCGACTAGGTTCTGAACCAGGGACTTGATCTCCTTTATTGACACTGATAGACAGCAGTAATCAAGGAAAGTTTCCGTTTATCTCATAGATCAGTATCACCTTTATTTTACGAAGAGTCGTTGGTCCAGGAGATGCTGTGATCACGGGTGAAAATATTCCCGGCTGGTGTAAACATCTTTCTTTTCTGTCTGCCAACAGGACAGCTTTCTAAACGATTGTAGGAGTATCATCCACTTTTGTCCATCTGAACCCTGAGTTCTGCCTGGAGCCTACAAGTTTCTACACCGAAAGGTGGCTGAAGTCCTCGGTGAGGTCAAGGGACACGGAGGAGAAAGACACTCCTTCAGCTCGTGCAGCAGATATCAACGCCGACAAGTATCTAGTGAGATTCAGTCGAGGACTACGACTCTTGTATCGCCATCCAGTGATCTAATCTACATCATACTCTTACTATTTAGTCTTGCTTGGTGCAAACTATGCATCATCTTTTCCGAAAGCTGGAGCTCATTCCTCAAACATATTTGGAGCCAAAGTTAGACGATAAGCTGTAGCTCTGGCCTTTCTCGTGATCTCTTGGCAGTTCCGACGATTTCTTTATGTGCAGGCGACCTATTACTTATCTTTGTCAGAGAAAGAATAACTTCTCCCTGAACTGAAATTGGTATTCTTGGATATTTGTTCACACAAGTAAAGTCAGTATCGGTGATATAAAAAGCTCTCTAAATCCGCTACAATTGAGCGTGGAGGCTGTCCTCGTCCCGTCAGGTTTCTGGATAAAAGTCAGAGTACTAATAGTTTCTCAGGGAGTTCAGAGTTGACGGCCGATCATTAATTTACCGGGCCGCTCTTACAGATTTTACGTAAGTCGCCTGATCCAATGCAACGCGGAGAAAAAGTCGAACATTTCATTCTGCTTTTCAGCACTCATCTCTCTTTGCCACCACTTCGCGCTCCTATTCAAACCTTCGCTGTGCTTTGTTGACACACACATTCACTCTTGTGACAAAACTCTTGAAGACTACCTCTTAGATCTCTCGGCGCGAATTCATTTGCAGGGTAAACATCTGGGGATACTCTTTCTATTGAGCAGAGCTTACATTTGATTATGATATTTAGACCTGCCTCAAATTCCACTGCCCACTCAGCCTAAATTCTTGCTATCCGTTCTTTCGTGGGTGCTAAATCCACAATTCTCTCATCAGCTATGGACTCAGATTCTTAATCCCGCAGACTACTTTTCGATCTAAATCTTGCAAAATGGGACGTGCTTTGTATTCGCAGTCTTATGCACCAGTAATTCGTGAACCTACACCTTCTCAATACGAAAAGTGGAGCATCAATAACGCTTTCGACCCAGACTCTGAGGAGTTCTTCGCAGGAGCTCAATACGAAGCCTTCCTTCCTATTCCTACCGACTCCAGGACAGGTGACGATGGTCCCACCGCTTCATACAGATTATCCATCAACGCAACTCGCACTACAATGACGCGTAATAATGACCGGCCACCAAGGCCCCCGCGCGTTAGAATATCCAGGGCTAACCCATCCTCATCTAACCCGATGATCTTCGACTCAGTACCACGCGATCTGCCTGACATGGATGCACCCACTTTTACTACTCTACCTCCGCCTGTTACCATATCTGACTTTCTTGATGCAGACGTGGAAACGACGCGGCCAACTCCTAGTCCCATGGCGGCGGATTCAGATCCTGAAGATCCTATCCGCATCCTCGCAGGCTTTATGAACGAATACAGAGCTTCGCAAAGTCAAGGCGACACAGGAACGAACATGGATGTCAGTGAAATATTGCGGCGAATGGATGAACGTTGGCGAAGAGAGGTCAGGGAGGCTCAGAATCTGTTACGGAATGAGAATGCAAATCGACCTCAGCGATATCTCCCCCCACTCTCTTACCCTTCTTCAAACGCGAGTTCATCTTCTCGTGCTGACTCGCCTTCATCTCCTATGTTTTTCCCATCTCCACCTTCCGAAAGACTCCCTACACCTCCATCAATGTCCCGAGGAGAGGCTTTTGTTCCCGACTCAGAACCGTACAATAATCCTGCTTTCCATCTGGATGAGGACTTGGAGCAGGTTGAACGCGACTTGCTAAACCTAGAGTCTCACAGTCTGCTTAACACGACTCCGTCTGAGTCTTCCACAATGCCTGTAACCACTGCGGTATCCATCCCAATCTCGCAGTCGCAGACTCCTCCTCGTGCCGTTCGCATCCATCACCGTACGCCTAGTACCACTGGAAACGAAATCGGGCTAGATATGTCTCCTCCGCCCTCAATTTCGCCGCGCTTGTATAATTGGTCCCGCACTAGGTCAGAGTCACAATCACACTCGCGCTATGATTCCTTGTCTAGTTCCCCTGTGGACTTTGGAAGGCGTGATGACTTGTACACTGTACGAAGCATTGCGATTTCCGAGGCGAGGATTTGATTCGCGTTTTGAAATCCATAAGCATGGGAGCGACGCCTCCTTAAATTCTCAAAAGCTAACAATTTAGCACCCAAAAAATATTTGGAGATAGAGTGTGTGTCTAGTACTCGTTACAAACGGTGTTGCTGCTTATTATTATACGCGCTCACTATCGTTCACGTTCAGTATGTCGCAGAATCTAGCTTTCATCTATCTTTCACTTTCCAATCCTTTTTTCTTGCCTTCGAGCAATTTTTGCGGTGGTTTGTATTTTTTACACCTACATATATTCCTCTTACTCGCTCTGTCATTTCTTCATTTGGCTGTTATCAATACACACGCTCATTGATTTTGTTGGATTGTCCTGTTTATCCCTTATTTTATGTATATATCCCTGGTATATATGCTTTCTCCCTTTCCAAGACCCGAAAATGGCGAGCACAGCTATTTAGAACTGTGAGATGAGTACTTGCTGACCTTCTGACATTTTACAGAAGTAAGATATGGATGTAAAATCAACCTGGACAATTTATCAAACCCTCAACCCCCGAGGAATCTCCTCTAAAAGGTCCAGGACCATGCATTATAAAGAGGTGGGACAATTTATCTTATGCATTATAAGCTTACCCTCCGAACAACCTCTGCTCACATCTATTCCCCAACGGTGACTGTCTTCCAGTTTGAGGCTTCCCCCTAGATCATCGCCATGGTCAACTATCATACTCTATCCAACTCGCCCTTAAGGAACAAACAGTATTTCGAATTTGCAGCCCTCTCACGACGGAAATGAAGAGACACAACCCGGTAGCTCTCCATTATCCTATCTCCGACCTTGAAGTTCGTTCTACTACCGATGCCGATGCACGTGAAGAGGTGCGAGGAACTCAAATTTTGGGTGAGGGCGGTGTTATCGAAGCGGAGTCTTCTGACTCTGTGGTACATCGTGGATCGTACGAGGGGTCAAACAACATATTCTCCGTGTCGAACCACTATCCTCTCATTCAAGCCCCTCTCCGCAATGAGTGGGATCGGAGGCTTAAGCTTGAGCAAATATAGTATGACTAGTGATTGTATACACGCCCTCACAATCAATTCATCTTGATATGGTGTCCTCCAGATCTGGCAAGTCAATACGCACTGTAAAATCGATCTTCATCACGCCGTTTTTTTAAGACGCTGAGGTGTTCAGTGAAGATTACCTGTTGTCTATATGATGAGACCTTAATTAGCTCTCTTGGCTTGGACAATGTGCGACTACCACGTTTCTACTCTTAAGATACATACAGGATAAATAGCACATACATAAAACACGTACCACGTCTACTGTGATCATGACTGCCAGGTACTCCAGTCACATAACTATACACTTCTGGTCAGGATCGAAACCCATCTCCCGAAAATGTTCCTCCGTAGCCTCCCTCTCGCTCGCCTTGAGCTTCTCATGCGCCTCTTCTGAAAACCAGTCTTCCATGAAATTCATAAGACCCCAGTCAACGTTCGCTATAAGCAGCACAATCAATCAATCGTCAATGTATAAGCCAATCCTTGTTGAACAACACGAAGCAGAACATTGATAGAGAAAAAAAAAAAAAAGGCTTACATCGATCTGCTATCAAAACCGTCGGCGACCTACACATCGGACAATCTCCCTGACCTCTCTTCTGCATCTTGACCAGACAGCGTACACAGAACAAATGTCCACAGCCGAGTCGTATGGGTTTGAACGCGAGATTGGTGCAAATGATACAAGAGTAGTCGTCCACATGAGGTATGATCGGGAGGAGAGTCTCACCAAGAGCTTGGACGAGTACTCGTGGGAGGGTATTCAGAGAAGGATTGGTTTTCGAACGTGGGATGAGTGCCAGTTCTTGGGCGTAGTAGTCTTGGCCGGGAGGAAGTGGGAGCGCTGTTCGTTTGGCGTGTTTTTTCAAAATTTTACGAGTGGCTTCGGCGTTGGCTTGTTCAAGCTTCGGATAAAAGATACATGCAGAGTTGACATACACGAGCGACTGGTATAGTATCAGATAACTCACCTTTTTGACATTCAGAATGAACATATTGAGCTGGAGAAATGATTCAAGAGCCTCATGACTCTGCTTCAGTTTAAGCTTCCTTTTATCACCAAGCCCTCTCAAAGTGACTCGTTCTGCAAACAGCTTTAGCCGCTTTTCACTCTGCTCAATCGACAATTCGCCTGGATTTGCCTCGTTTGAACTCTCGAACACCTCAGATTCGACATACAGTTGAAAGATCTCCCGCCATGAGTAAAGATCGCTCTGAGAGAACAACCGATTATTAAACGCCGAAACAGAGATGTGTCGAGCATACTTTATTGGTCTTCGAAGTGATACTGACGGTTCCGGGATTGGACAGGACGGAGTGCGGGTGGAAACTGTTCTTCCGTGAGGATATTGGTCTGGCTGAGTCACTTATATTCCTCGAAACTGTTTCGAGAGTGTCCGTGAAGTCCGTGTATAAAGCAGACATACGATCGGAAAGATTATGGAGAGCGGTGGAGAGAAGCTCGAAGAATGCCGAGTCCTTGACTAGAGGAATGACAATCTCTTGAGGTGTCCCCTGGTTGTCCAAAGCGAGTATTGGATGTTTGACGGGCAGAAGTTGCTCCTGTGTTGTGTTACTGCTGCTGTAGATTTCATGAGAATCAACGAGTTGCAAGTTCAAGATATTACGCACTCTTCAACCTCTATTATTTGAGGAGAGTCCTCTTCCCAATCTTGTATCTCAGAATTCCTCTGCAAAGCCCAGAGGAGACTGATGTTTCTCCTCGCTGTATCTTCTGTATGCTCATCAGGCGTTTCCAACTCTCCTATATCCAGGTTGGCCTCCGCATCGTGCGGAACGTCCGATGAAGCTAAAGATAGAGGGGAGTTTATCCAGATTCGCAGCTGAGGCTCAATCTTCCCGGACTTGCTGTTGAATTCGTAGACAACTTTTGGATGGACGCTATGGTCATTGATGGGCTCTAATGAAGCATTTATCGAAGTTTCCTTTTGGTTCCCTTTCGCATCGGCTCGCTTTTCATCCTCCAAGAGTTTTTGTAGGACATCGGGATGTAGACCTAAAGCACCAAGTTCCAAAACGACTTGATTAATAAGTTTCTTGAGCTAAAATTGCACTACCAGTAAACATATGACCAGTGATAACGAAAGAGCAGCAACTCACTTGACGGTATTGAATCGCATTCTCTCTGAGTTCTGGTGGGAGATCAAGAAGAAGTTGGGTATAGGTTTTGGAGAAATGCATTTTGGGGTTTGACAAAGGCGGTTCTATATGTGTAATACCGATGCACGTTGGTTATTTCGCGTTGTGATTGGCTGGACTCTAAAACACACAATTTGAGACGGGATAATTGTAACAACTTATAAGCCATTGGATTTCGGCTTGTGCTTATGGCGGGAGGTCCCACTTTCTGGTCATCAAAACACAGAGGCTATCTCATCCCCAATCTCATGTCTCTTTAGTTTCATCGGGCTCAATTTACTCAGAATATCTATTATCAATTGTACGACTCAGTATTCTACCCTCTGCGCTTGTATATACCCACTACTACTCTGTGACCCAACTTCCAACTCGTCGTCAAATCAACACAGGTTATCTCCCTTCTAGTTCTTCCACTTGCCTCGCTCCCTCCTTGACCGGCGCTTAACACCGAACGGGGCCATGGCAGGGTGGTTTAATCAGAATGAGAATCAGATTGAACTTCTCACAGCGCACAGCGAAGGGAAGGGGTTGGCGTTAGCGGGGTATACATATGCGCCATCTTCGCGTGCATATTTGCAAAGATAATCAGGCAAAGCATCCTCAGACTGACCATCTTCCCGAAATAGCGTGCAAAAGTAGTGTACCGGATCCATGCCCTCCATCAATATTCCATGAAAAGAAATCAAGCCGTTCCCCAGGTTTTCGTAGGTATTCTTGTAGACTAAGTCGCAACCATTTCTGCAAAAAGGTTGAACCTTGTTTTTAGCAAATTTTCTGTTGGCTTCGGTAGTCGGGATGGGTTTTCGTCGTCTGGGAATCTTCCTGAACGACTCCGGGACGTAGTCGATTGTGTTGGCGGAGGCAAACGTAACATCACACTGGCATCTTTCAGTTCCTCCAGAATGTTGTTGCGGCTGCTGCTGAGTCCTCGAAACAAGATCCGCCTGATCACGAGTACGCAGGGACATTCCATCAAGGCTCAGGTCTGTATCCTACCGAAGGAGGGGGGGGGGGGGGGGCGATTGTTATTGAAAACCTGGCCATCTAGAAAAAGTGGTCCAGAACTCACTGCGAGAGGCGCTGCATACGTAGCGGTGAACAGACCAAAGGCACCGGTCATGAAAAATGTAGGAGCAAAACGCATGACGATGACTGAATTATTGTCCAGGAAAAATGGAAGGTTATGTCGGGCGAGATAAGTTTTTCCCTTGCCTGCAAAGAAAATGGTTTCGACTGCCAGCAGATGAAGGTGACTGGCCAAAAGTCTGCTCCTTTATGAGAAGTTTTCTTCATCTTTCACGTTCTATCAGACACCAAAGTGTGCATAGAGAATAATTAGAGATAACCATCTGCGTGAATTCAGCGAAAATTCAGGCATAAAAGGCTAAATTTAAAATAATCGACTATCACATTTTCTTGGCGACAGAGGCGATGAAAAATTTGAGCATAACGCGGGCAATAGAGTAAATTATGTTACGTCGAGTAGAAGTTCTATGAGAGAAAAGCGATATACGAGAAACACCAGGGTGGGGAAATGAAACAGACGCAACCGTCATGCAAATGTTCTATGCAAACCAAGGCGATACAGGCGGATACTTGAGGGAATTATCAGTCAAGCTTCAATTGACTCAGATGTCTACCAGATCCTTATCCAAGCCTCGCTTGCTTCCTTGCAACCGGACTTGGCGATACCTCTCTATCCCCAGGCAGAGTCGGCAGTATCCCCACAGACGATCTAGTTCTTCCTGCGTGAGACTGTTCTTGGGTCTCGACCTGATTCCTATCTCTCTTCTTCGATATAGGTTTCGTGGCCTTACCAGGACTGCCATGACTAGGCATAACCGTGGTGAATCGATTTAGAGTCGTAAATGAGCTCGAAGATTGAGCAGAGAGCGGTTTAGTGGAACGTGGACTGGCTGCCGCGCCTGGCGTGACGAATTTCCGCACTGTATTGGAAGACTGCAAGCTAGAAACAGCTGAGGTAGAACCTGCAGTTGCGGCGGTAGACAACTCTATATCAGGGATAGTGGTAACGCTCACTTTACTCACGTGTCTCGATAGACTACGCGAGCCGGATCGCTCCGTCCGGTCTTGCGAGGTAGGAGGTCCATCATCAGGTAAACTATGTTCTGTTACCGGAGGACTCATCGGAACATCTGAACTTGTAGCGGTGGACGCGAAAGGGACGGAACTGTTGTCTTTTGTTGTGTTAATGCCTTGGATTGGTTGTCCACCTTCAGCTACCTGTACATCAACGGTCTCTGGAGCTTGATCAGGATTGTGAAGTAGATCCAGCTCAGGGATTCGTCGATAGCCAGCCTGGATGATTTCCTGAAACCTGAAAGTGTACGTTACTTCAATGAAGAGTAGGAGAGGCACACATGACTTACTCCTCCTTTTTCGTAAAGACGCGCAATAAAACTTCTGCAAATACCAATGGACGTAAAGTTGAGTAATCTCCACCGTCCGCTTGGTCACAACCTTGACAAGACAGTCAGATATGAATGGTGTGGAACAATCAGTACTTACTGCCCGTCTTTGAGTAGAACTTCACAAAGTTAAGAGGGTTTTCCTCCTTCATACCATAATGAAGAGTAGATTGCTCAACCAAAATGTCATCTGCAGTTAGGTCATCCAATGTAAGCCCCGCTTCCCGCCAAGATTCATCCATTTCCTGTCTTTGCACCTTGAGAAGCTCGTCGTAAGCTTCTCGAGCACACTCAAGGATACGCTGCTCTGTGACAAGTTGCCTGTACATATTCCGATCTTCCCAGTTGACCCATTTCATGTCTACGAATCGATAGAGCTTGCGGTTGGTTATTCGTTTGAAGATATGCTGCGCTGGTTTGAGATTCTACATGAGATAAGAAACGAGATTCATGAGATAAGAGAAGAGAGAACGTACCGGATCCTGAGACCTCTCAATCTCAGGCAATAAGTCATCAGTCAACCACAAGAATTCCTCTGGATTCTTGATGCGTCGTGCGATCCGCATGTAGGGCTCAGCAAGTTTGAGGCCATCAACAATCATATACTCAATAGCTTTCGCTGCCACGATTCTAAACAAACGAAGAGCGGGAGACAAACCAGAACACACACCCGTCTTGTGATTATAGAAATTCTTGTGTAGTTTGTGTCGCGTTTGATAGACCTCAAGGACCTTGTCAAGGTCTTTATACTCGTAACAGATTTGGTCTTCGATAACTCTTGCTGACTTGATGAGACTGGAGGTAAGTAGAATGACAAGCAATATCTGAGTATATAGTATATACTCATGAACCACGTCTATGGACAACCCACCGGGAGATTTGAAGCTTGATAGCGTCCCCAATAGCCAGCGAATCTCGTTGTATATAATCGAATCTAGAATCATCGGTTTTTACTCAGGTGAATAGTCATAAAACTCAAACATACTTGTCAACGTCAAAACCATTGCGTTTGTTCGCCACAATATCAAAGAGGAACTGCTTTTCCTTCCTGTGTTATAGTCAGTGTATATAAGGCAGAAGGTGAACAGATACACACAGTCTACATTTGCCAGGATCACCCGTAATGAGAGCTTTAATGAGAGCGATATCATCTGCCGGGATGTCAATTTCCTTTTCCTTGATTAGATAGTCGAGCATCATTTCCGATCCTTCTTCGTGCGTCCATTTTTCTTCAGGTCTAATAGAAGACTTGAGGACAAGACAACGACACTTAGGGGATACAAGAAAATGGATGTTTACAGTGTGGCTGGGATGAACATCCCATCCCATACGTGAGACCAAGGGCCGTGTCCGAGATCATGACAGAGGCCGGCAAGGGTCACGCATTCGATATCGCGGTCGGTAATGTTGAGCTCGGGTTGATTTTTTCGAAGGCGGGTCACCATTTTGCGGGCGAGGTGAGCAACGCCTATGGGATCAATAGAAAGTTGGTGACAGTTTGAACATGGTATGAAAGCCCAGTTGCGTACCGATGCAATGCTCAAAACGATTGTGTGAAGCACCGGCCCATACATAATATGTCGTCCCAAGTTGCTTTATCCTTCTCAAGCGCTGAAATGGAGCCCTGATGGTACGTCAGCATACTTCGTAGACAGTCTTCATGAGCCTAAAGACGTACGAATCGATGAATTGTGACATTCTAGGAGTGATGCGAACTGCGCATACACGCTTTAGCACGTACTCAAAAGGCATGATATATTGAATGAAATATACTCTGGTCATGAACAGGATCTTTGATGTGTCGAAGATGAGTATCCTTTTCTGTGTCCATTGTAGCGGAAGACAGACAGGAAAACACACGAGGTTGCAGTGAGGATACGGAAAATGAGATTACAGAAACAAGGAACGAGATAACCACGCGAGCTGATGTCACTAGCTAGCACTTTCACATCACCTGGGCGTTCCTCTCATGCAGGAATATTGAAGTTTGAACTTTGAAAGCTTATAACTTTTTCAAACTTAAAGCATTCTAACTCGTGTGATAACAGTGACTCAGAAATTAGAGATCTACCTATATTGAAGATTGAATACGTGATACAATCGTACAACTTTGGGCTACATAGGTGGGTAATGAGGTCGAATTCACCTGGAATTAGCAAGATGGTTTGAATTTCTGGCCCTACATGTCAGGGCCTCACCGGCAGCCCCAAATCAACTAGATGGATGTGATTTCTCGGCTCCATCTCCCGGTGCCTCTGTGCTCGCAAGACTGACCGAGCAATGGCCATTGACCTCTGAGTTTCGCTTGCTTCAAGCTCTGGAGAAAGTTCGGAAGTGGTCGGAGTAGGAATTGACGCCAGTCCAGATCTCAGAGACGCTAGCCTTGAGTACAGCAATTCACGCCGTTGCCTTAAGGACAAGGAATCGAGACGTTCATCTGGGCCTTCGTGCACCGATTGCAACATCTGCGCCAGCTCACGAAGACGCGTCCGTCTTCGCTCTCTCATCAAGGCCAGCTCACTATTTTCCGCTTGCCTCATGTTGACGTCCACTCGACGAGCTGCATGATCAGATTGTCTATTGGACGCGTTCTGGCGATCAATGAGGACAGAGGATGATTCTCTAGGTCGTCGGTTACCTGATGGAGCGAACTGCATTGGAACCTCGATGGTAGAGTCGTCATCACTATCGACTTCAACTTGTACCGGCCTGCTCTCACTGAGGCCCAGCACAGGTCTTGCAGAGAGGAGACCGGGCATGGAAGCCACAGATGGCTGAGCCGAAGTATTGGAGGATGGAGCGGATGGTTGTGGAGTAGAATGGGGTTCTGTTTGCTCTGCTTGTCTCTGATTGTCTATTGCCGCACGAGCTGTTCTAATAGAGACAAGGGCCTCGGACCTACGCTGTTGTAGCATTATGTTCAATAGCTCCCAACGTTGGGTCGCAATAAGTCCTTCCAGCGAGTCTAAACGCTCTACAGAGCCCCGGCTAGAATATGACTGAGAATCTGGCTCCGTCATGAGTGGTGCTTCTGCGACTGGTATTTCGACCTCCCCTTCTGTAAAAAACGCGTCGGAGTCAGGATCAAAAGGATTAGCTGGGTCCCATGTCCTTGGGGTTTTGGTGAGAGTTTCATTGGAAGGTGCAGCGTAAACCGTAGACCAAAGTGGGCGACCCATTCCCGGTAGGAAGTTTCCAGCGCAGATTTCGATCTGGGCTCAGCGTTGGTCTTTGGGAGAGTCGTAGTGTTCAAATCACAAACGAAATTCAAAAGCAACAGTTAATAGTAAAAGCAAACGCTTGAGGTAAAAGCACGTGATAAAGAGCAGATATCTGAGCAATCCCATAAGTAAAGATGACAAGGTGTTTGCCTGGCGCGGGTGGGCGCAATCCTATGGAATACGCCAGCACCTTGGAGTGTCGCGGTCGGATGACTCGGGCGGGCAGGCGGGAAAACGAATATAAGAGGGTATATATGGCGGCGAAAATAAGCGCCCTAGAGGCGCGAACACGGCAACCCTCATACGAGAGCTACTTAACTAGCCTCTCTCGGAGCAACCTCCAACTTCCCAAAATTGACATGTTGCATTGCAATCATGCTTTTTACTCCCAAACAATATTAATCCTACGTGACAGAGGCAATCACCTCTATCGCCGAATATCATTATCATGGATGATGATTAGCAGCTTTGTCAACGTTGTCACAGTAGTTCTCTCATGAGGGGATGAGCAGATGCCAAACTTGCAGTAGCTACTCTTCCCACAAACAGTTACATGCGCTCTGCCTGCAACTCCACAAAGATGGCTTTCAGGAACGCGGAGGCCGCTATGCACACCCTTTTGTAAGTCTGACACTCTTTTGTCTGGGGCAAAGTCCAGACTATTGTTTCTAATTTCCAAAGAAGGTATTTCTAACAAATTCACATCTAACTACCCCGCCAGAATTTCCTTTTTGTTAAGCCGTCGTAATTGTGCGTCGCGTTTGGTCCAAGCTAGGACCCGCTGGGACCGTCGAATTACCATTCCAGGAAATTTTCCCAACATTTCCTAGCATCCCCCGAGTGCCACTGGCGGCGCACGACTAATAAGGCAAAAACCGACAGTTCAGGTCGTTCGCACACCAATCGACCTAGTTTCGATTTCCGTTTATAAGGCCGCCAAATTAGACATGTCCTCCCGCCAGCCAATAGTATCCTACTCAACTAGAATAACACAATCCCGTTATTCTTCGCCTTAAACCTTCAAATCCCAAATTCACATCGCGCTCTCCCTCGTTACCTGAAATGCCACGGGCGACTTCTTTTGTAATTATTCATTCTTTCCTAAATTATTGAATACTGACATCTATACGGTAGAAATTTATCGACGAGTCAGCTCGTGAATGCAAGGAGTGCAACCTAGTGTTCGATTATCCTCATCTGATGCGCAAACATATGCGTACTCATGAGCATGTGAAGTCCCAAGGGTAAGTGGCTCGTTGATTTTGGGGGTCTGCGGTTTTCAGCCTTACACAACGATCCATAGAAATTTTCGATGTTCGTGGCCGGGTTGCTCCTTCACGAGCCCTCGGAGGTCGAATTTTGACACCCACTACCGGACTCAGTAAGTGATCTTTACATTCATCCCCTTCTTAACCTAACGTCGATTCACTCATAGCACACAAGAAAAGTCCAAAGCTTGTCCTGATTGTGATTTCAGGGCGTGCGATCCTGCCTCGATCTTTCGTCACAGAAAGAGAATTCATAAGTACATCCCCAGTGCACGGAAGGGTCGTGCCGCTTCGCACCGATCTGTTTCCCCTGCATCGGCCAGTACATCTTTCGAATCAGTCCTCGACTTTTCTTCTTTCCCCTCTTCATCGTCAAGCACTTCCAATTCGGAATCGTCTCCTTCGGAATTTTCTTCTTCCCCCTCTACATTGTCGAGCGCTTCCAATTCGGAATCGGCTCCTTCGGACTTATCGTCGTTGTCATCGTCTGCTTGGGAGACCAACTCATCCACTATTGATCCAGATTATGCTACCTACAATCAAATACCTCTCGACTTAGACGGTCTCTTCAACCAACCAGACGCGTTACATTGCTTTGAGGGCACTGGCCTGAATTGGGATGAGAAACTTCTCGGTGTACCCTGTCCACGACCACTCTTCCCCGCGGTGGATAGTACACCCTCGCTGGAGGACATCAATCCCACATTCTACTCTAAGTCCGAGTCCTGGTCTGATCTCTCTTTGTTTTTTGGAAATCCTTCCGAGCCTCTGGCTTATTCCGAGATCACCACATCTTTCCAAAGTGCGCAAGACACCAACTTGTGGCAGAACATGAATGTTTCTACCGGCCAGAATTTCGACCAGGCTCATCACCTGCAGTCAACGACATATGATGCTTGCACGGGGGTATTGCAGAAATCAACCCTTCCACTCCCGTGGCCATTTCGCCGGAACACTTTCAGGTCATATTTGGCTCTGAAAATGACAACCACGTTGAGCGGGCCAGTGCAAGACTTCCTGATGTCCCTCCGCGGTCCGACCCTTCAACGTTCAACTCGGCATATGGACTCACTAATCTAAGTCGAACCCTGTCTTTTGAGTCAGCCCCGTCGACGACTTTGTCTTCGTCATCCACGGATACGCTCTTCGGTCTCGATCAGACCAATACCGCTATTGCATACTAGAAATTTTCATTCATAATCATTCATTCTATGCTAACTTGAGAATTTACTGTATTTCATTACTCTACCTCATGCCATGCCTTCCGCTATGTACTCATGTTAGCCTTTGTATTTCTATCGTATGTGCTTTTCCCTTCAATCAAAGACACTACTTCGAACCGTCACATAACCCTTCAGTAGCTTCAGGGGGAGAATGAGGTTGAACCTTCGAATAGAGATGCTCAAGCCCTACTGTAACAGCGATCATAGGGAGAAAATGATTTTGAGTGCGGGCCGTGACGAACGATGAACGCTCTCTCAGGAGTCAGCAAGTGCAGAAGCAGTGGGGGACAGGGAAAGGAAGGGAGGCTATGACTCAATGATCCGATAAAGGACTCTGCTCTCAGCGCTGAGCGACATATATGCCGATTATATCTCTGGCGCACAGTGGCAGATGCAAAACTCCTCGTGTTTAAGATCATTGTTGCGTTAGATTGGCGGCTAAATACTGTATCTAGTGGTTGGTTGCATACATAGCTTTTTGCGATTCTGATCTCTCAATGAGCTCGGTCGTCGCTTGAACTTCGTCAAATTGAGGAGTTTTCGGGTATGTGTAGAATTGTGAAATTTATTTGTTTGTTGTATGTAACGAAAGAAGGTATGCTAAACATGTTAAAATTTTTGAAGTCAGTCAATGCATCAATTTGATGTTCACTCGTAAATCCTTTCACCTCCCAACTCTCCCTACTGCTGGCTCTTTATGTAATCTTATCGGTTCTGAATGTTGAACTGATCCTCAAAGCTTTTTCTTGATGCCCACGGTTTTCTCATGTTCTGGTTGTTTCAAGTCCGAGCGACTTCGACAACCGTCGGACGTCTCCAGAAAAGCGAAGCGCGCAAATTGCTGATAGATAAGGTTCAACCTCAGGTGGCCTCCTGTTTCTTCGAAGATTGGGTATAAAAGATGTCTAGAATTTTCTCGAATCCTCACAGAGCTGGTCTCTTCACAAATCGCATCTAACACACGTTTTCAACTAACGTTTTTTCTACTTGATACCAAAACTTATCAACGATGGTTCATTCTCGTTCTGTTATCACAGCTGTCTTTGCTGTCGGAGCTGCTTCCTCAGCAATCGCTATTCCGTTGCCATCTTCCGGTGTTGCAGCTGGGGGTTCTACTAGAATCACCTCGAATGTTCTTGTTACGCCCGACTCGACAGGTCCTCCTGCTCCTGCTTCTACAGACACTGTGAAACCTAGTGGAAATGACCCCTTCGCTGGTGCCGGGATTGATACTCAGAAGCTCAATTCTCGGGAACTCGATATCATCGTTGGAGATGAGAATGAACCCGTTAGTATCATGTTTTTTTCTCCCCATATGCGTGCTAAATTTCCTTTGCCCATCCATAGTTTCGTCATATGGGAAAGCATCATCACCATGTTCATGTTCATGACGAGGAGAAGGAGATGAAGATGGAGGTGGAAGAGCACTATCATCACGACTACCATAATCATGGTGAGGAAGAAGTGGGCGTGGAGGTCAAGGAGACTCACAGCCACTACCACCCTCATCATCACTACGCTGGTGAGGAGCTCGAGATTGAGGTGAAGGGACATCACCGTCATCAACACCACCGCCATTGCGAGAGGTTTGAAGAATGCAATCATCATCACCACGGTAGCGAAGAAGAGTTTGACGTCGCGCCTGAAGAACATCACCGTCACAGCGGGGAGGAATATAACATCGATATCAAGGAGTTTTCCAGCCACCATCATCGTCATCACAAGTATCCCGGGGTAAGTATCTTTTTGCCCGCATCGTATATCATCTCCTCCTGACAAAACTTTCTTCATCTACACAGCACCATGTAGAGCACGAGAATGACGCAGAAATCATTGCGGCGCCGGTCTCAGAGACCAAAGTTTGTTTTTCGCTTTGATTTAGATATTCTCGATTGTTGACACCTTTTATTTACAGGCTGAGAAAGTCATGTTAGTACTCGACATGTCCGAGCAGGCTGGTGTTCATTCTCGTGCTCATCAAATGGAACGTCGCCACGCTAAAGGCTCGTCGCCACCCAACGAACCTGTTTCAGGCGATTCCACATCTATCAAGCAGAGTCCTAGTTTCATGCCCCCATCCACCGGCAAGTCCCTTTCTCCCATCAGAGAAGAATCGTCTCCCGAACCTGCCACCCCCAAGAGTGGGGGCGGTAAGCGTCCTGCTCTCACTAAGCAACCACCATTCGTCCCCGGTTCATCATCTTCGGGGTCGAATCTTGCTTCCCGTTCGACACCGTACCATGATTTCGGCGGCGATCTGGATTGAGTCAAGAATAAAGTGAAGGATCAATTGGTTGTTAAGTTATCTGCCCTGCTCACTCGTAGCTTGTTGCAGCACAGAGAGCTGGGATATGAAGGTCAATGCTGATGTTGTGTTACATTTATAGTACTACTTACCTGGAATACGAAGGTCAATGCTAGAGAGTGTTAGATAGCTCAGCTGTATGTAGAACAACTCATATATATTGGCTGTACCTGTTAGATAGCTAGCTAAGGAGTGAATAAGTACTAAGTGCCTTGGTCAATACGGGTGGCTCACCTCAGCTGTATGTAGAACAGCTGAGCCTGGAGTTGCTACCACAGCCTCTCCCTACATGGCTTAGTTTAAATATCGTTGATATGTTACACAAGTGTTTACATTGACTGTTTCACTAATCCTGACCAATCTATCTCGCTGGCCAGGTGATCAATCATGACAATATAAACCAGTGGTTAAAATATGGACCATTAGGCTACACCATTGTACCATGAAAACCAAAGAGTTGTAGAATACCAAAGAGTGTCTGACTCATGTACACGTGGGTCCGATGATAGGGGTTTTAACGGCCCATGTCCTTTGTCCTTTGTCCTTAGAACCTTTGACCACTCCTACCTGACTTGACCTCGAACATTGGACAGCCTTCTCATCAGACCGCCCGATTTTCTACTGGCACTGTTTCGGCGCGTTGTGACGACTCTCTGACTCGTGGCCAGATGTCTACTACGACCACACCACTGGATGATCCAGAGAGCATTGACGTTACTCCGTTCGCGTTACGGATACCAGAAATTTTGGAAAATATCTTCGAGCACTCTGACGAAAAGTCCAACCGTACTAATAATGTTTTGGTCTGCAAAGCATGGTCAGATCCTTGTCTCAACGTGATTTGGAGAGAGGTGAAGGACTTATCGCGCCTGGTGAAGCTTTTGGGGCCCACAGTCCTTCGAGGTAGCCGGTTACTTGTGAGTTTACGGAGGGCATTTTTTCAAACATGCATTATTGACGCTATTTCATAGGATTTTTCTCAGACGGACAAGCCACCTAAATGGGATAGATTCTCATTCTATGCCAGAAGAGTTCGGAAGATACATCATGAGGGCGAAAGAGCCGGAACATATCGCGCGGGCCTCGCTTTACGCTCTGTATTCACTGACATTGCCTATCAACGGTTGTCGAATAACATTGTTCCGAACTTACAAGTATTGGAATGGCATAGCGATACCTCTCTGTACATGCAGAACCCCTCCATTCTGTTCATGGGGCCGTCCCTCAAACACTACATTTTACACGAAGTCAAACCCTCGCCAGCTGAGCTATCACTCAACCTACGGACACTCGCAGACAGATGTCCTCATATCAATCATGTTAAAATCAGCTTAGATTCAGCAGCACAGTCTCATGGTGATATTATCCTGGATTTTGTTATGAGAATGGCGGACCTTCATACCCTCGAGCTACCTCCGTTCGGAAATATGGCGCCACTTACCAATGTTCTCCGCGGCCATTCGTGTCTGCGCAGGCTCCAGATTGGAGGCTGTCATGCTATCGACGGTCGTCTAGACAAACCGTGCATCACATCTCTTGCTTTACCCTCACCTGGTGGCGATCATTTCGCGTCGTTGACTTTCCTCAGCATCGTCGTCCCATACGCGGTGGTCGAGAAGCTATTCTCGCACAAATTTCCTTCCCTGCAGCAGATTTTTATATTTTCAGATCTTCGAAAGCCAGAGACTCCATCCACCATCAAACACCTGATCGATACTTTGACGGAGACATGTTCTCAAATTCATTACGTTCATTTATCATACGCCTTCCTCCCCGAGGAAAAGTATACACGGTTTCCGCCTGCAAGTTGCATCGTCACCATGGCTCATATTAGGCCCCTTCTGAGGTGTTCAAAAATGCAGAATTTCATATTCAAGCATCCGTTCCCTATCACATTGGATGATCAATTTGCAGAAGAGATTGCGACTAGTTGGCCCGATTTATTGAAACTTCAGTTGAACCATATTCCCCTTGTTCGTCGGAAGGATTTCAAAAATTGCTTCACACTCCGAGCGCTGCTTCCATTTGCGAGGCATTGTCCTCGTCTCGTCCATCTCTCTATCCTGGTCGTTCCGGAATCAAGCACATGCCCCACCTTAGGCGATATTCAGAGTCTGCCTTCCTCGTTCTTTTCCAAACTCTATAGTTTTGATGTAGGGTCTTCAATGCTGTACGAGTCCGACAAGCATCAAGTAGCACTAACACTTTCCCAAATCCTTCCTCCTCGTTCTGTCCTTTGCTATCATAACAACGTGAAAAATGATTTAAGTTCAGATACGGACGAGGAGACCCCACCTTTATCTCCAGAGGCTCGCAATTGGAAATCCGTAATGGACAAAATTCCATATATGCGATGGATGGATCAGTTGGCGAAAACAGAACAACGTGAACTTCGTCGCAAGTTACAAGAACTGGAGACTGAGAACGAGCGTCTGCGGACTCAAACTCAGACTCTGTATGCTTAGGACAGTACTGCTTGTAATTTATATTTATATAATTGCCTCGTTGATTATCCATTTATATATTACTTATCTTCAAGCTGGATGTGGCTCATCTAGATACTTGCCCCATCTTTCATTATGCCAAGTCGAACTGATGGCACCTTAGGCTTATCAGAATTTTGAGAAGGAGGAACTTGACGGGATGCGGAGGCAGGTAATTGCGGCTTTGGGAAAAATAGACAGTGCTAAGGGTGAAAAGCAGGAACTTTTCAGGGAGGAAGAACCGGCGTTTGCTGATGCAGCTGGGTGCAAATTTGCGTCTAATAAAGCTTGCGATTAAGGCAGATAGTAAGGAATGGGCGGTAGATCTAATACTTGCATACTAGGCCTTAGCTTATGATAATGCTAGCACGGGGAAGATGCTACAGTGGTGCTAAAGGTATCATCGGTGTATCCAAGACAAAAAGATTCCGCAGAATATATCTGTCCCTTCTAGGATTAAGGTAGGTCCGGAATTTAGGTATCTGTGGTCGAAGTATCCCACGATCAGAAAAGGACTTGTGAGTCAAATATGAAGGGGACAGTGTAAAGAGTTCCGTCTAGTCGGACGCTTTGACGAGGGAGCGCCATTTCTCTTCGGTGTGGCTATAATTTCGCCATACTCAATCCAATATGATGAGGCAAATCTAGGTTCCGGGTCGGTCAGGACGCATGTTTCTTTAACTTACTCACAAAGGAGACAAAGGGGGAATACGTAGGGTTTGAGTCTTCAAAGAAGGGAAGGTCGTCCAGAGTAATCATCTAGATGTGCTCGGTAGAGAGGCTTGCTAACTTTTTATAGCTTTCATACTTGGTATTACATGGGATTCTCTCAAATCGCTTTTTGAGTTAAGCTTATCCCGAAATCCCATTGTCAGCCTCAGCCAGTGATGCCGTTGTACCTCCCACATCAATCAGACGTAGACAGATTCTTTTGCGGAGCGTTTATTTGCTTTCGGGAAACACGACAATTTCGCTACCTTCCAGCCGCTATGTGTAGAAGTACATCAGGAAAACCTCGAAATTCAAATTTTAACAAGTTTTGACATATTTTGACACCCCCATAAAACCCTGTAAAATTGTGGCACATTAAGATGGATTATCGCATATTCTTGCAAAAGCTACCAAACTGTGAAATATTCCACAAATAATTTGAATGTATTTTTGTCTAGTACAGTCAGAGATAAAACTATGAATTGAAAGCAAAAGATTGCTATCTGAATTAAAAAACAACAATGGGGTCATGGCTCCATCATCCACTGAGAGTAGTTCTTCTCAATACAAAACCCAACCAGCTAAAGAGCTGCCAGGGAAAGGGTATGCGAGGGTCCATTGTGGTGTAGAGAGTAAGCGGTGAACTTGCGTGTAGGTAAGCCAGGTTGATTTTCTCGATTGGAGTAGCCTGGCTAGCCGTCTTGTAGTTCACGAAGAAAAACTCGTTCGTGAATAAACGATTGGAGGTGCTACACCAACCGATCCCGTGATGCGTGGGATTTTCAACCAATCCTGTAAGTTTGACAAATCAACGTTTAATTTTCGACTGTCAATTTCGACGATGAGCCCGGCTTGTTCACCGTTGCCCATTTCGTCGAAATAATACAGAGGAGGGTGCGCCATCTATCTCCTCTGTTTCTTCAATGTCTAACTTCTTCTCTCCCTTCCTTCCTCCTTCCGAAATTGTGGAGGCTCTCGCGGGATTGTAGGAAATGATAGGGTCACTATTCTGGTCTGTAGATGGATATTCCAAGCGGTCCATGATACAAACGCTATTTGCGTATTTGATCACATTTTCCCCTTGATGGTACGTCCCCGACTCCAAGGTTTACACTCGAAAGCTGACGCAAAGGCTTTAGCCTGAACTGTTCCGCTTCACGGAAGGTCAATTTGCTTATGACTATAACTTATGTGTTGGATAACATTGGGAAAATGCTTGGACGATGAGATGGTAGATAGCTCTTCTGTCCTGGGGCCAAACGGAAATGCTGCCGATATCGAGAGCTTCTCGGTATAACTTACGGTGTTGCCGCTCGCTTCAAACGCAGCTCTCCAGTGTCGTATCACGCTCCGGCAGAAGCAATCATTAATGCTACAACCTTTGGCGCAGCCTGTCCCGACCAAAGAGATGCATTCACTTGGGTACAAAATTATATCAGCTACTTTGGGGAGATCCGACCAAAGTTACAGCCTTCGGAAGCTCTGCTGGCGCGTAAGTTAACTCGGTACGGTGCAAACTCAGAGGTCGCTCTTTAATATTCCTCGTTTGCAGTATCTCTATTGGTCACCATCTTTTCACTTCAGATTCAAACCTCTTCCGTGCGGCAGTAAGGGGATATCTTCTGATAGCACTGTTCACTCACTAATCAAACGAATGACTTGAAGATCATGGGTTCAGGAACTGCTAGCACATCAGCTGTTCGTAAACCCAACGTCCAAGCAGTGTACGATGGAGTTGTTAACCTTGTAGGATGCAGTACCGCGAGTGATACGTTTGCTTGCCTCAGTGCCGTCGATGAGGACACCCTGTTCAATGCGGTTAATACCTACGACCCGGATTCGCTTTTCCAAATACGTGTATGCATAAATTTCTCTTGTTCTCTCCGGCTGAACTGAATCTTGGCTCTTATCATTAGCCTTGGGCCCCAATTATTGATGGAGAACTCATCCCAGACGATCCTTTCACGCTGATCTCGGAGGGCAACTTGTAAGCAATGGCACTGTCGTAAAAATCCATCATACTGACCAAGGAGTCGTCAGTGCAACTACACCTTTCATCACTGGACATGTTGTAGACGAAGGAACCAGATTTGTTGTTCCACAGGCCATTAATACTACAGACGACTTCCTCAACGCCGTCGCCATCGTGGATTCTCCTACCCTCACACCGAGTACATTCACTGAAAATCAGGACAGCTATCTGTATACCGTCAAGAAATGGATGCCTGAGCTTCTAACGAACATCTTGGCAGAACACACATACGATCCGGTGGACTAGACTAAGGTAGGCGGCGGACCCGTCGAGATACGCGTGCAACGCTGCATGGAGTGCCCGAACTTGATTTTCATGGGATGGATGAATAGGGTAGTAATGTGTAGCGCTGTTGAATTTTTTGTATTTCTTTGTAATACCAGTGCTATTATACTCAAGCATTAAGTCAGAATTGGTCATTATATCAGCACATATTGACCAAAATAAATGAAGCATAAGGGAATATATACAAGTATTCCGCGAAAATTAGACCAAATTAGACAGCTGCTATAAGCAGGGTGTCACATTGATGTTGTATTTTGCCAAACTGTCAAACTGTAACATTGTGTCCAATTTTGCACAAATATGCATCTATTCTGACGAGTTCTAGCATAATCAGCGTTTCGAGGTTTTCCTGATGTAGTAAACTATGCAGTCGAATCTGAGGGTCTACCGGAGGAAATGCTTCATGCATGGGCGCTTCGTCCGAGTGTGGACGGTCATCCGTACAAAGTACCGAAATTAGCAGGAGAAGTATCTTTGTGTCAGGGACCCAGGGTGAGCGTCATGCGTCTGGTCGTTGGGGTTTTACCTGACAGTCGAAAGGCACCTGTTTCGGCTCTGCCAATGTTTTATCTGGTGGCTTTCCTGTCTAGCTTCTCTTTGTGTTGTGGTCTTCTCATCTTTTGTATCTTTAGAGCCCGTTAAATCAGTGATTGGTTTAATAAGCTTATGAGCTTACTATCAGGCACAGCTGCGAGCGAGATAAGTATTCCAACATGTGCTTTCACCTTTTTCACGCTCGACACTGCCTCTCTTGTTCTTAGTCGGGCTGTTGCGGCTTTGAATCCGCATTCTCGACTACAATGTATCCATTATCCTCCCATTTTTTTCGTAGGCATATGAGGCCATCTACTAGTTTGATTAGTTTGTTTGAGTTCTTTTGGGATGCGGATTGCACATGTCACGGTGTTGTCGTTTGCGGAGAATATTCCAGCGCGTGCAGATGCATCATCGTAGCCATTGTTGTTGCAAGGACCATCTGTGTATACGTCTACAAAGTTTCTAGCCTCGCCTGGGTTCCATCCGTTTATTCCGCATACTGATAGGCCATTTGTCCAATGAGCCGTCATCTCATGTGTTACCATGTACGAATGAATGCACGACTGGGACTTATCGAACATTTGTGTACCAATAGCTCAATGTCAAGAAAATTTTTTAGGCTAAATGCTACAAAATACTACGGCTAGCGTAAATAGTAGATACAGAAGATCATACATACATACGTCTCTAGGACTGTATATGTAAATTCGTCACGGGCATCTAGTACACCGAATCCCTGCACTACGGCATTTGACATGAAGGAATGTGAAATGAGAATGAGCGAGATAGCCAACAGCAAGAAAGGAGATGACAGTGGATGAAGCAAGCAAGATAGTAGGAGGCGTCAAGCCATCCACGGTAGAGAAGGTCGACATCAAAAGGCATTAGTGGGTGGTTGAGGAGTGGCGGCGTTTCTTGGTCATGCGCCTCGCATTTCGGCGCTTTCTGCAAGTACCAGATGATGTCGAAGTAGCAGCAGATGTAGTAGAATTGGAAGCATCATCGCCGTTACTTGCGGAAGTAGATGAGCTTGTTGAAGAGGAAGCAACTGCAGCAGTCGAAGCCGTCGGTGTGGAAGATGAGCTGTCTACAACCGTAGAGGACGCAGAGACGCTGGTAGAAGCGGAGGAAGCAGATGAAGAGGAGGAAGCCGACGAGGAGCTGGAAGCACTGTCCCATACTGCCGGGCCCGGATTGACAAAGTTGGCGCCGTTGTCCGAGTACACGTTGTAATTGGCAAAATCGCCGTCAGAAGCATAGAGACTAATAAGTATGAAGGCGATCACTCCGAGGATAAGGAGAAACAGATAGATGAAGACTTACGAGCCGGCTGAGGTACCTTCAGGAAGTGTCACATCGCCGCCATCGACGACCTCAACCTGGATGCAGCCTACGTAAACTTGAGGTCCAGTTGTGGCATCGCCAGACGTAAGAGGGTTGTGAACTGCCATCAACTACACAGTAAAGTATTGGAAAAAATGATCTCGAGCTGAGCAATATAATCAAATACCTCATGGCGGACGATGTATTGACCGTTTTGGAGGCCAGAAGGTACGGTTACGTTCCAAGAAGATCCATCCTGAACGAATTTGGCCATACCCCAGAGTCCAGCACCCGTAGGGTAGTACGTCTCCGGCTTGGCTGCCATTGTGCTCCTTAAGTCATCTGAGATGGACTGGGAAAGATCGAGACCATCCATCTCAAGTTTAACCCAACTTCCCTCGGAAGCATCAAATGTGGTGCAGTCGCCGTTGGTGCAAGAAGCTATGTACGTAGCGACAGTTCCCATTCTGTGATCAATCGGCGCTATTTTCTCAGTTTCATGAAACGATACATTGTCGTGGACTTACGCATGAACCCAAGGATATTCTCCATCAGGCCAAGTCTTATCTCCCGTACCAGGCTTATTAAGCAAATCGGAGGTTGCGCCAACCCAGTCAATCTGTATGTCGGAACCAGCGGAGACCTGGATAGTTGCAGGCGCGCCAGACGCGCCCTCACAAGCCATTTTTCTATGCTGATAGTGAGCACAAAAATTCGAGCGAATACTGAAATAGCTCACGAGTCGTCAGTAAAATCGGTTGGAAGATTGTACGCAGGTCCGGACGCTTCGTACATGGTACGGACAGCAGTCTGTGTGTTCTTAGCGTCGCCGGAATAGTAGATCTTTTTGTGAAAATCCAGTGAATACTCGAAAGAAAATGGCTGTCGAATGACCTACATTTGGACCATCGTTGTATACACCGTTCGCGGAGACACCCAAGATCTGACCATGTGCATTGACCAGAGGTACTAACGAAAGAACGCCCAGATATAGGACAGATGCAAAAGTTGTGATTTGAACCATTCTGTATTGAGGCTTCTTGTTGAATAGTGAAATGAGAGGACGTGTGAAGAGAAAGTGCGGCTATGATATAGACAGAAGTGGATATCGAGAGAGAAATAGAAAAGAATGAATCGAGCCAAATTCTGAAGTAGTCGTGATAAAGAAAGAAAGGTAAAAAGGTTTGGGGCAAGCTTTATATACCTCTTCCCTTTTTGGTAAGCGACTGGACAGCCGAAGTGATGCGCTGATGTACTCATGGGCGCTTGGAGGCGATGATCTAATCAGCTTGTGTCTTGTCCGAGTCATTATCCTCAGCAGAAGAAATCTATATATCCACCAACCATGCCCGTCAAGTTAAAGGGAAGTTGCCACTGTGGTGCTGTAAGATTTACCTTGGAATCATCGACCGCGGTTCCGTACCAGGTCTGTTGAAAATCTTAAAATTCGCTTTGACAGCCTTGACAACTTTGACCTCGATAGCTTTGTTTTTGCTCCATTTGCAGGAAAGTCGGAGGTGAAGGCGGTTCCATCAACCTTGGCGGGCATTCGAACACTTTGAATATCCTGCAAGGCAAGGAATATATCAGGTAAAGCATAACGACTCTTCCGATGCGCCTTGTCACTAACCCATTACGACAGTGTGTACAACGCGGTTTTGAACAGGGATACTCCAAATGAGAAAATTGCTTCCTCTGAGAGGAACTTCTGCTCAAAGTGTTCTTCCATGCTCTGGCTCTACGATGAGCACTGGTAGGTCGATGAATACTGCGGAAGAAGTACAGATATGGACTCAATGTCTACTATGTTTAGGCCCGAACTGATCCATCCTTTCGCATCTGCTATCGATAGTCCCGAATTGGAGCCGCCTGTGACCATGGTGCGTTTACTACATTCACGCGGTAGCATGCATAGATGTATATGACGCGATTTTTTATACATAGGTATGCATCAAACTTGACTCCAAACCAGAGTATGTACGTCTTCCTGAAGGCAAGAAGGAGATCTATGACGGTTATGGCAAATACTCGCTTGAAGACTGGCATAAAGAACACAATCTCTTTATTGCATAAGTAAATAACAAAGTAACAGTAGAAGTATTTCAAGCTCCCACCTATGTCTGTATGAACCTACAATTCTCTTCGTGTTTCACACTTTCATCTGAAAGTTGAGCAAATGCATTGGATCCATATCGGTCATGGGGAAAGGCTGGTCGTATGTATGATACTATTCAAGTCCAACATATAGAAGGTATACACGAAATAAGGCAAGGATTTGGGCAGGCATAAGTAGAAATAATTTATCAAGAGTTCCTTGTCGTATGTATGATACTATTCAAGTCCAACATATAGAAGGTATACACGAAATAAGGCAAGGATTTGGGCAGGCATAAGTAGGAATAATAATAATTTATCAAGAGTTCCTCCATGAACTAAAAATGCAAGGGCACGTTCAATTCGTCCCATGACGAACCCCCGTTCAAAGGAAGTGACGGGAGATTAGTCACCGAGCCAGCGCCCCCAGTAGAGCCGGACCATGCAGAGACAGATCCAGAAGCCTGAAGGAAAGATTCCTCGTAACCAAATCGGAAGCCTTCTTCCGGTGTTGAAGTAGGTAGGAGCAAAGCTTCGAAACCCGTTGCTGGCTCAAACAGGAGTTCGCACGGTGAGTGCTGGAGAGCGGGGCATGCATCATAGTCTTGAGACGGATACTGTGGCTGCCAGCCGTTTGATGAGCTTGTAAAAGTCTGTCCATCGATAGGCGAAGGCAAAAAAGATGGCCCTCCCAGCAGAAGAGGGAGTTCATATGAGGAACGGGAAAAGATATCGGAAGGACCCTCTAGCGCAGGTGCAGTATCTATCGCAGGCAAGAGCGGTCGTGGTATCGGTAACCGCACAATGTCTTCCAAAAATCCGCCATTTTCACAGCGCCAGTCTGTCTCATGCTCGATAGAATGTTGGCTGCCCGCGGTACAGTCTGCAGTGTGAGTGCTATCAGGACTTGTAAAGGCAGTGGATGCGGAGGCGGGATTGGAAGACGTGCTGGAAGAAGAGAAATCCAAGATGAACTCAGATGGAGGAGAAGTGGTCCGAGAGGATTGTGTCTTCTGGGTAGCACGAGCCTTCCGTGGTTGAGGCACGTAATTGTGGATCCATCTTCGATGACGCGTAAGTGAAGAAGGATAACACGCCTTGAAATCGCACTCGGGGCAGACTTGAGACTTATCATTCGAGCTATCAAATTAGAATTAGTACGAAAGATATTACAAGATCATGCATCATGCAAACTCACTGCGTACGATAATGCGCATTAAGGTTTGATCTTTGCAGTGTTTCGAACGAACAGCCAGCCCAGGAGCATTTATGTTTCCTAGAGAAAGGATCAAATCATCAGCACGCAGAACTCAAACTGTTTCAAGATCACTTACGTTTGGTTCTTTCCGACCCCGTGAGTTTTCATGTGTCTGGGCATACTGTACTGATGGGCGAGAATGATACCACACTCGCTGCACATCCGAGAGGATTCATCGATACGTTTCTTAAGAACGCATGACTGTAAGCGGAACTATCATACCAAAAAATAATTAGGAATATTCACCGATGATGCTCGAGGCATTTTAAGCAATCAGAGTTTGATAGAATGGCAAGCAATCGATGATAGATCGCTATTCTAAATGAGGAGACCGGGACGGGGGGCTTTGGATGACGAGAAGACATTCGGAAACTTATAACCACTTTGGCGGTTGAGTCGATTGGTGTGCGAACCAGAAAAAAGTCGGGTTTTTTTCCTTTTCAAGAGCGCGCCTCCGAGTGGCACTCAGTAATTTCCTTTGGAAGCAATCCGACGGTCCAAGCCTCGGCACTCAGTGTCAACCGCTTAGCGTTCGTCAAGAAAATCCTTTTCGGGAAAAAAAGAGAGACAAGACCTGCATTAGCGATGAGTGGCAACAATGGAACAATAGAAACGACATACCTCCATGCTCACGCATATGGTCTTCGCAAGACTCCTCAAGAAGTTTGACCTTGAACTTGCTCATTCTTGGTTGAAGCTATGCCCGACAGGATATGTTGTGAAGTCCAGTCGAAGACTATGAGGATCCACCTATAGGTATAGCTAGTATGAAGCAGGATTTACCTTTGCCAATCGCCTCTCTCTTTGCCTTTTCTTGTAGGTCACAATCCACGGAAGGCAGGAATGAATGATCTATCATTGTTGAGAAGATCCACCATAGTAAAAGAGAAACCAAGCTATATTGAATTTATGCTCCACAGTACCGCCGGCCTAAAAGCCTCAGCATTCGGTCTGCTGAAATTTAAGAAAAATAGGCACTACGAGATGCGCAACACTCACAGTACCCAGTTGCCAGAGGCTTCGGGAGCTATCGACCACAAAGAGATGGATCAGTATGTGGGCTTGTCTGAACAAAGAACGAAAACAACCCAGGATCTCAGGAGTAAGACGTTGAACAGTGAACCAGTTCCAGCTGAACTATCCTCCTGTCCCACTGTACCTATCCTATCCTCAATCAATGCCTGTTGCACGATTTTCTGCAGGTTCCGAAATCCCTGGGCTGTTTGCTTGTATTTAATCGTAATCGTAGGGGATGAAATGAATGGAAGCGCCCGAGCCTGAGGCCTGAGCGCCTATCTCCTTCGAGGGGCTCTAAATCTGAACAATCAATTGGACGTGGGACGTGGTACGCTCACCGAAAGGGCCACCCCCCTTGGTACAGATTTTTCCTCTCTTCTTGCTCCCAAGTTTCTATCAGCACTCTGGAACTACCTCAGGACCGACAGTGTGGAATTTTAATCTTGTGGTTGTACGCTCTATCTCCTGTCAGATTAAAGAACTTTCGGAATTCTGACATTCACGGTTCATCCCAGTGGCGCGTTACCGCCGACGCTGCCGCATAGCTCCGTATGGCTCGTAGTTATTTGACCTCATAAAAATGTCTTTGAATTTCTTTCGACAACGTATCAGTATCATGTAACTAACTCATAGTACTGATAAAACGGTATTGTCTTTTCTGTTCTCCCTATGCAGGTAGGTTATCTTCTTGATTCCAAACTAGTAAAGATCAGTTGGCACAAGCTAAGGCCGGAAGTCGTAGAATGCACCAGCTGATCCTGTGGGTTTCCGTTTTGATAAGACTTCAATGAAGTTCTGGCGATTAACTCTATATTTGATCATCCCGGTTGACAGGAATGTACGGTTTGATAACTTAGGACATAGCTAGATAGATTTCACACCTGGAGCTTTCCATTGAACCCAGATTTTTTTGGATTCTAGTCAGGTCGGTCTGATCAAGCTGTCTCGTCATGTTATCTATCGCTTACTAAAGACCTTTCTCACTGTGCATGAAGTGGCAGACGAAAACAATTTAAAGGGATAGCGATTTTACAGCGAGAGTGAACAGGGAACGCTACGTGGTCGCTGAGTAAGCCTATCCGACTCTGTCACTGTGTCTGCGTATCTGGTCGCTTTTTCCTGAAGAAATCAACGTTGACTCGCCTCCTTCTTTCCCTCGTTGCCCATATCATACACCAGTACTCTATTGCGCTCGTGCCGCATTGAATCCTCTATGAATTGCCTAGAATATGGATGGTGCCACTTCCTTAATCTTCATCGATTGTGGCGGACTTAAGCATGCTTGATTGAATTTCGGAACTGCCTCGCAAGCACTCGTAAACGTTAGAAAGCACAGCGAGTCATGATCAGGCACTTGATATATCCATCAGCAAAATCAGAAACGTATAAACGGTATGATGACATACACATCATACGTCATCATAGCTACCCAGAGCGGTATGATCGGCGGAAGGGGGTACGTGTCAGCATACGGGAATCATACAGGCATGTATGACATCATACAGGTAAATCATACTCGCCTCATACTCGCCTCATACTCGCTTTATACTTGCTTTATACGTCGTGATAAATTATAATAAAATAAATTTTCCCCTCTACTGGGATGTGGGTTGGATGGTATACTAGTGTAATAACATACATACTGGAATCTAATGCTGAGGCCTCTAGAGTATCTCTATGATCTACAACAACGATGATAGTACTAAAACGTGCACTCATACGTGAGATGAAAACTTTGACAAGCTAAGTTCAAATAACGTGAGCGAAGAAAGAGGAAGGAGAGAAATGTAGCGTACCTTGTACACAAAGTAAACCATAGCGCCGACACAGCCAAACTCATTGTATATCTTCCAGCCTAGTCCAATGTAGTATGCCAGCTCAGGAATGGAAATGACGATTGGTATTATGGTTGTGAGAACGTTGATTGGTATAGCAGAAGAGTCGCAAGTCACGACTATTTCCCAAATTTCGCCAATCTGTATGATAGCGTAGACGAGGAAGAGCACATTGAAAACTCTGTTAGGAGTTAGCAGGGTTCATGAATGATTATAAGAAAGTGACGCACGTAAGAAAAATGAATTGGAGCATATTTTGAGCATACACAGCGTCGATCGCCCTTACAAACTGGAAAAGACTGTAGTGAACGGATCAGTTGTATTCAGAGGTTCATCGGGTAGTAGAGTAAGCTAGCGCACTGTGCAAGGACAAAGATACTCAAATACACCGGCATCTTGTTGGGATTGGATGTATCGCCGCCGCTGGAAGCATCAGCCTCATGTACCCGCACTAGCAGCTCGCCTTCGATAGCGAGATCTATTGTAGTTTCTACGAGGACTGTAATGACATAGAATCGACATGCTGGCGATTCTGGGAGAACCTGATGACAAAAAAACTGAGCACAAGAGCATTATTGTCAACAACTGCGGCATACCTTCTGCCAATCAACAATTTATTCCCTACCAGGAAGACAATGATTTTCGTTAACCAAGACGAGAGAGGAGAAAGACGAGAGAGGAGAAGGTTTGGAAAAAAAAAAGTTGAACAAGAAGGTTCGAAGCAAGGGTAAACGTAATACCGTGACTTAGACTAAGCGGCGTAGGTCGCCGTCTAAAACTCTAAATTTGACTGCTATGTACCACCTCACCTTCATTGGTCGGTTCATCTTTGCACCTTCAACAAATTAACGAATATCCTGATAACCATGCAGATAAAATTCCATTCTAGACAAAATCCTGGCGTTTAGTGTATGTAAATCTGTATGATCATTGTATAATGCCATATGATTCTTGAATATGTGTTGTATGAATGCCGTATGAATGCCGTATGAATGCCGTATGATATTCTGATTGGATTCACGGCATGATGGACATATGACTTGGTATGACAGAAGCGGATCATCATACCGTTACACCCATCATACACGTTATACCTTTCCGATTTTGCTGATGTCGTAGTCTCAGTCAAAACACAGAACCCTTGGAGATCTCCTAAATCTCAGCCAGATACGGGATCTAAAGTTTTGCAAAATGCTGCAGGAAACGATTTTTTGATTAGGAGCCCAATATCATCGGAAAATATCAGGATCCTCTACTACGGTCTTGTTCGTTGCGCTGCATATTTCAGCCTTCCCGACACATCACCGTGAACTCGATACTCTACTACTTACAAGGAATTCGGAACAGTGCCTAAGGTTTGGGGTTCATAAAAAAACAAATGGAGAAAGTGAGCAAATCAGAAATATATTAATTGAATACAAAGGCAAGCCGCGAGAATGTACTTTTGAAAGGCTTGAGAATACAGCTACTATCCGTCACAAGTCCCACATCATTTGGCAAGGTCTACGACAATATACTTATGAGCACACATTCATGAAATGAAAGGATGACAACGGCGCACTTCACTCTAGATATCAGACTGTTACACCGGGTTGATCAAGCCAAACCAGGGAAGAACCACCAGGGCACAATCATAGCATATCTATCCCATTCTTCAGGGAAAAGTTTCTGCATCTGCTTGTCCTCGGCCTCTGCACGGCTGATACCAACAGCAAGCGTCCAGACCCACCATGCTGCCCAGACAACGATTGCGCTACCAGAAGACCGTAGAGGGCCACATTCAGTGAGCCAACTACCTTCGGTCAGATGCGAGAATGCCAATCCCGCAACCAGAAGCATTGATCCTGTGTATGCAGGGTGACGAACGTACGAGTAAAAGCGGGACGTTATCAATTTATGTTCAGGCTGAACAGTGAGGTCAAAGGTGAAAAGCCGCCCAAGCGTCCTGAAGCAATCAAGGCGGATATAAGAGCCTAGTACTACCGCAGCTATGCCGATCGCGAACATGGAAGACATGCGGATATGTGGTTCGCTAGTATGTGGACAGACGATTGTGGAGGCAATGGGAGAAATGGAGGACAGCGATACCATAGTGCTGATGTAGTAAAGGACTTCAAATACAGCGCAAATCCATAAAATGGACATATGAATCTATGTATTGTCAGTAGGCATCACTCTGGAAGGGCAATAGACGTACCTTGAAGACAAGGGGTGCAATCTGAAGAATATGGAGCTCCTCCTTGTGAAAGCGATTTTTTTCATGGGTAGGGTTTGGAGGAGTGCATGCCCATTGATTGGTGACTGCTTGAAGGACGACAAGCGAAACTCGTACAAGAGACATTAAAAAAAAAGATACGAGGGGTGACTGAAGTTTGTACATTCAATGGTACAGCTTATATAGGGATCTAGAGGGACGCATGCTTCTCGGATATCCATTTCTGCAGGCAACTGTTCCGCGGGGAAAAGATGTAATAAGTTTACATATATATTCCCGATATGTGCGAGCATGATGATTTGCTATTTGCAACGGAGCATTGCCTCGAGCCTCAGGCCTCGGGGAGCGACAGGCTCAGGAAAGGTAGTAGAGAAGTGCAATGCTCGTAAAAGATGCCAAACTCTGACTGAAAATGGACCAAGCGATTCCGGCCAATTTCGGCTTTAATCAAGGAGGCCTCGAGGCCGAGGATATGTCCAACGTATAGTTTTCTCGGAGATTCCGTCTCTTTTCACATCAATTGACCCGGCTACCTTGCTCCGTAGCCTCGGTGTATATGGGAGACCAATCTCATAGAACAGGTAGACTGACAGCTCAAAAGATGCTTGCTGGCTGTGAAGGCCCGTGGACTTTGAAGCACTGAGGGCTTGGCATACTGCTGTACTGCTCGAAAATAGATTACATCCTGACCACGGTGTCATGGCCAGCGAATCGGTAACTGTACAAGCATGCCATCCGTTTCCGTCGACCCCATTCTGAGAGGAGGAATAGATTTTATGACGAACGGCTTAGGTGAAATCCGAGTCGACAGTCTTGTTGTTTGACTCAATGCTATCGCAATAGTACTCGTGGTTTTGACTTCCTTCTGCCGTCTTGCAATTCTTTTGAGCTTGCATCCTTTCCGCAGACAACTCTACCCCGACCGACTTTCTCAAGTTGTTGTATACACCATGATCTCTTTTAGAGCGCCGAGCTTACTGCAGGACAATATCACCTTCCTTCTACCTGTATCAGCAGCTAGCATGTATGTTTCCACATGAACAATGTATATGTATCAGAACATCACTAAACTCAGCAAGAAGAACTGAGAAACAGTGTTCCAAATGGAGAGGGACTGACTCTGGACAGGAATACAATCGCCATAACGTAGTAGAATACATCAACAACTCAACAACAAAATCTACGAACAACGAAAGGACTATACAGACAAGACTTATTAGGATATGGTTGAGGGATATTCAAGACAGATCGAATCCAGCATTAGACATAATGGCTTGCAGGAGTTTTGAGCGCAATACTCGCTCATCTGCATAACGGGGAAGCTAAAATGATATCAATTTGGGCCTCTATGCGTATTTTGGGACCTCCGACTAACCTTTAACAAATTGACACATGTACTCGACGTTGGAAGACGGTGCTGATCGCCACCAGCATCGCGGATAGCGAAGTTAGGTACCAGCTCTTTGAATCCCCTGCCAATATCTTCTGTTATCAGAAAGAAGATCGGGAGATAGAAGGCTTACAGCAATGGTGGTCTGCTACAACTTGTCACAAAACGAAGAAGTGCCCTGCGCTGTTCCTGGTCGAAGGAGTTCACGACCTAGATAACTTCATTAATAACGAGAAGAAATTGTCAAACAAGCACTTACGTTCCAAAACGCTACGATGGTGGGCTCGTCAGAGTCATATAGTCCGCCATAGTTAGTATTGGCTCTGAGATCATCCAGATCGATGGGGGAGTTGACACCACCTAGCAAAATTTGTAGCTCCTGCTGGTTGAACATTCTAGATGTTATATGAGTAAAAATTTTCGGCGGAGAGGAACAACAACAGGGTCGTTGAAGATACGGCGAAGAAGGCATATGTACTCGAAGTATTTCGAGAAATATCCGTCACTGTCACCATTTTTCTGATCCACATATTATAACAATTGATGGGGTTTGCGAGGTGCCGTATTGTACACTTCTTTTCGAGCCCCAAAATGTGATCCCACTTACCGAATCCACTTGGGTTCAATCATTTCAGATAAACCCTCAAAAAAGGCTTCACTCTGCAGCTTGATCTGCTTGCTCAGCTTGAAATGACAAACTAGATAGATATATTGCAGACGGTTCTGTTTGGTCACAGCAATGTTGGATCCATTTCGAATCAGTTCAATGGTCCGTGTCGTCCCAAATTCTAGACAGGATGAAGTAAGGCAACATCAAATCCCACTTAAACGGATCAAGATACCTTCAATTTCAATCGTAAAATTCAAGCTAAGGTCGTCAAAATCACCGGTGTGGTGTTTAAGGAACACCAGTCCTTTGTACAGATCGGGATCCAACGAGGCAAGGTCATCTAAGAATGATTGCCGACCAAGCCACTATTATCAAAGAAGTTTAATATACAAGCAAAAGTCTCAGTGATGATTGCACAGACCTTGGCTAAAAAGAAACTCGCAAAAGCAACATCCACCAGAATACCCTCATACATAGCTTTCCCCAAGATACGCCCAATAAATCGATACCAGCTCAGGCTGTGAGCTGCGGTATATAAATGGGCGACCACAATGGGACACAATCGCAAATTAAAACCTTACCTTCAGTAGCATATGCATGCGGATTGGGATAAAGCTCATTCTTTTCGTTACTCAACCAAAGTCCTCGATCGGTGTCAAAAACTTCCTTGCACAGGGAGGTAAAGAATTCTTTGAAGACACCACCACCGTCTATACCGGCTCTAGATAGAAGCAATGGAGTCAATTTAGCCCAAGAGGGGTACATGTCTAAGAAGGTAGAAAGCATCAGAGGTCGGAAAACAATTGTACTTACTCTTCTGCTCCAAATTGGTCAATGAAGACAATCTGGATAGGGTTCTTCAAATCTGCATCGCCCAAATGATCAAACCCGTCTTGCGCCACACTACTGCGGCGTATCGTTACGGTCTGTTGTCGTCCCTGCGCACTGCGAGAGGTTCGCATATCGTTCATGATTGCATTGAAATTTGTGAAAGGATTGATTGGTCGAGTAGGTCGCTAGAGAGGTTGTAAGCTGTTGGCACACGAGAATGAGCTCTGTATGAGTGAACACATACTGAGTGATGAGCCTTCCGACCAACGATGTCCATGTGAATGAAGTTTCTGAAGATAGCCACCCGAACATGGAAGGGGATGGCGAAAGGAATGTTGTTTAGCACCCCTAATCGAGGAGAAAGGTAGTTTAGCTTTCGTTTTGAGTAAGCAGAGGACGCAATGGATGCGTGAGATCTAAGACCACGAAGCGGTGAGCTAACGCTATCGATAGGAACATCTTCCGAAGATGGTTCGGAGTCATTCATAAGCTCTTGAGCTTCAAAAATGGCTGCCTCAACAAAGCCTGCCATCTCCGGTGTAAGACGCATATCTTCCGCACGGGTGCTACCATCATTACTTTCTGGAATCGAGACTCCGTCATTCAGGACCAGCCAGCCACCAGGTGGCATGAATGGTTTACGAGCGTCACGAGCATTGATAGCGAGAAGACATTTAGTGACTTTTTCGCGAATCTCAAGCCATGAAAGTCGAACCCGGGGTATAGGTACAGTTGGAGCGAAACTGGAAGACGACGGCTCGTTCCCTAATTCCACCACATACATCCACAACACCCAAGCGATGTTCAAAAGCTGGCGTGTAAATGTAGAAATCTCGTCCAGCGTGAGTGGATTCCGATGCGCGGCACTGGACCCAGCTTCCATCGTCGTCGAAGAGAAGAACTCGTCATCACCCATAGTCATTAGGCCATGAGAGTATAGGTCTGCGAGAAGGAGTAATGGTGCCCAAGAATCCTCGTCTGCATTCGGTGCAGCACCGCGAAGCTTCGCAGACGGTGTTATGACTGGCCGCAAAGGCTCCAAATGACTAGAACGAAAGCTGATGCTCGGACTTGACCCATCTACATCCATTCTGTCGGTAGTTTGAGGCTCTGATGACACTAGATTGCTTCCTAAACCTCCACCTCTGACCCACCCTCTCCATATTTCCCTTACAAGTCCACCACCATTCCAAGACCAGAGATGAATCAGGATATCATTTTGTTTTGAAGGCCACACGCCGCACACGGCAGAAATGAACGTAATAAGATGGTATCGTGAGGAGCTGAGAGATTTGGAGACGTCGAGAACTGACGTGATATGCGCTAGGGACGGGAGGGTGAGCAATCTCTTGAGTGTACGAGAGTCAATGATAGGGAGGGCAGGTGGGGCTGTGGTATTGAAAGATGAGACTACTGAGATGCGAATGCTTGGATGACCATCGTCCGAATCTGAATCATAACCATTGGGGACACCCATTCCAGCCACGGAAGGCGATCCCTCAAGAGCACCAGTAGGAATGTTATTCAGGATATCTCCCAGAAGCCGAAAATAAGCAGCCAATGCAGGCCCAGGTAGCTTACTATATCGAGGAGGCGTGAAAGCAAGAAGGTTAGCAATTACATGAATTTTGGCTTCAAGTGCGGCAGTGGTTGCCACATCAAGAAGGAATTTGGACAGACGATATGACGAGTTGCCATCCGCAGGCTTAGCGTACAACAGATTCATCTTCGACAGAGGAAGATGCGAAGATAAATGTGTAAGTGTGGATAGGGATAAACGGTTGGGAAGCAGAGGGATAGTAAATAGGTGAATGAACAACTCTTGCATTGCTAATGCGTATTCGGCTGAAGTCGTTTCTAGAATAGTAAATGGGAGTGTGGATAGCGAGATGAGTGGGGGTAATGCAGGAGAAGATTTTGCTTCCACCGGCTTGACGATGAGAGAATCCAGATCATACAATTGTAGTAGAGTCAATTTGGGGGAATGAGACAAAAAAAGAGTGTGATCAGTCTGTGATGAGATAAATTTCAAACAGGCAGCTTACTATTGTATTTATCGAAGATGCTAATAGCGCGTAAAATCCATGCACAAGCAAGTAAGCAAGAAATTCCTTCACTATTTTTGTATGAGTGGAAGATCGACCACTTTCAGATGCCGGGGAAAATAATGAGTTCAAAAGCTTGAGATGAGCGCCTGAACCATCAAGCCTAACAAGGTAGATCGTGACCGTAAGCAGAAAGAAAGTGACTGATTACTTACTGAGCATTCCTTGCTATCTCCTGCATCGAAAGTAGCAATAGTTGTTTGATCAGCACCAAATAGCTCTGCCCAGCACCTTCTGACCCGGCGAAATCAAAGACGCGGTCTGGATAATTATTTATCAGTTTCATACTGAATCTTGCCCACTTTGATCAAACGCACCTGTGCCATAATGAACAAGCTTTTGCGACCATTGACTAAGTAGGGTATCATTCGTCTTTTTCTGATTGACGATGACTAGCATGCGAAGTGTATCTAGACGCAGCAAGTCCCCTCTGTTCAACGCATCCTCGAGATTCTTCCTTAGCTCCTGCCGCACTCGCTGATGCTCTTTTGTTCCGCGCCACCATGCTTGTATCTTTACAGCACTATCCGAGCGGCGTTTCTGCTCTATTCGTTCTTCCCGTCGGAGCTTCGCTTGGTCGAGAATGGAAGTGTGCGATGTGGAAGTTGATGCACCACCAAGATTGATTTGTCGACGACGGCGATCCGTCTCAAAGATAGGCAGCATTGGGAGTCAAAAAGTGAGGTCGATAAAGTGATATATGGCAAAGGTATTTATGTCTGAGGGTTTTATACAGCTTCAGCCGCCGCAACAGTGCTCTGCTATTCGCGTCTTAATGATCGCGGGGAAGACTCACAGTGTTTAAAGAGAATGATACAAGTGATATGCACCAAGAAAATCTTCGAGAGAATCAAAGTTGTAGTTTGAAGCTACAATCTAGAAGACCTCAAGGCCGCGTACTACCTTTGCTTGCGCCATAACATAGTCACATGCATAATGACGCAAGCGACGCTTCTTTGAGTTTCCCTGAAATTACATAATATTGCAGTGAACAAGCTCAAGCCATGCAGAGCTCATTTAGATCATGAGTTCCTAGTCATACTAATATCAACCCCAGAGGTACATCTGAACAGCAGAACCGAAATAACGTTCGCCCGCAACTGGTTAACTAAGATGACCTCTTCTACAGCCTTCTTTTCCTCTTGCGTCAATTGAATATCACCCGCATTCAAATTTTCCAAAGTTCGAGTGGCCTTACTAGGGACACAATAAGCCAAAGGTCGGACAATGTCAATTAACACTCACGATGATCCAGGAAGAGGTATCATAGTAGGGCCCAGGGAAGCCACCCAGGCGATGCATAGTTGGGCTGCAGTGACTTTTTTCTCCATTGCAATAGCTTTCAGTCTATTGACAATGGCCAAATTTTTGTTGAAGTTTTCCTCTTTGAACCGGTCGTATTTTGCGCGCATATCATCTTCTGTAATCCAGGATAGCTTCAGACTCGTTCTAACGATTATGACTCTGGAATCTACCTGGAATATCGGCAAGACTCTTGATCTGTCCCGTGAGGAAACCTTGTCCGAGCGGGGAATAGGCAAGAACGGAGATGTTGAGCTCTGTCGCAGTTGCAATAACGGCTTTTTGGTTCTCGTCGTAGGCTCAAAGGCTGACTTCAATCTCTGCAGCGGTTACGGGGTAGATCTGATGCATCAATGAAGGTGAAGATGAATGCATTGATAGTTTGATCTCGACATACCGAATGCGCCTTCCTCAACATATTCGCGTTGCACTCTGAAAGACCAATGTGGGAGAATTTACCTTCTTTCAGCAGAGTCACCAAGTTTTTCATTGTCGTTTCCACCGGGAGCTTTGGGTCAATTCGGGCTGGCTCAAAAAGATCTAGCTTCTTGATAGAGCCCAATTCATCCTGAATGTTGTCTACGCTACGCCGAAGGCCTTCCAATCTGTTTTTCTCGAGATGTTGATCAATTTCACTAACTTATCTTTAGACTGTGACATACGATCCATCAGGTCCAGATGCAGACATTCCGCCTTTAACAGAGAGAAAGGTTTTCTCTGCATAAGCGGGATAATTAGCAAAGAACCTGGAAAGGAGCTTGAGATTCCCCGTGCCCCAATTGTTGTCGTAGAATTCGCCTAAAGCGAAGCATACGGTTCATTACAATCCTCCTCGATGGAAAACCAAGAAACATACCGCTGTTTAAGAACATCTTCACGCCATCAGGGAGCGCATCGACGCCAGCTTTGATGGCTTCAAAAGCTTGCTGATCGGATACAGGGCTTGGTGTCCAACTAGAAAAAATGAACGAGGCTGTAGACAATCCAGAAAAGTCGGAAACACACGTCATGGTCATCAGCCCATGCTACACAGTAACACGATGTGAGGACATGAGCTCGGAGAAGAAATGTCACTGAAATACATACAGCGACTCGGCCGACGGATATGCTGGAAGCTGTACCCCCCAACTTGATGCTTTGCATGATTATTGAAAGGATGATGATCTGTATGGTAGATGTCTCTGGGGTGATAGAGAGAAAGAATTCAGTCACGACTGTACTTCCATTTCAGGTAGAAAAACATGTCATCCATCACCACAGTGAGTAAGATGAGGTACTTACTGTAGATAAGAAATGTCGCGCTTTCGGGTCAGTCCAATTATTGGCTAGCTTTGTGCTGACGTCCTAGAGCGTGCTTGGCGAAGCCACATTACCGCCTGAAATCTATGATTAGGAGGGATCTGTAAAATAAAGATAAATAACTAAAATGATTCGACCCGGGCTCGAACCGGGGACCTTCTGTGTGTTAGACAGATGCGATAACCAACTACGCCATCGAACCTTACTTCTGTTCCGCATTTCAAGACCTCATTGAAAATATATACCTGTATGAGAGCACAATTTCTGAATATACTGTATACATCAATCGCGAATTCTACTTCTCTCCGTACTCTGCCAAGACCCAAGCACACATCTTTTCACTATTCACTGTACGCGGTGACTCTTTGTGTAAAGAAGCCGTCGCAATCAAGCACCACGAATCCTCTACTTCCCTCGTTAGATCCCGCAGCGGCGTTGTGCCCGTCGTTCCCATTTGGCTCTGAGTCTTAGCAGATATATAGGCTACTGGGGCCCAAGTACATGCATGGCTAGAGATGCTCAGAAACTGTGGACATTCCGCCTGTGGAGATTGTGCGAGATGATGGCTATCAAGAAATTATCAGAAACCGTTGTCCATTAGGTTTCATTGGAGCATATTGAAACACATACGATATGAGATCAATCAAGGACTGAACGAATGAAGGTCGAATGAAACCAGTCCATTGTATGTGAGTGACACTCCCGACGTGCGTAGGCCATGGAGGTTCGTAAACCGCGACAAAAGGGTCAATTCGATCATTAGCTTTTAGCCTGAACAGAACACAATTCATTGTCAGTAGCTAACTGAGAGATTATTTTTACCGCACCTTGTTGAACCAAACCCAGCCATTCCGACCCACTCAAAGAGCCCTTGCATCGTCTCGCACCAATCTTCTTCTTCCTCCTCTTCGCTTGGGCTCTGACATCGAGGACGAGGGGTCAGTCGCACAACGGGAATATGAACATCTTGCAAAACATTCTTCTGACAGCGTACTGGCGTTATGTTCAAGGAATCGACGTTTTTTGAATCCTTGATGAGGATCTCGAGATCAGTCTTTAGATCTAGCAAGTTACGAGTCAGCGTCTTGATGAGAACACGCCGTAAGATTACATACCCTCAGCAGATATGGACTCTGAGAAGACAAGAACGTTCCATGACGATGATCCCATTTCCCGAACCCTTCGTTCTTCCCACCTCTTCACCGCAGCCTCCCGTTGGACCCAGACTTTCGCGGACTCGGCTTCCTTTGCGTATAACGGGATTGAGATTACTGTACTGAGCGGGTTGTTGATCAGTTATCGTAAATGTATAACTGAGTTCAAAAAACACTCACCATGTCTTCCATCACCTTGTTTGGCCTTTCCTTTACCAGATGCCACTCGTTTGCCTACCAACCCCAGCCCTTCATAGGTTTCCTTGCAAACAGAGAGAGTCAAGACACCCCGATGGTCAATACACCATACATCCTCCTCCCGCACAGAAAGTACAGGCCCGGAACCAGCGCTTAGTAGAGAAAGGCCACTGGAGACAACGTCAAGGACAAGAGCAAAGAACAACATCACAAGATTACCTCCGCATGACATATTTTTCGACAAAATTCGCGCGTTTGGCTATGATCTCAGAAAGAGAAACCTGTCCTTTCACGTAGTTTGGAGCTTTGAGGGAAGTTTCCAATGATTTTTCGAAAGATTCGTTGGATGGAAAGATCAAGTCGATCTGTTGGAAGAAAATGTCAGGAAAATGAGCGACGAATGTGAGATAATTGCACGTTCTTGTTGAGTGAAAGGATGACAACGGGCTTGATTTTTGATTTTCAAGTCTTGAAAGCTGGATCCAGTGTATGTTGCAACCCGACGATGATCCAAGGTCATTTGAGAACCTAAGAAAGGCACAAGCGCCGGTTAACTCTTCCTAGTGAGCATATTCATTCAAAACATGTTCAAATAGGTGTGATAAAATGTTTATTGGTACTTTAGTTTAATGCCTACATATCCCAAGAAAAGCTACAGATAAATTATACAAGAGTCAAGAATTAAAGTTTGTCAGTCTAACTCTAGATATGCAAGTACAGTCAGTATATAGAGCACGAGCTTCTATGAAGACCAAATTTTTATGCAACAGGAGCCTTGAGGTACTTGCGCCTGAACTTGCTGTCGACGCTGTCAAGGTAGTAGGCTCCAGGCCAAATGTTGTCAATGGAACCTTCCGGCACGTAATCTTTCGCATTGTGGTTTTTCTCGCGAAGCTAAAGTGAAAAAAAGAAAAAACCTCAGAAATTATCACAAAGTAGCGACAACTGTTCAGGCTCACGTTCAAAGCATCGACAAAGTCTTGGCAAGGAACAACCTTCATAGCAGTCAATCGTTTTGTCAAATCCATCTTCTCCCTCATCTCAGTCGTATCACCCTTCACCTTGATGGTGAAGAAACTGGCAGCACAACCGGAGCCGAACGAGTAAAGCGACACTCGCTTGCCCTTAAACGAGGCAGGCTCAACGTTGGCGATCAACGAAGCTAGACACCCGTACAGACTGGCAGTGTACATGTTACCCAGCCGCTTGGAGCAAGCCATTCCCGGGTCAACTTGAGCTTTGAACGAGGCCTTACCAGCAGTGATGAATGCTTTCTCCAGGTTCTTGTCGGAGAGAGATGCTTTCTGCGAGAGAGTACGGAATGTCTCGGCATCAGGAATGTTGGCATATTTGGACGAAGTAGGGAATGTAAGAAAATCGTTGTAATGCATACGGGCATAACCTTTGACAGCCTGCTTGCCGTAGGGGCTGTGGAAAATGGCATAGTCGACAGTGTCGAGTGAGAAGGTTGGCTGGCCACTGAGGCCTGCCCTCTTGGCAGATCGCGCAACCTTTTCGCGGTAAGCGGTGTAGGCAAAATCAAGTGCCGAGGTATAAGTGACGACGGAGACCGGTCCGTCAACTTCTGGGTATTCAGATGAGAGGTTAGGCTTGTAGAAGTCGTAGGTATTTGACATATGAGTTCCGTGAATGGCTGTAAGAATGTCAACTAACAAGACAAAATATAGGTCAAATAGTACATACGTTCAAGAGTGAGAGGAGCATTTGGACCGATGAGCATAGCAACAGCGCCGGCACCACCAGCAGGACGAGCTGCACCTTCAGCATATACCGCGATATCACCAGCGACAACAATCGCGTTCCTGCCATCCCACGAGGTGGACTCGATCCAGTTGACAGCGTTGAAAAGTGCAGCAGTACCACCATAGCAAGCGTTCTTGGAGTCGATACCTTCAATATCGCCGTTACCACACTCAGTAAACAAGTCCATGAGATGGGTCTTGACTGATTTTGATTTGTCGATAATGGTTTCAGTGCCGACGTCGATACGCCCGATGGACTTGGGATCGACATTGTATTTTTCTAGAAGGCCAGAGACAGCTATAAAGAAAACATGTAAGTCACACGAGAGGGTCTTTGTGATACGTTGCACACCATTCAACGCGAAAGAGTTAATGTCTTCACGGTCGTCAGGCCAAGCCATATACTCTTGGCCGAGACCAATGGTATATTTTCCTTTTGACACACCGTCGTACTCTTCGAGGTCCGATTCAGAGATGCACTACAAAGAACAATAAGCAACCAGAAAACAATAAACCGAGAAAAACATACACGAAGGGGGAAGTAGACTTCCATACCCAGGATACCGACATCCTTGGGACGAGGGATTTCAACGTCGAGAGGGGTAACAGAGATGGTCATGGTTGAATGAAGGAAGTTATGAATGAAAAATTAATCGAACACGGATGATTTTATAGTAGACGGATATAAAACAGAGTAAAAATGGTACGATACTATGTAAGGTGCTGGCTGGGCGCGGTGTTATTTTTTGATGTCAAATTTGCCTCCGGCCCGTGACTTTTTGCACTCTTGTTTTTATTATTGTCTCCATGAGTTCATACCCGGTTTTACCTCGCAGTATATTCTTCGTTTCTGGTTCAAAAGTGTTGGTCTTGGATTGACTCAATTAAAAATTCGCATCTTTGCATCTTAGTCTAGGACTGGGAACTACGAGACGATTGCTGTCGTGGCCCTGCTTCCTGGTCGAAAGAATCCAAAAAAAAACGCCCATATCCTCTTTTCCAACTATGTATCTAGCGCGTGTTTGATTGGGACATAATAAAACTGCGTTGGAATCGCTCTACCCTGTCTTACTCTTCTCTAACCCTGGACAATACACCATGTACATGATAACGGAATTCCTGCGAATAGCACTACACACAGTTTCAAGCTTCAAGACCATCGAACAATATGCACTGCACGCAGTACACCGGTTGAACATTCTATACTGATGACATCTACATGGATGATTTCCTTGACTCTCGCTACTTACTTCAATAATACCCCGAAAAAGCTTTACCGTTACGCCCGCACGGAGTATTCTATTGCTGCGACCGCCGGCCGCGAACTCTGATGATTTCAGATAATTGATTTCACCGCATCATATTGGTGTATAAAGACAAACATTCCGACTTGCTTGGCATAGCGCCACTCGTCAAGTGATAATTTTTGGCCATACATTGTCGCTTGGAATTCAGCACGATCATGCACTTTGTTTATGCTGGTTCGCCTTATCTTCGGAGACGGCCGATAAAGCGTATCTAAAGGAGATAGCAGCTACGGCTATGGGTCACATACAGACAGACGGACACAGAGTCAGGCAACTGGCTGGCCATGGGTCGGCCTCTCATCAGCAGTGCGCTCGCAGTAGGCATCTGATATTGGTCACATGGGAGGATGCCCCAGACTCATTCCCACTGAACGAAAACCTACGCATTTGCTGTGGTCCCCGATGCTAAGCCAACACTGCAGTTGGATTGGGTATCATGTGGTTCAATGCCATGTGACATACTCCACCCCGCGATTAGGGAGTCATGTTCTGTTGCTACGGTAGAACCGGCAGGTTAGGGCAGCGGTTAAGCCCTCTGATGAGCTCCTTCGCAAGAGCGAAACTTGCTACAAAGTCCCTACCTTTCGGGTTCAAACCCCCAAGCTGTCAACCTTCGTCTAATCAATTGTGACTCATATGAACATCTGCACGTCCACATCTCGTTTTTCTTCCCAACCGTTATCAGTTGCAACCTACCCGTCAACCTTCGGGACACCAACCTTAACAAACACAATCCTTGAATCATTTTAATCCTTCAGTACTTATCTGATCCATATACAATCATTCGTTCCGGGTTTGTCGCGTAAGTTATATCTGGGTGGCAGTACGAGTACAGAAATGGGTATCGTCCTCGAAAGCGATGTTTAGGACCGCGAGCAGGATAGGAAAAGGGACATGCGGATAGGACAGTGTGAAGGCAATTGATTATCTATGTAACGTCCGTACGCGCGTTTCGTCGTTATTTTCGGCGTATCACAATTTATTTGCAGGTTCCATTTGCACCTATCCGCTTCCCCAGCTCGAGGACCGAGTTTTCATGGGACGATTTTTAGGGTAATCAGACGGCTTCTAGGAACACGAACCGAGGATGATAAAAATATTAAACCCTTGTCAACGCCTAGTTCAAACGAGCATCAAGTCCTTTCATCCTTTCAATATTTCTTCAATTGAGATTCCAAAGACAAGTATGGCACGTCAGTTCAGTGAATATCCAAGTTTGAGGTCTTTCATGTTGGAGATCCAAATGAAAGTAGCCATTGGAATGCGCGCAGTAAATCTCGGAAACTGATGATCTTAATCTTGGCAGTCAATCCGAACTCGCAGTCGCAAAGTGGACTCGCCGAATGACCGGCATGTGGAAATTCCAACCGCAAGTATAAAACATAAAATCTAGCGAGGAAGTCCATTCTTGCTAAAATTCCGATCACAGGAATAATGATAACGAAGAAAACATAGAGCAAATTGAGCGATGAGGTCCATTCTTGCTGATCAAGCCAAGTTGGACATGCAAAGTCTATCGGGTATTCGAGAGGTGAACCTTGAGCTTGAGCTTGCGGAAGGAGTAGATACACCAGAAAGTCGGATCCTACTTGTCATAACACGACCTTGAGGGAGTCTTGCGTTGTCCTGATGCGTATAAGCAGTTTCAGGTGAAGGGCTTTGAACATGGTATTCTTGAGAGTTATATGCAAGTGTTCGAGTCGTGAGCGATGTTATGTCGTACAAATTAGGATCCCTAGTGAAGAGGTTGAGGCACTCTTGCAGCAACGGTATGATTATGAATCAGCTCACTGATAGAGGATTTTTTCTTGTGTTTGTCTTTCGAGGTTGGATTCAGAATTATCCGGTGTCCAGTTCAGACTCGTTGAAGTTACGAAAACCCGTTGAACATATTTGCGACAGGAAAGACACAGGATGATGAAGCTCTAGATGAGTGAAACGAAATTGAAAAAAGCGCTTTGTGAGCAGTTCCATTGACACCCCAGAAACCTGAGATAAAAAAGTAAAAACTTGCAGTGATGGTAGAAAGACTTTGTCGCAGTAGCCAGAACGTGACGATCCAGATGATTTCGAGCATCTGAAGGAAAGGGGGATTCGTCCAGGCGGATAACGAAGCACCTAAAATAAAAATCCAGTGACACGAGTGCTCACTCTAAAGAGATTAACTCGTACCTCGAATCAAGAATCCCAAAACGCTGACAAGTTTCCCTTTCCACCACCGTTCCGAAGTGACGCTCTCGTATGAAAACCAAGCGTGGTCTTCTTTGGTAGGAGGCGGGAGTAATTTCTCTTTAAGTTCTTCCGCCTTTACGTTAAGTACCTCCATATGTTCATTTGTCCTTTCCGCAAGACGATCCAGGACGTCTGAAAGCTGATTTGCAGAATTTGAGATCAGCGCATGCGCTTGATGGATGTCTTGTGTGGTTTGACGGAAGTGGGAAGTTATGGAGAGAGAGGTTGAGGTTGTTGATGCGGTCAGGTGGGATATCGCCTGAGGTAAGAGAGTAAGAGTAAGGCGAAGGAGGCGTAGACGGGTAAAGAGACAGCGATTATATATCTTACCTCATGCATGGCAGAGAACTCGCTATAGAGGACTCTCCATTGATCTTGAACGGAAGTCTGTGGAAAGGATAGTAAATAAGAGCAAATTGAACTGACAAACAACACGCTGATGAGGTTCAGCTATCGCAAGTTCTTAATCTCACACAAAGGCAAGAAGAGTGTAATGTCAATTCCAAAGAACGCACGGTTAATTCGCTTAGAACGGCTCCCTGCTCTTTCCGCGCGGTCTCAAATAATTGGGTGATGAGCTCACGCATGATGACTTCGAGTTCTGGCACGATTGCCTGCAGGTCGTGCGAATGCTGATACATTGAGGGCTTGAGTACAGTCAAGAAGAACGAGCCAGTCGTTGACTCACCCGTTCAGATAAGCCTGCTAATGCCGAATTAATCTGGGATGTAATTGGTCAAGTGCTCGGCTGAGAAAATCTGCAAAGATAAATTTCACCTCCTTGACCTGATTAGAGTGATCATTCTCCGCTTGCGACCGAAACTCTGACAATGAACGGGATACTATTCCAAGGGTCTGACGGGGATGAAGAAGGGAATTGATGAACAACGGTCTCAGCAATCCTGTTGACAAGTTGCGGTTGAGTAAAATACCGACATCGATTCCATGCTTTTGAAGCTCTTCAACAGCACCAGATGCTTCCGCCTGAATCCGTTGTGTAAGAAGAGATATCTCATTAGCGATATCGGCTGCGTCCTATCGTCGAGAAGGGTGGGATCTTGTTCAGGGATGATGATTGAGATCGAAGGACAGTGAAAACGCACATCAAAATAGGCCGACCATCTCTCGGCATGCGCCTTGTTCACATGTTCCCGGTCTACGACCATTTGGAGAAAGACATCTTGGTTGAGTGAAATGTTCCTGAAAATCTCTTTCGCGTTGTCTGAAAGTGAAAGGTGTATAGGATAGTGCTAGCTGGTGGCAAATTTTTCTGACCGATATCGTTCCCTCTCTGAAATGTAAAACACAATTGGGCTGTCCCAAAAGCTCTTTGAATTGTAGGCAATCGAAACGGAGAAGGGATGACTCACGAATTTCTCGAAGGTAGCCTGAATAGCTTGACCAGAACTGTGCGCTGCGCGATAAGGCACTTTCAAGCAAAGGGAAGTGTAGTTTAGATCACAATCTATAAAATAGAGCTTGCTTGCTTTTGACCTACTTAACACATTTACCTCGAGAATTCTCAAACTCTTCGTTCTGTTGTTCTGAGAATCCGGATTTGTATGACGGTTCATGCAGACGAGCTGAAAAAACGTCGCATTCCATAGGAGGTGCATGATGCTTGGCCGTGGCTAACTCGCAAAGAGTCATAGAGATTGCCGCTGGTAGATGTTTGGATTCACGGTGTGTGTGTGTTTGTGTGTAGATAAAGACCCCAATCAGATTTCGATGTCGCCATGCGCAAAGGCTGAGAAAACGCACCTACAACTCTTTCCTCCTCATTCATGTCCAACTCTGCGCAACGAGTCTGTATGGATCCAGCTGCTTTGCGGAAACAATCTGAAGATCGGCCTAAGGAAGCAAGATAAGAATCTGAGAGAGTATCTGCTGTGATTGGTTTGGAAGTGTAACTTTGAGATGATGATATTAGATTCAAAATAGCCTGACCTTTGAGAGTATTCAACGATGTCCAAGAGAAGCCCCCGATTCCGGATCCCACCTCTACTAGAGTTCTTCGCGGTGAGTCTAAATTTTCTGGCGATGAACGATCAAGCATCTATATGAGCTATGAAGTATGAAAATACCTTTCAGAGACATTTGACGGTTGGATTCCAAAGAGCCTCGGGGAGCCGAGGCCAATACTGGAGGAGCTGAGGTAGCATATAGGCAGTAGAAAGTGGCGACAAAGCTGAAAAGATGCATGATGATGGAGTTGAAAGAGTGCTTCTGGGCGTCTAATAGGCGTGATTTTAAGCTGTTTTCTAACATATCCTATGATTCGAAAAAGGGCCTCTGCCTTGCCTAGATGTTCGGGATGTGCTTTCCAAAACGAGCACTTGGAAGCCACATCCAGATGAGAGAAATCCTATCATACCGATTGTCTGAATACACACTGAGAACTGCTTCAATTGTCGGTGGGATGCAGTTTCTGCGAGTTTCAAAAATAACCGCGGTGAAGTCTATGAGATAGTATTCTTGAACTGTAGAGCAATCAGAGGAAGGCTCATTCAGAGATTGGCCTGGAAGGAAATGGATTTCTCGGTCGATATCAGCCTGATGACTCCGTCGTCGGAAGTTACAGTGATGGAAAAAGTGTAGTGAATATGGCCCTAGGACTTAGCATCCTATGTAGCTGTTGTCACGGTATCTGGTTTGAGCGACTCTGGCTTGTCATAGATATTTTTGCGAGCTCCGAGTCCGCAGTAGTGACAAGCGGTAGATGATATTTCTGAATTTCTCATGTTCGATGGAACGGAAATACTAGTTTTGGGATGCCAACCCCACCCAGTAAGGACTAGATTATTGCTAAGTTTACGAAGGATTTATTCTAGAAGCCATAATAGAGAATGTTCAAAAAAAATTGCCGCGCTGTGTTAGAGTAGATCTTGGGATTACTTGACAATGCAGGTCAATTCCGTGGACGATTGAGAGTTTAGAGGTGGTGTGCGTTATGTGGCTCAACGTCTTATGTAGATAGACCTTCAGAAAAAGCAAAAAAGGTATGTTGCGATATTATTCTTCAAGTTTCCCCAAACAACCTTTCACTACTTCTATAGAAGATGATAGATGTCGCGACAGGTGGCAACAGGACTGTGGTCTTCCACTCCTATGTATGATGATGGTCCTCAAAGAAAACCAACAACGACGCACAGAAAACATTTACTCGATTGAGCTTTGCATAGTTTGAATTATTCTTTTACTACCATGCACTCACTGCGCCCGGACCAGGACGATGGTTATCAGGCACGACTTTCTATCTCGTACTCAAAGATCGCAGTAAAGGCTATGAATCCACTTTCTCATCCTAATTCATCGGTCCATCATTGGGTCGGAATTAGACTGCCTCCACCAGCTATGTTTTTCTGGCTTGAATATTTTTGACAAGACAAAGAACAAAAAGATGTGTGGCTGTGAATCCTTGTGTTGGTCAAATTTTTGGTTTCCAGTCTAAATTGCATGTTCTTGAGGTCTGATGAACGTGTTCTATCGAACTTCTCGGCGTCATGCAGGTTGATTATCATCGGCCAAAGTTGAAACGAATTTAGACACAAGCTCTAGACATGCACTGGACATGCGTAAGCCTCATGTTTCCTTCTCCCTAGCCGTCGCCACTCACTGACCAAGCAGTCGCAGGTCTTTGTGTCTTTCCTGAAAAGGCTTTTTACTGACATATGACAACCAATTTCAGGAAATATTTTTCGTTTGTTAAGCGGTTGGTATTGACGCTGGCTCTTGGACCTTCGGATTCCCTTCAAAGGAGATATTTGGGTGCCACTCGAGTGCGCGCTCCATTTAAGGTAAAAAACCGACCAGCGACTTATACTTCGCACACCAATCGACCCAGTGGTCATACTGAATATAAGCCCGCCAATTCAAAGATGCCCTCCCGTCATCAAGAAGCCTCAGATCGCGTTCTCCTTATCTGGAATAGCATCACGTAGCTATTTCCCGCTCTCTACAATACTCTAGAACGCCAATCGTATATCTTGCATAACATGCCCCGCGCAACCACTTTCGTGAGTACTATGACCACTGCTTTCTAACATTGATTCCAATGTTCACCCATCAGAAATTCATCGACGAGTCTTCTCGCGAATGTGGCAAATGTGGTGCCGTCCTTGCCCGCCCCTCTGATATGCGTAGACATATGCGCACGCATGGGCTTGAAATGACCGAAGTGTAAGTGGATTTCTCAGTGAAATCACCTCTGAGCTTCGCACTCATGCGATACTTTTCAGGAAATATCAATGCACTTGGGACGGTTGTTCATTCCAGGCCCTTCAGAAATCTAACCTCAAGACCCATTATCGTACACAGTAAGTTCTGGTTACCATGATTCATACGCCATTGCGCTAATCTCAACTCTCTATACTTAGTACACAAGACAAGTCTCAAGCTTGCCCCACTTGTGATTTCAAAACGTGCGACCCCGGATCGCTCACTCGTCACCGGAAGAGGATCCACGGCTACGTCCCCAAGCCACGAAAGGCTCGGGGTGCTTCATCGGATCTGTCAACCCCCCCTTCATTGACCTGGGTATCCTCAGAACTCGAATCAGGCTTGGATCGTTCTTCGTCCTCGTCGTCAATGTCGTCCAGCTCATCACCTGAGTCAATCATGGATTTCTCCCTGTTGACATCAGCTCTCGACGTCAGACCATCTATCACCCCGGAAATCGACGAATTTTGCAAACCTTTCTTTCTGGACGGTTTTCCCAGTGATTTAGATGGTCTCTTCTACGAGCCTGACTCCATGAGCGGTTTCGGGTGTTCCACCTTCGAAGACCTTCGACCACGCCCTCTTTTCCCGGCGGTAGAAAGTACACCTGCTCTAGAGTCATTTAGACCACTTCACTCCAGCTACTCTCCCAACCTTTCTCTCCTTTCGGAAGTGCACAAAACCTCTCCCTTGACCACGACTCCGTATGTCGATGATCAGATATTTCATAGCATTTCTTGCGGTGTATTCCAAGATGGTTTCGGCGAATCTATCCAACAACCACTGCCCACCCCTTATGACTCAATCATTCAACAGATGGAGGAGATGGATCCTTCAATATCCGTGTCGATATCGGAAAGCGATTTCAGAGTCATTTATGGTTGCGATTATGAGCAGTTTGTTGCTGCGAAAGCGAGACATCCTTTACCGTTGTCTGAGCCTTCATGCTCATCTGAGTCCACCAGCCCTACTGCCTTCACTGCAGGGTCACCTTCACCTCGCCCGTATGCGGGATCTTTACTTGCCGAGCTTTATGCGCCCATCGATTCATAGATTTCTGATAAATGTTGGGGCTCTTCATGGACACTCTATCTCAGAGGATGTATTATTATACCTAATATCACTTCAATCCTGTACTATTAAAGAAGAAAGCACATTATTTTCTTCAGGGATTCAATATCCTAAGCGTGGGAAACGTGCACTGAACTTCATAACTTTCGTTCATCATCATGGGGAAGCTCAATATCGCTCACCACAAATCTTACCATCCCTATCGAAGAGATAATATTGAGAAAGTCCGCCGTGATGAAGAGGAGGCTCGTCTTCAGGAAGCTAAAGAAGAAGGGAGAATGTTATTAGCGGTGAGTCCTACCTTTCGTTTACATTGTCGGGCATGTATAATTGATGATTAGGATTCTGAAGCCCGTATAGATCTTTTGCGACAGAAGTCTGGGTCCAGCAAGAAAAAGGTAGACGATGAGCTCCGCCAGCTTGCATCATCATCAACAGCAGCAACTTCTCTTTCTAACTCCGGAGGTCATATCAACTTTTTCGAAGACCTTGAACAAGTCAGTGGGCAAATCAAGTTGAAGCTTACACGTGCTACTAACCTGTGGCACAGAATGCGATAGTGGCGGCTGCAAAAGCCTCAAAGAAGAGTGTACCAGCGGAGACAGACAAGGGCGTTGCGTTAGCGCCTTCCGCCAAAGACCTCAATCCATGGTATTCTGGAAGTTCTGACTATAAAGATACAGACGCGAATGATGATAAAAGGTTCAAAGTCAAGCTTTTTCTCCAATCTTTTTCCACGACTAATCTGACTATACAGGAAACGGGATACAGCTCGTAAATCTATTCATGACCCTCTGACTTCCATAAATCATCAGTTAGCTTCCACATCCACACAATCTTCAATCAAACCTCGCTTTGCACGTCCACGGTCTCCAAAATTCTCTTCGCAAGCACCGGAAGTCAGCGCACGTCTGTCTCGGGAGTCGACGGAACGAGAACGCGCTTTGGCATTGATTCGGAGGAAGAAGAAAGAGATGATGGTCAGCGACACTCCGAGTACTATTCGTGGAGGAGATGAGTCTTCGGAATACGGAGACATGTATAACAAAAGGGATGTTGAAGAAGCTCATCGTCTTCGCGACCGAAGATGGGATGACTATAGGCCTAGAAGGCGAAACGATGATTATCGTCATTGACAGCTATGTACTAGCTCCGTCTTCCGGCCTTTCCTCTCCTCTTCTCACTCATGAACTCGTATGTCCTGTTATATTGTTGATCCATCAATGTCACTCAATTCGAATCCACAGCTTTGTGTCACGCTTATGTGTCTTCCTGTTGTACTTGTAGATTATGAAATGCAGAAGTGTTCGGCCTATATGTCTCACGTCGCACCTTTCTTTCTCTATTGTTCTATAGGTAACGCATTGGTTCAAAAAGTAGTAAGCCCGATTTGTCTTCCCCAAAGATAGGTGCTCCCCTATTGTGATGCTTTTGGCAATGCGCTCGAGTTCTTACATCTGATTTATTCGTTACGGTTCTTCTCTACTTGTGGGTCGTACTGGGAAATATCCAGACTAGGAAACGATTCACTCAGGTATTTTTGTCAGAAAATCATCCTCCAGAGTGCATATGACTTCCAGAAGATAACAGAAAATTTCTGAGAGGTTCAAACCTCCTACTTCGTTCTGCAAATCTCACGTTATCTCCGGATGGCGTTTTCAGAGTTTATTTGTGGTCCGAGGAACTCTGTTGGAGACACAAAAGGGTTGAACCTTCGCCTTGGTCATGATGAAGGTAATTCAATGGGATGCTGGATGTGGATGGGGTTACAGGGATTGCCCGAATGGTCAGTTGGGAAGTGTGCAGCATCGGGTCATTGACCGCCGCTTCCTTTCCGATATCCAGGTACCGTAAATTTCTCGTTCAACAGACGGCTGATCAGTTTCTTTGGAATTCTTGCCGCGGGTCATCAATGGCACGGATCCATGACATACTTTTTCTCCACATTCTTTCATTCACGGGTTCACTTCAAGTACGGTGACTCATCCTTGATATAGTATATATTCGAGATACAAATATCTCTGCACTAGTGCACTCCGTCCCGCTCGAGTCTATCTCTTCTCCCCACCCCACGAATCAAACTCGGCAGCGATGACTGGATCGACGTCTTCAGACCTGGAAAAAGACTCCATACGTGTTAACGAAAACGTCAACGTCACGACAACACCTCTTTACAATGAACACATCGATGTTAGTGGTGTTGATGAGCGCAAGCTGTTACGCAAGATCGACATCGCGTTGATACCTTGGCTCTCCCTTTTGTATCTGCTGAGTTTTCTGGATAGGACAAGTATTGGAAAGTGCGTTCCTTTTTTTCTCATGTGGGAAACCTCTGCTCAAGCTTCACGGGCACAGTGCCAAGGTATAATTTCCGAGTGGGTTCTGGGAATTACGCATCTAACCAGCCTCGCTAGCTGTATAATCTCGAAAAGGACTTGAACATAACTGGTAAATTCTCATCATGCTCACTCTATACTGAGGAATTCTTCGAAGCTATCACTGATCTCACCACTCTAGACACCCAGTATCTCCTTGCCTTGACAATCTTTTTCTTCAGGCATGAATTACTCTGTGCTTATCGGCTGATCTTCTCACTCACTTGATTCAATGCACTCTAACTCATAGTTATGCCATCTTCGAGGTACATACTTAATTCATTCAGACCAAGCTGTCAGCGGCAGACTACTTGACACCACTCACTCAGGTCCCGTCCAACGTCTTTCTCAAACGTCTGCGGCCTTCTCTCTGGCTCTCTGGCCTTATGTTCTGCTGGGGCATTATGATGGTCCGTCCGGAATATCTGTTAGTCGCAAAAAGACCAGTGAACTCATAATTTCATGAAGACTGTGCAAGGTCTTGTGCACAATTTTGGTGGACTGATGGGTAAGGCCTCACACAGCAAAAACGATTGCCTGAGAAATATTCACGGTAATTACATCCGTAGGCATGCGATGGATGCTTGGGATGTTCGAGGCAGGTTTGTTTCCTGGTGTAAATTATTACCTCTCTTGGTTCGTAGGCATCGTACATTTCCCTCGAACATAAGCTAATTTCCATCAATTGAAAAAGTTGGTATAAACGTTCCGAGTTTGGTATTCGTGCTGCAATATTTTTCTCGGCCGCTACAGTTTCAGGAGCTTTTGGTGGTCTTCTGGCTGTACGCTTGTCTCTTCTATGTTTCAGGCTGGCATAGATCACAGACTGTCTTTAGGCTGCCATCTCCAACATGGATGGAATAGGTGGAAAACCTGCTTGGGCATGGATCTTGTACGATGGAATTCTTTTTGCTGAGACCCAAGGTCTTATCATTTTCGCATAGCATCCTCGAGGGCTTGGCTACTGTCATCGCTGGTGCTTTGTCTTTCTTCATCATTCAAGATTTTCCTGATACGGCCAAGTTCCTGACTGAAGCAGAGCGGACGGTCGTCGTCCGTCGTCTTCAAGGAGATAATCAGTTTAGTGCTGCAGGAGAGAAATTGAGAATGAAATATATCATCAAAAGCATGTTAGATTGGAAGACATGGGTCGGGAGTGAGTAGTCGTTTTCTACTTATTCAATATTTTCGTCTCACACAGAAATTTTCTACAGTGATGGTCTATGTCGGCGCAGATATGCCATTAGTTTAGTCAATTTTCATAAACAAATATCTGTCTGGTTTAACCTGACTCTGTTATAGTACGCCTTCTCACTCTTCCTCCCTTCTATCATCAATCAGGTACTTCCGTTCCCTATCCTCTCCTTTCTCTATCGCTCATCTATATCCACAGCTAGGTATGACATATTATATTTGACGTCAAAGGTCGTCCTCACCGTGCAATCCCAAAGGCTTCAAAGCAACTCCCGCCAATCTCTTGACCGTTCCTGTGTACGCATTCGCCTGTCTCATTACCTGTATTGTCGGCTTTCTAGCAGACAGATGGGGTCGTAGGGGATATTTCAATCTGTGCGAAGTCGCTCCCTTTCTCCCACGTTTGATTGAGCTGATAATTTCGATATCACAGGATCTTTTTATGTCTTGGTGAGCGGGCCCGTTAACCGACTTCTGTGAAAGAAATGATTTCTGACAAAGGCATTATCTAGGAGCCGCCGGATACATCATCCTAATTGCTTCGAGGAACCCAGCTTTATCTTACTTCGCTGTATATCTTGCTACCTGGTGCGTATTCTTGTCACTTTCGGAACTCCGTTCCCCGTTAATTAACACTTAGTGGGATTTATCCCGTCATTCGTGAGTAAACGAAGTAAAAACTTCAGGTACGACGTGTTGACCCGTATGTTCTATATTATAGCGAACTCTATGTGAGCTTCTTTGAAGTTTCATCAATTGCTGTAGACTATTCTGAACTCATCTATATTAGTGCGTGGGTTTCAAATAATGTAGAGGGCTCCTACAAGCGTAGTGTGACGCTGGCAATGGTAATTAGTTTGTGAGTAATATTTCTTCTCGTTGGGCAGCCCTTCATGCTGAGAAATTTTCAGTGGAAACATTAATGGAGCTGTTAGCTCCAACGTAGTAAGTTTGTGCGTTGTGCCATTAAGTCACACCCTGATCCTTCTGGAATTAGTACCGCGCTAAAGATCAACCATGGTATCCGCTAGGTAAGAAAAACATCTCCGATATACACCGTATTATTCACTTTCTTGCTTCTTCTGCAGGGCATGGTGCGCCGTCTAATTTTGTTCTGGTACATTTTCTCAGCATTCGAGTTTCACTTGACAGGATTGGTACTGATGTATATCGGACTGGGACTGATTGCCTCCACCACCTTTCTTGTGCTCCTCAAGAAGGAGAACGCAAAGCGAGATCGCGGCGAAAGGAATGAAATAATTGGAGACGAAAAATCTAGTGGTCACGAAGTCAATGGCAGATACGATACGGTAGCAGATGCGAAAAGAGAAAAAGGTGACGAATGGAGTGGCTACCGATACACTATATGAATTTCAGATATCATCTACCTTGTACAGTATACGACACCACGAGCTTATCATAAGTATGATGAAAAGATCTAGTGCTCATTGACCGCCTGATGTACGGCTCGACTCGTATCGTTAGCGTGTCGCTTGTTTCTTTACAGCAAAGGTTTGAGGAAAAGAGAATTTCGAGCTGTAACTATGTACATATTGGACCGTAGACCGCAACAAAAATTAGGCGAGATAGTGAAGTAACGAATAGTAGACGAATAACGAGCTAACTGCAGATGTGACGATGCAAGAAGAAAGAAGGAACTTGAGGCTTGAAAATGAACAGATTGCTTGAGAGTATGCAAAGAAAAAGAAGTCAAAGAAATCAAGAGTAAGATATTTAGGCAGTAGTCCCATTGTTCCAGAAACCAAGATAAGCGCCTGCAGAAGAGACCATGCCTACTGCTTTGCCGACAACGCTTGCGCCACCATCGCTAGAGTCTCCTATCGAGAGGGAAGCATCAGATGATGAGGAGGGCAAAGAAACAATGCCATTTGTGGGCTCGGTTGTGGCATCGGTTGGATATGACAGACGTGGCGAAGTGACATGTGGATCAGGTATTGAAATTGGCGACTTGCCGTTCATTTGAGCTATAGCATGGGCAGCACTGCTCATGCTAATGACAGGTGAATTTGCGGGAGTAGGATGCAAAGAGCGAGATGCTTCAGCGGAATAATGATCCACTGTTGACACTGATTCGGATGTTTCGTGTTGTTGAGCCACAACAGTTTGGGAGCCAGAAGATGAGGAGCAGACGCTAGAAGGGGCATCTGGACCCAATGAGCTGACACTCTCAACCGCATCAGGACTAACACTATGAGTTAACCTCCTTTCTGTTCGCTCTCGGCCTCGCCCGCCACCACGATTTGACCGTTCTCGATCTCGCTCTCGATCGCCTCCGCCTCGTCCATTGGCGCTGTATGCAGAACCAATTCCTTCTGGAGAAAGGCTTCCAAGGGGAGAGCTATGATTCGAGTGAGAGCGGGAACGATCTGAGAAGGTCGATGACGTCCTACTCGGTCTGCCTCTCGAGGTAGATGGCGATTCGGCGGTTATGAGTTCGCGACCGGGGTGAGGAGGAGATAGTAATGCAGAGGATGATGAGGATGATGAGATGTGTTCTGCTTGTACGGGAACAGAGATGGCAGAGGTACTTGACTGAGAAACATACGATGGTGAAGGCGTGCGTGAGCGTGACCTTGATCTCGATCGACGTTCTATATCAACCGCTTGAGATTTGTTCGCGCCTTCGATTGTCACCTGGCTCGAGACCGCCGGTCTTGGTGGCTTGCGTCTAGCCGAAGATGTCGTTTTTCGGAGTGCGAAATCTTCCCCAAGGTCAGGCCCCCCAAAGTAGTCGTAAGCATCTTCCTCAGCGAGGTCACCATCATCGTCCGGATTGCCATGAACAAGTTGCACAGCGGGGGGTGTTCGTACAACGATTGGTACAGATGATGACCGGACACCTAGGACGCCCTCCTTATCCGAACCAATAGAAAAATATGCCTCGCGGTGATGAAACATTTTGTCACCGGTCTCTGACCTTTCGTCTTTCTCTGACCCCACGTTTTTGTCACCATGTAGGTCGTCTGCATCCTTCTGATTGACATCCTCTCGAAGCTCCACCTCGGCCTCTGAATCTAAGCTCGTGTTGGAGTTGGCGCGCGGTAATCTGGCACCGCCGTATCTGCTCGTGGCTGGAGGCATATAAACCAATCCCACAGGTGTACTCTCTTGGCTCTCGCTGCTATGGCCAAAATACAACTTCGCACCCCCTGGACCGACGTGCATGTTACCACCGTCATCACTGAAATCGTCTCCGAATCCCTCAGACCAAGCGGGAGGCAAGCCATAAGGCGATTGTACACTGTGGATACCGAACCCATCCCAAGTTGTCTGACTACCCGTCTTGAGAATGGTGGGTGCTATGGGTGCAATAGAAACCATCTCCTTCTCTGAACTGCTAAGAGCCGTGGATGAGCTATTACGAGCGAGGGATGAAGAGCCTTTACGAGGAAGCGAGATATGTTTCGGTCCGTCACTCCGCCTTCGACGGCGGATATTTGGGATGATGTTTTTACGATTGGAAGAAGCTGAAGACGAGTAATCGCCGGACGAAGCAGAGCTCGAGGATGAAGAGTTCGATACTTTAGACGTAGACCGCAGTCTGGCGTTATTCTTGTTGTCAAAACTATCTCGCCTCGAACGCATTTGGATGACGCCTTCGTCATCCTCATCATCATCACAGGCACTTTCAACGGGCATTTGGTCAGCATCAGACTCAGAGTCCGTACTGATAGCGCATTCGTTCAGCCCCCAGTCTCCATCAAACCCGTCCTCGCCGTCCTCATCGTATCTTGATGAGAAAGAATCAGATGGTGCTTCTTTAGGGATCATTGAGAACTTACCCGTCATCATAATTTGTTCGAACAGGATCATGATTTTTTGCATACCAGTCGTCTTCAACCTCGTTGACAACTGCGGCAAACGTCGTATCTTTGGGCTTGGGTTGATCGATAGCTATGCATTGTTCAACGAACGTGTTGAAGGTGATATGCTTCTTTTTGTGGCCATTGCTGTGAGCACCACCAGAAGGAGTGACCTCGGAAGAGCCACCTTTGGGAGACGGACTGGAAGAAGAAAGCTCGGCTTGCGCATTATGACCCTGAATGTGGGAGGCAAAATAACCACTAAGATTTGTGGCGCTATACACGTGGTGAGCCGAAGTATGAGACGCAGTGCTATTAGGGACCGTTTGAATGGCGCCAGTCGGTTCAACACGAGGAGGAGAGGCTTTTCGAAACGCCCTATTTGGTCCCCATCGAATGATATGAGTGTCGGATTTGGTATGGGAAAGGGAGGGCCGTGATGGGTAAACTGAGGCATCGGAACCTTCCCGAGACAGGTTCTCGTTTCCGTCCGATTCATTCTCGCTCTCAGCCGGACTGAACAGCGGGCTGGGTAGATCGCTGGTTAACATTTCACTGATGCTCCGATACTTCAGAATGGATTTGTGCTTGGGTTCCGAAAGATCAAAACGGTCATGAACAGAAGCCGGTTTGTGATCAGTCTCGTCAGGCTTTGGTTTCGGTGGTGGCGTCCACTCAACGGCAGTATGAAGTGGTCCATAGAGCCAAGTTACATCAGAATCCTTGAGCCTAGAAAACCAGAATCATTGTTTGAAAGGTCATTCATTAGAAGCGAAACTGGTGGCGAAAAGAGCAAGGTACAGACCAGTTGAGTGTCTCCGGACTGACCGTCTTCAACTTGTTTCTTTGTTTCCACCAAGTTCTCCAACTAGCGTTTTCAAGCCGAACACCGTTCGCTATCTCATTCTTCTGCCTGGTCATGTTACGCCATGACCTCCAGACGTCCTCCTCCTGCCAGTCATGGGTGAGATAGTCAACTTGTCCCCTGGGAAGGGTTAAAAGCGAAGAATCGTCAGGAGCCGCATTAGAACCAACAGAGTAGAGCAAAACAGGGAGATAGTTTGCCATTATCGGGAGATAGAGATATGAGAGGAAAAGACAGCCGAACTGTCCAGATAGTAGATTATATTAATATGGGACAACGATTGTGGGTCCTGGTTTCAACAAGCTGTAAGGGAAAAAGCCAGATAAACGCTGGAGAATTTCCTGTAGCCAATGTCGAGCAATCTAACACAGCTGTCGTGTTTGTTGTCGTCAGCGGCGACAAGGGTTGATTACCGCTGAAGGTGGTGGAAGAGATGCAAAATACAGAGATACAAAATACGAAACTCCAAAGCTCAGCGTGACAAGCGGTCAGCCGGTCCGTGACCCTCCACGACTTTTCCCATTGCACCTGTTTGAGGTTTCTCCGACCCGACGCTTTGTTGATGGTCCTTGTTCCGCCCGGCCTTCAGCTAATATCACTCCTGGTCTCTATGCTACTATCGCTCATGTCCTCTAAGTATGATAAGTACAACTGGAAGGAACTGGTCGTTGCTTGCATGGCCGCCAGAATAGGCTTGGTGCTCCATAATTCAAAACTCATAATGATGTATTCTGCGCCACTCTGACACCGATAGATTTCTATATCAGCGCCCAGCAACATCAACACCTTCCTCCCAAAACATATCAGGTGCAGCAGCGGAATTTTTGCAGCATGCTGCCAGCACACACCATTCGGGTTTCTCTGGGTCCTCTAGGCACTGGTACCGTAGGTTTCTACAGTTGTAGCTCCCATTTGTTATACTATTGGTCCCCTCATTGGCATTTGCCTGGCATCGTGTATGATACTGTAACAGAATAATCACAAGCCTCCGACCTTTCCGTGGTCCGCATGTTTATTATAATTATCTATCATTGTCCTTGAACAGGCTGTATCCTCGGAGTATTGCTCCCCGACTATCTTGATGCGAGGAAGGTTCATTTGGTCGTACTAATATTCAGTCGCGGCAGAGGAAACCTTCCGCCGCTCTCGTGGACCTTTACTGTAACATGCCTGCGGGTTTAGGCCAGGGCCATGTATCCAAAGCAAATCGCAGCTGAGGTATTTTTCTCCTTGCGTGAAACATTGTCAGCAGTTAGGATTGAAGCTGGGTCCGATGGTTATGGTTATGCTCCGCGCAAGTATATACCATTGTTCCCATGTCACGCAACCTAAAACAAGATGCATACTTAGTGTAAAGACTCAGGGGAATTGAGAGGTAGAGTACAAACACTCACCAACATCAAACCGAATCAAATTTGGCTCGCCTTATTCCGCAAGTAAGTACTAAGGCGCAGTCGCGACGACCCTCCATGTTCATGTCGCCCAACTCCGTTCCTTGGTTTGGGGCGCGCTTCAGCTCACTAGCCGAAACATACAAATTTGGGTCCTATACCGGGTTTGCGCGGGATGGTATAGCTGCGGATCGTGGGCTTCGTAGCGTATCATAATGTTTGTGTGTTTGGCTGCAAGCCTTAAAAAAGGAGGTGACCTTGGCTCATCTCCTTCGAGGTCTGCTGCGTCCACCGACAAATTTGTTATATACGCGTGATGGAGTCAATGCCTGTCGCAGCTGAACAGAATTGACGATAGACATCGTCGACGCCGTTGACGATCGTAAGTCGTGAACGGACTCCGATCCTTAAGCCTTAAGCCTTAGGCCTTATGGATAAGGAATCTTCCAAAGATCAATTGATCTGAGTCGATGGAGTAGCATATCTTTCCGATTTCCCCTAAAACCTTTTTTCGCGGTATCGATAGTGTTCATTATTCAGGGAATAGTTCAACTGCTTAGCGAAAAATATTGACGGCCACAGTGACTTGGGGCATTTGGAGTTGAGGCCTGTGGCGACTCAGAATTTCAACTTGATTTTCCACCCGTAACACTCGCCGATACTGGAGGAGCTTTCCCACCACATCCAAATAGATTCCCATTGCGCCCTGCATGTGATCCTTTCTTGGTAACATAAGTCGCCTATATGAAGTGTTCATCAACGACACACGAAAAACAAATCGACCCTTTGTTCTTGTTTCGAGTATCGACTCGCAATCTTTCATTGACTTCATACTGCTGACTTGGGAAATGTCATGTGTGTCTACAACCTCCCAATCGCATCTAACAGAACCTTCGTTCCCCTTGCACCATCCTTCTCTCCCTCTTCAATTCCCTTGCGCGTCTCGGATGTAGACAACCACCCATTCAACTTTTCCCTCGCTTCCTTTGCCGCGACCTTATCAGAAGACACATCTCCTGTACCAACAAGTGCCCCACACAGTTCCGCGACAACGAAGCTCCCGTTGCGTTCGCCCTTGGTACATATGTCCTTGACGACTGTACCATCGTCGCCGCCTACGATCTTGACGAAGTCTACGGCGAAGGCTGTAGGATCCCACCTTTCACTTATCTCCACTGACTTTAGGGAGTGATTGAAATGCCCTCCTTGGAGAAGTGTCTTGTATAAACGAGAGGCGTGTGGCAGATCAATGGGATGGGCCGATGATGAGGCTGAAGTTGCAGAAGAGGCAGGGTACGGTGTAGCAAGCGCTCGAAGAAGAGTTTGAGAAGCAGGCGATTTGTCTATGATCAGACAGGAATAAATATATCCAGGAAATTCGAGGCAAGGGAAGAAACACTGACCTCCCTCAGCATACAGCATGATCTCTCCGACCACCAGACTTTCAGCGGCCTCTCTTACCAAATCCGCACCCCTTTCCTCAATCCACTTCAACAACGCCTCGCTCGATCCACGACGGATCTCTTCCCGACGAACTACAGGCGATTTCTTACTTGTACCTTCTCCTGTCGTTGCTCCTTCTTCACTCCCTTGTTTGGTGCCAATGCGAACACCATCTCTGGCATTATCTGTGTCCCCAAGCGCGCGTATCTGCACAATCGTGAAGTGTCTCCTACTCCGCGGAACGAGCAGATAGAAAATGGCTCTTCGGCCTTGAGGGGATTTCACGAGGGTATCTAATGTTTCCGGAGTGGTGATTATTGAAATAACACTTTTTTGAAGGAGTTTTGTATCGCTGAGAAGGAAACATGATTGACTGGAGTGATTTCGCTGTGGCAAATTTGAGACTCACTCAGTGACATCCATGGCCGTAAAGAGCACCATTTGTGCTTCGTCATCCAAACACATTCTCTCAATATGAGGTTTCACAGCTTTCAGGATTATTTTACGATCCTGTTGAGAGATCTCAGTATTCATGCATCGAGGAAAACATGGAAAAAGACAGAATATTTACCTTGGCACTTCCCCTTGCAAGAAACTCCCTCACGACACGAGAACCGTCCCTGGTGTGGACCATCTCGGGAAGCAGTTCAGTGCAGCTGAGATATAGATGTCAGTTATCAGGAGGTTGTTTTTTGAAGGAAAACGTGCTGGACCTACCTTTCAAACAAATCCCTCCGTAGCTTCTCTGCCTCTTTCACATCATCTTCATTACCTGTGATAATATGCGATTTAGTGTGTGCTATCAACACAGGAAATGAGTAATACGAACCATGATCCTGCATTCTTGCGAGAACATCCAGGTATTCCCATGTAGCGCAGTGTACAATGGCGTGTCGAACGGAACCCTTGTCTGGATTATTAAAGCTATGACACGAGAGTAAGCATGAAGAGAACGGAATGATAGTGCAGAGCCACGTACATAGAAGCCAAATTTTCCTTGACAGCTGCTAAGATTCTGGCCTTCTTCTCCTTGTCACTTCCAAATGTTTCAAGGACGCCACTCAAGCCCTAAAGTCCTTACCGATTTGTCCCGGTATGTAAAACACAAGGCGATAGATCCTTACCTTTCCAGCTTTTTCATTGTCGACCTCCTTTTTTTGAGAGAACAATGCTACCTCCTTCCCATAGAATTCTTTCACCATCCCAGCCCTTTCCGTGCTATTGGCATATAATTCGAACGCATCGGCTAATACACTGCTAGCCTCTCTATGCAATAGCAGGCGAGAGTGAGAGAGTATCTGCCCGTGGAAAGAGGATAGGATGTTTGCTCGGTGTGAAGGAAGGAGTCGAATGAGTTTCAGAAGGAGAAACTGAGGGATGGCGGATATGGGTAAGCGCACACAGAATGGACACTGTAGTCTTACGCACCTTGGCATACCGATTCTTAGCGGCGTCTGCATAACTACCCTTTAATTCTTCGCATATTTCCTCCCTCTCTGTTTTACTGCCGTACTTGACAAGTGTTTGAATGATACGTGAGGCATCGTGCTTGAACACAATTAATTTGACCTATATGGATGGTCAATGATCTAGACGAAAATCTCGTGTAAACTCACGCACCTTTCCTCGGACGACATTCATCAGTTCAGTGATGTGTATTCTACGCTCTTTGGCACTTATCGTTTGGCTTCTTGCCAATGCCCATACTCTTTTGGCTACCGATATTAAATCTGAATGGGGTTTGGCAGCTTTTCTCGATTGCTGCAAGGCTTTCTGGGTGATGTGGCTCTCACGGGCGGAAGTTTTACCTTCTCTCGAATCAACCTGCATGTTATCGTTATCTTCGCCGTCAAGATCTGCTTCATCCTCTGCTTCATCCAAGTATCCCTCGTCGTCCGTATTTTCACTTTCATTTGGCACAGAGGTAACAGTAACAGGAACGCTACGTTTAGCCTTCCTGGCTGTAGTCGTTTCAGGCTTTTCGTTCGTAGCGACATATGCTTTTTTGGCTTTTTTAGGTGCCGGACCAGATTGAGACTTCGCTGGTCGCTTTTTGTGAGCTGTAGCTGCCATTGTCGATGTTGTTACGGCAAGGAGTGGTGTCTACACGATGAGAAGAAGTTTGGGTATGGGGTTAGCGCTGAAAACATTTTCCTCCTTGCCTGCCGGCTCGAGCGGAAGCGCCCCAAACAGTAGCGCCGCGCGTTGATCTCGAACGAAATTATTTTCGTGTACTATGTACAAGACGGCCAGCCAGGCTGGATTTAGGAGAAGGGCGGCAACTACTCCGTCTGTGACTTGGGTGACCGCCTATGGCAGATTTGAACTTCTTTGTATACATTCAAGGCATCTGGCAGACTGGGACGAGTGGGTCTCCTGAAGTCATGGTCGTGAATTATGAATGCGATGGAGGTTCAAACGGGTGAAAAAACCAAAGTAATAGCAATTAAAGTATCGAAAATGGCCTTCACGACGACTCCTTCAGTATTAATTGGGAGTCTTGCTAGACTGTATATGGCCTTCCAGGTGGGCGGAGACCGCTGGCTCAGAGGCGTCATTGTCTCTGTTCCGAAATGGTATCTCACGTCGCGGACTCGCGGAGCAGCCTCTATCCTGGTAACGTTGTTTTTTGTTTTTTTGCCAACCATGGTCACACTCATCGCAGTTTTGCATCGCTCTTTTGACCAAAGCAGGCATCCTCAAAGCCATCCACTGACCCTGACCTGTATCGTTAGTCTGTCTTGTACCTATTGCCAAGAGACGGAGATGTGTATGGCAGCAGAAAATCGATAGACGAAAGATTTTCTGATTTGTCCAGGATGGATTCATTGGCGGGCAAAGTCTTGGTTCTCTTCTGTTCTCATAATTCAACGGACACAATTTTACAATCATTATCAGCAGTTAGGACTCCCAAGATGGTTTTAAAATTCTATCTTCAGCTCCCCTTCGGGATAGTATGCAAACACAGTTTGTAAACCATTAGTACCATACTAACTCCTATAGGTGGCATTTACTATCTTTTTCGTTCCGTTATTTGCAACCTTCTTGCCATCATCCATCCTGATCCACTGAATGACGGCAGAGAAAAAGAGATGAGAAATGAGACCTGAACCTTGTGAAAGTCAGTAAAGAGTAATAAAGGTTTTAAAAAAATGAAAATCAGATAACACGAGTCTCCGCAGATCACGTATAGAGATACGTTGCTCGGAAGAACGAAGGTTATGTGTTCATGAAAATGGTTCATCACGTGGTGGCGGCGGCATAGACAGCATAAAAACATAAGAATACTGACAGAACTCACCTATTGGATGCTCCATTGCCTTTGACTTGGGTTCAGCCTGGCTAGTCGTTTTCAAGAGTGACCTCGTCTCGCTTCTATTCGGCCAGTGTCTGGAGAGCAAATGATAGCCGTATGCACGCTCATTTTTTCAGCGTAAGCGCGCGCATTGCGTAGTTTACGAGGTCTTGAAGTGTGGTAGTATTCGAAGGGTAAACGGTGGATGGCCAATACCTCACTATGTGAGGTCAAAACTTACAGTGCGCCTGCAAAAATTTGTAAAGAAGGTTTTTTGTTTCGTCAAGAGAAAGATGCCCACCTTGAGTTCGTCTCGAAGTCTCCCTGAGTTCTGATACATTCTGTAGCCTGAATGATCCTGCGAGTTGTCATGAATGAGAGTTGAAAAGAAAGTTTTTTCTTATAAAAAAAAAGCCGGGGGCGGCTGGTCTTTGCGTAATAAACATTCTCACGATTTACTCTCCATGCTTCTCGTCCATAGCTCGAGAATTCGGTTCCTCAGAATCCCTTATTTGCCTTGTCTTATCCCTAGGACAACATTCAACTGCAGAACGATACCCCCAACGCCTGCTCATGCATCCATCATACTTTCTCAATCTAATTTCTCTACCGAAAACCCAAGACGGAAACTCGCGTTAAGAGAGAATATCTACACTCTTCCTAACCTCTTGACCGCCTCACGCATAGTAGCATGTCCAGCAATAGGCTGGTCTGTTCTCCAAGGCCAGTTTGACCTTGCGACCTCTTTGCTTGTTTATGCAGGTCTCACCGATCTGGTCTGCCGTTCCCTGTTTTGACGCGGGGTTACCATTGATTTCTGAACTGAATGTCAAAAGGCTGATGGCTGGATAGCTCGTCGCTTCAAGATGAACTCAGTGCTGGGTACCATACTTGATCCTGCAGCAGACAAAGCATTGATGACTACGCTGACGGTCACCTTGACCATGAAAGGGATGCTACCCAGTTCGTAAAACACATCTTACACTTCAACTTGCGCTGAAATCTTTGCAGTTCCCCTTGCAGTCTTGATCTTAGGCAGAGACGTTCTTCTCAGTCTCTCAGCCTTATATATCCGATATACTTCGCTACCGCCGCCAGTAGGCCTTCGTTTATTTACATGGACGAACTTTCAATTTATAATGCACACAGAAAACGTTCTCTCGTTATTGGGACTTCGGAATACCTTCTGCTGAGGTGCATCCTACTGGGATAAGTAAGGTATGTAGTCCTCCCGTTTGCTTGATCACAGCTCACTAGTAGTAGGTTAACACAGGCCTGCAACTCCTTCTCATGGGAACAACAACAATTAGTCCATTACTTCCATGGGCTCTCGATGTTCCTCTCACAGGATTACAGCAAGTCATTCATTTTTTCCTGGTACTCAAAATACTAAATACTAATTCAGGTGGATCGTTGCGACAACCACAATCTGGAGCGGCATATCGTACGTATTTGCTAAAGACGGTTACCAAATTGTGGCAGAACAACAAAATAAAGATAAAGGGACACCTTAAGCACAAGCCGCGGTCATACTGATGATGAGGAATGTTTGCTTTTGCTATCGAAATCAAGAAAATATTTTATACAATACTGTACAACTCACAAATACTTTGGCCGATATCAGAACAAAAATGCAATATACTATAATACACGGCGGCGAATGCACCGTCAGGATTTCGACGACGACGCAGCTGCCCGACGCTGATGAACGTCCTCTAAAGCAGCAGTAACGGCTTGTCTTGATGCGTTTTGTTTCCTCCACTCCTCAGCCGCTCGCCTGTAAAAGAACAACATCGTCAATTCAAACAAATATCCGTGAGAGTATTAAACATTGTTTACTTTGTTCGAGTAAGGAAGATGATTGACTGGATGATGGTCCTCAGGTTCCGTTTCTTGAGTCGAGCAGGGGGAGTAACTACAGGGAATCCTATCCTCGCAATTGCTGCGGAAATGGTCTGCTCACTAGCATCACAGCATCAGTTTGTCTAAAAACTGACACAATTTTGAAGCAAGCCGCGCACCTCTTCTCAAATTGCTTCAACAGAATCAGGAGATAATGTTTCTGGTAAGCTAGACTGAACCGTAGCATTGATTCCCGAGTGAATTTAGCCTTCAGGTAGCGAATCTGCACAATCAGGCCTTTGGCTTCCTTGTTGTGCTGTAGCTTGAGCGAAGATAGCTGGCGATCATCCCTGCAACAACATCAGTATCAGGAAATTTCACGAAGGTAGCCAAGCGTACATCGCACAGGTATGATTCTCCAACTCCCCCCTCGCTCTGAGTGTCTTTGCACGTTGGCCCTCTAACTGTTCAGTAAGTAGACGAATCTGCGTTTGAGCCTGCTTCTTTGTTCGGTCGGCTTTGGACTGTTCTTCATGATGTTTCCTTTCCAACCTTTCCTTCTCCACCCTCAGCTCCTTCAAGTCGCGACCAAAGGCCTCCGCGTTTTCCCTCACACGTTTAAGGTCGGCCTCCAGTAGAGCTACGGTCTGAGCGACGTCAGTCCGCTCTGCGGCGATTCGCTGTTTCTCGGATTCTACCCGATGAAGTTCATTTCCGCGATCAGAAAGTGCTTTACGGAGATCTTCGATCTCGCTCAGATACAAGTCCAGTTCATGGCGATGCTTGTCGTGTGTTTTGCGGGAAGCTGCTTCATTATCAAGGAGTCGGTTCGCGTGCTGGAAGATACTAAGGTCACAAATGCATATTCAGAATACTGAAAAGAGAACAGACCTCTGAGATTTCCGAATATCGTTGTTGAAGTTCTTTGTGATCTGCAGCAAGCAACGCTCGTTCTTCTCGAAGCTGCTCCATCGTTTCTGCATTCTCAGCAACCTTGATCTCTAGTAGTCGAGCCCGTTGTTCAATGTTTGCGTTGACTAGGCAAATTTCATTAATATAGGATTCAACCATGGACAGAGAATGGAACAACCTCGCAACTCATTCTCGAGTCCTCTATTTTCCTTCTTACAGGTTTGCAACTGTGTTCGCACGTCTTCCATGTCCTGGAAAAATAAATTAACGCGAGAGCATGAATACGAGATCAAGAACACTGACCGTTTCCATACGCTGCAATTGAACGAAAATCTGGTTTTTCTCCCGGCTGACACGACTTTGCTCCGTGTTCATGGCTCTGAGCTGGGAGCGCTCCGCTTTGAGATCATTTTCGAGTTCAGTGACAGTGCGTCGGGCCTTCTCCAGATCCTTGGATGATATACATATTAGTCAAGCGCACAATGATTGTAATTACATGCACGTACTCCCTGGATATCTTGACGAAGGCGGCCACTGGCCTTTTGAGCTTCGGAAGCCTTCGACGCTTCTGCTTTAGCATTCCGCACTTCAACATTCAAACGATTTGCTGCATCCTGAAGGACGGCCTTTTCCCCAAGCAGTTTTCGCTTTTCATCCTCCCATTTCTTCTTGGTCTCCTGCAGCTGAGCGTTGACGGTGTGCAGGTTGGCTCGAAGTGCATCGCTGGTCTTGGTGGGAGGTGTTGGTGGTTCCGAAGGCAGGCCGTCGTTTTCGGTTTCAAATAGACTACTGGGTGGAAAAAAATATTAGCCAGTATCGCAACGCCGATCAATGCACATTTACCTTTCGTCTCCCGCCAGATGTATTATGCTGCGAACATCGATCTTGGTCAAGCATTTTTGACATCGAGTACGCTCGAGGCGACGAAGTCTACGCTCCTCTCTTCGAGACAAACGAGCAATCTCGTCCTCCAGCGCCCTGATTTTGAAACGAGCGTCTTCGAGTTTCTTTGTTAAACCCACGACACCTAGACCAGCATCCTCGAGCTTGTCAATCTTATCGTCAATACTCTCGTTGGCACGGTCAAGTTCCTGCTGCAGTCTCGAGATTTCTGCAACAAGCGGAGAAGCATGAATAGGATCTGCAGTGGTGCTGTTAAGCCATGACATCTTTGAATGAATGTGTCAGTTCGTGTACGTATAGATAGTCGATAACTCACGTCTCGAAGAGGTCCACCTGGAGTTTTTGGAGCTCGTATGGACATTGAGAGTGCACGACGATACAATGGAGAAATACCGCTAGTGTTGATGACCTTGCTGGGAGTGTTGAGATCGTTCACCGTCATTCTTAGAGTTTTAATCCTCTCAGTGAGTGCTTCGTTCTCCTGTTCAAGTATCTCAATTCTCGCGTCCTTTGCTTTGCCCATGGCCTTCCGTGCAGGAGATTGGTTAAGAACGGTATTCAATCTCGCAATTTCCTTGGTGGCATTGTCAAGTTCCTGTTCAAGAGCTTCGATTTCTGCTTCATGAGCAGCAACCTGTGCGGCGGGGACGGAAGCTAAACGAGAGGGATCGAAGGATTTAGAGCTGAGTTCCTTCTGGAGCTCTTTTTCCCGTTCAAGGGCGGCTAGTTTCCCTTTCACAACGGCGAGCTCGTCCTCATCCTCCGACATCTTTTTCTCCGCAGCTTCGAGTGCTTCCTCCATTTGTTGTGCGAGTTCAGCCGCTCTCTCGGATTCCTCCGCAAGTTGTTCGCATTGAGCTTCTTTATCTGCTGCAATTACCTTTAGACGTTTCACCTCATCTTTGGTTACCTCAAGTTCCCCTTCTAGGGATTCAACCTGTTCGACAGCCGCGGACACATCCTCCTCGATCTTCGCTACATATTCTTTAGTAGCACTCAACATTTTCTCGGTCCTCTGATGAGCCTGTTCCAAATGACGGACCTCTGCTTGCTGAGCTTCGATCTGCTTATCCTTCAACTCCAGTTCGTTCCGGAGGTCAGCACTTATGTTCTTTTGCTCTATGAGATCGTGTTCGAGACCGTCAACAAATTCCTCGAAGCGTATGAGTTCTTGCTCCAGCTCCTTGATCTGGGAATTGGCATTCCTCAAATCGCTCATTAGATTGCTAGCTCGGTCGTTCGCGTTTCGCAGTTCGCCACCAAGCTCCTGGTTGTCCGCTAAAGCGCTCTCTGCGTTCTCTGCCCTCGCTACTGCGTCATCTCGTTGAGCCTGAACTTCTACAAGCTTCTTTTCCAGCTCATTCACCCGTTCCATGCCAGCTTTTTCGCCATTCTGTGCGTCTTCCTCTGCAACATGTAGTTTGTGCTCCAGATCGCGAACGATCTCCTCAACGCCCTTCTGTACCTCGCTCATTCTTTCCTTCCATCGTTCCTTGTCCCGGGCCCGTTCTTGAATTTCCTGTTCTAGAGCTTTATCCACTTCATCTTTTTCCTTCATGTACTGTTCAGCCTCCTTCCTGAAAGTTTCTACCATTTCTTCCAACTCGGCTTTTTCTTCCATCCACCCTTCGTTAGCTTCTTCCTGCAAATCGCCCAAGTTCGAGACAGCACTGAGACGTCTACTGCCCCCGCTTTGGCGTCGAGAGCCTATTGCAGATGTGGCTGGAGTCGGCGGAACACTAGCCAAACTAGATTTCCCTTGCGCTTCTTCCAGAATTCGATTGCGTTCCAGTAGCGCCTCGTTTTCCTCCTGGAGTTTTCTGTTGAGCCCATGCAGATAAGTATTCAGCTTGTTCGCGTTGAAACGACCGACTCCATGCCCAGGTGCGTTTCCAGCGAAGCCCATAGCTGGATCAAATGAAGTGTTTGCTCGAGGATGGGTCGTAAGGTCGTGAGATGAAGCGGTAGAGATAAAAGAGGCTCCATTCAATGCTGCTTCATCGTACGGAGAAAAGTGCGCTACGGAAGCAGCTGGAGCGGGTGTAGTCCATGGCACATGTTCGATGTTATTTTCGGGACGGACTGTGCCATCTGTCTCTTCGCCTGCTTCAGATTCCGATGTCGAGGACGATGTGAATGTTTGAGTATGAGCCAGCGGGTGTGCAGAACGGTTGGCAGGGTTGAAGCGGGGCTTAGGAGTAACGCCAGCAAAAGCTGACTGAAGCGCGATCGGCGTGTTTTGGACAACATTTCGACCACCAGCTAAAGGAGTCGCGTGTGCCGTGCTGGGAGTATCTGGAATGATCTTATCTCGAGGATGAGGAGTGGGGAATTTCATTCTAGGACGCGCGGTCGAATTAATGACAGACAAGAAAAATGAACGTCGGCGCGTTTGGGGCGTTATAGGCTCCTCCAATGACATCTCTTCACCATTCAATCCACGAGCTTCAGCCTCGCGGTTTTCATCGGGAGAGCCATCTGGTAGATCGAATCGTGCCCGTGGGCGGGGAAACGCAGGACTAGGTGTCGCCATTGGAGCCATAGGGGAAGAAAAATTACTCGTCAGACCGTTAGGAGATCGAAATTTATCATTTTTCCTGACTGCATAAGGCGTAGGACCGTCGTCAGTTGAAAACGTATGCTCCGAATCATCTTCCTCTCGAGTAACGGATCCTTCTGTGGACTCATTTTTTCCCTCTTCGGTCGCAGACATAGACCCAGCGACTTGCCTGATAGGGGAGTCATGCGAATCGGTGATATCCATGGATTGTGAATCATTCGAAGTGTTCGTTTCGGAATGGCCCAGACTGATAACAGGTTCCGGACTCTGTGGAGCAGGCGAGCCTGTATTGGAGGGTGGAAGAGGAACTGAAAGTCCTTGAATTGGCGAAACACTGGTTGAACGGTCTATGGCAAGGGATCTCCCACTTCGAGGTGTAGAATTGGAAGGAGATGAGGCAGGAGAAAGACTGGTCCGTGACAAAGACGGTGTCCTGGTTCTTTCAACCAGTGGGCGTCGCATTGAAACATGTCGAAATTTGCTGCTGAATGGTGTAGCCTGTTTACCATGTTATTTGAAATGTTCACACTTTGTGCAAGAGTGGACGTACCTTTGGTGAAGATTTGAGGGGAACTTCGTAGTCGATATATGACCGCTCTTTGGGAGTACGACCGCGTTCTGGCTCGCTCTGATATGGTGAGCTGATCGATTCCAGAGCGTCGGTCAAAGAAACGTCGAAATCCGCCTCCTCTTCCAACTTTGTTTTCTGCCTATCAGAGATATAGTCCTCTGGCGCACTCTCCCTGCTTCCTATAAGATGGTCGTCTGTTTCATCCGACAGATGATGTTCAATGTCTTCCTCTGGAAGGGAGGGTATAGCACTAACGTCGAAGCTGTCTGGGTGGATCTGACGGGTAGATACCATTCTAGAAACGCTCGAATGAGCTAATGAAGATCTTCCTGACCGAGCGAGCGAGTTAGCAAAACGTGTGGTACTGGAGGTGCTGGAAGTGGCACGAATGGTTGATGCATGGTGAGAGGAAGCAGCTGGCGTTGAGTGGATTGGAGAATGTATGTGCCCGAAGCTTGGTTCTTCCTCTAGTTCATGTTCCTGGCGACTTGATTGCAGATCATCGCTGGAGAGTGAAATTTCTGCAGAATCATCGAAGCCTGGAACAGAAGGTAATGAAGGCATGTCTCGACTGCCTTCCGCTTCTATCCTTCTCCATATCCTCGATGGAGTTTCCAGCATTGAGGCCATAATGGTAATATCCGTCGCGTCCTCGTTGTGGTTGATTTTGGAAAAGGTTGTTTGGCGCGTTAAACACTAACGGTACATGTGACCGCAAGCCCGCAGGAGCGGTCCGAAAGAATCAATTGCCGGTGGCGGCAATTTTTCTCATATCTTCTGCAGGCCCTTCATGGTCAAAGGTTCTCAGCTTTCTCAGTTGAAGTCAGCTCTATCGCACGCTGGAATCACTGGAAATAATAATCAGAATGGAAAGAAACGCAAGCGCTCTGCACCACAGGAAAAAGACAAGGAAAAACGAGCTGCAAAATTAGAGGAAATACAACGAAAGCTCAATCCTTTCGATCTCAAAGTGACCAAGTTGAAGCACGATGTAGGAGGACGTAAGTTAAAAGGTGTTACTGGAAAGCCTGCACAAAGTAAAGCAGCTGGTATCGAGCAAGTACGTGCCCCGGAGCCTCATGAGACAAAGTCACTGATGTAGGGCACATAAATTAGCGCAAGAAAACATTGTTGAAGGAGTTCGAGGAGAGACACCGAGCGGGAGGCATCATAGATCGTCGCTTCGGCGAAAACGATCCGTCTATGAGCTTGGAGGAACGTATGCTAGAACGGTTCACGAAGGAACGGCAGCGTGCTTCCAAAGGAGTTGCCTTCAACCTCGAAGACGAAGATGACCTTACGCACTATGGACAAAGTTTGTCCAAGCTAGATGACTTCGATGACATTGACCTTGGACCCGACGACGATGACGATGAAACCGGTAATTAGTCTAATCAACAGTCGTTTGCTGAAATACTCAAATAACCACACCAGGCCGAATCAATGAAGATATCGTGAAACATACACATTTTGGGGGATTTGATGCTGAAGAGGAAGAAGACAGCGAGGAGGTATTTCAGTCACCGAGCTCAATACATTTTTGGGACTCATTGTCTGCAGCCAGCGAGAAAAAAATCCAAAGCCGAAGTCATGGCTGAAGTTATAGCCAAGAGTAAAGAGCATAAGGTATGTGTGTACTTCTTTCTCATTCCTATTCCATGTATCTTAGAAAACCGGTAGATACGTCGTCAAATCGAAAGGGAAGAAGGAGAAAATATTCGACACGAACTGGACCAAACTTTTGATTTAATGCGAAATCTTCTCTATGCCCCCGATCCATCTGCAACCGGATCCAACTCCACACCGCTTGGTTTACCTGGCCCCTCAAGCTCATCTACAATAAATATATCATCCACCACTCCTGAAATAGTTATAGTTGAAACAGAACAGACAACCAGCTACGACCAAGATGTCCGAGAGCTGGCGTTTGAGAAACGCGCCAAACCTAAAGATCGGACGAAAACAGAGGAGGAATTAGCTATCGAAGAAAAGGAGGCTCTAGAGAAGGCAGAAAAGCGACGAAGGAAACGGATGTTAGGTTTAGAGGATAGTGATAGTGAGAATGAAAGCAAACCTCGCAAGCGTCAAAGAGGTGGTGATGACTTGGAAGACGATTTTGACGATGCAGAAATAGGATGGAACGGTCTAGGTACAGGGCTGGAAAGTGGTCGAAGTGAAGAAGAGGAAAGCGATGATGATGGAAGTGACACAGGTGAACCGGAAGAAGGTATGGAAGAAGGTTCTCAGGACGGAGACGAAGGCGAAGATCAAGGTGCTGGCGTTCCTGCCAGAACGTCTCAAAAGAGCAATGCATCATCTCAAAGCATGACCGAAGAAATACCATTTACGTTTTCTTGTCCGTCTTCACATGAAGAGTTCCTCAAAATAGTCAAGACTGTCAATGATCGTGACCTACCGACAGTAGTCCAGCGCATAAGAACTTTACATCATACGAGTTTCTCTCCAGAAAACAAATTCAAGCTTCAGGTTCGTGCGAATGTCTTTGCTTACTGTTGTCAGTACTGACTCGACATCAGGGCTTTACTAACGTCCTCATTGATCATATCCTCTATGTCTCCTCTCCACCCACGCCATCATTCTCCGTAGTTTCTTCTCTTTTCCCTCATCTCACGGCACTTACAAAAGCATATCCTATCCAGTCTGCAGAACATTTCAACCGAAAGCTTTTACTCATGCACAAAAATCTCAAACGCGGTCTGTCACAAGGGGCTCTGGAACCCGAGGCTAAAACGTGGCCTGGACCCGCCGAACTCACACTTTTGCGGATAATTGGTTCACTGTGGCCGACCAGTGATATGAACCATGCTGTCGTCACCCCTACGCGAATTCTGATGGGCGCATATCTCGGATTAGCTCGCGTACGATCACTCAGCGATATCGCTAGCGGTTTGTTCCTATGTACGCTCTTCCTCCAGTATGAACAGTTGTCTCAGCGGTTCGTCCCGGAAGCAGTCAATTTTCTGGTCAACAGTGTCTTGCACCTGGCACCGAACAAGTATCACAGTGTATCTGAGCTTCCGGGGTCGTTTCCATCGCCTGATTTCCTGTCAAAGCAATGTCGACGCCTGGCTCTTAACGTGAAAGCCACCAAAGGCTTGACAATACAGCAACCTAATCTGGCCGATCTTCTCTCTGGTCGCGACCATGATTCCGCCTCCAAATTGAGCCTTCTGGCTCTTTCGCTGGATTTGCTTGGTCGATATGCGAATTCATTGAAAGGTTTAGACGCTTTCATTGAGTTATTCGACCCAATTTGTGACATTTTGCGTGGTCTCAAACTCCAGGAATTCGAAGCCGATCTGCAGGTGCGTCATAGTTTGCGCGTCCTTTTCTCATTTGACATGTATTCCCACTTCAGGCTAGAGCCAAGTCAACCAAAGAAATGATTGAGCAGCTGCTCAAATTCGCTCGTCAATCTCGACGACCCTTAATGCTGCAAGCACACAAAGCCATCCCCATCCCTTCATATGTGCCCAAATTCGACTCTACGTCGTCATCGTACCTCAGACACCAAGATCCCGACAGGGAGCGCAATGAGGCATCCAAACTGCGGAACGAGTACAAAAAGGAACGCAAGGGTGCCATCAGAGAGCTTCGCAAAGATGCAAGGTTCCTTGCGGGAGTAGAACAAATCAAACAGAGGGAAAAGGATAGAAGCTACAATGAGCGTATCAAGCGCGCGTTTGGCGCGCTGGAAAGTGAACGGGCGGAAGAAAAGGCAATGGAAAGAGAAAAGATGAAAGAGAAGAAGAGGGCCGGCCGAAAATGAATATATATTGTCAACGCCTTTACAGAAAGTAATGGTGGCAGTATATTCCACAAATCATGCATTGTTCTACGTAAGACTCCAATCGCGCCCTCGCTCAACCAGTGTTGCAAAGGACAAGTGGAAGACACGACACCAAAGGATATTTCCGTGTGTCCTTTAAGGACACTGTTGAGAGAACTTGAACTTTTGAATTTTATTCAAGTTGAAAGTTCCGTTGGTACTGGTCAGTCTGCATGGTCGCAGACCGTTGTAATTTGACAAAGAAAATCGGATTCTTGAATCTTGATCAAAGGAGTGTTGTAGTCAACATCATTGCCAGGTGGTCCTTCGATATGTAAGAACTTCTTGATGTCTGCACCAACAGTTATTCATCCTTTCTCGGAAGAAGATACTGGTGCCAGTGGTCAACGTTAACTCCAACTGGCATAGAATTAAGACGAAACAAAAGTATGTTCCTCAAATGATGCTTTTGCTACAAATCATATATTCCTACAAGGTAAAATACATATATGGTCCTCTTTGTCACTATCTACTTTGCGTTCAACCAATTACCCAAGCCAAGGCCGTTATAAATTTTGTCCAGGCCCTGAAAGGTGGTTGATCAGCCTTCAATTCACCAGGGGGCACTAAGAACTCACCGTGGCTGAGACGATTCCTTTTAATAAGCTGTCCAACCCCAGACCGCTCAGCAGATTACCCACGAGATTCAGAACGCCAGCTAGTAGAAGGCCGACTCCTCCAACGATTTGTGTCAAAGGCTCTGCAGTAGGATGTTCATTACCTTTTCCACAATCAAAAATGAAAATACCTACGACCAAGGGCATCCAGTAAGGGGCCAAGATCTTTCTTCGCTTGCGGGAAACTGTCTAGTTTATCCCTAGCCCATTCAATTGTACCGCCTACTTCTTCCAACAACTACGAGATGTATGAGATGGGCTCGAAGATTTAGTATGTACTTGACGAAAAAAAACATACCACTTTGAGTGCTTCAGCGAGCCTTTGCTCCTCGGGTGTAGCATTGTGGGTTTGAGCATGACGCTTGGCTTTGTCGGACAGGCGATTGTCTGGATCAGCACCTTTGATCATTCCCATAGTTTCATTAAGAATTTTCTCGGCCTGTTGGAGAAGGGGTTTGACTTGTTGGACCAGTTCTCCCTCGTTGCGATCTTCTTCTTTTCTCGCCTCCATACCTTCGATGTGCTAAAGAGGTTTTATTAGAGAAAAGATTCATTCCGAGAAATGGATGTCGTTGTACCTTGCGAATCATTTTACACAGCGGTACCACTCGCGAGTTGGCATCCTCGATGAGTCTTGACAAACGTTCGGCGAGCTCGGCGTCTTTCTTTCTCTCTTCGTCGTTACGGTCATCGCTAGTATCAGTCGGTGGTCCTCTTTGATTGGCCACTTCTGGAGGAGGGGTCGCAGCGGTGTGTGGGTCGCGCATATCTTGTACGTTGATTTCGGACATGTTGGTAGCAAGTTACAGTTATTCTGAGGGGGACTACCGACGTTTTATGCCGCACTATATATGCATTTTGCACCACCTGCGTGTGTAAGGTGATATCATGGGTGATGCTGACGTTCTGTTATTTAGAGGTAATTTGGATCTGGGTATTTTCAGGAACGACCAATCGTCCTGCGGTACCTGATGCAACGCATATGAGTGGCGCAGCTCCTCAACTCCAGCCAGACGTCACTTTTTATAGCTTTGCATATGCGTTGAGACAGACTTTGGTATGATTTGAAGACTTGTTTTTTTGAACTCAATCAGGTATACGCCATTGATTGTTGAAAGAAGGTGAAGGTGTAGTATATCTCCAGCGTAACACTCCAAGTCAGTCGAAGAATGAGTGGCAGTGTCGACTCAATCAATACGCGGGCGTGGGAACCCGCTTACTTGCGACTCATCATTTATGATGCCGAAAACTTGAAATAACAACCGTCACGATGTCCACTCCAGCAAGTTTGTTCGAAGCCTACCACTCAGATTATCAACAATTAATAGAGTCTGTACGTGCCAAGCTCGAAAAAGACACTCGAGAACAACAAGGAGGTATGTCTATTACGCTCCTGCTGCCTTGTGCAGACTTGTTGAGTTGGTGAATGCAGAGCAACGCAAAGCCACTTTACGTCGTGTCGAAATTGAGCTGGATGAAGCTGACGACATAGTGTGTGCATTTTCTCATGTATCCGTTTCCCTTTAAGCATAAGACGCACAGATTTCACAATTGGAAGTCGAAATCCAAGGAATCCCGACATCCATTCGTTCACAATACACTAGCCATCTGAAGCAAGCTAAGCTTGATCTCAACCGGTATAAAAAGATCGCAAAGGAGAGCCATGCACAGACAAGTCGGAATTACTCTCGCTTCGACTCAACTTCAATGTCAGACGATCCATACGACGAGCGTGCCAACGAAAGGACAAGGCTACTGGCTGGGTATCAAACTCTCGAGGATGGAAGCCGAAGAATTGAAAATTCCACGCGGCTGGCACTTGAAACGGAGGATTTAGGTGCAGACATATTGCGGTCGCTTAGGGTACAAAGAGAACAAATTGAGAACACGTCTCATACTGTAAGTCATTTACAACCTAATATTCGTGTCCTTATCTATTTCTTTGTCGTTAGTTGAACCAAGCGGAAACGTCTATCGACCGTGCCTCCGGGACTATACAGAAGATGATTCGCCAGTATGTTTGACAAGCTTTCCGCTATTCACGTCCGTTAAAGCTCACGCTCATTCATAGGATGTACAAGCAGCGCTTCGTCATTGCCGGAATCATTCTAGTCCTTATTATTGTTGTCGTTCTCATCCTGTATTTCAAACTATTTCATCATCGTCACTAAGCTGGCTTTCTCTGTGTTTCTGTGATTCTAATTTAACACTTCATATATCCTTCGTCGCGCATTTCCATTTCTTCGGACAATTGGCATCTTATCTCGCTTGTATCTTGTACGCTCACTTTATATCATCTGGACTACGTCCTCTTCGTGTATGTCATCATTTGGAGTAGCAGTAGCTCTCGAAATCCAGATTGCAGTGAGGTCTACAGTTCGTCCGTGTATGGTGAGGTATATAATAACTACAAGTATAATACATTAAAATCGTGGAAAGATAAATGTAGCGAAACGAGTGGGGTGATGAAGTGAGGTCGTGGAAGTGTCATAGCATGAGTTCTTTTCTTTTCCGAAGAGCCAGAGGCGGGTTGGTATTGGTACCCATTTCGAGCTTCACGGATAGAAGTCCGGCACTCGCGAACGGACAAGGAGGAGGGGTGGCATCGTCGACTCTACGACGCTTTAAAGAAGGCTGCAGATTCTGCTCTAGCGGTTCTGAAAACGAATTTGGAATGATGATGGCTGGGGCTGACGAAGCGCGAGATACAGAGATTCGTCGAGCATAGGGAGCACAGGCAGCAGCAAGGAGCTCGGTGTCCTCGCTGCTGAGAGTAGAGGAAGAATGTGGTAGTAGATCAGAAGCCACCTTCGAACTATGGCAACGTTGAGGTGTGTGTGAGAGCTTTTCAGAAATGATGATAGGTTCAGACAGAGAAAATGCCCTGGAATGATGCTGTTAGAGCTGCTCATATAACAGAAGGAGGGGAAAAACTGACTCCTCTGCTTCCAATTTTCTCTTTAATAAGTTACATTGTCGCTGGAGGTCGTCTCTTCCGTTTTTCAAATGCTGGTTACAATCTCTTGCCAATCGAGCAAGGTTCAGCAGTCCGAGAGTAGCGGCCGCATGAAGTTCAGCTCTCCTCTTCCATACTGCGCAATTCACCCGCAAGGTCTTGTTTTCCGCTGCGAGTCGCCCGCACTCTGACACGGCAGCTGACGGAATGGTGGTAGATGCCAAAGGCTTGACGTCCGCCTCACCTAGATAAAGCCTGCGGATGCTTGGAACTAGGTGTGGACGTATGGGTGGAGGAATTGTTGAGGGGTCGACGCTTACTACAACAATTGGTTAGCGATTGCCATCATAGCAGTGGCCGACAGCAGCTTACTGATAGAGTACAACGTTCTACATGTCGGACAAGGCTGAAAGCTTGTCGCTGGTTTGATCGAATTCACGGTGCGGACTATACACGTCCCGCAAAAGACATGGCCTTAATCTTAGTCAGTCACAGCCGCCCGTAAATGAGTATCGGAAAGCGCTTACCGCAAGGAAGACATACAGGTTCTTTGAGCTCGTCTATACATATGTTACAGACGGGCATCTGTGGTGTGCTGAGTACGCAAGGTCAGAAAGCTTGTTCAAATGAACTCTGAAAACCCAATTGTTCGCGAAACACTTTATAAACCAACACGGAAAGAGTAGGTAGCAAGTTCCGGTGGGCACCGAAACCTTGATAACGACTACGGTGTTTCTGAGTATTTTCATGGCTTGTGCGAAGCTGGTCGCAGCCTAGAGAATTCTTGCCCTTACCGAGAACCAATTTGTAACCGGTTAGGGGCAGCGCACCGCCTTTACCGGACTACCGGTCCTGCGTCGGCCAGTCGCGACTAAAGCCAGCTAAAGCCCTGTGAAGCCTAGATTTGAGCCTCGACAAGGAACGCCATTTTCTGACTTGTGTCTGCTAGGTACTTACGGCGTAATCATTAGCGTATCTACACAGCTATGCAAGTCTTGAGAAGAGCTATTGTCGATCCTGAAGGGATAAAATTGATGGAACAAGTATTTACCTGAAGTTTAGAGATATCTTCGCCTGGAGTTGATGGAAGAGAGACTTTGAAGATTTTCTGAAATCGAGCTCACACAGACGAGCGACGTGTGATATAACATGAACAGCGTGCATATTATTGAGAGTAGCGTTCACTACAAACGGCCGCGGAAGGGAGAGATTTCAGCAAGTAAGATGCCGTCGGCCGAGGCGCCAAATAGATCAAATTTGTGGCTTACAGTAACACTATATAGGTTTCCCAGGCTTTTGAAGTCATACTTTGATTGAATCTCAACGCACGCCAGCCGCCGACTGCAAGACTCGAAAATCCTCGACAAAATGGTGTGTTGTATTCTAGTCTTCCGGTGTCCACACGGCATTCATGAACATTTGATTTGCTGTAGGCTGACCAGAAAACCTCACCAACAAATGTAATGAAGGAGCCGCGGATTGATAAGTTGGTCATCAGTCCGTACTTTCATTCTTTTCGCACATCGCCCGTATCTTATGAGATCTGCCTACATAGACATTTCTGTCGGCGAATCTGGTGATCGACTCACCCGAGCCTCGAAGGTCCTCGAACAGCTAACCGGACAAACCCCGGTCACATCAAAAGCACGATACACCGTCCGTACCTTTGGTATTCGTCGTAACGAAAAGATTGCCGTGCACGTAACTATTCGAGGACCGAAGGCGGAAGAAATTCTTGAGCGAGGGCTCAAGGTGAAGGAATACGAATTGCGACGAAGGAATTTCTCGGAGACTGGAAACTTCGGTTTCGGGATACAAGAACACATCGACTTGGGTGCCCGATATGACCCAGGTATTGGTATCTTCGGTATGGACTTTTTTGTGGTTATGGGCAGGCCTGGTGCTCGAGTAGCAAGGAGAAAGCAGAAGAAGGCTCGTGTCGGAAACCAACACCGCATCAAGAAGGAGGATACGATGGCCTGGTTCAAGCAGAGATTCGACGGTATCATCCTGGTAAGTATCTATGTCAGCGTTTACATCCTCAACTGATTTTCTTTTCCTTTCAGAAATAAAAGCTTCAACCTTCTTGCATCGCATCTTACTTTATTCCAACCTCTACCCCCATGTTCAGTATGATACGTATGCAATATGTACCCCACCACGTTCTTCGCAAGCTGCATTTGGGCTGTTCTGCATTCAGTGATATCTAAGAGGTCAATACTCCTCGCAGCGAAAAGTCTTGCAGGAAGCTATCCAGTTTCTGAGGCACCTGAATTTCAGGTCATGAAGATTGCACCTACATACCAGTGGTCATTTATCTTTGAGTGATTATTTTGAGCATACTTGCGATGAGTTGCACAAAATGAATTGCGGCAGTCAGAGCGTGGGAACATCCTCAATTCATCTCTTTCCCTCACATCGAAATGGTATCCTAAGTCTCTCACCTTTTTGGAACTCGATGGCTAAATCTACAGCGTAGGGCGGTGACGGACGATATCCCTATCCAAAACAAGTATGGTCTCCAGCGGGTAAGAGATCAGCCTGTAGTTCATCACAGTAGTTTCAACCGATATACAGGTGGCTGGTGGGTTCGTCCCTCAAATTGGAAATCCAACACCTTTATTGTGGCTACAGGAATAGCGGGAATATGCTATCTGGTGGGCAAAGTCAGTGCATCGAAAGAGGTGCGTCTCTTCACCTTGTGCTTCTCACTCTAAATCTGATATTGCATGTGTCAAACCACCTCCCAGCAACGATATATCGCACCTACCAAACAAATACCGTCTGCTATGGTGCGTAAACGCCTTGTATTACTTGCTTTCTTGGCTTGACCCATGGACAGTGGGCAAGACAATTCCAAGCAGAGAAGAAAGACTTGTAGCGATGACTTGTATTTCTGCTATACCTCACTGAATAGAAACACCTGCACATTCAAGAGACTCCGCACGAAAATACTTCTGTGTATCCTGCCATCACAATTCATCGCGCGCAAAGACCCGAATTCGCATACTCCCTCTCTTTCCCCCGTTATTTCAAAATCACCTGGTGTCAGTATTTTCGACCAAATCACTGCGATAGATATCAGACAGTATTGTAAATGGTACATTGATATTTGCTCAAGATATTTGGGGTATCGCTCAATGATTCAAATCCGACAATGGCGCTTCACGTATTTCGTCGGAAGTTGAGAAATGAATCGCACAGCTTGTACTCGTCTGTTTCGCTCCTCATCACAGTCTTATCAGCTTGCAGCTGCAAAACCATACTTGAGGATTGTATGTGAAAACATGTACAGGGCACTATCGCACTGGAGCTCGCAGCGTCCAAAACGCACATAGCGGGTTGAAGAAGTCGTAGCAGGCCATTTAAATACAGGAGAAAATCCAGCAGTGGGGAGACAAGGGCAACGTTTTACTGAAGAGCGGCGCTCAAACGCAATTGGAGTAGATAGGCGAAGGGTAATCTACCCAGTTTTCTTGAACAAGATACTCACCTTTGTACCCAGAAAACGCACTCGAAAGCTCATCCGAAATCCGAGCCAGACGATGTATAGGCCATGATCCAAAGAGTAACATCTGTCGAGGGATTTTGGAAAATGGAGCAGGGAGATTCAAAGGATTCATAGTGAATGTGTTTGTGCGAGAAAAGATTACTTCCAGGAAATCGTATGTGACAGTGATTGCGTGCTATGTTTCCCAGAGAAGCAGAAACCATTCCACTGATCAGCAATATGCTAGTCAGGCCATTTGCGCCATGAATTTGTAGGGACACTGAAGATCTCTTGCACTCAAGCTAAGATAAGTATGCACACTTTTACTTCGAACATATAAAGTCCCAGGACTGCCACTTCATTAGCTTTGTCTAACCGAGTATTTGTCTTCAAGGCCTCACTGGCCATCGAAACTGGGTGGGAGAATATGATAGTGGGTGCATGTGAAGGCGCAGAGTTCGAACATATTTTGCCAGGCGACCTTTACAGAAGAAAAGGAACCACAGATCTCCGTTTTGACTTCCTACACATTTATCAGAAGAGCTTTTAGGTTGCTTCTGTCGTTGGGATGGTTCAAAAACCGCGGATGATAACTTGAACAGAAAGATCAAATCCCCGAAGCACGACTCGGAATAGTTCTTGCCACAAGGCCAGATGTAGCCGAAGAAGGTTGGGCTGCATCAACATTCAATGAGCTGTATCCCATCCGGCCAGCAAAAGAGAGGCAGGTCGAATATAGAGAACTTCTGAAAAGAGAGGTATTTGTACGGTCACGTGATAAGTAACCAATGCGATCCCCTCCTTCCTGGACTCCTTTCTTACTGTACTGTACATTGGAAAACAACGAACTCCCACCCAAGATTAGATCGAACATGGAAGGAAGTATCACGACTAGCGATGTCGCCGAAAAAACACCGTTCGGCGTTCAACAGAGTCTCGTGGACATTTTTCTAGTTCATCTGCGAGCCTCATGATGTATTCCGAACCATGTATTTGATATAAAGCCTGGCATATTGGCCCTCGAGACCCTTCAAGCTATAATGAGACTCGTCACTGTGATATCGCTGGCTCTGTACTACTCGAGTACACCCGGTGTACAACGCGTTTCTGCGAGGTCAGTGTCGCTTCTATTCGAGAATGATGGAGATTGGGAAGTGCGTTTGATAACTCTCATCCAGCAAAGTGTTCAAACTGAAATCGTCGTAGAATCTGGATAATCGTACCAGTGCACTTTTATTTTATGACCCCGAAACACTCGATGATGCTTTCCAAGTATGTCAAGGCTTCGATGAAACTCTGTTCAACAGTGAAAATCTTTCAGAGTGCGTTTATCACATTTTCTCCTCAGGGTTTAGGACCGAAACCTTGCCCACAGTATCTGGAACAAGCTATCTTATCTCAAATACCAAGGTGTATTCAATGAGCACACGAAATTCTGGGTTGCCTCCGAGTCGAATGACGGAGGCTCTGTACTCGCACCTTTCACGTCCATGTCGTCAGCATTGAATGTCAATGCAGATGACTCGCAGAAGCTTCCCTTCATCTGCTCAAACTCCGCACCTCTCACTTCCCAGGTTAACACGGATTTTCCATCCTTGCCCAAGACAAACGTTACTTCAAATGAGATTGTGTTTACAGGGTAGAAGCCCATTTCTACTCTGTTAATAACCCTCGCTAACTTTTACAGTGTTCGAGACCATTTAACATTTCGCTTTATGGGTGTCCCATACGCTTCTCCGCCTACAGCCTCCCTGCGTTTCCGTTATCCCGAACCGTGGAAGGGCACATATGTGAATGCTACAGGATGTGAGCCCTCATAAACGATTAGCCCCAACCAACCTAAAGAATCTACTCAGTCCAATCAGCATGTCTGCAATTCGGATCCTTTGCCAACAATGACGCAGGTCTGAATCCATGGGGAGTTAGTGAAAATTGGTGAGCAACGTTGATTTGACGAAAGTCGTAGTTCAACGCTAACGATGCATCCAAAGCCTGTTCCTCAATATATACACCTCATATCTCCCCTCGTCGCCCTCCAAAGCAACTCCACTCAGACCTGTACTCTTCTGGATTCACGGAGGCGGTAATCTAAATGGTATGGGCTCTGACGAAACCTTTGACGGAGGTCCACTCGTCTCCCGAGGCGACGTAGTCCTCGTCACCATCAACTACCGACTCAACATCTTCGGCTTTCTTGGCCTCAATACCAGTGATTCCGCTATCCCGGGAAACTTTGCCATGGCTGATAAGATCGCTGCTCTACATTGGGTTCAGGAACATATTGCGGATTTCGGTGGGGATCCGGAGAAAGTCACAATTTTTGGGCAATCGGCTGGGGGATGGTCAATAGTAGACCTGTTGAAAAGCCCCAAGGCGTCAGGCCTATTTCACGCTGCGATCTCACAATCTGGAGGATCGGGTACATTCACGACTGCGGAAGCCGTATATGAAATGGTTGGTGAGTGGTTCAAATGCTGCTTGGACGCAAATTTTGATTAATCAACACGCAGAGCCTTATCTCACCCCTCTATGTGACCTGAAACAACAAACGGGGACAGAGCTGTTACAATGCCTGCAAGCATTACCTGCTGAGGTTCTTCTGAATATCACCAATTTCGCTGGGTCATGGGGCACAGTCTTGGATGGCGTGTACGCCCTGGATTCTGCCGTCAACCAGATGGCTTTAGGGCCGGATGCTGTGAACAGTGTACCATTCATGCTCGGCTTCATGCCTGAGGAAGGACAGTCGTACGTTATGTTTCAACTATTTCCCAGCTTTAATGATGAGTACATCTCCTCGGGACTGCAGTTTGTTAGGAAGTACTATATCACCCAACACCACCGACTTTGAGCAGTCTTTGCTTAACACATTAGGCTCCACTCTCGCGCAGGACGTGCTACAGTCTGGGCTTTGGACGATCAACAAAGACTTTGATGTCTGTATGTTATATTTTTTCTGGTGGTTTCTCTATCAAATTTCCTCAACTTCATTTCTGGTCCTCTTATACGAAAGATAACGCGACTATCATCGCCTACACGGATTGGTTCCTAACTTGTCCCGCAGAGAATATGATTACTGCCGCTTCGAAATCTACTGCTTTCCCCGCTATGTCAGTTATCTTTTGGATTGCATCCGGGTCGCTTGAACGTCTTTTTTTTCAGGTACATTTATTCCATGCAGCACGCTTACGGACTTTCATTCTATGATCCCTTTGACCTTTGCACATTTCCTGTAGGAGATCCTCAGCCGTACTACCGGTGTCATTCTGGTGATTTATACGAGGTGAGGAATGCTATACGACAAAAGCTCACCTTCCCAGAATCCACGTTCATTTCCGTTCTTCGATTTCTTGTTTTCTATATCCATCTGATCTGTTCCTTCTCTTGTTCGAAATGTACAGGTATTCGGAACGTACCACATCTTCTCTCAACCTCTGCGCATACCAGCTGACATTTCGTACACGGATCTCGTCCAAGATATCTGGACTGCTTTCGCTCGAACGGGAGATCCAAATCCAAACCTCGCAGACCTCGCAGCTCGGGGACCTGCGTATCAAAGCACGCTCCGGCTGCTCCAGGACACGAAGTGGGTCTGGCCCAAATACGACGAAGTGTCAATGCAGATAGCCTCTCTGGAATATCCAGAATTAATGACAATACGAGGATTACCGGACGATTTGAACGGGAGATGTGCTGTAATAACTGCTGGGTCTTAAAATCTGGATTGAAAATAGTGAATGTGAGAGAGAGAGGAGAGAGCATGGTTTTGCGTTTGCTTTCTGTTTCGTCGTGACTTTTCAGCCATATGAACCATGACGGGTGAGTGCCGCAGTATGACTATTTTCGATCAATGGTTGTTTATGGACACTGTACCCTAGATCCAGTGTCTCGCGGTGAGTCTAGTCGTTGGCCACTGAGATCACCTACCAATTTCTGCATTCTGTAGAAATGGTCGTCATTCTTCTTATTTCGAAGATCCTAAAAGTTGCTTTTTGAATCTGACAGGGTGATGTATCAGGCGCTGACATTGAATTTGCGCAAATTAGTGGTGTGTTTGGTGATGATTTCATTTAGCTTCACGGGATGAGTGGCCTTGAGTAAGAAAGTCAAGACGTGAAAATGTTCTGAAACTCAGGTTAGTATACTGATTGTTCAAGGTCATGAACAATCAGTACACTAAACTGAGTTTCAGAAGATTTTTGCATCTTGACTTTCTTCGAGATTTTTTCCTTGACGTTCCATACATGACAACTGACTGTTTTTTTTTGCTCTTACATGGCACAAATATGAAATTTCTCACCAAAGCGAAAGTACGTAGATGTTGGTTGATTTTCCGATGTTATAAGCGCGCGCTCATGAAATCAACATCAATAACATAGATCCGAGTCTTGACCTCAGAGCAATATACTTATTGTTAAAGAAGCTGGACACAAACCCATTACCAGAGCATGGATTCAAGGTCTCGTTTGAGTCGCTCGCGCCTTCGGGCTCGATCTTTAGACGGTTCGAAACACCCAGGCCGCCTCAGACGTTAAATCCACTGGGAGCGCGCTGAGAAGACGAATCTTGCGCCATAGATACTAAGTGATTTCACTGAATTGAATCCAGATCATCATTCTCTGAAGAAGTCGAGCACTAGGTTGATTACATTTGTCACAGCAATTGATAGTTGACTTACAACAAGGATGTATTCACCGCATACGTACAAAAAGACAACTATTGTTAGACACAAGAATCTTACAGGAAATCCATTGGTATACAACAGGAAGCATCGGTTTCTAAAAAGCTGACATACAGCACAAAAGAAAAGAAAAGCCAGTGGTTCATGTATAGATAGAACTGAGCATCGATATACCACAATGGCATATGGGACATTTAATGGCATTGGCGTAAAAAAACATTTAGGGCTTTTCCGGAAGAGGCCTGAATGATAACTTCGGAAGTCGTATGCGCTGGCCTTCTAATAAGGGATCGTTCTGCTCGACGACAGTGTCGTCATCGTCCAGAGTTTGTTCATCTGGAAGATGTGCAATAATGAAGGCTGACATTGTATCGGAGGTCAGCTCAACCTGCGTTGTAACTGATCCAAAGAAACGCAAAATCATCGTCAAAACTCGCCCCCATAACCAGAACCAGAAAAACGCTATGACTGCAATTACCATGGGCATCAAAGGCTTGGGAGAATACAACTCTCCAATAAAGGTAGAGCTGCCAGCTGGGACAAGAAAAATAGGCATATTGGTGTTCAGCTTTGACGAGACTTTGGGAAGAGTGGTATGCAAAGAGGGAGCACTATCATAGGCCGGAGAAAGGACCTTTGGTTCCAATAAGCGACTCGGGAGGGGTCCCGGTCCCCAGAAGAATTTGTCAGTGTAGGAATTATCGACGAGATCGAATGTCTTAGAGCCCGTTTTAAATGACACTGAAGGCTGAAGCAAGGTGTAGATGTCCGAGTCCGGGTTATATGGAACCATAGGGGTGAAGACGGGAAAAGCCAGCGGTGCAGGAGTGGTAAAAGTAACCGTAACGCTGGGATCGACATTCATAGCTGCAGTGGCAATCGATTCAGCATTAACCTCGCCGTTGATCTCAGGTTCAGGGCTAGTCACAGAACATTCGGTGGAAGATTCGGGTCCATTGGGAGTCGGTTCGAGAGCTATGGCACGGCGCTTCCTGGGTCTCGGAACGTACTCATGGCGTCGTTTCCGATGGCGGGTCAGCGAAGCTGGATCGTTGGTTGCGAACCCACACATCTCGAATTCCGGACAGACAATGCTCTTCTCGTTGGTGCTGTCATTTTATTTGAGCTCGCACATCAAAGTGATTAGAATAAACACCCACTGCGTCCTCAAATGCGTGTCGACGTTAGATTTCTGTAGGTTCGCAAATTTACAGCCGGGGTACGGGCATTTGTACGATCTATAGAAAATTAAACCAACACTTAGTGTATCCATGATCGAAAGGGAGTGAACTTGATATGTGGCGTACAGTTGATTTTTTGTTATCGGGTCCAGATGGGTTCGGATATGCCTGGAGAGGTCGCTTTTGCGTGCAAAAATTTTGTGACATTCAGCACACTCGCAGCTGCCAGTGGTGGCAGTCTATGAGTTACATGCGTTTGTTCAATTGGATACAAGAAGATATCGAGATGATACTCACCGTCGTCGCACGAGGCATGGCAAGGGAACAACGTGGAGGGAAACTTCGAATTTGAGAGGGGTTCGAGGGCAGATTGATATGCAGAAAAAAGGAAGAAGAAAGAAAACAAGGAGCAAAAACTGCCTAGCGTCTTCCGGGTACGCCTCCGAAAGAAAAGATACTGTTTCCGGATGCTCGAACAATTTGCATGTCAAGGAGAATCAACTTGCTTTTATCTGTTTGTTCCACGAGTGGCCCAATTTTTTTGACACAAAAGTGAGAAAAATTGATCATTGTTCCAAATGTCCTTTATCAGATCTCTAAGCTCGTTTGCCAAAGGTCATTTCGCTCAATGCTTTGACCTCTCAGACCCTCACCCACTGAGCGCTCAAGTCGAAGGAGTTCATTGTCCCTTATTGAAAAATATCATGAAGATCGAGTTTGACCGTTATTTTCGCAAGGAATCCCATAACACGAGGGGCATGAACACATTGTTTTGCATAGAATGGGAAATTTCCATTGTTCTCTATTTCCAGCAACTGGTCAGCAAAACAAGAGTGAAATCATGGTCATCGGTTCACATATTTGACATAGCGCTCAACTGCCACTTCGCCCTAGCTTTAGGCTCCAAGTTCCTCGTCTAAACTACGACTGGCGAGTTCGCAGGAGACCCTGAACATATGTATTCTGGCTTGCCAAACAAAGCGTCCAGCATGAATTCTTTAGAGACTGTTTCTTCACCCTTTTTCACCTTTGTATCCTTGCCTCGGGATTGATCCTGGGGCTGGTGACACCTCGAGCTCAAAACCAGGCCACAAAAATTGGGGACACGGGCAACGGCCTCCGAGAGCAGAAGGCGCCTTCAAGGTATACAGAAGACCGGCGGAACCCCCAAGCCGTCTTATCCCTGGCGATGGACCAAGGACATTCCCAGTAGGGCGAATCAAGGCTCCACGGTCAGCGAGCTCAAAACCTGGGAATATCACTGCAAAAATGAGCAGGAAGCGATTGTCCGCGGATAATGAATGGTGAAGAACAGCACAGAATAGAGCAGAACGCTCAAAGCCGCTGTACGTTGGATATGGTATCTTCGCACTAGACTAGACCCTTCTATTGTCTAGGGTGAGAGGAGAAGCGATGGGTGAAGATTGCAGGGGAGAAGGGTGTGGTCGCATCTCCACTATCGGCATGTCCTAGTCCATTTTGGATTTCGCGCTTAGCTTGCATGACGAATGGGCAAGTTAATACTCATAGGTGCGCCGCTTGAGGGATTGGAAGGCCAGCACGATATGCAGGCCTCACCCAAATTCGATTGGGCAGACAGTGAGTAGGATCTGGGAATTTTCATACTGGTTTTCCACATCAGTCCAACGCTGGTGCACATCCCGTAGCATCGCCTCCGTTGGGGGATCGTGCTTTATAACGATCCGGACTAGAGGGTCATCTAACACACGAGATTACTGATGTACAGAGATGCGCGGAGAAGGAGGATTTGGTTGGGAAACCTGAAAATGCTTTAGTATCACGAGTCCGGTAATCCTAGACGGAAGGTACCCCACAAGAAAGTTTAGAGGATTTCCAGCAATCGGCTTGCGGTGTTCGTGCCGGTTCATGGTCTTGCGGCGACGGTATCGATAGTATATGAGGGAGAGACCCGTCACTAAAGTCTCTTTCCAAGTGCAAACTTGCTGAAAGAGTATCTTCCTACAGGGATCATATACCATCTTGTTGGACCGCTCAATGACAATGAAGCGCACTGAACGCACAACACTGAGGAGTGAGAGCGTACAGCGAAACCTGGATTTACTACTAGGCGGTTACCAGTAGATACCGACTTCAAAGGTGTACTTAGGACAGCCAGGCTACCCAGCAATATGAAGGCGTACAAGTTCTTTGCGGGTTCCAAGGGATTTCTGGAGAATAGTTGAGGGTAGGACTGAACTGAAGCGAAATTAACGGTGGTCTCAATATCACGATTGGCCAGCTACTCACACTCAATTGTGCTGTATTTCATCCATGGAACCGAAAGCTTGCTTCCTGAGGTGGCTGAGATGAAATTAGATGGTCTTCTTCTGACCGCAAAAAAAAAAAAGAGGTTGCCAGCTAAATTTAAACAAGTAGTGCAAGTTAAATTATTATTCATTGCCTGCCTAGCTCAATCGGATAGAGCGTCAGACTTTTATCCCTAAATAATCGTCAAATCTGAAGGCTGCGAGTTCGACCCTCGCGGTGGGCTAGTTGTCAATGATAATTTTTTTCCATATCGCTGTTTGCAGCGTGGAAGTGGGTGGAACCATCAATGATTATGAACAGGCATGCAGGATGTGGTATCTGCTGCGTACAGGTAGGATCCTCAACGAGTAACAACTCCTACTCTTGTTCCTGTTATGTAGAATAGGCAGGTAGCACGATAGCAGTGTTTGTATTGAGCGGCGGGAAAGGTAACGATCGTCTGAATGTACGCAGTACATTGCATGCCGCATGAGATGTAAATATAGTGGTAAGGATGACTTGCGGATAGTGAGTGTAAGAATAATGCGAAAATGAAACAATATGCATGCATATACAGTCCGAAAATTGAACGCGGCGGCATCAACGGTAAAATCAAGAAGGGGTATTCAATAAAATCACGGCTCATCGTCAGCTAATACTCTGCTTGCGTTCTGCATTAACCGTCGTAAACGTGCAAGCTCAGCGCTGAGTTCTCTGTCCATCGCACAACATTACAGATCGGTATCAGACAAGTCTTGAGTTGGAGGAAGGAGACTTACCTGGCAGTTTCGCTATCAGCCTGACTATCCTTCCCAATCTTCTCAATAGCCTTCTTCATTTTGTCAATCTTTTCTGTCCAGCTATCCTCAATCTCCTTCGCCTTCTTCTTATCCTCTTCCCTCAACCTTTTCACGTCCTCTTCGCACTTTCGACTGGCCTGCACCTCCTCGACAAGTTTCCGATACTTCTTACTCATGACTTCCGCCTCTCCCTTCAATCTCTCTTCCCGTTTACGAATTTCGTCTCGTAGACGATCAGTATCGGCTTTCCACGATTCTGTTAGATGTTTCAAGCTCTCCCGGAGTGTAATGTATTCTCGTTCGGATTTCTGTGATAGGGCGGTGGATTCGGCGAGAGCAGATTCCATCTCTCGTAAGCTCTTTTTGGATTGGGAGGTTTCGGATTTGAGTTGGGAACGGAGCTGAGTGGCTTCGGCTTCGGCTTTTCGTGCGCGTTCGAGGACCTGGAGAAGGACTCAGAACAGAAATCATTGATCGGGATAAAGGATACGGACTTCCTGTAATAGTCTCTCCTTCCTTGCTACCACATTATTCAACCCCTCGTTCTCCAACCTCAACCTCTCTCTTCCCTCTTTTAGATCTTCCGTCTGTCTCGTCAGCGTAGCCACACTCCGCTGGCTCAATCTCAACTGAGTTTTTGTATTCTCCAACGCGTTCCGCGCATTTATCACACCGGTTTGGAGATCTGCTAGTACTTTGGTTGTACCTCCAGGCGTGAGCGACACTCGTCGATTCGAGTTCGAACTTGTCGCACTTGGTGATGGAGGTAGCTGGAGTGAAGGTAGAGTAGGTGACGTTAAGAATGTGTCGATGGATGCAGAGTGGAGAAGGGAGGAAGAGCTGATAGAAGGCGCGACTGCTCCTTCCTCTGCCAGAGCTCGCGCATTACCTGAGAGGTCAGGATATCGTATAAGTATATAGATTAGGACAGAAAGTCGAACGATAGACAGAATTTTAACACACCTACAGACGCTACTGGTATTCCTGTAAAGAGTTTGTTGAGTGAAATCTTTGTGAGTATGAAAATACATACGACTTAAAGTGCGGGTTGGGCTCGACACTCGTTTGTATGTTGTGGGACTAGTCATCGGCACGCCTTCCTTGATCCCGTTCTCACTCAAACTACCGTTCACGCTATGACCCAGCTCGCGTCTGCCTGTCATGGGTAACGGTAAACTAGAATCTGGACCAGCTATTCCTTGCAGGACTTCGAAGCTCGTCCTTCTTGCCACTTTGGTTGGCGAAGATCCAGATGGTGTCGGAGAGCGATTAGAATACGATGAAGGCGGAGGAGAATTGAGATTGGACGTTGAAGTTGACATTGAATCGGATAAATTAGAGTAAGGACGTGGGCCGCGGAGGATATGATTCTCCAAGTCAGTTACTTGGGCTTGTTGATGTCGGATATTGTGTTTCAACGTTGCCACTTGGTTTCGTACGGCGACTGAGGTATTGCGTATCAGGCTAATGAATGCGGTGCAAAATGGAAATTGTACTAGCCTGGATCATCGAGAGAGAGCGCAGGACTGGGAGCACGTACTGAGCGGCTAGAAGATCTAGAGGACGGTCTTTCGTGTCGAGAGGGTGGTAAAGACGAAGTTGCACTCGAAGTCATCCAAGCCCAATGTTGGATGTTCAACAGCTGTTGTGGGTAGTCTAATGAACACAAAGTAGCTGTGGGAAAAAGCCTCTTTGCTCCGAACTACCATGTTACTTCGCTTTGTTCGTGCTGGAACTCGAAGCTTCGCCAGACGACCTTTGGGTCATCTTCCATTTATATTCCATTCTCTTCGGAACGAGAAACGCGTTTTGAGTGGTATGGCGCATCAAACAATGTTACAACTTTTCCAACTGATGATCATAGTTTTCAGTAGTTCACGATGTATACCACGAAGCTATTCCACGAAAACATCATCGAGTACCAGCTCAGAAGTCTCTTTCTCTCCAGAGAAACTACTACAAGCATTGGAAATGATGGCAGACTCGTCTGATTCCCTTCCACCAATTCCTCCGGAGCAAGACCAAGAGAATTTCTGGCGTGCTTATTTGTTGGCTAATCAGATCATCATGTATCTAGCGGCACGACCACCAACGGACGCGGAAACTTTTGCTGCAGTTCGCATTCAGGACATTTGGATTTTGCACTTACTTATACTCACGAAACTGATAGATTTTCCAATCAGCCTCAGTACCCGAAGATTCTGCCGTCGCAAGAGGACGGGCTGGTGTGCTCAAGATAACGGAGCAAATTATAAAGACTATGAATGGTATTACACCAACGTCCTCACTAAGGTCTTCCCATTCGGAAGTTTTTCAAGCTTATGAGGCGCTACAAAAGGTCCACGATGCTTATGTATCACCCACCAAAGAAGATGTGAATGATCTGGAGAAATGGTCGAAGTTCTTCGTGGGTTTGAGGACGGAGTTGGTCGAGTTCACATTACAGGTAGGGACGGTTGTTGAAGGTTGGGAATCAGCGGAACCGCAGATAAATTAATGATTTCTGGAGGTCGGTTGAGGTCGACAGGCAGTAAGTGATATTCGTCAAGTTCGCGAGAATAATCCTGACGAGTCGCATATTTTCATTCTATCCTGGATGCAATTTTCAAAGGGGCAAAGTGCCGCATCTTGTTGTTGAACCTTTTTAAACGTGTTTATCATTTTCTCTCAACATGCTCGGCCTTGTTTGGTGTTGAAGATAAAGATTCGGAAGTCTTTCCCAAAGTTCCCCAGGCTTTTCTCTATCAACGAACCACTACGTGTATATACTTCTTTTTTTTTGGGAGCGTTGAGTACATTCGGGCAGACGAACAAATTTCGCCTCCCTCCGGCCGCTCGTATGCAAAGCCTAGCCAAGCTCGTCACCTATACCCTCGAGAGAAGGAAATGCGTTCCACAATTGTATATACTTTCTCTTGTTCCGCGAACAATGAGATCCCGTGCTTATTTCTATCATCAATCTTCGAAGAATGTTTATTTTCTTTCCACAAAGTGACAAGTCCACCAATCAATGGTTCCAATACGACTCTGCTTTTGATCACATGTCAAGGCGTAATTCATCAAGTCGATTATCGCTTCTCTCGCTCTTACTTTTATGTCCCCAACCTCTTAGTCATACATGGCAACGGCTATGAACACAACACAAAATCCACCAGGGATCAATTTAAGCTTCAAACAGCTCGTAAACGCAATTTTGTACAAATGCAAGTATGCAAAAACCAGTGAGTCTTCCTCTTCCCCCAAAGCTGTAAATTTGATCCCGCTTACCCAAAGGTTACCAGGCTTGTTGAATTACCAGAATCAGAGGTGTGTCCTACTCCCTTTGCTCGCGCTAGCTACTGATGACGGAAACTTGTCCCAAGCTTGATAGTCTTGATCGAAAGCTTCAAATAGCGTCTTCCGCTGTACGAGGTTGTCGAAATGCATCCCAGAAAATTAATCAACTACCCCCTGAACTTCTCTTCAATATCGTTTCTGGCGCTCAAATGAATCTCCCAAGCTTTCTTCCCGATCTCACCGCATATGAGGATCACGGGAGAGAGTGGTATTCCCTTCTGCACGTCTGTCGTCACTGGCGTGGGATTATCGCTCGTTCACCGACGTTGTGGTCGACAATAGACAACACATTAATTGACTTGGAAGATGAGAACAACAAGAAGCACAAGAATCTTGTAGCCCATGAGCGATACTTGTGCCGGTCTGGAGCGGCCCCGTTGACAGTGTATCTCGGTATTAAAGAGACGAAGATTCGGATAAAATCTCTGAAGACGCTGTTGAAACATGTCGCACGGTTCAGGGAGCTTCACGTCATTGCTGATCTTTGGGAAGATACCTCTACGCCGATATACACCCTCCTTGTGGATCCTGCACCGAATCTATTCAGCTTGACCCTCCGTACAGACGGGAAAGACGTGACCAACGGCATACTACCTCCAATATTCGCTGGAGAGATGCCTTCTCTCAAGGAATTAACCTTAGAGCATTTTACTATCTGGCCTACAACCTATTTCCACAATCTTACCTCCCTTTCCCTATCAGACCAAGCCTTCAGTCGCCCCACCACACTCGGGTTCCTCGATTTCCTTCAAAACTCACCTATGCTGGAGAAGCTGGCACTGGTACGCGCCGGTCCAACGCTTTCTGCTAACACGGATATAGTCCCTTCTACAGACCGCGTCGTGCGCTTGCCCCATCTGCGTGAAGTGAGCTTGGGAGCATGGCCGACTACCTCTACTGTGTCTAGGTTCCTATCATACTTATCCCTTTCACCCGAAGCCGACGTGTATATCTGGGGATCGGTCTTCTCAAACCCTGATACCGACCTAACAGCACTCCTTCCCGCAGATACCACGAACCTACTCAACGTACAAGGAATCACCAAGTGGTATCTAACACACTACTCTGTCGCTCAGCCAGGTGATCTTTTATACGTTCCTTTCACAGCCATCGTTGGCTCATCCAACGCGTTGCACAATTACGGTGTGTTTCGCTCGAGTCAATTGCTTGCAACGCTTCCGAGATACCCGTTGCATAACGTGACGTCATTCGTCCTCCGGGATAGCTCGTATCAGGCGAACAGATTCAAGACGTCAGTCTGGGTGGAAATTTTCGGAAAATTGAAGAATTTGGAGGAGTTGAGGATTTTGGCGTATCAATCGACGACGACGACGAGAAGTGTGTTGACGGCGTTGTTGCCTGTATCGCCCAAGGATGTGAAGAAAAAGAGTCAGAACGACGAGGATGAGAATAGACGCGAAGATGAAGAGGGACAAATAACGGCAGAACCTTCTACTTCCAATGCACTAACTGGAGAGTCTCATAGAACAGGCGAGCATAGAAACGCAAAAGATGCAGAAATCTCCGACTCACCTCTTCGTGGAGATCACTCCCGCTGTGAAGTTCTTTGCCCCAAACTCTCCAGCCTCGGCATTGAACATGACCCCGATCTGGCTTCCATCTTCATCACCAAACTCGTCAAGTCCCGGAAAGACCACGGGTGTCCGATTGCATCACTCATCATCCTGGTCTTTGACCCCCAATTTGGTGTCTCAGCACCTTCGCCGCCACCACATTCACCTCGTTCCGATCATGGCGCTCATCATAACCAGAACCAAAATAACCCAAATCAGAATGGACACCATAATGGTGGTGGTGTCAATCTACTAGCGGATGACAGTTCGTCGACTGTATCGTCGAGGGATATATTGAATGAGGAGTACAATTTGCGGAGTCAGGAGGATGAGGAGCTGTTGAAAAGACATGTGAAGGAGGTGAGGTTTGAATATAAGAAACCGCTGTCACAGGATCTGGTCCCGCGAGGATGGCCAACAGATGCGTATCGAAGAACATGTCTGCCGTATTCGTTTTGACGATGAGGGATCTTTCCTGAATGGTTTGTTCCATGCCAATCATGAATTTGTCGAGGGATTTATGGTTATGTATCTATTGGTTTTATGTAGACTTGACTAATGGATTATTATATTGTGAAGAGTAGAACGATGTATTTAGAGTCTATTGTTGTAACATCTGTACTGGTAATTTACTTTATGGATGTCAAGCCATTCGCAAACACGAATCATCTAACTGTTGCTTTCTTTTAAATAAGCGGGGGCGTATAGCGCATAGGAGATGGATGAGCGCTAAAGAGTTTTGCTTGGAAACTACGTTCTGCATACAGGTGAAATATTCAAAGCAAAACATTTTTCGACAAAGTGTCAGCGCATGCCCGTCACAATCTATGGACGAAGGATATTGCGCGATTGAAATCAACCGGGAGCTTATTGCACAGGTCGGTACTTTCCTGTCTACGAGATACCTAAAGCATTCCTCAATTACTAGTCGGTCTGCGGGAGCTAACGCGTTGCTGCGGTGACACGATAAGTAGAGGTGAATCAAGAACCATTGATTTGCTGGAACGGGAGAGGACAGATCGGTGGTAGTTTGTAGAAAGGCAGGTAGGAAGGTCAAGATTGCTATGATCTAACAAGCTCATCTAAACTTCGCTCACGACTGGTTGACCATGTCAAAACTGATTCAGCTTTCTAACCTTTTCAAATGATGGCTATTTCGCTAAACACAATCAGGGCCATAAGTTGAACTCAAAAAGGCAGAAGCGGAAGTTCAATTTTTATTGATTCTTCTACGCCGTGAATCACCCAGCAGAAACCGGGAACCCATTGCTTGGGGACATCTTCATCTTGTGATGGACAGCAGCGGGCGGGAAGCCTCATTACTATTTGCGATAATGTTACAACCGCAGCTCTAGCCGTGCGCTGTACTTACCACCTTCCTAGGTATGTTTGAATATGCCACTCCCATCGATATTTTTGCGGGATGCGACATTTCTAGGTAATGGTATGGGTAGCACGTCCTGCTGAAAGTTATATTCAAAACCGCGACTGAAAATGTTACACAGGCTCAACTGGCCGTGAAAATCTTCCTTCGCAACTTCAACGTATCCTTGGCTGGGTTTTAAACTGCTGATAGCTTTGTAGCCGTCCCCGCAATAATTTAGTCTCGGATCTCAACCATGAAACGCTTGACACGAGCTTCACATAATCTATCACTCTCTAACATTGTACTACAAGTTCCTAGGAATCGATCTGTAGTACCCAAGGTAGACGTCTGTAAACGTTCATCATCGCTCACTAAGTCCTTCGTCCATTGATGTGGAAGAATCTCAGATTCCGAACAGAAGTTCTATATGAGGGATGATTGGATCTCAGAAGCATTAACAGGACATTCCAACTCCTCGTGTATTTAAGCAAAGAATACCACGGCGTTGGAGTTCACGGACCTATCAAAACTCTCGAAATTCTCAGTGCATATCACCTTCAGAAATTATCGGCCGATATGAATGAGGACATGAAAGAGATCCTCGTCATTGGCGGTACCGGTGCTCAAGGGAGAATGGTGGTTAAAGGTCTGTTTCTGTTATCAGCTAGTAAAGACAGACGCATGAGTATCTGACCTCGAAGCTCTCATCTAGTATTGGCGCAAAGCAAGCAATACCGTGTGAGGATTTTGACTCGCAATTCTAAATCTTCGCGTGCCCAGGATCTTGCGAGTCTTCCAAATGTGACGTTGATGGAAGGAAGACAAGACAACCAGAAAGACTTACACCGAGCATTCCAAGGCGTCTACGGGGCATGGGTTAACACGGATGGATTCAGCCTTAACGAGAAGGATGAGCTGTTTTACGGAATCAGGGCATACGAGATTGCTCAACAAGAGCATGTACAACATTACATCTGGGCGAGCTTGCCTTATACTCTGAAGTATGGGAACTGGGACGAAAAGTATTATGCAGTTCATGCCAACACGAAAGGGAGAATTAGAGACTTTGTCCTTGCTCAAGGGCAAGAGGGTATGAAAAGCTCCATACTCACCACGGTCCCATACATGGAAATGCTCCTAGATGGAATGTTTGTCCCCAAGGAACAAACAGATGGTTCGTTTGTTTGGCGCAATCCTGCGAGTAAGTCATCCATTCCTCTGATTTGAACAAAATTTGAACTGTGAATGACAGCAACGGGTAGAATTCCCCTCATTGCACTCGAAGATGTTGGTCATTACAGCTTGTGGCTTTTTGACAATATTCCAGAATCAGCCGGGTTGGACCTGAAAATTGCCACGGAATATGTCACCTTTGAGGATATTGTGAATACGTTCACCAGGGTGACGCACAAAAAGGGAATCCATAAATCTTTGTCCCTCGAGGAATACCTGCCGCTGGCCGAGCCGTTTCCTAATGCTCCTATCAACTGGTATGCAGGTCCTGACGTCGCTCGAGACGAATCGACGCGCTTATGGCGGGAGAGCATTTCGGGTTTTTGGCGATACTGGAATGAAGAATTAGACGGATTTGCTAACATGGATCTGCTTGATCGTATTCACCCAAATCGTATCAAAAGCTTGGAAGAATGGATGAAGAAGGTGGGCTATGATGGTCGTATGAAGCCAATCATGAAGGGGCCGGAGGGGCTGCGCCGTCAAAAGATGAGATCAAAGAGAAACAGCAAACTTTAGAGAAAGACAATATTATGTATTAGTGATTTATTTCCAAGTCGTTTTTTTTTCTGTACAAAAAGTATGTACCTTGCAAATATGAGCTCTAAAGCCCCTGAAGAATCGGTTACTCGGGTAAGCCTAATACCGGAATTCATGCGCCGGACTTGCCTCTTCGGACTACTCATAGCTGCGTTCTATTTCTTACTTTCTTACTTCCACCATCGTCTGCTCTTGGTGCCAATATGGCAGTCATCTCCACTCCCATCACCGAAATGTTTGGCATCAAACATCCAATATTGCTCGCAGGCATGGTAAGTGGTTTGCTCGACTTATCAGCCTACTTCTTAATCATTCTATGCACGTAGAATGTCGCTGCTGGGCCAGAACTCGCAGCCGCTGTCACTAATGCTGGAGGACTAGGCGTTATTGGAGGATTTGGCTACACGCCAAAGATCCTTCGTCAGCAGGTATGTGATTTGATCATCATGCTCTTTGAAGTGGACCTTACCATAACTCTGGACAGATACTTGCTATCAAAGACGATTTAGTTGACAAGAATGCTCCTTTCGGAGTCGATCTTCTTCTACCTCAAGTTGGAGGCAGTGCACGGAAGACTAATGTTAGTTCTTGGAATCATCGTCGGTGTCACGTCTAAACGCATACATGCATCTAGTACGACTACACCAAAGGCAAACTTGATGAACTCATAGACGTGATCATTGAGGAGAAAGCAGCGCTTTTCGTGTGTGCCGTTGGAGTTCCGCCCAAGGTTGTCGTTGAAAAGTTACATCAAGCTGGAATTCCTGTCATGAACATGGTCGGACACCCCAAGCATGTTCAAAAAGCTCTAGATGTCGGTGTAGACTTGATATGTCCGCAGGCAGGCGAGGGAGGAGGTCATACTGGCGACACACCGGCGAGCGTGTTGATTCCTGCTTGTGTAGATGCTGTCAAGGGAAAGAAGTCACCGTTGACGGGAAAGCCAGTTTATGTCGTCGGGGCCGGCGCAGTATACGATGGACGATCACTGGCGGCAAATCTGATGTGGGGAGCTCAAGCTGTGTGTGAGTCATTGAGAGCTTGTGATACATCAGTTTGCTGAAAGTACATCTTTCAGGGGTTGGAACGCGTTTTGTTGCCTCAAAGGAGGCGGGTGCAACCAAATATCACAAGGAATCTGTCGTATCCGCGGGCTTCGATGATGTTATACGCACCATTATCTTTACCGGCCGTCCACTTCACGTTAAGAAGTCACCATTCATCGAAGATTGGTAGGGCTAGTGTTCCTCGTTGTCACAGAGCTGATGATCTCCTTCAGGGAACATAATCGACAGGCTGAAATCAAAGAGCTTACGAGTAAGGGTATCATCCCTACTGACTGGGATGTCGAACAGCGCCCAGAGATCACAAAGAATCCCGAATCTCGACCATGGCTCATGGGCAAGGTTGCTGCTGTGCGTTTCTCTTCTTATGATCTCTCATAAGCAATGCTAATGGGAGTTTTAACTACACAGTTGATTAAGGATATATTGCCGGCCAAGACCATCATTGAAAACATGGTCAATGAGGCAGCAGAGCTATTGGAACACGGGAATACCTTAGTCGTGAAGACCAGAGCGAAACTTTAGGTGCCTCACTCTAACGATCCTGTACTCTATGTATGGAATGCGTAGCTTATTTCACATTAAATAATCGTTGTATTACTACAAACATGAAATTTCCCTATACGTTAACGTTCGTGAACACTGAAATATACCACTGCCTGAGATGCAGCCCTTCAGCTGGGAGTAGGCAGTAGTCAATGGATATATTATGCGACACCGATAGCATTTATGACAGAATAGAAAGATATAAACATTCGAAAGCTTCTGTGAATGCATTAAAAGGTTTCCCATCCACCTGAATCAAGAGAACTTTCTAGTTTCCGCGCAATTATTGTTGGGACGCTGTGGTTCATCCATGCTTTACGGATATCTTCCCATCGAGTATAATGGAGGTACTGTCGAAGGCCTCGCCTGCGCAGTAGATTAGTACATATAAGTTCCCAATACTCAAATAACGCACCTCATAGATATGTCTGCTTCGCCATGCACGTCTAGGTAGGGAGACGGAGCAAAGGTACCATTATTCCCATAGAGATATATAACGATGCATCTTTTGACAAGGAAGTAGATACCGAGAGCACCACCACATCTGCAAAGTAGAACATGAGATGAGTCTCGACCCGAAATGCGTAGTAGAGACACATACTCTCTGGTGTGCATGTTACACTCTCCATGCCGCTCATCATCCATACAACATGTACTCTGGAAACACACAGTCGTGCCACATAGCAAGCATATTGCCGCATCGACTGGAATTGTCTCGCATCTTGAGCAAGGAGTCAGCTTGTCTTGATCTACAAACAAACTGTCCAAAACGAAAGGTAGCTTCGCTAGCCGGTACACTATTGGAATGTCCAGCACAACGCCAAAATTCAACGGTGCAGAGGCATGAGAGTGTCCATAATGGGCACACCAACCGGATAACGCGTTCTGCAACGTATCCTGATTGGGTAAGTCCGCTAACGGTGGGATGCCTAAAAAAGTTAATAGGCGCGCGTACTCATTCGGCTTATCCATCGCACCGAAATCAGGAATGGGGAAGGAGGAAGGTAAAACCGAGCGGCAGAGAATAGAGGCTTTGCGGAGGAAAGGAAGCGTGAATTCGTAAAGTAGTTTTTCTATTCTTGCTTCTCCGAACGTTTCAAAGGCCAAGGTTGCCGTGTGCTCAAAAACCGGGGAGTGCCGGACGACAGACATGAAGAACATGCGAACATCGCCAAAAATGTGCTCATGCTGACGTCGAGGAAGCTGTATAGTGTTGTAGCTGCGAATCTTGTTTAACATGAACACAAGGCCGATAACAGTGCGCGCGAGGCAGGCATAATAAGCGAGGACCATTACATGGCGTAGGATCCCTGGAGCAACAGCTGCAGTCTCTATTAGTACCGTGAATGGGTCTCTAAGTAGGAGCGGAAAAGAAAAGGATGTGAGAGAACTTCGACTCCATTCTGGTAGTAAGCGCTTGATGATAGCCTGCCGAACTGCATCACGACCTTCATCTGGTCGTGTTTTGAAGTGAAGCGCTGACAACCTGGTGAGGACGCTCAGTTGCCCACGTATCATACGCATTTGTGATTCAGATAAGTTGTCAACCATCAAGCCACCTGGAGCGTCGGTGCCTCGCTGAGAAATCTCGATACTCGCGATTGTGTACCCAATGAGTTCTTCAGGTAAATAGATTCCAGCGCCCCTTTCACCTGGGTCAGGTTCGTGTCGCTCTCGTAAATGACGAGTTTGTTGAGAGAATGATTTGGCAACCAACATCACGGTATCGACCATCTTCATTGCGTCGTTCCCTTCAAACTTGTCAGAGTTCCTCATTGCTAGAGAATAGCCCGTATCCTGGGCGCTCCAGAACACGAATTCTCCGGTTCCATTTCTAAACTGGAGGGCCTCCAATGCGGGATCGGGTTTTGATTTGAGTATACTAATCCCTGCTCCTCTCGTCCAATCCGGGAACGGCACTGTATTGAGTTCGACCGACGGAGGCTTTGACACTGGGAGGATAACATTTCCCAAGCTTTTGCAGAGCGGGCAAATGTATTCCTTCCTTGGGATAGTTTCAGGGTGGTTTCTCGTTGCCTGTGCGCGATGTCTCTGGCGGATTGAAAGGCTGTAAACATGGAAACAATCCAGGTGCATCATATGGCTACACACAGACGAATGTAGTCCGAAACGCGTGCACTGATTGGGGAATCCATCATAACCTTGAGAAGCCCCGGTACCATTCGCTATCGACGTTTTCGCTTTTGTAATGACATCGAGGGTCTCAGCGCCGGGAGGGGGGAAAGCAGATATAGATTGAGCTAATGAAAAGGGTCGATCCATAGACTCAGGCGCTTGCAAAATGTCGTTGAGATATGTGGTATGACCGTCTGGCTGTCTTCGGATGAACCGACTTGGCTGTATCATTCCGAGCATTCCAAAGGCTTTGGACGCATTCAGATCCTCTTGGCATACGATACATGTGCCGTAAGTCACTTCTTCCTCCTCCCGCTCGTTGTCCATATCCTGATCTTCATCGCTGTCCTCCATATCTTCAAAGTTACTAAACGCAAAGCTAGCTTGCTGAGCCTTCATTTGTCGCATGATAGCCTCCTGCCTTGCCTTGGCCGCATTCTTCTTGGCTTGCTCGAAGTCACTCGCTGTGCCTCCTGTCCCCCCGCCCAATGTCGTTCCACTATTGGACTTGGGGAGTTGAGATCCAGGCATGGTCCTCCGTATTTCGACCTCCCTCGGCACCCACAGATACATCTGATCCAAGATCCACCCTGTACGGGATTTATACGTCTTGAACCCTTCGTGAGCTTCCAACGTGCATAAGACGTCAATGAGCAGGACCCCCTCTTCAAAAGCTCTAAGTGCAGCAAGTGCACAGAAAATGGAAGGGCGCTGGACAATAGCAAGCATGACGAGATGTAGAGCTTGATCAAGGATGGCTTCTCCGGCCGGAGGTGTAGACCCAGCTCCATCGGTGAGCGCAAGAACGTTGTGTATAGCGTAGAACATTACTTGAAGCAATGCCTCACTTTCAAAAGTTGAAGGTATAATAGCAAACGGTCCATTCGGTGCCACGATCAATGGTTTGGGAACCAGTACAGGATCTGGTACTGCTGGATTCTGCTTCACGAGACGTTTGCGAAGAATCGCTTCCACTTCTTCCCTCTTATTTCTAGTGTAATGGTACCAGAACGGGTTAACCTCCTCAAAGCATTCGTCTTTCAACTCGTAGGTCCCTATATCACTCGTTCCTTCTGGTGCGCGGAATTTCGTTGTCTCCCTAAGCATCTTCTCAAACGCCGCGTCATCGACCAAACGTTCAGAAATGCGTTTAATTAGGTCCGTGTAGGTAGAAGGACCGAGGGCGAGTGCATGGACGATTTCTCTCCTTGCCTGGTCTGCAACACTCATTTGAGAGATGTTGGCGCTTTCGCTTAAGATAGCGATGAAGACGTATAGAACTTCGTCAGCCATACCCGTAAGTTGTGTTGAATCGTATACTGTATGATGCAAGGAGAAAGGTCCCCCGGAAAAGAACGATAAGAGTCCGAAGCGATCGAGGATGGTGACAATGACCGTGTTAGGATCGAGGATCACCAGTGCAACTTGTAGGATGAAAAGATCTTGATCATAACAGAGTTCCCTAAGCATGAAGTCACGATAGTGAAGTAGTTGACCCCGAATGGCGAAGCCGTTGCGAACCCAAAGACCGCAGCGGATTTGTGCAATCATTGATAGCACTACGTATTCCCTTTAACGAGAACTTAAATATATTGCGAAAGAAGAAAAAAACGAACCTCGCAACGGAAAATCCACAACCGTCAACACCGCATGCTCGCTTGCGACTCTCATCACCACATCTCTTATGCCGCCGTCCACACCCACCTCTCTTCTTAAGCGGCCTGTCTCCAGTATATCCACGTGTTTAAACAACTCTGCCAATAGCCAATGCAGCGAATGATGAAAGCTAACCCAGCCTTCCAGCACGTCGAACTTGACAATCTGGTAGAGTGCACCACCACCGAAGTATACTTTGTGGAATTGAACTTTTCCATTTCCAAATCCGTTCGTCCCAAATTTCTCTTCAGTACAGACCATCAGTATATGATGAATTACTGTTTGGATCGCGGCAACGAGCTCCCCAGCGCCAGGACCTGAGTTCGAACGTTCAACATTGAGATGGGTTCCTCCACCGACACCAAAGGCGGCACCATATGCTTTGATGACTCTCCCTAAAGACAGCGTCACATTGAAAACACTGATCCAGGCATCTCCCTCGTACTCTACGTGACCTCCTACCATGCGCTTGTTCGGATTGACACCCATGAAGAGTTGGCATGTTTTGGCGAATTGGGATATGTATAGATGCGGGTTCGATGCAATAAGTCTTTGCACAGGGGCATTGGAGATGAGGTATCGAAGGTCGGAGAAAACAGGCATGAAGCGTTTAGATTTGAATGGGAAGGAATCGGGATCAAGGGTTTGTTCCAGTATGCCTTGGGCGGATGTGCTACTAGAGATCACGGGATTAGATGGTGGGTACACGATGTGTTTGTCTATAATCTGGTTGGTGAAGAAGGATGTGATGATAGCCAGAAGACGCGTGATGAGTTTGTGATGGCGTACGATGTGGGAGGCGACAGAGGGAACCGTGAAAAGCTGAAGGGCAAAATATTTGATGGACGTTTCGGCTTCACGGTCAACGAGGAGGTAAGCATCGATAACACGAGAGTAGACTCGAGCAAAGTGGCCAGCTATATGCAGGAATCAGGAAGCAGGAATTGAAGAAACAGGAATTGCAGAAACATACCAACAGCCAGCTTATGCTCCCGACTAATGGTAAGGACCGATGTATATATTTCCTTTAGACTGAGACGGGGCTTTTTCCACAGCCTGGTGTGCGAAAGGAATAGGTGGTCAAGTCGTGTAGGATGGGGTACGTCGGTGAGGGAATGAAGACCTTGCGCATTGTATCCGTACGAGCCATGATTTTCCCTCCTTCTCGGCGAAAGCAATTCTTCAGCAATCACCTCCCTCAGCACTAAAGTATCCGTCCCCAGCCGGCTCTGCGTAAGATCCAACAGCCACTCAATAATGACGGAAGAAACCTGCTCTCTAAAGGTATCGTATGCGTGCCGTATTGTAACACCAAGGTCGATTTGAGCAATGCTTTGCGCAGTTTCCAGTAGCCGTGGAACATCAGTCCCCATTTCAACCAAATCCCTCCCGTTTTCATCGATCCGATGAGCACAATCAGATGCTTCCTCCCTCGTCCGTCCGGTAAGGTCACAAAGAAGTTTGATGACTTCGTCGAAAGAGTGCTTGTCGTCGTTCCAGATCATGATACAGTATTGCTCTTTCATCATCGGGTCAGCGGAGGGTTGTAATCGAAGATTAACTTCACTGGAAGGCACAGATGGATCATCTGGAGAAAAGTCGAGCGTGTCAAGAACGAAATCGAGAGCATATCCGACAGTGCGGTTCATCTGTTCTCGTAATTCTGCAGGAATGGATACACGATAAGGATAATGCTTGACTGGCTGTGGTATGGCACTTGACAATTGCTTTGGAGCTGATCTAGGTGTTTCGGTCGATGATGAAGATGGCCCAGAGATTTCTACCGCTGAAGTAGCTGGAGGATGGTAAGGACATTTAATTGAGGTTCGCCAAGCTTCTTCGTCGCCGCAATCGCAGCATCCTCCTGACTGCTGAGCGATAAAAAAGCTCACGTTGTGGTCTGTATGGTCGGTGGCACGAAAACATCTTGAACATAACACGCAGCTGTCATCTAATGCACAATCTCTGAGCGAACATTAGATCCATCTTTTGAGTAGAGCGTAGTGCAACTCACTTGCATCGGAAGCAAGGCTCGCCTTTCTTCAAGATATGCGCACAAGGCCTTCCTGGAATCATCGGTGCTTCCTTGCCAGCGCCACAAAAGCCCAGCTTGGCCTGTACTTCACTCAACATCGCATTCAATGGTAGGCTTGAATTGGAATTCGGTAGAAAAACGTGTGCATAAGGGCCCCAAAATGAATCATATAGTTCTGAAAGAATTTCTGCGCGTGTAGCAGATGTAAAAGTGTACTTTCGTAAGCCAGGCATAGTTTCCAGATTGATTCGCAAGTGAGAGAGAGGGTCTGAAGTCCGGTCGCGGGGATTCATTGACGATGGAAGGAATTTGGAAGGAAAAAAGGAAGACAAAGACATTATGTATATGAATGGCGCAAAAAGGCGAAGATGATTGAGGGAGCAGACAGCATGATATAATGGACCTAGAGAGGCGTGACTGCGCTGAGCCAGCGACTCGGAAGATGATGACGCAATACTCAGGACTAACACTTTATCTCAGTGTCGAATGTTAATCCCAAGTCATGACCTGAATATTAAGTCGGGTAATGATTTTGTCCCAATTATGTCTTCATAAAGAGCTGTCTATGTAATGCATTTCAATACATGCAGCTTGGCAATGGCAGAGGTGCAGATGTGATTGTCTCTGATTGTCTGCTCTGCTTGACTTTTTAGAGACAGACCCTCCTCTATTTTGATCTCAAAAGCTTCTCTACCTTCATCTCTACCTCTGCTCTTTTTTGCTAGTGAGAAAGCTCTGCAACAACCTACTTTTTTCGTGCCCAATGCCCAATGCCCATAGACTTTAGCGCGCGCTGAATGGAAGGCTGGGCGTCTAACTTTCATTTGAATCATAGGCGCCTAAGCTGATCGTCTTTTGTAACATTCCGCCTTGGCCCCCTCAGCCGAAGTCAATCCCTCCTGGGGTCCCACTTGAAGGTCTATAAACCGACATTGAACCTCTAGCCGCATGGCAGCCGACATTACTACTCCCCAGCAGCAGCATACACTTCTGAATTCTGGCCTGGGCTCGTCATATAACATTTCGTTCAATTTCAGTTCTTTGTTCCGTTATCCCTCAAGATTTCTGGCGAAATTCATGAACAAAGGATACTCTACGGCTGGTACCTTTGCTGATACCGGTCTTATGGACGCAACAAAGACTGCATGGATGGATTCTTCAGAAACATTATCAACAGCAGCTACGGCGACGATGACCAGCATAGGTACAAAGGAGGCAGATACAATGTCAGCATCTACTACCGCGTTCCCCGGACCTTGGGGCTTTTTTTCAAGTGGATACATGTGTGGACTACTTATCATGGTGGGCAATGAACTTCTCTAGTATCTCTACTCTGCATTCAAATCAATTCTTGAAACATAGGGCGTCCTAATGCATCGAATAGACAACATCTTCGTTCCAACCAATACTCACATGTTCCATCATCACCATCCTGCTCACGGCAACCACGCTGATTATGGTACACGGAATCGTTCTTTCTTCAACCGTTTCCTTCCGATAAATATCAACCGTACATCAACTCGCCTCGCCATACACCTGCCGACATTGTATCTGATGTTTCGGGTACTGCTACTTTGGGGCATCATGCTTTTGCAGACGGCAGACCTCTTCCCCGGGGCAAAGTCACAATCATTGGCGGATACGGACTCGGGTAATCTTACCCAGAACGTGTACGATATCCTGTATCGATTAGGCAAATGGAGCGCCTCATGGGAGACGGAGGACGTTTGCTGGCACACATTTTGCGCGATATGTGCTGCTTTCTGTGTTGAAGGGTTTGTGAAAGGCTTGGATGGGAATGGTCATGGATTTGGATTCGGGTTCGCTGAACATATGCAGGCGAATACCAGTCCATTTAATTTGGTTAGCTACCTCTACGTTCTTCTTTCGCTCAAACATTTACGCGAACTCACTCATCCAGGTTGGCTACGCCTTCCTCCTACACATATATTCCTCCCCGCTTACACATGCATTCAAACCCAACAAAGCCGATTATACCAATTCTGATCGTACTGACTCAGATATGTTACCCTCTCGACCAGACACCCACGTTCTGATCACTTTAGCTATCCCTCTCCTCCAACTAACATTATTTCACCTTCTTTCCGTGCGAAAGCGATGGTCAAGGCATCGAATGCTGCCAACTGCTTTAGCGTCAATGCTTTCATTGGCGCATTTCCATGTAACGCTGGGCGGTCATCTAATGGGCACATCCTCCAAGCCGTCTTCGTATTCGTCCACTACAACCACAACTACTTCATCACCTTTGTATCAATCTGCTCCGGATCCTTTACCGGTATACACCTACACACCACACCACACTACGCATGGCTACCCTATCCTAAATTACATCCCGAACATATTTGAGACGCTGTTGATCTCCACCATCTTTCTAACCATTTTCCTAAACAGCCTCACACAAATTTTGATCACAGGGCGAGTGGATAAGCCCCTTTTGGGACTGGGCATCAGCACTGGTTCTGGTTCCGGCATTGACAACAGTGGAGGGTGGAGAGGCTGGATGACGGAGATGGCAGACCTAATTCCATGGGAAGAAGATTTTGGTGTGGTCCTTCTGCGGGTCGGGACAGCGAGTTTAGAAGCAACAGGGTTGAGAGGGTGGGGTAACGAAGTCGGGGGTGTCGTGGCCTCTTCGCTACCTAGCGAAAGGAGTAATTCCTCTGAACTTCGAAAATTTGGTACAGTTCGGCTAACACGGACGGGAGTCGTCGGGGTTTCGTCTGGGAGCGTTGACGTTATCGAAGCCGGGGGTGGTAGGCGTGGCAAGGATAAAGCGCAGAATGGCAAAGGTAGGACGAGGCTGTTGAGAGGATGGAATAACGAAGTGCGGGAAGTTGACCTCGGCTCTGACGGTACAAGTTTGTTCAGCTTGATTCTCCTTATACTTATTTCAATTTTATAGGCACTAGTAGAAGACGATACGGTATTAATGGTATCCTGACATTGAACGCGCAGTGGTTTACAGAGTTAGCGAAATTCGCGAAGAGTGCGTCGGCCGTATTGTTAGGAGTAGTGAAGATGGGTTTGACGGTGGGCTGGGAGGTATTGAGAGGGCGGCGGAAGCTCTTCCAACGAGGCTCCTACGGAACCACTAGGGTACAGGGTGAAGTTCGAGATTCTCGTGATGCGGAAACTTCCGCTCAGGAAGGAGATGAGAAGAATGCAGATGCCGAAGAGGAAGAAGAGGTATTGTATCGGAAATTCCTCCGTGGAGATTTAGTATCCTTCGAGTCGGATGAAGAAGATCAAGATTTCGACTTGCCTAATGTCGACCAGGATGATGACGACAAGGGCGATGAGGAAAGCTCTGATTTGGGCGAGGAAGTTGAGTCCGATCCGCTTGAAGAAACAGTACTGCTGTATGCGGATCTATCAAACCGAGAAACTTCGCATGGACCGAGTACCACTGAAACTATACTCGCTCACATGTCTTACCCAGGATCGAGTCCACTCACAAGGCGGAGGTATGCTTCGTTGCATAAACATACTCACGGAAGTGGGCTGTCAAGTGATGACTTTAGCTCTTTCGTCAACGATGAGTTCGATGGCAATGTGCCCAATGTTCGAGGACCGCAGGCGGATAGTACCTCTGTAGGTGTACATCGCGGTGGCGATGAATTCGATGAAGCAAGACGGAACTGCGTGATATGCACAACCGAAGCGAGGGTGATCATTTGTTGGCCTTGTCGGTACGTTCTAAACCTGGGGCTATCTCTCTTCTTTCTTTTTCTTCTACCTGCCTCTCATCTCTCATCTCTTGCAAAACTCCTGGAATTTGTACGAGATAATCACTACCATCTCCAATTTTAGATGTCTTGCAATGTGCGACTCATGTAGGGAAAGCCTCGCTGCGCGCTCTTCAGCGTCAAAGCATAGATGTCCGTGCTGTAGAAGAGGGTGAGTGTCACACCTCTAAGTTCTCTTTCATTCATTTTTTGCTCATTCGCGAGTGATTTATGGTGGTAGCGTTGATGGATATTCGAGGATTTATATCCCGTAAGATGTCCAAGTATAGGACTCGAAAGCTATGTATGTATGTAAAAGATATGTTGTGTAAGTATAAGTGGCCAAAGTCCCAACAATCAAGCTATCGCCTGTCGCATAAATTTATGTGCAAGTCGTCGATCTTTTTCGCACCTCTTTGGCTTTGTTACATTCAATCGAAAATCATGTATCGAAGTTCCGTAATGTAATGTACATGTTCAACTCTACTGATGCCCGACTCATGCTTTCATAACTGACTTGATTCAATAAACCGTTCTTCAGGAAGAAGGTGTAATGATAGTGAACGATGGTCCAATATTACCAGAATCACCGAATACTATGATGTTAAATCGATTCAGTCATCTGCTGATTGTCAAAGGACGGAAGGAGATGCTAGACTTACGAACGATCTGGTAGTCGTTGTCGGGGACTACAGCAGGGACCATAACGGTGAAAGATCCATTGGCTGCAACGAGGTCGAAGTTTGAACTCAACGGGATGACTGTAGAAACGTCAGATTATATCGTTCTATGCCGAGATAGCTGGGATTGAGGTTGATACGCACTTGCATCTTCCTCCTTGGCTAGATAAATGTGTCCACCATTGGATACACCATCAGGGGGATGTTGTCTGTGCTCCTAGAAACCGCGTAGCCAGGAGTCAGTAATCGACCGCTATAAAAATAAAATTAGCTCAACGCACCAGGTAACGTTGACTTCGGTGCCAATAACCCAAACTGTACCAGTGACGGGCGAGGTGATGGTGGGGTCCCAAACATCGAGAACACTCAAAGGAGCAGCGTTGATTTCGTTTGGGGCAACGGAAAAAGCAATAGCGCTAGCAAGAAGAGATGTCGTGATCGTGAATTTCATCTTGAAAATTCGAAGGAAAAAACAGTGCCCAAAAGATGGCCCAAGCTGAAGAATTATCCAACACGGTGTGAAGCTGTAGTTGGATGGGTCAGTATCTGAGTCGGAGAAGGTGAGCTTTTATAATCATAAAGGTCCGAAGCAAGGGGATGGATGTCCGTCGTGTGTCTGTTGAGTGTATAACCTGAGCCTCGCCTTAGTCTGCAGTGGCACAAGAGCAGAAGTCTTCTTCAGTCATCAGTCATACCTTCGGAAAGACCCCCGACTTTAGCCGTGCATTGGAATCTGGAACCGGAGGTAGAAAATTGTTCAGTGTATAGTCAGCCCACTCTGTATGTTATTGGCTGAGCTTTCCTTCATTGTGATCACAACTGGCATTGAGGAAAACTCACGCCGATTGATGAGAGCACTTGAAAGAAAATGACTCATGTCTGTTCAACTGGAATAGGTTTCGCTCTCGAATTGCATTCCGCAAAGGTCTTATTAGGTCAAATACCTCACCGATATGTATGATATGACGAAGAAGCACGCACTTGAACGATATTGATTTGTACATAGTCCTACTAGGAGCTCGGAGCACCGGCTACTCCGCTCGCAAATGAGGCCAGATTCTCCTCTATGTACAACCTGCCTTGTCTTGACCTAGATTTAAGCCGAGCATATGTACAGTGAGGCTTAAACGCGTGAAATCGTCGACTCAGAGACGCGACTTTGCATACCACTCACCTGAAGAGTGAGAAGAGGTCAAGTGACCGTTCCAGGTTCAATTGTTTCCTCCTTCCATGAATAAACGTTTCCTGGCTATCCAAAAGATCTTTCTCGGCTTAAAATCACAAAAAGAAAAAAGAAAAAAGACAAAGGCCCGAGATACAACATTCCGTCCAATTTCCGTATGATTTTGGCAAGTTCCGTATGTCTTCCGAAGAATCCGAGTTCGCTCAAAGATGACGGCACTTAAGAGCATCGAATCAAACTGTCTTTGTTCCTTTCCACCAACATGCAGAGAAATAACATTCCTGATCGTTCAATCCGTATCTGTGCTGATAGAGGTGGAACCTTCTGTGATGTGCATGCGTAGGTACTTGCATTATCTTGATTGATCATTATTGATTTCTGGACCAGATCTTATCCGGATCCCGAGAACGTAGAAAAGAGAAAGGAGGTCGTCGTTAAACTGTGTATGCCTCGCAGTGTTGCTTTGATAGGCAAGACGTTCGTATTCAAGCTCAATAGTGTCCCAGGATCCCTCAAACTACTCCGATGCACCTACTGAAGGTATTCGTCGTGTACTTGAGATTGTGACTGGAGAAAGCCTTCCAAGAAAGACAGTGCTCAATACGGACAAGATAGGTGTGTTTAAATAATGTGCCTTTGATATTATCCCAAGTACTAACCAAAACTTTAGATTACATTCGTCTATCAACAACTGTCGCTACCAACGCACTGTTAGAACGCAAAGGCCACAAGCACGCTCTGCTTATCACAAAAGGTTTCAAAGATCTATTACTCATCGGCAACCAGTCACGACCAAAGATCTTCGACCTCAACATTCGCCGACCTCCTCCATTATATACAAAAGTTGTAGAGGTCGACGAACGAGTTACTTTAGTAGGATATACGTCTGATCCAGAAGCGGAAGAGCATGCTCTTCAATTCGACGAAAACGGAAAGGTCAAACGAGGTTATCGTGGTAAAGGATGGGATGGAGAAGGCGATGCTGAAGGGCCAGGCGAAATCGTCCAGGGTATATCCGGAGAAGCTGTCAGGATTATCAAGAAGCCAGGTAAGTGTCTAATCTTATTTTCAAATGCCGTGCTCAACATCCTACCAGATGCCGATGTCCTGAAGAAGGATCTTCAAGTGCTGTACGATGAAGGATATCGCTCAATCGCAATCGTCTTGGTTCACTCATACACGTACCCAGACCATGAACGCTTCGTCGGATCTATTGCTCGCTCGATTGGCTTCAAACACATCTCTGAATCCGCGCAACTGCTGCCCATGATCAAGATGGTTCCTCGGGGCGTTTCGTCTACCGCAGACGCATACTTGACGCCGGTCTTGAGAGACTATCTCAACGGATTCTTCAGCGGTTTCGACGAGAAGCTGAAGGATGGCAGATTGAAAAGCCCAAGAGTGGAATTCATGGGCAGTGATGGTGGCTTGGTTGACTATCAGTGGTTTTCAGGTCTTAAGAGTATATTGAGCGGACCAGCAGGTGGCGTAGTAGGTTATGCTCTGACCAGCTGGGATGAGAAGAGGAAGAGACCTATCATCGGGTTTGTTTATTGCTGTGCTCATTCTATGGATCGCTATAATGTTGACGCTTTACTAGTATCGACGTCGGTGGGACATCAACAGATGTTTCTCGTTTCGATGGGCGGTACGAAGTCGTGTATGAATCCACCACCGCTGGGGTCACCATTCAAAGTCCACAGGTTTGTGGCGACATCATCTCACTGTACAACCTTCCATTAATCAATCATATAAACAGCTAGATATCAACACTGTCGCTTCCGGGGGAGGTTCATGCCTGCAATTCCGAAACGGACTGTTTGTAACCGGACCTGAAAGTGCAGGAGCCGAACCTGGTCCTGCTTGTTATCGCAAAGGCGGTCCCCTCGCTGTTACTGACGCGAATCTGCTCTTGGGACGTATTATACCAGACTACTTCCCGAAAATATTTGGCAAGAGCGAGAAAGAGCCTTTGGATGCGGATATGTCTCGGAAGTTGTTTGAGAAAGTAGTGGAGGAGGTGAACTCATCCGGAGGTACCTCATCGGGTGCCTCAGACTCAAGAAAGAGACTTAGCTTGGACGAGGTTGTTTACGGGTATGTGCTGACGTTGCAGCTTTCAAATAAAAATAGCCAATCAACCATCGGCTCGCAGGTTCATCAAAGTTGCGAATGAAACAATGTGCAGACCTATTCGAGCACTAACAGAGGCTAGAGGCTACGCAACGTCGAAGCATGTGTGAGTCTGAAGTCCTCCTGCTTCCATAAATCTTTGCTGATATAAGTATAGTCTGGCGTCTTTTGGAGGTGCAGGTGGTCAACACGCATGCGAAATTGCAATGTTATTAGGAATTGACACCATCTTGATACATCGTTATAGCTCTATACTGTCAGCCTACGGGCTAGCGTTAGCTGATCGGTGGGTCTTGTCATGACCTGAGCAAGCGTTCATGCTTATCTCATCTGTGTTTCCCTGATCATGGTTACAGAGCTTATGAACTCCAGGAGCCCTCGTCGACATTCTACACTCCTCAAAACCGCCCTTCGTTGATTTCCCGTATGGATAAGAAAGAGGCGGAGGTTCGAGAAGAACTGAAGAGACAAGGTTTTGAAGGGAGTAGAGTCCATGTGGAGAGGATGCTGAACATGCGATTCGAGGGAACCGATACTTCGTTGATGGTACTTCCGAATCCGGATGAGAAGTTAGAGGGCGAGAATGGAGGAGAGGATTTTTTGAAAGCTTTCAAGAGGGTGTACAGGGCTGAGTTTGGATTCCTGTTAGATGGCAAGACGATCATCGTTGATGATATCAAGGTCTGTCTGGTCATCTCGTCTCCTTGTGATTGCTATATTCACATCAACAGGTGCGAGGAATTGGCAAGACGTTCGACACGCTAGGTGAATCTGTCTATAGCGAAGTCGAGCACCTACGATCCTCGAACGCCATAAAAGCCGTGAACTCCTCCAATCGTTCGTCGGAATTATCGTCGTCGATGACGAAACCAGAGAAAGCCGACACGACATGGAGTGTGTACTTTGATGAGCCTGTCGGAAGAGTTGACAATACGCCCGTGTTCAGATTGGAAAAGTTGGAGGTTGGAGACGAGGTTCTTGGGCCTGCGATGGTGATAGACGATACACAGACTGTTGTCGTCATTCCAGGAGCAAAAGCTGTGGTGACTAGCAACCATCTATATATTACCCTCAAGTAGAAAATTCTAGCGTTGTACCCTATATGCGCTGCGTTAAAAATGGCTAAAGAGCGTCTAAAAATCAAGAACGCTGCTTGGATTATTTACATTTCCAACCATCTGGATTTGAACTGTTACCCCTCCCAGTATACGTGCTCCTAGGAGAATAACAGCAATGCCTCCTCTGGACTGCACACTCAGATCTGTCGTATCATTGACATGTTTCGTTCCTAAAATCGTCTCACTTCCGTCATGATAACGTTCCTCCTAGGATCAACCGTTCTTTGATGCCAGATTATCACTCGCGCCAGGCAAAGTCTCACCAATCTCCCATGCACCCATGTCCGTAGCGCAGTGGGCTCATATGCAAGAAATGTAAGAAGCCGTGGGAGGAAGACCCATAATCTCTGAAATATGGATATACATACCAGAGCTTACAATATTGGCGGGAGAGATCTGCATGTCTGATTCAGTTTTCTATCAGTAGTAGGTAGTTGTGGAGAGTTTATGCAGTGCGACGCATCCACTATTTACTGAGCCAGTCTGAGGGCAAGGAGCAATGTGATGAATGGTATAGTAGAAGGAATTCAAATCCTGGATTCAACAGATCATACGCGTCGAACGTGACCGAACCGTGGGACAAAACGCGTCTTTTCTTTCTCCTCCATCGCCACTTCTCTACCCCATCCGTTCCCTCACAATGGCAGGCCAATGTACTATCTGTCTCTCTGAGATGAACGATCCAGTGTGTATACCTTGTGGTGAGTGGTTAAAGGGTTGATAGCAGTCATGAAACCAACGGGAATGCAACGAAGGTCACCTTTATTGCTCTCAGTGTCTATCAGATTATATTGCATCTTCTAGTGAAGACGGATATACGACCCTCTGCCCAACCTGTCGCGCTTTGTTTTCGATTGGTCAGTCCCAAAGATGATTCCGTAGCTTGACTATGATCTGAATCTTCGTTACAGTCAGCCCGGAGGTCTGTAACATCCCTTCCTTCCTACGAAGCTCTCGAAATCAACTCAATATGGTCTATATATAGCTAACATGCCTTCCTAAACATGTTCATCGCTATATCACGCCTAGCATCCGACGTGTCTACTTGGACAGCAGCGCTGTTCAATCCCTTCAGCAGAAGCTTGTTACTTCACAGAATCAAGTCAGGAACCTCAAGAAGGAAAGCGAACGACTCATGTTGTTTTGCGAAAAGTATCAGAATGCCTCTGACGTTCATGCTGATGGAGAGGCGAAGGCTCGCCTTGAAGTTGAACGTCTAACACGGTTGCTACGAGAACAAAAACTGGCAACTGAAGAAGCAGAGGAAGAAACCCTGGAGTGGAAAGAACGACATGATGATCTGAAGAAGCAGCTCAATGAGGCATCCAAGTGCGCATTGTGATTTATTTGACTGAAACATAGCTTACAATGTGACCGATGTAGAAAACCTTCGCGGAAACGTGCATCTAATGCCCGGGATCATTCACAGAATAACGATCAATTTCATAGCATCTCCCCTCCGACGACTCCGCGTCGTCGCGTTATCCGTGATCTTCCCAGCCGATCAAAGAAAAAGCTTAGAACAATTTCCCCTGATTTGACGGACGAGACGCCCTTTTGGCCGTTATAATGATGATCATGAGCTACCATAGCCTGATTTCGTTGTCTTTCTATTTACACTAATGGTGCTCTCTTGTAGTGTAGGATATGGATATGTGCACATAAGTTTACAAGATGATATCTATGTTCAATGAACCACTATCTGCCTGATAATCATTAAACGACAAGCAGTCTCGGCAAAAATCTTGTCGCACAACTCCTGGAAGATGCCGTCGAAGATGAGTTGAAATTCATATCGAGGGGACGACTTCTTCTAACTGCTAACCTGCCGGTGAGAAGCAGCAATTATCAGTCCTTTCGACTATCTTGCATTGAGTCTGCCTACGGGAGACTATCATCAATCTCGACAGGTAGTGAGAGACCTGCAGAGTTAACGTTTAGCAGACAGAACACTTGAAAAAATTCATTGGATTGCAATGGAAAGGGATTAATCAAGATCGGAAGAATTTCATTTCTTTATGTTGAGCAGAGTCAAATCACCCGTCCGAGTAACAATAAAAGCGCAGGCCCGGGCTAGAGCTAAGGTGTAGTGAGGGACGATGTAGTACGTCTAGTCTGTGTGGTTGAATACTAATTTCACGTCTAATGCAGATATATTCATACATACATACTGTAGGTTAGCTCAGTGACAACGGGCCGTAATTACCGAGTAATTAGCTCACGTGCCATACTTTCTAACTTATCTCTAAGTTGAACGGAGCTTTCATTCTTGCCTCGATATGCCTCCTCCTGATATCAAAGTAATAGGAAAATTGACGAGGGAAATTGTCTCTGGAGCAGACAAGAGCGGGACACTAAGGTGCGCTTGGTATGCTGATCGAAAGGAACTGAACTGTTGATCTTGTACAGTAAATTAACACCTAGAATCATCAGAGAAAAGCTAGAAGAAGATCTTGCTTTAGAGGATGGCGCGCTGAAGCAGCTGAAACATGTCATCCAAGAAGCAATCAGCAAGGCATTGGTGCGCGTTTCTATAGCGGTGATGAAAAGTAATCGAATCAATGTACGATGTATGATGTAGGAAGAGGTACGAGACGATGAAGATAATAACGATGAAGCAAATGAAGAAGATGACTGGCAAGAGGAACGTCAAAATGTGGCATCCAAAGTAGAAACGAAGAGAGCTGCCAGAAAGGAAAAGCAGAAGAAAAGCACAGAAAAACCTTTGGACAAGAAAACCTCACAGAAGCCGCCCAAAACTGAACCGTCGTCGTCTGATATCCCCGCAAAAGGCAAGAAACGCAAATCGGAGGCAGATGTTAGTTCTCCAAAGGCCAAGAAACCACGCGTGTCCAACGACGCGAAATCAAAGGTGAAAAGGGATAAGGAAGCTTTCACGTCCGCAGTGCGTAAATGATACGCGTATCTATCTCATTATGATTATCAGCTTGTCATTCTCTTAGGCCGTCGTACCTCCCTCATCCGACTTTGAGGACGATATACCGGCAAAACCAACCGAAGACAATATACCCTTTGCAGATGTGCGTCTATTTAATGCGAGGTTCTTGTTTCCTGTCTAATATCCAATCTATGATTTCTTACATAGAAAACCACACCACGTAAACCGTCTTCAAAGAGAACTCCGTCACCGAATGAGCCAAAGCACGATTCTAGTCCAAGAAACTCCTCCCAGGCAGACTCATCTCCTCAAATGGAAGAAGCTGAGAAAAGTGAATCTGAGCTTTCAGTGCTCATAGATGAGCCTCCGAAGCGCAAAAAGAAGGGAAAGGCGAAAGTAGTCACGTTTGGCATGTTTTCTCGTTCGGTATACTGACAGCTTATGAACAGTCATCTGAAATCAGCGAAGCGAAGGAGAAGAAGAAGACAAGAAAAGGAGCTGCTAGTACCTCACTGAGCAAAGAAGAGGAAACAATCAAAAGATTGAAGGTAATTCACCAAAACCCTCTTCTGTGACACAGTTCGAATTTCAATCATTTTTTACAGAGCCTCGTCAACGCCTGCGGCGTTAGAAAAGTGTGGTCGAAAGTATTCAAAGATGTCAATGACAGCCCATCCAAGCAGATTGCCCTCCTACGGAAGATACTGGCGGACTTGGGTATGACCGGGCGTCTGAGCTTAGAACAGGCGAAAACCATCAAAGAAAGGCGGGAATTTGCTTCTGAATTAGGTGGGTGTGATGAAGTTGTTATAGCGTCCGGATAAGTCATACTTTCATTGTCGCAGCCGATGTTCAGTCTTTTGAGCAGTCCATCAAGAATCAATCCTCTCGGCGCTCTCGGTCCGTGGCTACCAAGGAAGAAAGTTCAGAAGCAGAGAAAGATTCAGACGAAGAGAACGTTCGTCCTGCTAAACGCAAGGTATCTGTGGATCTATCTTCTTGATACTTTGGCTTAGCATTCCTTAACTCAGACGAACGCCCGCCAGAGTATCATGTCCTTCCTGGAGGACCAGAGCGATTCGGAATGAAGAATTTATCATTATCGATCTTCACGTATGTTCTGTTCTTGCCCACTGGGCTACAGTATGAGTTGCTATTTGTACTACTTTGTCTTCGTCGTCGCCTCCATATGAAATACTCACATGGGAACCTGTGTAATTCCCAGCGGACGAAGACTTTCTTGATCTTCATAATCCGGTCCATGATAATCTTCGAATTTTAACGCAGTAGTGAAAGTTCCATCCGAAATGAATTCTAGACCAGCAATCGAAGCTCCCTCAGCGTCAAGGGACCATAGAGACAGCCCAAGTGTGTTGCTGGAATTGCGGAAAAGAATTCTGTGATACAAGTTGTCAGTTTATGTCGATGCCTTCATGAATTTTCGTGAATCTCACCCGGCGGGAAGGACGAACACAGTCTGTGGCCTGGAAGTTTTGTCAGTTGACAATGCGAACAATGTAGATGTATACCTACTCACCCAAAGTTATTGATATACTTCCCAATCTGCCACCCATTGAGGTATATCTGAGCCCTGTAGTTGGACGTTATGGAGCTTGGCGTAAAGGAAAGCCGTACAGGAACATCATATCCATCCGGAACGTTCTGTTATCTTCATAATCACCACTGAGTTTGTATGAATGCATTGAAACAACACACCAGGTCAAAATTCGTCCGATAAAAGTTGATACCGGCTTGCGAGAGACCTGCTAGAGGACTTCCTGTCGTCCATGTGTCATCCGGATACCCAGGTAGATGTGCTCCGATTCGTTCTGTATATAAGCCTCCTTCATTCAAATACCCTCGAAATGTATCTGGGGCACCTGCTGCGCCTCCCTTCAGAGCGATGGGTGAACGGGACTTGCCTAGAAACTTACGGCCGAAGAGTACTTACCTGGTTACCTTGCAATCTCCAGGAAGAAAAGGAGGTGTTCCCTCCTATCAAGGAATATCCTCGTATTCCTCGAGGCTCTTTACCGCCGTTGGCTATGGCATACACGAGTGAGCTGGCTGTTAGATGCCATCGAAAAGGTCACTCACTACTAGTTTCTGAAAGACTGTTGCCATCACATTTGGTGAATAGTATTAGATGTAATTCACCCACTCACCCCATATGATCTTTCAACCGTGTTAACTCGCTCGATAGATTCCAAGGGTAGTAGTACTTACCTTGAAAGACCACCAAAACATTCTCCATTCCCGTTTTCAACGCACCGTCAGGGAATTTCCAGACATCCGTAGACAAACTGACGGTGGCATTGCCTTGGCTAGACCCAAGGAAAACACTGTTGAGCCACGCCGAATAGCCACCCGCAAACCCATATTGCACTGTCAAATTCACAGCGGTTTCGTTGCCTGTAGCGTTAAAACGACCACGGAAAATGAGGTTTCCTCCGTAGAAGCTGAAAATCATCAAAATTGAATATTAAGATTTAGATTGAGAGTCCTACCCATATTGCTGAGAGTAAAGGACCTGACTTCCAGCAAGGGGCGGTAGATTGGTGTACTACATTAACATGTATTAGGGTTTTGGATAATTTGTGAAACGAAGTAGAATCATACATTCGTTTCTGTTAGATCAGCTAGCGTAAAATTGGAGTCGTCAAAACTGGGATCGATTTCAGGCAAACTGTAGCGAAGAGTAAGAAAGGGCTGTCAAGAGGACCAGCTAAAGGGTGACTGAGTATATACCTTCCAGAGACTTTCCAGCTACTTAGCACAGGAAGCGTGAGATCGGGGTGTTCAACGACGACGGTCGCCACTAAAGTTCCGCGAGTAGTCTTCTGGACTTGGTAGAACGCGCCATTCCACGATAGTCTGAGTACTGCACTTGGTGCTATCGTTTCGATAGTTGTAGTTCCGTTAAGGTCCCCGGTCTTCGAAAACATTGAATGCTTTCGCAAATTCAGTCCGATGTATACTTACCAAGAGCAACGTATCACCTGTGACGCTGGCATTCCTAACGACATAGGGTCCACCGACAAGAACGCTGCAATGAAAATAAGAAGCATGTCTAAGTTAGCCAGATCGACTGACGTTTCGTTGCTTCCTATGGAGAAGTAGTTACTGAACGCTCTGTTCCCTGATACAACAGGCGCGTGCCACTGATTGGCAACAGTCTTGTCCATAATAATCACTACCAGCTTGAGATCATCACCCTCAATTATCACAAACTGTGATCCATCCAAAAGATACTGAAGAGTGAGGGTTCCGTTCGTGAAAGTCATGTTGACGTTTGGTCCGTTGCTCAGATCGATAGTTGGTTGAGAGTCAAATAGGAAGGCAGTTTCTCCCATCTGAGTTGGAGGAGCATACAGAATGATATAATCGGTCGTATCGATGCTGATATTCTATCGTGTTAGAAAGGAACCATCATTGATTGTCTGTTTCACTCACGTAGACCAGGTCATGATCCTGCATAATGCAATAACAACGCTTGAAATCATAGGGAGATCAATGGAAAACTCACTCAGCGGTCGAGTAAAGTATGACAGTATGCTTCGCCCCAAAGACATAATCTGTCACTAATATCTTACTCTCTCGTCCATTGAAAGTGATTTCACCTCCGAATTGTGGAACAGTGACAGTGCCTCGTGATGTATTCACGATCAGTCGAGTAGTGGTCAAAGCTGTAGATCTAAACATTCGATGATTATCAATGTCTACTATCCTCGAATTTATCGAGCTTACGTAGAATCATTTTGGCGAAGAAAATAGAAGCCAGCTCCCGTACCCAAATTCCTGAGCTCGTACGTATGCATGATTGCCGACGTTGTGTAATTGTTCCCATTTCCAAGCGCAATCGCACCAAAGAGATCCCGCGACACGCGAAGGAAGAGTCCTTGATGAAACGGTTATCGATAGACTCTGAAAGGTCTTGACACGAACGCACCTTGGAGTCTCATTTCGTTCATTTTAGGACCTGCTACCCGATTTTCATTGATACCTGTAGAGTCGTTGTTAAGACAATGGCAAACGAAAAAATGATTCAACCCGGAAAGCATCACCTCCACCGTAGTCATACGAAGTATAAGAGACGGGCGCAGCTGTCTGTCCCCAATTCGTCCCACCAAACAGCACTAATTAAGGCGTGTGAGCACCTCGATCCATGTTCATAGAAATTTGATATTCACTATAGATATCTGATATTCATAGCACACTAGATGAACAAAAGAAACTGTTCACTATGCTCAAGTGACTCACTAAAGATCTTAGCTGTTTGTGCACTGAGGGAGTGAATCGTTAGCACAAAAAATTTGAACGAACAGAACATAACCCTGACGAACTATGCATCTTTGTAAAATACATTCTCTGTCTTCCGTCAGTTTTCCCAAGAAAAGAAAAATCGAGGTGCAAACTCTGCATACCGTAGTCTGCGTCGGTCAAGTCCGTGGCTAAGGAACGTGTAAGTATCGGAAGATTACTTTCATTTGAACTCTGCTGACAGTACTTCTCATAACCTGTCCCTCCTAGAAGCTCTGAGCCCCAATTCAAAAGAAAACCTCCGCCGAACTATCGAAGTTTTGTCAAAACAAAAAATTTGATTGGTTGAACTACTGACCTCTGCAAGACACAAGGGGTTGCTGAACGCCACGGCCTCGTGGAAGGTATAATAGACGGATTGCACTTGGGCCCAACTATTAGCTCCTTGAGGGTATGAGTCACCACTGAATAATCATCTTTCTTGTCAGTGAGGAAGAGATTAAGAACAGTGGACGAAGAAGAACCAATATATGTTCACTTGACCTGGTCCAGGCAGATCCGGCGAGAAATTACTATGAGAGGATTACACCGATCATACCAAGGGAAATTCTACGAAGACGGAAAGCATACCCGTTTTCTCCACTGTGTTGATCATTGTGAGTAATTGCTACGACGACCGTCAACCGTTAGATCAAAGGGGGGAAGGGGCATTGTTACGAATGACGACTCCGTTCGCCCTATGGGTATCGATCACGGCTTGCATATAGGGACTGTTGACTGCGCTTGCACTGAACTCGTTCTCCGCTTGTACGAGGATGACTAGAGCTCCTAAGCTTTTCCATTGGGAGGTCAATGGAGATTTTGAACGTACTCGGACCACCCTCGGTGATTTGATTTTTTGATATGAGTTGGGCAATAGTATTTAGATATGGCATCCATGCTGCGAAACGATCGTACCATGAGAATGTGCAAGTACGGTAGCGGAATAGCGACAGCACCAGCGGTATAATTGGTATTGTCTGTCCTAAGACTTCCCCCGATGTTTTCGACCCATCCTGGAAATCCACCCCCTGTTGTCTCCCCGTCTTTATTCCGTAAGCCCGGGATGTAGTCGAAGATTCATCAACCTTACTTATATAGGGTCCAGGTCTGTGGTCGGATGCAAACCAAGCGACAAAATCGCGCAAGTTTCACGTACCTGACTATTAACCACAACCCGGCTTCTTTCGCTGCATCAAAAAACATCTGAATGTCTCGATAAGTACCGACTTGGAAATCTCCCTGTCCAGCATTCGTGTCCGGTGATGGATAGTGAAGAGCCCAGCTGATGTAGGCAGAGACGGTGTTGAAGCCATCGTCTTTGACTTTCTGGAAAAGATCAGACCAGAGGTTAGGATTACCAGGCAGGCGCCATGGATGAATTTCGGCAGAGAGCACGAAGATCCGTTGACCGAAAATTGAGATTGACTGAGGATCCCAAGTTACAGCGTTGGTCAGACCAGTACTATTTCTGCGAAAAAGAGAAGTCTCTCCAACATAGAGGTTCGCCCATGATGTGGCAACAAGTGACAAAAGGGATAGCAGAAACGTCTTCATGGCTCGCGACCTTTTCTAAGAGATGCATTCCTTTTATAACGTTCGACGGTCCACCTGACTTGCAACAGCAGGTCAAGCATTGGAAGCTGACGACGGACCGACCAGTCCCTGAGTGACATTCGGAAAAATCCATTCATTTCTGCAGATAGTAATGATACAGCATATGATGTCTTTGAACCACGCGATATTACGCTTTGCCTGTTGTGGGGAAAAATCTTACACCTTCACCTTCTGATATAGCTATGATTTGCGCCCGATTGGATTTAGATAGTAGGGTGATTGCTTGTCGAAGAAGAGGTATGGGTAGACCAGATAACGGTGATTCGACAGGAGGGTCGGTGATTTCATAGAAAGTCATTATCGTGTTCAGGTTTCCGGTTGATGATACCTGTGAATGGATGATTGAGTTAAACCACGGAGCTCCCAGTAGACGCACCCATTCGTATAGGACTTCTGCCCATTCTTCGGGCAGACGCCAGTATATTAGAATTGATCTATCTTGCTTTGGAGGCTCGTATACTGCGAGCTTTTGGGACACCATCTGCGTAAGGATGTATGATAGATATGAAGGGATAAGTTTGCCTGAATCACATTTAGCCAGAGCATGAGAATTGAAAAAGGATTTGCGCACGATTGATACGTTCATTCCGCAATATTTCGTCCCAATCATTCCCTAATGCTTCGGAATCCTCCACTCTGACTGTAAACAATCTTCTATGTCTTGCATACTTGAGAATGATCTGTATCCATTGTTCAGTCGCAATTGAGAGACTGGCAGGGTGAGGTTGTTGTCTGTTCTTATTTCAACACTTTCTTTCACATATTCTAAGCTTGCAAGACTAACGTGAAAAAGGGCGGGGCAGAATGAATGGATGGAAGCAGGAATCCTGTGGAAAGATGAGCGAATCAGTATAAAACATCTCTTGTGAGTTCACACCTGTGGTGGTGGTATGGGTTGAAAGGGCCATCGGCTGAGAACGTTCGAGAGATATTATGATTATTTTTCGAGAAAGACAGATATATATATGTTAGAACAAGATGACTAGTGCTACAGTAATGCGTGGATGCAAGATAGATAAGCAAGACGTGGTAAATAGTAAGCATAAATAATTAAATCGAGCCGCTAATCTTATGGAACTTTTCGTCTGTCGTCTGCGAGTTGCAGCATATTCCGAAGACTCCGTTCTAATACAGGTTTGGTAAGGACACTGCAGACACAGGTAAGAGTTTGCACCAAAGAAGCCAAATGAAAAACTCACTGGTCAACTCCAGCGTCTAAGTATTCTCTTTGATCTGTGACTAGCGCATTTCCTGTATTCAACTCGTTCAGTACACCTTCGATCCATGTATATATGATGACAATATACCTGTTACACCCACTACAAAGTCCCGCCTCCCAAGCTCCCTCAATTTCGCGATTGCCTTGACCCCAGAAAGCACCGGCATCTGGTTATCCAAGAATATTATGTGGAATTTATAATCTAACGGCTGGTCGGAAGTCGAACATTCCTGAGTGCTTTCCCCATCCGAATCTGGGGCAAGTATTATTTTCAAAGCAAGATCACCATTTTCCGCAGTGGTGACATCGCATCCTATCCGTTCTAGCATCCGCTTCATCAGTGTCCGCGTCAAAGCGTCGTCGTCCACAACCAGGACGTTTAACGGCTGGCTAAAGAGTGGAGCCGTCGGAGACGGTGGTGGAAATGCTCTATTCGCCAAAGGGGAGGGGGGGAGATGTGTTGGAGAAATAGTAGGCATAGATGATGTCGATGTAGCCGTAGAAGTGTTCGGATCGAAGTTGAATGTTCTCGGACTTGGCAAAGGAACATAGGTAGGTCTTGCGGAAGCACGCCGTGAAGACTTTGAACTAGAAACAGAATCGGATTCGTTATCCTTACGAGGTTGTATTCGATGAATAGAAGCGTCAGAGCGACTCAATTCCTCCCGTGTGAAGACTTCCATAGGTACTTCGGTCCCTGTGGAACGATCTCCTATCATTCGGGTCGGGACAGCCGTATGAGACTCGAATTTCGCCAGATTCAGTTCAACACTACCGCCTGTAATGAATTTCAGCTTCGCCATGTTCAACATGTGCTAGATACTCACCTTGGTCCATTAACCTATGCAGCGCATTGCTAGACCGCAAAGTTATCGGCGAAGCTTGTGTTGCACGTTGCGCAGCAGCGTCTACAGCATCGATGATGCTATTTCTCGACTGTGTAGAGTTGCTACGGTTTTCTGATTTGATCAACTGGCGAAGGGTATTCGACGAAATGTTGCGAGCGGGAGATGAGAAAAAGTTACTGCCATCCGCACTCAGCATAGCATTGACCCCGACCCCCAAGGGTAGCTCGACCCAGAACGTAGATCCTTCTCCAACTCGTGAGCGGACGCCTAAGCGGCCTCCGCTCAGTTTGACAATCAGACGGACGAGAGCTAATCCGAGTCCGGTTCCTTTACCACCTGAAGTGAGCAGGGTAGACATGGGTCAACAACACTTATTTAGAATGGAAATATAGTAGTCACCTTGTTGACGGCCTTGTTCAGTCTGATTGAATGCGGCTACGGTAATACTCAACACCTGAACCAAGACACAATACGTTCCAACTTACAGAATAACTTGGACTGAGCCATATCCTGGGGCCGAATGCCTGATCCAGTGTCCGTTATCTCAATCCGGACTACTATCCTGTTAGAATTCTCGATGTTGTCCTCCTGGTCATGTTTCTCGACGTTCTGTGTCGTAAGAGACCCGTCGATGAATGAACTCTGATCGGTCTCTTCATCATGCAGCAGACATGGCGATGGAAGGATTAACCGTGTGCGGATAATGACCTTTCCTCCCGCAGGGGTGAATTTACAAGCATTGCTGCAGAATCTATCAACAAGATACGTTAGTATAGAAGTAACTGAGCCCACCTGGATAGATTGGTTACTATTTGCCGTAGCCTAGTCTCGTCTCCGACAACAATACCGAAATGACTCTCCCCGCTAGGTTGCTCCTTTAGATGTTTGTCAATCGTTTCACTATCTTCACCCAGAGCCTCGTACGCAGCACGCCGCGCTATCTATATATGAATGAGAAACGAAAGAGGGGATAAACAGCTACAGGAGACAGTACCTCATCGATATTCATGTCAAGGTCCGTCACAAGTTCAAGCTTTCTTGCATCTGTAGCTAGACGGAGTGGAAGGAACATCGAACGCATAACATGATGGAAGGCATATGGCTACAAAACTATTATTGAGGGACGTGGCAATTAAGACGATTGATAATCACACACCCTAGACAAGGACTCGAATTTTCCGCTATCCATTCGGTTGCTTAGGCTCCGATTTAGATTCTGCAGTCACAAACCAGTATGGAGCTCACAAATCAAGCACATCGTTAAGCACTGCCGTGAAAGGTCAATGAGATGAAGAGTATGAAGCGGGGTACCAACCTTTGGACATCATACTCAAACTTCCCTCCAATGCGGTAAATTCGAGTTCTAGGCTCTTGGCAATAGTTCCAGAGGCAGACATGTTTTGTACAGCAAGCACTACAAAAACGTCAATCAATGATTGAAATCGCAGGATCAGATACACGCACACGCAGTGTTCAGAGGAACTCGGACCTGTGCTAACCACTAGATAAGCTAGGAGTACAAACTGTGATAGACAAGAAAGACTCATCATGGAAGACATAACTAGAGATATTAGTTTGATTTCAGCGACAGCGAACACGTAAAAGGAACGAAATCGTACGAGGTCAGCCTATACTTCGAGTCCGCAGCCTTTCTTTCGTTAATTTGTGCCTTCTGTGTTCGTTCAAACTGTTCTTTGAGCTCTATCCGCAGTGCGGAGAGGTGGCGGGCAGACTACGGATGGAAACGTCAGTTTTGTAAGATGTGACATACCCGAACACTGACCATCTCTCGCTGGTAATGCATGTACATAAGAAATATCTGGAAAAAACCGAAATTGACGGCATCTATAACCCATGAGTATGAGGTAGACGATAACAGCGATTGAACATACTTCGCATCCAACTAGATGGTCAAAATTCAGGATAACCGGTAGACATTTACAGTATCAGTGAGGGATACATACTTAACTTTCTCAGGAATGATGAAAACTCCAGACAACACGATAAAGATGATGGCGCCCAGAAGAGCGGGAAACCTCTTCAGATCCAACCCGAATAGCGCCACTGTTTGCAACGCAGTCGTATAGCTGCAAGGGAGAACCTTGAGAAGCTCGGATATTTCGGAGCAGTAGAAATCTTACTAGAATGTCGAGGAGAAATCTTTAGAGCCGCAGGTGAAAAGATCATTCCTTCCTGAATAGCCACAAAGGAACCCAAAAAGAACTTGATAGTATGACCTAAGGGGGAAGATATAAGCAAGTTCATACAAAAGTATGAGTTTCTTAGCATACCAAGACCAGGTTGTTATGAACAGAAAACATTGATAGAATTTGGTGTGATCTCGAGGAAAATTAAAAGCACAAAGTAGCACAAGAGGAACGGCGGCTGCAAGTACATAAGACAACAGATATATGAACAGGAAGAGTCTTTACTTACTGCAAGGCGCAAACTGTATGGTACGACGTTGTCAGGGTAAGAGTGATCGCGTCTGATTATTGAAAAACGCTAATTTGACGCACTCCGTAATAGTATATCTAAGTGTCAAAGTTCGTGTTGAGTATCGTAATATGAATTAGCGAAGCCGAACGACGTACCTTGTCCAGTAGCACTGCGGGCGTTGGAATCAAAGCAGCTCCTAAAATCCAATTCCCTACAAAAAACACCGAAGCCCACAGGGATAGCCGTTTAGAGTGAGTCCAATTTTCCTTTTCGTAATGCGACTCTTTATGAACGTCCTTGAACTTTGGATTGAAGAACTGTTGCCAGTGCGAAAAGAGTGTCCAGAATACGATCAACACTGTGGGACGTTTGTCGGAGTCATGCATTTCGAGAACACTAGCTGAAGACTCGGGACACATCTCGCCGCCATCGGATTCCGAAAGGGCTTTAGATTTCAATGAAGTTCTCGTTGAGGCTTCGTTCCATACTCTGTCCACCACGACCTCCTCCACAACTTCGTCTTCATGAATTCCTTCCAGATTTATCACTTGATCTTCCTCTAATGCAGAGCGATTATCATCCAATGCATGTTGGATGCCTTCCAAACTTTCTCGAACAACCGTACCAGACGACGGAGCAGCTAAAGTCTTTTGGACTCTTCGAAAGACGTTAGAAGTCTTTGAATACACAGCCGAGTTTATTCGAGCAACAAAGCTGAACTTTTGTTGCGAAGGAGAGGGCTGTTTCTGGATGACAGGGACAGGGAGATCAAAGGACTTGGTAGTTGAGCTGGGTTCATCAGCAACTTGACTGCGTTTTTGCATGGAGGCCATTGCAACTTCCTCAGCCCATTTTGAAGAGGCAGAATGTGTCCACAACGACATCAACTGGGTGTAAACCAGCCTTTATACAGGTAGCGTACGTGGTGGTTGAAGGTCAAAGCCGTCGGAAAAATAACCAAACCAAGCGAACGCGGCCTCCGGAATAATTATAAGACCCCACTTCAGGCCTAGGCCCCGCGCGGCGCAGCGTACATCTCAATGAAATCGGCGATATACAGTCATTATGTAGTATGTATGCGATAATGATACGACTGCAACTACAGGCTCAGAATACTGATATTATTTGGAACTTGGCTTCAAGGAACCCGTCTCGACCGTACCGGACCCGTTTGCACCGAGACCGTGGGTCTCCCATGTTTATCAAGAGGAATGGGAAAGTTGGTCGGTGCTGCTTTCTTTTTTGTCACGGTACCCGACATCTTCCAATCTGAGGAGAATCCTGGGCCTGGCATCCCGGAATCAAAGTCGAGGTCAACATTGGCCAAATGCAGCTCGTTCGTGATCTGTGAGAGCCCAAAGGATCGATATTTTTTCCGTACGCGTCCAGGAGAAGGGGCAACTTGTGCGGAGGAAGAAGACGGGAGGAAATTCTGCGACTCAAGGGTCAAAAAGTGTGGCAAAAAGCAATCGTTCAGAAAATAGGATTCACGTTGTCACCATAATCATCCGACATAAACACCGGCAGAGACTCGTCTAATGCGACAGACTGAGATTCTTCAAGACTCTCGTTTCTTTTTCTGAGGTTAGAGATCTCCTCCTTTAGTGCTTGGATCTTGACCTTCCGAGATCGGGCCTGTAAACAATTAGTCAATTAGTAAAAACAAAGAACAATTTGTTACTCACATCCTTGGCTTGCCGCTCCAGTGTCCCTCGCAACTTCCAATTATCGTCTTCTTTCTTCTTCTTATCCTGCATATCAAGTTCATTCTGCCTCTTTAAAGACAAATGTTCTGTGGTCAAATTTTCCATCATCGAAAGTACCTGTTGGCCGTCTTTCTTCGACTGATCGAGTTCAGAACGAAGGGCATTGATGAGAAGGTCCTTTCTTTCAGAGCTTTCACGAATTTCATCAAAGGCTTGTGCCCTGCTCTTTGCGCGAGACAATTCGTCCCGCAATTGCTTTAGTTCTTTAGCCTGCGCGCGCACATCTTTGAAAACAGGGACTATACGCTCATCGAAGTCTTCGATAGCTTGTTGTAGGGATTTCTAGAGTGTATCAATATAGGTACACCCATCAAGCGATAGCTAACAACTTACGGCTTTCTCGTTGTCACATTCTATCTCTTGAGCTGTCTTCTTTAGTCTTTGGCTCGCTCTTTCCACACTGATGACTGGCACTTTCGCATCCATTTTCTCCAGACCCTCAATAGTACCCTGGAGAACTGCCACCTTTGAGTCCACTACCTCGATGTAGATCCGATGAGCTCTGCTTCGGTGAAATTCTTGTCGGCACATCCAGCAAGCACCTTCTTGTGTAACCAGATCAAAGATCTGGTCGAGGCAAGAGCTGCAGCCGCCATGACCTAGCCAAAAAGGTTAGCGCATTGAGATTTTGGATTCATGCGATTGGACTTACCGCAGGGCAGAATCTGGAATTCCGATATAGTATAGTATCCTAAGCATACCTGGCAGTGTCCGTGAGGCATTTTGACATATCTCGAGCGCAGATGCTGAAAGTCTTTATAAATTATTCCGAGATAAACCCCCAAAGGTGGTTTATCAGAGGATAAGGTAAGCGCGTGAGAGCGACGATAGCTACTTAGCTTATCCAAGTAGAAATTGCAATTTAGTCCGACCATGAAGGGATGCACGTGACTACAATCACGCTACTCCAAGTTTAAACGCTTTTATAGATGAAACTCCAATTTGATTTTGAACAGTCTAATTATTTGTCTACCTGGGCTAAGCTTCCTACACCTCGAGTGAAAGGTACCTAGCTCATTCATTCTCTTTTGGCAGATTGTAGACGCCCGCGAACGGATCCCAAGAAGGATCTTCATGCCTTTCATATTCCATCTCATTTGCAATCCTTTTTGCGTGCTCCTCTCCGTATACCTCCTGAACATATGCAAGAGCAGAATCTATACCAGCAGTCACGCCTGAAGACGTCCATATGTTCCCGTCTACTACCCATCGGGCATGCGGAACCCAGTTCACTTTTGGACCCACTTCTTTTGTTATCGCCCAGCCTTGCTTGTTAGACGTGGCACGCCTTCCGTCCAGAACTCCGGCCCGTGCAGCCACCCATGAACCGTTACAGATTGTCATGAGGTACTTCAGCGAAGGGTATGTTCGTCGGACGAAGTCATATAATGGACCGAGATCGTCCGCCTGAAGACCGTATCCTCCGGGAATAATCAATACATCGAGGGGAGGAGCATTGGCGAAAGTATGGGTAGGTACAACTGACTCCCCAAAGTTTGACTTCAAAGGGTTCAAGGAAGGATCGTTGGACTGGGTAGAAACTGGCTCCAGAGTTCGCGCAATGACGCTGAGATTCATCGGAAAGTTTAGAGATAGCAGGTTGAGGATGTCCATTGTGCCAAATGCATCCAGTGCCTTGGAAACCAGTAAGCTCGAATCTTCAGCAATACATCGTGTATTGCGGACAACATACCTGAAATGTCGGGAACACCAGTAACCCGTAATTTACTGGAAGACCTATCATAATAGAACGACATCAATGATCATTGGCTGAGGGTGTTGAAGGGAAATAGAATTTCCACCTTCTCGTTCTGTCTTGCGAAGTTCAGTGGCCATATCGTTCTGTGATTCGAATGCAGTGGGAGAGGGAGAGGAAAAGCCCATCGATATTTATACAGCACATGAGCCCGGGATGTCTCAATGGCCATAGCGGGTATTTCCAGCCGTATAGGGAGATAATCATCAAAGCTAACAATTTCCGATTCTATAGACCTTTGTACCTCTATATGGGCATTTGCAACTGCAACTCGTACTCACTTATGTCACATGCTATTTTATCTTGAGTCTCTCCCGAATTACTGCGCAGTCTACCGCTACTGAGAATACATTATTCACTCTGTTTAGTCTAGCGGTTGTCGTCCCTTTTCTCATTTTGTTCCCGCTATCGGCGGCATCTGTGCACTCGCACATTTCTACCTCATCCGTAACCCGTTCACTCTGCTCTATCCATTCATTTTTCCATTGTATGCGGTATCATCCAAGCTCGCCAGTGATTAAAGCATTTTCATCATCTCGTGACCACCATATACTCAGCTGAGTGTACATTATCTCTCCAGAAGTTCTACATTATCTTTCACTACTCTGTACACGAAGTACGAGCTGCCTTTGTTTATATTTGATATCGCTTGCTCAACGTCCGTCACAAGCGAAGGTGAAAGAAGAAGTAAGCAATCCGGACTCCGCAGCAATGTATGTAATGGAAACGAGTCCAAGAACGGGATCAAGCGCACGCCAAAAGACAGAGTTGCATGATGAGGAGAATGGGTCAAATCGAACAGGACAGGTTTGATTTTTACGAAGGCGAAAGAAGTCAGCTTCGACCGGCAAAGTGTAACTTGTAAGTGATCTCAACGACCAGCACTGGGAAACAATCTTAGGAAGGCAAGGTGAGCCTGTCAAGGCAAAATGGACAACGCCTCGCCTTTATGTGTAACGGACGGATGTCCAAGCAATAATCGCCTACTTAGTGCTCGAATCATGAAAAATCAGAGGCAGCCAAAGACGGAGGTTATATTGGCTGAACGGCCTCCAAGAAGCCCAGCTGAGGGCTCAAGGCAGATTTTGATCCTGCTAATTTGTCAAACAAAAAGGACAAGTTAAAGTCTTGGTGTCAGGCACCCTACGTACATTGTACAAACTGCATAGCCAGTTATGTAGATAGTGGCGATATGAGACGAAGTAAGATAGCACGCGCACTTTCCGCTTCACCACTGGCTGACGAGATGGTATTTTCTCTGCGGGAAACATCTATCACAGATAAGATTGGTGGAACAGGCCGGGCTGCTGGTCTAAAACACGCTGTCAATGCGAGGCATTTTGTGACCATTGGGCAGTCTACTAATACATACCTGGGCAACCAATTGATTTTTCGCATATGAGTTGTGTCAAATTTCTTCTTCTGAACTTTAGTCTTTTCGCTAGGCCGCTCAGGTATCAAAATTGAAGCGGCCGAGCTAGACGCTGGAGTGGTTCCATTGCTAGACTCGGACAGAGCCGCAAGAGTTTGAAGTGGCTTGTGTAGCTCCTGTAGAAGAATGTCCCACATTCTGTTGACTGTATCTTCCAGCCTTTCCTTCATTTTCAGCTCGATTCGTTGTATAGCGGGGATCGACCACTGGTTATAAAGTTTCCCATGACATCCCCTGGTCTCGATAGATCCAAAGGAATCGAGGAAAGCCTTGCACAAGAAGCAACTACGCTTACTGCATCCCATGTACTGGAAGACATTCTCGATGGGAACATGAGTTCGCGCTAAATGCAAAATAATCTGTAGCTCCGCATGGACTTGCAGAGACTGTTTCTGCCGTTGGTAAAAAATTTTCTGTGCCTTTTCAACCGAACATGTAGGAGAGACGTATCTCCGAACGGTAGTCTGGTTCAAACGTGAAGGTCGAATGTCGAGGAGGCTTAATGTGTCTGACAATGTGAGTGGACTGTGACTACTGGTTATTTCATCCTGACTCTTTGTGATAGGATGAAGTGTGATTGAGCGAAAAATCAGAGGGGTTCGTGAGATTTTAAGAAAAGTGCGATGAGCTCTCCGAAGGCGTGCAAGAAATCCGATTGACTTCCATAGTTGATGTTGACTGCCGCTCTTGAACTCGGTTTGGACCAATTTCTGCACCAAAGGGATGTCCTGGATCTGAAGCGCCTGACAACAGAGACGTCCGAATTCATTTGTACCGCCCGGTTGTTCTAGAATATCAAAGAAAAGTTTGAGCGAGTGCTTGAAATCCTCATCACCAATGAGATTCAAGGTTTGGCGGTGCTCCTGAACTTTTACTAACAATCGACGACGGTAATCCTGGAGACGAGGTAAGTAATAGTTCAGAAGCAAATTCCAGAGGGAGGCTCCTGAAGTTGAGAAACGTTCAATGGACCTTCCAGTCCTCATTGTTAGTAATCGCACCTGAGCCATCAACATTTCGAGCGGCAAGAGCACGCATTTCTGCGGAAAACTCTTTGAGGAAGGATATGTCCTTTCTGCTAAATCCTCCATTGCGTGCCACCCAGATCACGACGTGGTCTCCAGACTCTCTCATAATTGTGCATGCTACATGCTCACCGCCTCTTCGATTAGAGACGACCTCTGCAAAGCGATCTAAGAATCGCTGTTTTATCCGGTGGTAAGAATCATTGATAAAAGGAACGGATTGGTTTACACATTTAAGTTCCAATTGACGTCCATTTCGTAGGGAAAGGAGATTAATGAGTGCATTAAACGCCCTCAGTCTCTGTGTGTCCCAGGTGAAACTCGAGGCCATTGTGAGCCACTTTTGAATGCGTAGCCTTGGATGTCAATTGGAACTTCTTGTAGCATCAATGGCATCTGAATGACCTTATAAGCTCCTCAAAACAAAGTTCCGCAGGCTTTCGAGGTTAACTGCGATCAGGCTGTGGCCAGAACTTTTGGTGAGAAGGTTTCGTAAAGAGGCAAGCCAACCATGGGTGGTAAGAACATTATTCGGTCGTAATGAGGCCATGCTGAAACTTCCACATCAGAGGATGGAACGAGAATAACAGCCTGAGAAATCGAGGCTTGCCTTTGGGAAACTCAAAAACAATACACTTTACAAGCTCACAGTGCTCACCATACATACAAAGCAATAATACCATCCAGCTTAGTATCTATATAGCAAAAACGAATTCATGAAAGCCTATTTCCTGCTGAATTTTGGATGTAGCTGGTATCGATGTCTATGACAACTTCTCTCTGGGAATAGACGCGAAATGTCACGTTCGGGTGGACTTCTCGAATCCATTACGTAATCTTATTCAATCAAGGCTCGGGCTCTATTCGCCACTGCTACGGTTGCATGGTGGAATTATCTCAAGTGATTACCAGAAGGTTGTTCGAAGGACTTGGATACAGCCAACTCAAGTAATTCGATCTTACATTTTGGATATGAAGGATTGCAACCTCGATTAAGAGGCCAATCAATCCTTACTTTTTTGGTTCAATTTTTTGTACAGCATATATGTACATGACTCTGGCTATTCCTGGTGTAAAGTGAGTTTCGACTCTCGTATCAATCCAGTTCAGGATCTTTTGAGAAGAAGGAACCTTGTGCGGGTGAGGACTTCAATAGACGTTGCGGAATATGTGTTTGATCAACTTGAACTTTGATGGAGTATTTGTTACCGTCGAACTATGCTATGTAAGTATATTGAGACAAGCCGTCGGGCTAAGTAATCATAAGGATTGCCGAAATCTTGGCTGAGGCTTTTAGGTGATACAAATCTTATGTGTGGTCTGTGTTGCAATGTGGTCGAAATTGTACCTTCCTCCCCAATTCCATCAACCCGAAGTCATCAACTAGATACCCTTTCTGCTGGCCAAAGAGGGTAGTCCTGGCTTCAATGTTTTCGGCAAAAATCGTCTACGCTGGCCTTTATCTGGTTGGTCTCCTGACTGTGACTTTTGCTGTCCCGCTGAGAGAGCGTCCAGAACTTGTATGTACTATGAGGTGCTGTACGCAATCTTGCACTAAATGATAAGCATCCCTTTTCCCTCAGAGAAAATTTTTCGATGACATGGTCGAGGTAATCAATTATTCCTTTCAAGAGAAGTATTACTACTCACTATGTTTATTTCTACTGTCCAGAAGGGATTCATCAAGGCGATCGATTACACCTACAAGTATACACCAGAAGAAATGGGGGCTCTTTGTTTGTTGATATGACTATGCCCTCAAATCATTACTGATGATCCCATTTGCAGCGAAACAACTTTCACTGTCTCCAGATGACTATGGCCCCTATCTTTCAGATCGCACTGCTCCAGTCAAAGTATCAAGAATGGCTGGTTCAGGCGAGTACGGGGGGCACAAAAAAGCAGATCTAGTCATCAAAACTTTCCCCGTCAACTACAGTGCAGCTGCTCTAGGCGAGATCAAAGCGCTTGAGTTGATGGGTGATTTGGTTGACTTTGGAAAGAATTCGAAAGGAGATCCTGTTATTATCATGAGACGAAAGGAAGGCACCAGGCTCAACGATATCAAGGCTTACCACGATGCCAATACAGAAAACAAAAGGCAAATGGTGAAGGAGACAGGAAATCTAGCATGTGCAAAGGCAGCATCTGATGCAGTTCATAAGGGTGTTTGGCATAAGTGAGTTTGTTCTTCGAAGGCTGCAAAAATTAGTGATTGTAGGACTTTTTCAGTGATCAGCATCTAGGTAACATCTTGGTCACCGAGGTCAAGGATGGCTCGGTGAAATCCATAGAGCTCATTGACTATGGTGAAATCAACAACTACCTTGTCTATGATGATGGACGTAATCCAGATCATGAATCTAAATTTGTGAGTTTTCCGTCATTTGCTTTATCCTTTGCCCTTGAGTCTATTTCTGATAACACCTTTGCAAGTATGGATACTGTCAATTTTATTGGGACTGGTATTTTAATAATACCCTCTGAAAGATGAATATTCTAGATGAATGATACTGTTATATCCATGTGAAGACAACTCCTTATGATTATGATCATGCAGGCAGGGATTTTTGGGAAAGTGAATTGCGATGTTAATCGCAGGAAGAAAGCCTTCGTGTTGGTGTATACCTTCGCCCATTACATCCTATTCAAAGACTTCACTAAAATCGCCGTCTCGATAACTTCCCATCCGTGATTTTCTGTCTTTTGCATATCACTCCTCTTTCCCTCGAGAATCTGTCCTCTTTATATCCCACAGCATTTTAAAGAAGCGTATGTTGGATAGTTCGTACGAGTCGAGCGTCGGCTGAACGTTATCGCCCGCAGTTTTGTTTTCCTCTTGCCAACCCGACCTGTCTTTTCCTCTCCTCTTGCCGAGTTTTCTGCGACTATTGGACTAGCCAGGAGACAAACCATTCGTTATGACGCTCAAACTTCGGTCTACTGTGCAGATAATTGCTTGGCAAGGGATTGGGGATAAGGATGTCTATTTAATTCATCACCTAGTATATCGTACTAGATACAAAAGTTCGTAGCTTGTAAGTAAGTATTCGTGAGCAATGCAATGCAGTAAAAGTGATACAAATGAGGATGGAAGTCATCAAGACAATTCACTAACGGTGAAGTGACGAAAGTATACTGTACTACTACAAATGAAGGAAGAATTGAATTGAGCCATTATGATGCTTGAAGAGAGAGGTAGATGCACGATATAGCGCAAAGCAGAGGGAGAGAGAGAGAGAGAGAGAGAGAGAGAGAGAGAGAGAGAGAGAGAGAGAGAGAGAGAGAGAGAGATTTTTAAGTGAAGAATAAGAAGTAGCAAAGGAAAAAAGGATAGTGGTTGGCAGTACATCACTCGCCAAACCACTCACCGCCACTAGCCAACGTTGCAAAGACCCCTCTGCGTTCCATAAGGTCGTCGTATTTGCCCTCCTCCACGATTCTCCCATTGTCGACCACGAGTATTCGATCGCACATCTTCATCGCTGGCACCTTGTGAGTGACCATGACGGTGGTGCGATTTTTCCTATCGAGTCCCTGTATAGTATCCAACACCTCCTTCTGGTTTTCCGGATCCAATGCACTGGTGCATTCGTCAAGAATCAGAATTCGACAGGGTCTAGCGAGCGCCCTAGCGATTTGGAGTCTTTGTGCCTGTCCACCCGATAGCTGACTAGCGTTTTCACCCACGACGGTGTCATAGCCCTTCTCAAGTGACATAACCCAGTTGTGTATATTGGCTGCCTTAGCGGCTTTGCGAATATCAAGCTCGGTTACGGAGGAATTTCCATAGGCAATGTTTTCAGCGACCGAGGCATCGAAGAGATGAGCTTGTTGAGAGACAACGGAAACGTGTTGACGGAGGTACTGAATGTCCATGGCGCGAGTATCGATATCTGCGACTTGAACGGAGCCGGACGACGGTTCATAGAGACGTTGTATGAGCTGGGCAATGGTAGATTTTCCGCAACCGGAAGCACCAACTAATGCAACGGTTTCACCGGGGGCAACTGAGAGGTTGAGACCTTTGAGGACGGGTACATCAGGACGGGAGGGGTAAGAGAAGTCGACGTTGTGCAAGGCAATGGGAAGGGGAGCTTGCTGAAGTTCGGGCCGTAGGAAACCTTGGGTCTCGGAAGTGTCAGTAGGCAATTCGAGCACAGCATGCAAATCTCTAGTAGCCTGTACTGATCTTGCGATGCGGTTGGCTGTAAAAGATAGCATCAGAATCAGAAAAGACAGAATTTGACCCAAAAAGTACTTACTGAATGCCATTAACTGACTCCCAATTGTCACAGTGAACACGACTAGATCGAGTACCTCGACCATCTGTAAATAGGTGTAGGTGCCTTTCGCAACCAGAACAGCTCCAACGTAGAAGAGAAGCGCTTCTGCCGCGTAAATTAGACCGGATGCGACACCATATGTGCATCCTTCAATCATAGCACCCTTGACTCCAAGCGACATAGCACAATCGAGCGAACAATCGAAACGCTGCTGGAACACAGTTGTAAGTCCAGTATACCGTATAGAGCGAACGTTGGCAACAGCGTCGTAGTACGCAGCAGCGACTGACTCCCTCGCAGCCTTGTTTTTCCTCTCGATATCAGCAACAAACTTGCTCTGGATGCTCATCACACCTGCAAACACCGGCGCAATAGCGAGTCCGACGAGGGTAAACTGCCAGCCCACAACAAAAGCCCAGATCAGTCCAACGCCGAGCATAGAAATGACAACAAGGGCTTGGCCAGCAACGACAGCCAGGAGGTTCTTGGCGTCTTCAGCGGACTTGGTCAAAATCTGGGTCAGTGCGACAGGCGAAGTACGAGCGGCTGAATTTGGAGAGGGCTTTTCTTTACCGACGACGCCCGCATCGAAGAAGCTCTTCGGCATAGAAACGAGTCTTGCGAAAGCACTTTCACGAAGTCGCTCGATCCACATCCAGCCCAGGGTTTGCATGAGGAAGAACTTGGCACCCATAAGGAGCCCGTCGAGAGCGGCCATCCCGAGAACAAGACCACCATAGTTGTTGACGATGCGAACATCCTGAACACCAGTTGAAACTTCGAAGAGAAGACGGGACAGGAGGAAAGAGAAGATCGGGGTCATGGCACCAGAAGCGACACAGATCAAGAGGCCTATGAAGAGAAGAGGCTTGTGGGGCATTGAAGGGTACAAGGTACGGATAAGTTTCCAAAACCCAACCTCGTTCGCAATAGGAGGAATCTCGGATGCACTTGGAGTTACGATCTCGAGTTTCTCCCCATCCATGCCCAAAACTTCGCGACGAGTTAGTCTCCGGCGAACGCTGACTGATCGCGCGCTACGTTCCAACGCCTGCTTTTCCTCCAGCCCGTGCTTCTGCAAATCTGCAAAAGTCAGTCCAGTGGGTGTGGCAGGTTCGAATTGCAGGCTATATCTACGCTGACGATGTACCTTAGATTGCTGAGGTATTGAAGAGGCATCGTCGAAGGGAGACAGCGTGTCCAGATGAAGGGGTGAGGGGATAGAGATGGAAGATGGGCGGCGAGAGCGAGTAGGTACTGAGAGAGGAGAAAGCGGCCGAAGAGCAGGAGGGAGAGGAGAGGCGGTTGAGGGAGGAAAAGCAGTATTGCGGCTTTTAGGAGGGGGTGAAGCCGCTCGACTAAAGCGGTTTGGAGAGAGGGCACGAGAGATTCTTGAAGCATGACTGACTTGAGTCGGATCCAAAGATGCGCTTTTAGTGAGATCCGCGACGACGTCGAACATCCAACCGCCCATCATACTAGCGCCCATGGTAAGTCGATGAGAGAACGGTTGGTGTACCTCGAGCGAAGCTACATCGAAGGAGTCAGACTCGGGGCGCTCTGAAGCAAACTCGATGTCACCCCCAGGTGACTGGGGAGTACAATCGTCTGCATCACTTTGGGAATGAATTCCTTGGTTTCTAGCTAGCCTCATGAACTCGCCCTCTTCGCCATCCTCGTCCACACTGCGCTCCAAATCGTGCCTATAACCAGCTTCAACCATGCGACCGTCTTTCATCACATAGACGAAATCATTCTCGCGAATTGATTCGTAGGAAAGATCGTGAGTAATAACGACTGTGGTTTTGGGTGAGGAACGAGAGGAGGTGGTTGCACGCCAGCGACGCAATGCAGCATTCACGAGGGAGCGAGAGGTAGGGTCAAGAGCGGAGGTAGGTTCATCTAAAAGAATAACGAATACATTATCAACTGACTAGACCTCGAAGATTGCGGAGGAGACTTACCGAGAATCAATAAGGAAGGATTTCGTAATCTCGCACGAGCAAGTGCGAGTCGTTGTTTCTGGCCACCACTAAGCTGGATACCAGTATCACCGCCTGACTGCTGGCTAACAGATCCATCTCCACCAAGACAAGTTTTGTATCCTTCTGGAAGGTCTCGAATGAATTCGTGTAGCATAGCCAGAGTACATGCATTTACGACTTCGGCCTCCGTCGCGCTTTCCATCGTGCGCTCTGGATGCGCAGCAAGAGCGACAGCGACGTTATCATGGATAGACTGACCACCTAGGAGGACTGGAGGAGCTTGGCTGACGATTCCGACATTTGCGCCGATAAAGGACGGATCGAGATATTCAATGTTCTGCTCGTCGAGTAGAACTTCACCGCTGTTACCCTCTCTGCGGTTGAGTTTGTAGAAGCCCGCAATGATGCTGGCTAAAGAGGATTTTCCGGAGCCTGAAGAGCCGACAATGAAGGTGATCTCCCCAGCAGGAATGTACATGTCGACATCGATGAGCACAGGACGATTCGGACGTGAGGGGTAAGCGAAGCAGACTCGATTGAGGTTAATATCACCTTTGAACTTGTGGGGACGGATTTTGCGTAAGACACGGGACTTGTTGGTGCTGGAGCGGTGCAATGAACGGCTGGGACGAGCGGAGTAGGTAGTCAAAGTGGCTGATGATGCTGGAGAAGGGGGTGGAAATGTTGCTGACATGGGAGTAGAAGGTGTATTGTAGGGGTGGGAAGACGGTGGGACTTCTACATCGGGCTGATAGTCGGGATTTTCGTTGACTAGAGCCATCAAAGCAGCCATTGCGACCTTGCCCTTTCCAACAGTGACCAATTGAGGGACACACATCTGGAGATTGCTCGTCGCAATCAAGCAGGCCCAGAAGACGCTCATGACAGCGCCAGGCTGAATGGTGCCTTCGCGAACGAGTTTGGAGCCGAACCAGAAGGCCTGCACAAACATGCTCATCATGACGAATTGTGAAGAGCCACTGGAAAGACCCCAAATGGCATTCAAGACAATTTCGTTAGAGCGCATACGGCCAGTGAGCAGAGTATGAAGCTTGGCCTTGTGGTACGGCACGGCTGTGAAAGCTTTGACGGTAGAGATGAAAGTGAAAGTCCGCTCGAGAAGGGTGGCTAACTGTCCTCCGTCCTTACGTTCGTTCATCAGTAGCGGGCCTGCGATGCGCTGAGATATTGCTTGAACGATAGAGAGAATGGGTACAGTGGACAGGGTGAGGAGGGCCAGAAGCGGAGAGCCGACGAAAGCAAGGACAAGAGCAGTGATGGTGGTGACAAGATGTTGGAGTAGGAGACCAGAGGCCAACGAAGAAGCCAGACGTATGGAATCAGTATCCCTTCATGGTCGTGAGATGTCATAAACAATCTAGGTGGAATTTAGTACTCACTGGTTGAACTGGGCCATAAGGCCTGCAGCACCGATACTATCTTCATGTGTTTTCATGTCGAACCACTTCATTTCTTGACTGACTACACTTCCAAAAACTCTTCGGCGTACTTCACGCACATTATATTCTCCGGTCCATATCCACAAGCTGCTAGTGATGGCGCTGAGAACAAAGCTACCGACTGCGAGACCAAGAAGCTCGAGGGCAGCGATGCCGACGTCGTGTAACAGCTGATGCTTTGACGATTCTGGAGGATTCGGAGTCTGAGGAAATTGGGCGAAGGCATTGAAATTTTGGCCAATCACAATGGTCATGAAAGGCGCGATGCCGCCAGCGATAACGGAAGAGATGATGGCAGGAAGAAGAATCATGAAGCGATGACGGTTAGATAATAGGGAAAAGAGTTGTTTGAAGGAGCCAGTGCCGGGGGAAAGTGAAGGAGTAGAGGTAGGTGTTGGAGAGACTTCAGAGACTGGCTCTGGTTTCTCAATTGTTTCTACACTGGAGAGTGTCTGGAGATCACTGTCGATGGGTTCTGGACGACGTGAAGGCATTGTAAGCGTCGTCGTCGTCGGGTAAGGCGTCGAAAGTCGTCAACGTCGGGGACGTTGTGAAAGGGGCGTATCGAAGGTGGAAGAACGAAGGAAAGAACTGGGTTATCCTCCCTACGACCATTTCTTTTTGTTCTTGCCGCCATAGCTGAAAGACAAAAGAAAATGCGTGGCCTAATTTGGAAGGACAATGAACGATATTGATCATGCCGTAATAAGTTTAACAATAAGACTTTCATTGTCTGTTTACATAATTAGGCCACGGTCTACTTTAAGCTGCTTTGTAAGCATCTTTGATGAATAATCACAACCCTTTGTCCTGATTGCGAGTTCAAGAGGCGGGATGGCGTGGGAACGTCGGGAGGCATAAGCGCTTGTGGTGTCAAGCGCGCACAAACATGTTAGGCGCTGGACGCTCTCTTCATATCTCGCGTTATTAACATGAACGCGTTCGCTTGCAGAGGTTCATCTCTGCACTGCTGACCCACCTCTGGACTGTCCCTAGGTCTCATTGCCTTCGCACACTAGCTGTCAAGTCTCCCTATCAAACTGACCATTCTCAATCTCCGGACAGACTATAGATGAAGCAGAGGTACTTGAACCCGAAACCCCTTGGCAACAATTTTACGCTAGCTTGAATCTGAATCTTCTGCTTGAATTAATATCTACTGAATCAACTTCTACTCAGAAGTCACGTCAAAATGTTATTGGTTGACGATTTGTGCCACTAGTATATAGTACCATACTATAGTATCCCTTTCTCCAGATGATGAACTTGTCAAGAAGCTTAGAACTAGATTGAAGGACCTGTTGACTGAGCTCAGAGCGTGCACGAATAGCTTTGCCTAAGCCTAAGCCTGAGCATTCTTATTTGCTCTTGACCTTAGGTGCGTTTTTGCTTCAGAGTTGGTCATAGGACGTGGCTCAGGACATGTGTCTCCCATGTATTTCGATACTTACCTTCTATGTAACCATAATCCCGTCGGTGTAGCTCACTTAACGGTAACAGATCCCTCATTCTGCCATTGCCAAATGTGATTATCGTCAACCCACGAGATAGGCCCGCTCCGTTGATACCCAATCGAGCTATCATCTATGTGCTTTTGTGCTGGTCCCTGTCTTAAATGACACAAACCATGGCACCTCAAAATGTGGATGTAACGCCAAGAACCAGGAGCCGATACATTCGCGTTGATGCACATTGTATGGACGACCGGTAGTACTATTTAGTAAGTTATACCGCTATCACAATGCCAAGTTTACATACGGTCTTATAGTTATTGAATGCAATTCTATTTTCATTGCATTCTGGCAGACCCAGCCAAAAGATAGCCTCACAAAATCGCCTTTGCAACCAGTATCCTTGGTGTCTTGCCTGTTTTGCTTCTGGATCCTTTGCTTTCTTCACTTTCGTACTGTCATTCTGGGGGCCCAAAAGGCCAAAGGGGTGATGAATTCATCGCTTTTCATTTGAATTCTGATTCTCGTTCTATAACAGACTTTACCTAGTAAATCCAGTCAACTGAAGCTGAGGCATCGCTTTCCAATGACCCAGAAACCTCGCTACGGCTCTACTGAAAGTTGGCCACAAGTTGAGGTCCCTTCCAGTACTCGAGCTAGAAATTTACGTACTACCCTACTGGGCATGGCTTTCCTCACTCTCACCGACATGTCTTACCAGGTTCTGATACCTCTGATATATTCACCACGTCAACATCTGCCGGCGAATTGGATCTCTCCTGAACAATTTGGCTTCATTTTCGAAATCTTCGGATTTGTGAACGGGTACCAGAGGCTTCGTACATGTTTTCGCATCCTCACTTTTCTCACTCTCTTTGGCATCTCAGATCGCCGGTGGATATTTGGTCGAAATTGTACTCATAGGTATCACGGTTGTTGGCATTTATATTGCATTTTACCTTGTTGAATAAATACTAGATGATTGGAGAAGGGCAAGCTTGAGTCCCGACCAGCGATGGAGAAAGAAAAACAAGCAAGAACTGAACTTCGTATCAGTTGAATGGGTATCATACTTATATGTACTGTGTTTAAACCTTCGAAGCTGAAGCCTCTGAAGGCAAAGACTAAAGTGTATGCTATCTCACCTTCGACACGTGATTCATCGTTTTTTTGTCTGCCACCGTCACTCGCCAAACTCTGAACTATTTACTTCCTGGGGAGTCTTGGAACTGAGTCACCCTGAGCACAGTAAATGCATGTTTAGGTGTGTAACGAGTCCTCTTTTATGTGCCTCCTTTGGATATTTACTTCTGTAGACGAATAACATGTGGACCTAATGCTCAGAAGTCTCATTCCCGAACTCAAACACCATGGCTCGCGCGCGCTAAGCATCATTTATCCTATGTCTGTGCTCATGAATGGCTCTGCTGTAGCGCAGCGTGGCTATCGGAAGGTCAACGATGCTGGCGAGTTTCCCTGTAACTCAGCGCCGCAAGCTCCACCTGCAGTGCAGAAGCTCTTGAAAAAGTTTGAAGCTCTAGGGAGTAATCCGCCTCGTATGCCTTCCTCTCCCTGCTTTGTACTGCTCTCATGGACACCTCGTAGATGAAGCATCTCTGTATTCTCGGGAAACAATCCAGAAACACGTATCTGCTGATATCAGAAAGTATACACACAGAGATGAACGGGATATCACACTAAAGGACCTTCGGATAGCCAGGTGCTTAGAAACTACTCCAATCTTTCTCGCGTCGTCTTCGCTCATTTCTTTTTGAAGGCGCTTGGATTTTCAAACTTACGTCCGCACGAAATTGAATGAACTGGATCCGTCGACCACTAGACAACACCGAAAACGAATGACATTAAAATTTATCAGTCATGCTGTAGCGAGGTGGCATTCTCTGACGTTGAAGGAAAAACTGGTGAGTTGCCACTTGCCAGAAGACAATTTGAAGCTCTCAACATCTTCGAAGGACATCGCCTCTTCTGTCAGGCAAAGGAGAATGGATCCCAATAGTTCTTCGATTGGTCCCTCTCGACGAAGCGTCATCGAACGCCGGCGAATCAAGCAAATCAAAGCCAAGAAGAGCATTGATCACCAGATCAGGCTCTTGAGAGTGAACCAAGCGTGGAGGAAGCATATGCGCAAACGTTACATATACCACAAACGTCGCGAGCAACAACATTCACATTCGTTACTATCATAATCGTAAAATTATCGTACACAATACTTGCCGTCCCCGAAATAGAATTAAACAAGAATAAATTATAAAGCCCCATATGTTGGATATCATGACTATTTCATTTTACAAGCACCCTGACCGAATGAGATATCGTCGAAATAAGGCCCTAAAGAGATAGTCTGTTTATGAGAAACTTTGCTACATATGTCTCAAGAGGTCAAGATGATACCTGTATGATCAGATACATGCTCTTTGAAAATCGAATTTCCCTCTGCGCAGTGTTTGTTCTCTTGTCCGGGGCACGCAACCACCTTCGTAGCTTGACCGGTCTTGTCGACATCTACTATGTGTATCTCTCCAGAAGGATGATAATAGTCCATCATCCGAGGTGGAAGGTCGACCACTGGGTCCTTGCGATCCGAGACTCGAATAAACTCCGTACCGATCTTTGAAGCCATACGTCGTTAATCTTACAGTGTTTATAATGCTCAAGAGGATGTACCGTCGTGTCGACTAGATTAGCCCAATGCTCATTGCCCATGCGCGGTAATCCAAATACGACAACCGACTGTTTGATTGAGGAGTCGAGTTGCTCGTGGAGCATGATAGCGTCTAGGATCGCGATTGTGGCACCTACAGCCAACGGTTACAAGAAGGCGCAAAACATTTCAGAGACTTTATTCGCACCTTTTGAATGTCCAGTGAACAGAACAGCTTTGGAGTTGAATGTAGCTAACGCGTTCTTGACCTCGGTGAGAATAATTTTAGAGCTCCCCTTAAAAGCTTGCTGGAAGCCGTCGTGCACTTCTACCTTCTCTAAAGTCCATGAAAGGTTAGAATACTAATATTCAGAGATAATCATGACAATGCTGACTCGCGGGTTGTTTGAAGATCGACTTGTCCAACCCGACGTGTAAGATATCTAAATCGCTCAATTCAGACAAGAAGTTGTGCGAATCGGTTCCTTGGTGAGCCACGACGATGGTGTTCGTCGAACCATCGTGTGCAATGAGATCTAGAGATATATGAGTACATATATGGATGGTCGAGAGTACACCAGGAACTTCACAAGATGGAACCAAACCATCATCTGTAACAAGTACTCCATCAGCGCAAATGTGAACAAGGTGAACTTCATGCTTACTTCCTCCCCATTTGACGACATGAACATCGGGTCCAATGGCTTCGCAAGGCCCACCACAGTCCCACTTTGTTACATTTTGCTTAGCACAGTATACAACACGACTGAACATGGCAGGTCTTTGCAATTTAGAAGATATAAAATCGTTGTCCACTTCAGTCGTTGCTTGTGAAGAGACGTCATGACTATGATGGAAAGGGATTAGAGTTGGGAAAGCAAACGTTGAATGTGCAAGGAGAGTGAAAATGAAGACCAGCTTCAAAAATGGTGTTGACTTCAACGACATTCTTCGCGATAGTTAGGAAAGAATTAGGACCAGCCTGTTAAAAGTAGCAATATCTGACAGGTGGGGGGGTCTTTTATAACTTGACCATAGTATTGTTCCTTTTTCAGCCCTAGTTCCAAGAATATTTGGTCGCCCCCGTCGGTGTGATATCAATCGCGTCGCTTTTCCCACGTCGTGATTAGGCTGTATGTTAATTGATCGGAAACGCTCTGACCGACCCCTTTCTCTGTAGTGCGTATGTTGAAAAGCGATATTGGTGCATATACAAAGCTATAGACCCATCAACGTCGAAAGGGTAGCAGACTCTAGTAGACTCCTCGTCCCCTGCGAGTTCACCTCATAACACACCGAGGAACCGATACAAACTCTTGCATTATTCTTGGGCAACCACAATAACCTTCTTACCCGTGTTCGCACCAATCTGTACATCTCGTATAGCTTGTCCAGAGTTCTCCAGTCCGGTGGTAATATCCTCCCTGAATTTAAATTCACCGCTGGCGAGTTTTTTGGGAATGACTTTATAAAACTCTTCTTCCCATTTCGGGGCAAGGTCACTGATGAGGAATCCGTACAACGTGATTCGGCGGGCGTAAATTTGGTCCAAGTTCTACAGCAGATGATAGAAACCATCAGGAAAATCTTCAATATCATGGTTGAGGATGAGCAACGAACTTTCATGTTCACACCATCCTTCGAGTTGTATTGTGATATGGCACCACATTCGAGGAAACGCGCGTGGTTAGCTGCATTCTCAATTGCAGCATCCAAGGTTGTTCCGCCAACATTGTCCCAATATCTAGAAGACTCCTTCAGAAAACGATACAATGATGTGTACGACACAATAGCTCACATATTCAGCGGACCCTCTTGTCTTAGAATATCCAGTGTGCTCGTGGTCTTGTAATTGAATACAACATCTGCTCCGACGTCCTTGCAGAACTGCACTTTCTCATCGCTCCCAGCCGATGCAATCACTTTGAGACCATCTTGCTTGGCTAGCTGAATGACAAGACTTTGGGGATTGACGGTCACTATCATTGGATTGTTTGAGTGATCGAGTCGCCAACCTTCCTACAGGGCCAGCTCCTCCAGACACAAAAACAGTCTCGCCCTTTAGTAAACTAGTATTCAGTTTAACATCAAACAGGCTTGTATGACGTATCACAAACCGCCTTAGCGTTGGCATATTCTTTCCAACCATAGTATGAAGTTTGACCAGGCATGCCTCCCGCACCTACGTAGGCGGAATACTGTAGGCCTGGCTCCGGGTTGAAGACTCTGATTCCAAACACCGGTACATCGGGACTGGGTAGAGAATACTCAGCGTGATCTAGAAAGTAGCCTCTCAATGCCAGTTTTGTGATCACGGTGCATTGAACTTACCTAGGAGCCCATATACATACCCGCCAGGTTTGAAACCGTCCCTTTCTGAGCGAAGGATCTTTCCGACGCCCAAGCTGAATATCCTGAAGGAGAAAGATGTCTGAATGTGCATATGTATCGCAAATTGGAGGAAAACGAGATATTTACGGTTGACCGACAATGAAAGGAGGCTAAGGATAAGCATTATAGCATGAGTGTATGTACTACTAGACTTCATTCAGACGCACCATATAGCTTTCGATATCAGCCTCCCTCATTTGTACACGCATGTACGGATCCGCAGATAAGACCAGGGTTTTAACCAAGACGCCACCGTTGAGAGGTACATTTTCTAAATCAATAGTCTTGCTTGTATCGTACACAGTCGTTTTTCCTGGTTCAGGAAAACCTGGACGAGGATCGTCGTTAATAGATGCCTTATCAAAAAGTAAGTGTGAAGCTAAGACTCGCCAGAGGGGATCTCATTGAATAGAGTTCGTCCATTTGTTATGGGAGCCATCGTGCAGACAGTTGAAGGATAATGAGGAGCTGTGGCGTATAAATATATAGCGAGAACTTCTCATCACCTCGGGGAAAAATTTCCGACCCGGTTAAGGAGTAGCTTATGAAGACGAGCATTTAGCTGACCAACTAGTCGAGGTTCTACCGGCAGCAATCGCTGGTAATTTTCCCCGGCCTGTGACTTCAGGATGTCGGTAGAAAGAACACCCTGCTCGAGTGGCTAGCTGTGGCTCAATTTGCAGGTTCGATGGATGATGAATCGATGTGGAAGCATGAGATTGAATAAGGTGAGATTGCAGTTGATGATAGTCTAACACAGTTTTGAGCATGTGATTTAGTCTTTGGAGACTGCGATATGTAAGTGCCAAGAAAGAGATGACGAGTTGAAATTATTCGAACGCAACGAGTGGATCAATGGGTGCGAACGCCTCGCACAAATTACAAGACTGCATTTGGGCACGTGAAAACCATATAGATACAGAAGAACGAAGGATGGAGTGACTACAGCTACAGGAAACATGAATCCAGGTGTAGTACAGTAGTATTGTGGATAGAGATGAATGGTTGATGATAAAACACAAAACCTACGTCGTGCACTACATACGTAGATCAATCCGAACGACACCGAGGATAGCACATAGCCCATAGGCTCAATGAAACCTTTGAACACTCCGTCATAGGAAGATAGGACAGACAAAACTTGCAATACACGCCCTAATGCCGCAAGCTTACAAGCGACGTCCCCAGTATACTCGGCTTTCATCAGATAAGATATCTTGGAGGCCGAGTGGTGTATGCCGCAACTTCCGAGGAGGCTCTGAAGGAGCTCCCACACAAGGAGTATTTATCACAGGCGATGGATTGACGAGGGTGTACGCTGTAGGAACAGTCGTCGGCATAGCGTTCGTGACATCGCAATCATACTCTGCGCTGATAGGGTCCGATTCATGAGAAAAGGCAGAGGAGGTAGCGGTCGACTGTGTAGCGTCTGATTCATACCCCGCATTCAAAGCATCTGGCAATGCGACTTGGTAAAACAATGGAGAAGAAGTAGTTGACGCTGTAGCGTCCGAGACGCCAGTGGGATCAAGAGAGCATTCAGCAGCGACAGAAGCAGATTGAGAAGGAGACGCCGTTGCAGAACAAGAGTATGTGGAAGGTGTTTCAATGATGATCTGCGGCTGCACACTATCAACGGGTACGCCATTGCCTGGATTCCGAGGTTTTCTTGGCTCTGGAACGTATTCGTGCCGTCTCTTTCTGTGGCGGGTGAGCGAACCGGGATCAGGAGTCTCAAAGTCGCACGTGGGACATTTGATCTTTTCTTTCGTGCTGAAAAGTGTTTCGTAAATATATTAGGCCACGGCGGAGGGAGTCAAGTATTACTTACTGGGTTCGAATATGCGTGTCGACATTGCCCTTCTGCAGGCTTCTGTAGGTGCATCCGTCATAGGGGCAAGCGTAAGACCTGATCAAGTTGAGAGACGGGGTAAGACGGAGAAAGAGGTGTGGCGTACTTGGAGAATTTTTCCTCTGCACTGAGATGGCTGCGCATATGTCTAGGTAAGTCACCCTTACGAGCGACTTTGGTTCCACATAAGTCGCAAACAGCTGGGTCCTTGAGAGTACCGTCTGCCTTGAAGACCTAAAATGATTTTTTTAGCTTGATGATATGTTTCGATGGAAGAAAGCGTACGGGTTTTCTGGTTCTAGCCATAGGTCGGCTGCTCGGCTGAATGATTTGGATCGATTTGAAAGCGAGTAACAGGCAAGAGATTAAGGATGTGGCAAAAGGTGGCGGTGAAAGTATGATGTGTGGGTGATGTTTTCAGAAGTTGGTGTCGTAGCACGCGCCACCTTTTTTAAGAGGAATTCATCAAACACGATTGGTGTGGGACAGCGATTCAAAAAATACCCGTTTAGGACAGCGCCTCGACAATTCCCAATCCTGGTCGGCGAACAATGATGCGAGCCACCCGCTTCTCAGTATGTTTAGCGAGGTTTAGCGAGTCCAGAAATACCAACTAAGGAAAAAAGGCTGTCTGAGCGTGTTTGTCGTAAGGAGTAGATTCGTAGTTCGATGAGAGGTACAAAGGAACGAAGACGAAATAGGCAATTTGTCCGGAGATAGCCATTAGTTTAACCTTTGTTGTTGTGGTGGTACCTTGTGGGCGTCATCTAGATCAGAAGATTCAGCGCAAGCCGAGATAAACCCTGGTAAACACCACAATCCCTAAAATTGGGGAAACTTGCAGCACAGTTCTGGGACAGAGATATACTACATTCTGCGTGAAAAAAAGAGGCATAGAGGGGCCTCACGAAAGACGTGACGAACCCTTATGCGGAACACAATGAGCGAATGTAGATTTCCCATTGTCTGGACACGATGTCAATTTTTTTGATCACTCCCATGAGACTGAAAGAAAATTGCTTGCCTTCCCTTGTTCTTTCCCGGAAAATTTCAGGACCACGACTGAAGAGTTTTCAAGCCGAAATCTGGTCTTTTGATGCTTCGTTGAAGGCGGCGAAACTTACAAAGGCTAGGGGGTTACTATTCTTCCCCTTGAATGCAAATTATGGGCTCACCTCGGATTTGTGGGTACACACTGGGTGCGATAACGCATTACAGCGGAAGAGGTTGGCGGACTCAAGACCATCTTCGAAAAGCGGTGTATGTTGTTCCTTCAGCGTTCACAGCTGCTCCCGCTCTTATTAACGATAAATAGACAACGCCCACGGCCACACTGCCATAGCCTTCATCCCTATCACCCGCACAGCAGCATGCTCCTTCAGGGATCCCGTCGTAACTATTTCAGGTCGTTGCCCTCCTACCTCCTTCTATCGACATAAACACGGAATGGGGTTCTAAGAACTTACAGATGTCTGTCCAGAGCGTGCATGGCTGTAGACCTTGGACTCACTGTCCGAACAGAGAACGCTCCGCACTCGTAATTTATGCCCGTCAGGCTTCCGCCGCTTTGTGGAGGGATAGGGCAAATTGCCACGCGCAATGACCGAAACTGGCAGGAAAATGTGGTCTTGCCCTTGAGGTCAGCACGTCCAACACGGCAACCTTTCTCTTCCGCAGGTGCGAATCGTGTCCACCGTCAATTCACAACAGCACTGCGCTAGATAGATCTCAATAACGGTCCCCGCCCTCCAATTAGCGCAATTTCTTTTGACAACCGAGGAACATTGGCTTGGAAAGTGATCGGTCTCGGCATGCCTCCTTGCGTCCACTGGAAGAAGATCGATGCTGGCGCTGGATAGCAGCCCCAGAACCTTCGTAGCAGGTCGTCGAACTAAGCTGCGATTATAGGATAATGCTCAGCTAGCGATAAAGAACAATATCAGTGTTTATTGCGCTGCCTCCCTCACAGAAGGTGTAAGACAAGCACCGCATGAAGATCTAGGAATCCGGGTCCGAGAGAAGGCAATTGCGTTGTTTTGTCGCAAATGGCGCCGCTGGATAGGTCGTCGAAACTATCCGCCGTCATGGAATGCTACGATACCGCTCAGCTGGCAAGAAAGAGAATATTCGTAGTTGCACTTGTGTGTTACCTTGCTCTCCGAAGATGTGTAAGACAAAGCACCTCGTCGCATGATCTCAACCCAGACGACTGATAGACTACCCTCAAGAGAAGACGGGGACTGTTTTATATTCGTCGCTACCGGTGTGGTCGTCCACCGAATCCGGGCAACAACTTGAGTTCTACAGGGCTGCCTGTAGCCGGTCAAGGGGAACGTGTCTCTTTTGTGAAGTCTACCTAGAGAATCGTGTGGATACCAGCCACTGGGTTCGGCAAACCTGCTCGCCGTCCGAATCTCGTTCGGAAAGAAAATCTCGGTGAAGGACGCAGGAGGCAACATTGCCCAACAACATTGTCCAACCAGGATAGATTGTCGGATCCCTGGAACTCGACAACCTCATTCGTTTCGAAAATCCTACTCCAGGCCTGCAAATAGAAAATTGCCTTCAAAACGAGAGTGGTGATTGGGTATGCGAAAAGAACTACGTTGGAGGAGCGGAAACGACGATAGACGCCAACCTTCATATCAATGCAGCAGTGTCGAAGAGACCTGACACAACGACACAATCATTCTGGCGATATTGGGGAGACCTTCAAGGAAACTCGGTGTTCTATCTGTTTGGCCAGATCAGACTGACGGGGCGAACGACGAGCTTGAAAAGGTTGACCCGGTACGAACTACAGACTTCCGAAACGTTGGAACTTCAACTGTATGTGCGCCACAGTGGTATACGCTCAGTTCTGGAAAAGTACGCCTATTCGCCTATCCTGAAAATCGAGCGGTTTCGCGCTGGCTATTCATCGCTGGATACTTAAGTCGACTTCAGTGAGTGTGATAGCAGTGTTCAGATCTCAGAGCCTATGGTGTTGGTTGTCGAGGTAGATGGTAGGAGGCGAACGGCACCGAGCAATGGAATTTTTCAATCGAAGCCATGGTCACAAAAACTTGGACGATTTGGAATTGTCAGCCAATGGGTTCTGGGCTTGTCCAATGCGTTTTTGAGGTGTCAGCTGATCCAAACACAACCTGGCGGCGACGAGGTCGATGTCCCTTAGACAGAAAGAGGTACTGTCAACGTTCAAAGCACTTTGGTGAAAACATTTATGCTCTGCTTGTTCTTCTCTCGTTGCACTATAGGATCTTGAGTTTAAGCAATACGCAATTCAAGACGTACCGGTCGATCCTCTTAGAAACTCTTCTGTGCGGTTTTTTCTCCAAATGTGTTCACTGAGGCCCCCGTTCTGGACCAGTTCCGCTCATAGAATCCGAGAGATCACAATGATCTAGCCAGGCGGCTTTGAGCCAACATATGTAGACGTACTTCAGCTATGTAGAACGAAAGAGCGCATTTGTTGCATGCATCAAGAAGTCGCATTATTAGTGTTCACCCTCTATAACTATATGCTGTGAACCCTTACATGGCTACCTGGCGCAATGGTAGCGCGTTTGGCTTCGACTGCTGAGCGTACCAAGAGGTTGCAGGTTCGAGCCCTGCGGTGGTCAATTTTTTTTCAAGTTTACTCATATATTACAATACATACACTAGTGCAACGGAAACGTGACGGAGGGACACGATTACGGTGCACGAGAGTTCGAGAACGATAAGAGGAGTGAGGACGAAGCTTAGAGTTCACGCTAAATGACTGTGTCAAACTTGGGGTAGGATAGAATCCTGAACTACAATACGATACAGTGCTCTTTATATACTAAAGTAGATGGAGATAAGAAGGGGCAGATAAGATAGACCGTCACCAGGAAGTGACGGTCACAGATTCTCTACATCCGCCCTCCAACCATTGTGCAGCAATGGTTTATTTCGCAATCGAGGGTCCCGCGTCGTTGGATCCACTGTCCGAGTACTCGTCATTGGATAGGAACTCATCTATCTCCTCTTCCCGACTCCTTTCTTTCCCTCTGACGCGCTTCTTCTCATCCTTCTTCTGCCTATTCCTTTCCATGGCTTCGTGATCCCGCAGTGCCTTCATAAACATCACTTCTTTCGCGCGCATGAGGAGTTTCTCGCTTTCGACCTTTTGCTTCTTCAACTCAAGATACTGCTTACGTCCCTGAGCACGATGGAGACGATTATTATTTCGTATAGGTCCAGTGCGGTTTTCGAGCTTTTCGCGCTTGGAAGAAGGACGGAAATCAGGTTCGGCGAACTGCGATTTGGTGTTCACGTCGGCACTCGCAGTAATCTTGGAGAAGTGAAGGTTCGCGGGGATGTTTGCTGGGTGTGTGCTTGGATCAGCAGTGAGGAAGCGTGATGGCGTTGTGACGCTGCCAGGTGCGTGCATCGAACCATAGATGCCAAAGTCACTGGTTTGCTGACCGGACATGTTCTGATCAGTTAGTTGCAACGTGAAGGGCGGCAGTGTTGCGTCAAATGATTCTGTGCTGTGGTCCATCCGGTCAATGCGCATCTCATTCTCGTCTGATCCCATTGATCCGCTGTGTGAGATCGAACTCCACGCAGGTGAGCTTTGGTGTGTGTGTGCTACTTCCCCGAAGATGGTTGCTTCTCGAGCAGGTACGTTGACGTGGTCGAATGTCTTGTCATTTCGGATGACCACAAATTTCTCTTCTAGACCCTCAGCATTGAACGCACGTACGATCACGTCCCAATGTTCGGGGAGCATCGCAGTGGCTGTGGATACCTTTCCGCTCACCATATCGGCGTTCAACTGCAGTATGGTGCGAATGGCGTTGTCGGTTATCATATGGATAGGCGCAGAAGATTTGTCAGGGTCGGTGACCCAGGTGATTCCATCCCCTCCAGAGCGGTCGAAGTATTTCAGAGTCAGCTTTCCCATAGCCGGTGTGGACATGGGTGAATGTGATGAAGTTCTGGGTGATAAAATGACACCTGTTCTCGGCTTATATGTCAAAGGCCTTGGTGAAATTTCAAAATGAACAAATCCAGCTGTTATCTGGATATCATCCTGGGGCGCTAACCCCCGACCATTATTCAGCTGAGATACGCCCTCCACCCCAATAAGTTCAAAATACTCCTTCAGTGGGCGCAGATTTTCAATCTTATGGTATGGTAGCCATGTTATATCACCCGACTTCCATTTAACCTCAAATATAGCATCTGAACGCCCACCAGAGTGAGACAATATCCGTTCAATTGCCCATTCGCCTTCGGGATCCTCAAAATCCGCTACTTGATTTTCAAGTCTACCAGGAAACATGCGGTCATCGTTCGGTACGTGGATGCGAAGTAGCGACGCGTGGAAGACATCATGGACACCACGCTGTTTCAATCGCGAAGGTAATTCCAATTTGTATGAGGCCTCATTAATGCATTTGATAATTCTATATGGTCCAATGAATTTAGGGAGGAGCTTTCGTGCCAGTCCTTTTGGAAATGAAATATTTTTGCTTGATATGTACACCAGATCTCCTTCCTCAAATGGAGAAGGTCGGCGTCGCCGATTCGCATCTCTAGTTTGCTTTACCCGATGATTCAGAATGCTATCATGGGCTGACATTATGCCCTGCTTCAGGTGCTGCGCGAATACTCTGACACCAGGATATTCACTCTTGTCTGCCGAGTTCCAGATAAAAGATCGTGGCAACCGTCCGTTATTCAGGAAAAAAGGTGAATATCCTGTTACTTCAGAACGCGCACTATTTATCGCAAATTCCATTGCAGGTAGTTTGGAAACCCAATCTGATTGTGTCGAAGAAACACATTGGCTAAGCATTTGTGTGATGGTGCGGTTGGATCGCTCGGTCTTTCCATCAGTTTGGGGGTGGTACGCACTGGACAGTTTCAGTGTTGTTCCAATTAACGTATGTAGGTGAGTCCAGAACGTGCTTGTGAACAATGAATCACGGTCACTCACTATTGCCTTAGGTAGTCCGTGATGTTTGTATACTTCTGAAAATACCAGTTCAGCAACATTTCGTGCTGTGTATTTGGAGTGGCTGGGCACTGCATGAATCATTCCTGTAAGATGGTCAACGACAACGGTGATCATATCAAATGCCCCATCTCTGTTTTTTGAGAGAGGTAGCGGGCCTACGAAGTCAATACCAATGACTTCCCAGGGGTAAGTTGGTACCGGTAAATGTCGCAATAATCCGTATGGTTTATGCGTAGCCGATTTAGTTCTTTTACAAGTTATGCAGCTATCACAATAAGTGCGCACATCATTCACCATAGACTTCCACCACACATGATCTCGGAGGTAAGCCAAGGTCTTACTGTAACCCAAATGTGCTAATAATGAGTGTGCCTCATCTATCACTAGCTCCCGAGCGCGTCGTCCTTGGATCACTACATCTGGGATGCCCAAGACTTTCCTGTCGTCAAGATTTAGATATATTAGCCCCTCCAAGACCTCAAAGTTCCGGTAGTCTTTGGGTCGGTCTAGGATTGTTTTGAAAAATCTGTCAGAGCCGTATTGATTTCGTATTTTCGTTTCTAGGTCAATCCCCAGCTCCGACACCACAGAAACAAACGATGAGTTTCGCACAAACTCACGTATAGGTTCCACCTGATTGGGGTTTGTGGGAATGTTGTTGGTGGTGGAACTTCCGAGTCCCGTATTCGGTGTTCCACTCATTCCCTCGCCCTCCCTTCGTTCCACAGGTCCATTGAGAACGAAACGGCCCGTTCTTACGATACGCTTGGCAAATTGTGGACCTGTCTCTGGCTTTGGCGTCCTTTCTGGTCTGGGACGCAGCGACACTGGTGCAATTCCTAGAGATGCTGCAGCTTCGTTATCTACTGTCAATGGCATCGTTATACACAAGCTTTCAAGGGAGTCATTATCAATCACATCGTGATATGTATACTCACTCCGCGCCCGGACAGTGCCTGGCGCATCATTTGAGTATATTCGAGACAGGGCATCCGCAAGAACATTATCCGTTCCCGCAACGTACTCAATCTTGAAGTCAAATTCCGCGATCTTCTCCAGCCAACGAGCTTGTCTTCCCGAAAGGCTCTTTTGATGCAGTAAGTGGATTAATCCCTTGTGGTCAGTCACCCATTTGAAATGTAGACCCTGCAGGATGTCGCGATGACGGAGCATTGTCTCAATTCCTGCTAGCATCTCTATCTCATGTACAGGATAATTTTGTTGTGCAGGATTAAGTTTCGCGGAAAAAAATGCTGCAATAGTACCAGTTTTCCATGATTTTCCTTGGATTATTACCCCAGCAATGCCCGTTCCGCAGCCATTGGTGACCATCCATACCTGTTCCGCGTCTTCTGCATAACTCAAAGGTACGCGGTGGTGAAATTTTGATTTTCCTGCAAGGCTTTTGATCTCTTGAAATGCACGCGCCTCCGAGTAGGCCCACCGGAAAGGGACTGTGTCCCCCGTGATCGCGTGGAGTTGGCCCATTGGCACACGCACAAGTGCTATGTCGTCCGCCAGAAACCCAGCCGCTCCCAGGAAACCACGAAGTAAGTCCCGATTAGTTGGTGTCTTCCATTTAGTAATGGCATCCACCTTGTCAGGGTCCATTCGGATCCCATGTTCATCAACGATCCGGCCCAGCACTTTCATTTCCTTTGGCAAGAAATTCAACTTATTCGCACTGAGGTACAGTTTCTCCTTTTGGAGGATATCAATTATCGTTTTAACGTGCTGTACATGATCTTTCAGACTATCTGAATAGATTATAATGTCATCTAAGTATACATCCATGAATCTTCCAACGTACGCTGAGAAAATATAGTTCATCAGCGCCTGATAAGTTGCAGGGGCATTGCAATCCCCCTGTTGGATAACCAAACTCACCATGTTGCCATCCGGTGTGGTTACTGTTGAGTTTGGGACATCCTGAGGTACGATTCGAATTTGCTCGTATGCGTCTTTACCATCAATGATTGATCTGTACTTAGCGCGAGCTGCTCGCCTGAGTATTCCGTCTATCTCAGGCAAAGGAGACGTCAGCTTACGGGTGTTCTCATTCCGTGCTCGCATATCGACTACAATTCGAAGGTCTCCATTAGCCTTCGGAATCAGCAGCATTGGCATGGTATTACCTGCACTTGTCAATTTCCAACGCCCACTCCTAATATACGCATCTCTCTTTTCAGACCAGGCTGTACGGAATCGTTCAGGACAGCGCGATGGACGCCAAGGATAAATCTTACCTTTATCAATGATCGGTATGTTATGATTAATCGCTCGAAAGGGGGGTAGTTCTGTCTCAGCTAGGCTCCGACAAATGGGTGTCGCGTATTCAGTGAGTTGTTCCCGAACTGTCTGCAGTCGATCTTCATATACTGACATGGCTTGTGAAGCAATCTGAGTTACAGCGGGCCCTTGCATTGGCAGTGATTCTGTGCTGCCAATCAGCACCCGCGCATCATTGAATGCCGTGTTTACTTGGTGTTGGTATAGGAATGGTGTTCCAAGGATCAAGTCGTAGTTTGCTACATTAGCGATGTCAAAGTATCGATCTTCCGAAATCTTCTGGTATTCTAACTTCACTCGAGTCCCATAATTGACCTTCGATCGGGAACCTTGAATAGCAAGTTGGAGAGGTAACGGATTTGCCAATTCGATCTTTCGAACATTGAGCTGATCTGCAAGTTTTGAGGACATTAGGTCTCCAAGTGATCCAGTGTCAATGAGAGCTTTCACTGGCTCATCGTTAATCCGTACAGCAACCACGATTGGTTTTGGAACTTTACGGCCTACGTCCTTCACAGCTGATGCATTCCGTTGTAATCCAGCAAGTTGTCCTCGTGGTATTTGAATGCCATTTAGGGAGAGATATCGTGGTACGTCACCCTCCGGGTTCATGAAGCGTTGAGGACTTGTGGTAGGCCTTGTAAAAAGGTTACCAAACACACACTCATCTTTATCCCACATGGTAGTCATCAAGTTCCGATTGACCTTCGTGATGCATTTTGCATACCAGCGTCCGAGATTGAATGCTTCATTCTTGAGAAGAGCCGAAGACAGTTCAAAGCTTGATTTTCGTAGATTATCAATAATTCGAATCACATATTCTTGGTCGATGTTCCATTCAAATGACGTTTCGAACCTAGGTCCAACGATTGAAGGGCAATAATGATCACCAGGATATGGCTCATGTAGCTCAAGCACATCGCGTACTTCACATAAGTAAGGTACGCCCATCCGTCCTTCTCCAATCCAATAATTTCCAATTGGCCAATCGTCAGGGACCAGACCAAGCTGACAGCTTCGTTTGACTGCATACCACTCAACAACACAAAAATTTGCACACTCAAGCCAAGCGGAAGGTATAACGAATTCCTCTCTTTCAAAACTGCCATAGTAATGTGAGTCACAGATGACATGGTGTGTGTTCGAAATCCTATATACACAGAATCGGCCTATGTATGCGTGATCATCACCCTGTTCCATCGGTTCACCAGGATATGGTGCTGATAGATCAAGATGATATTGAGCTGTCTGCGCTAGTACGTCCCCAAATGCACAAGGTGGGGGATCCAATACATACCCATATGAACCGTGATCAAGGTAGTTGTATTTCCATGCACCTCTACGAGATCTCACAAAATTCAAAGTTTTTTGTTTCGACTCCTTCAATAGATAAGTCAGAGGCGCAGGAGCATCAGTTTGACGAGGTACAAACCTAGACGGATCCGGGATCCATCCCGCACGTCGCATTCTTTGTGCATTGACCGATCGGCCCACCCAAGCTTCTGTTCTTCGGACATTCCATGTATGTGGCTGACTATGTGGTCGATATTCCACAGAAGACCTTTCTTGTACATATGGTTCATCGCACGGCAAGCACGTCGTCAGCCAAGGGTTGTTAGTTTCATCCAAATACCATCTGTCAAATTCTGATTTGGCATTATTCAAACTCTCACTATTCACCCTGTTCTCATATAATGATAGCCAGGTTTCGCTGAGAAAGTGAGGTAAGGTGTTACCCCCACTCATTGGGGATTCATTTGTACGTTCGACTATTGCTGAAATCATGGTCTCAGCAGGCTTGTCATGAACGTCCCAAGCCTCCAGATACACTTCATTATCATTGGTTTCAACGAAGCCGCTACTCTGACTAGAGTCGCTGATTGATTGCAGTCCCGGCATTGAATTATCAGTGCCAGAAGTAGATAGCGAGTCTTCCTCCTGAAGAGTATAGTGATTCGTTGAGTCCCGAAATGGGTATGCGTGTCCTGGGCCTGATTGATATTCCCAATTCAACATGCCTACTGTAAGTCGTTTGACATCCATCGTTCTTTCTGCTTCCTCCCGCAGTTGCTCAACATCGTTCAATAGATCCCATTCAATGTTATTCGTGGCTAAACCAGGTGGTGTATACTTCTTGTCAGATTTTACCGAGTTCTTACGGGGGCAATCTCGAGAGATGTGACCTGTCTCCTTACAGGTGAAGCATTTACCCGCTGCACGCAATTCTCGTGCCTCTTTTTGGGAAAGACGTTCCTCTCGGCTGTCTTTGGCAGTCTGTTGCCTTACACTGACAGATCGAGAACTTCCTCCATTCTGTTGCGACTCAGATGGCAGATTCTTGCTTGTCACCCGCGATTCTTCCGCCTGGTCATTTATTTGAATGGGACGATTGGATCGCGTGTAAACACCATTGCGGTTCGTAGTGCGTGAGTTAACGTTCTGAGCTGTTGAGTACGTTTTGTGCAGATTCTTAACATTATCAACCACTTCGACCAATGCTGCAACACGTTCAACTTCAGCATAGCTCGAGTATTCTGGATGCAATTCTTTCTGCCATAATCCTTGCTGGATTGAGGTTGAAAACCCAGACCAAAGTTTGTGAATCTTTTCTCGTTCATCCATCACACCGACGGTGTTAAATAATTCCTTTAATTTCATACAGTACTGTCGAACAGTCCAACTACCTTGGTAAAATTTCTTCAATTTAGTGCGTTGCTCGAGACGGTATGTAATCGGGAAACAGTGGTTGTACAGCTCAATCAAGAAATTTTTCATGTTCCAAGTAAATGGATCATCTGCAGCTACGGCGAGGTAACACTCATATGCCGAGTCAGACAAATACTTAGATGCTCGGAATACCCATCGGCTGCGATGTATGTTCGCATCGCGTAGGTATTCAGTCACTTCTGTGCTGAACTTCAAGAACGTTTGCACGTTCGGAGTCCCGTTATACTTCTCAGGTGGATCAGGTTTAATATTCAATTTACGACGTCTGTTCTTACGCCCTCCCGAGCCATATTCATAATTTGGATAAAATTCCGAATCAGAAGATGGATTTGAGCCATCGTCGTAGGGATCTCCCGGATGATCTCCCTCTCCAAATGCTTGACCGAGTACACGATCAAGATGACTTCCGGGTGCGATATGCTCTGAAGGTTTGGTCAATGTTGTACGCCTAGTGTCTGCAATCTCAGCACTATTCTCAGTGCGGTTCTTCCCGTTCACGATACGCCCAATTTGAGCTTCGAGTTGGTCTGTGATTGCTTCAGATGTCCCACGCACATTTTGCAAACTACGTCCAATTTGAGCAATCGGTCTGACCTTTCGAGGATCTTCATCATCCTCGATTTCATCAACCCATGCAGTCTGACGATTCGTGCGGGGCTTATCTTTAGGTAACTCATTTCTCGAATTAGCGAGATGCTCGGTGTCCCGAGCAGCATTGAAGTGTCTTAACATAGCCTGTTGAATGTCCGGGTTTATTTCTGATTCATCGAGTTTGACATTCCCCCAGTTTCGGGGATCAGTGGTTTTTCCTTTATCTCTAGGTTCCACCGTATCTTGAGATACAGAGCTCGCGTTATCATCCTCTGAAATGCGCACTTTCGCAGTGCGAGTTCTAATCCTGGCGATGTCTTCATCAGACATCTGACTAATTGCAATATTTACCAGATTTTCTTGCTCATTGGTAAGCATAGAGGTGCTTGACAAATTATCATTGACCTTTCTAGTACTAGATACATTTGTCGTGTTATTCTCAGGGGCGTTACGGCGCCCGTTGCGCCCATAGCGAACAGTAATCCAGGGTCCGCCTGTATCAATGACCCCGTCGCCGTTATCTGTACCAGCCGACCTTTCAGCTAATACCGTCACTTCACTATGTGGGACGGCAGAGCCACTGCTCTGACGCCCTGAAACAACCTCGCTAAACAGCGGTAAGGTTGTAGTGCCAGAGGCACGACCCTGAGGGTCCGCTAACACACGACCAGAAAGGGTCGGGGACACACGGCCAGGAGAAACGGCCGGGGATTCATGACTCGCAGAACGAGCCAGAGGAGTGTTAGTAGAATCAGGGACAATAGACTCACCCACGTTCACCGCAGAGTCAGAAGCACGACGAGTCCGGAGGTTGTATCGACGTCCTTCGGTAGCAGTGGACATAGTTCGGTAGTTCAGGGAATTCAAATGATGTTGTTTGTTTGTCTACGTCGCCAAAGATGGTGAGCCGAGGTTGATCAGACCTTGAGTCTTCCAGTGAAGGCGGCGTAGTTGTCCAAGTTAATTAGAAGTCAAAAATATGCAACGGAAACGTGACGGAGGGACACGATTACGGTGCACGAGAGTTCGAGAACGATAAGAGGAGTGAGGACGAAGCTTAGAGTTCACGCTAAATGACTGTGTCAAACTTGGGGTAGGATAGAATCCTGAACTACAATACGATACAGTGCTCTTTATATACTAAAGTAGATGGAGATAAGAAGGGGCAGATAAGATAGACCGTCACCAGGAAGTGACGGTCACAGATTCTCTACAACTAGTTATCAGCTAACGCCTACTAGCAGAGTGTATCTGAATTGTTTTCTTAAATAGGTTGATAAGGAAAAGACAACGTGTTTCTGTAGTGTCTTTGGTTGGCTAAGTCTTGGACTGATGAACATTTGATAATTGTTCAGATGTCGAATATTTCAAGCTGCTCGCTTCTGACCGTCATCTCCTTGGTCCTCGAGCTCGTAACTCTTCATCTATTCTTGACCAGTCATCCATCAATTCTCTCCTCCATATCTCCCATCAACAGCGGAGCAACTGCATAGCCCAATATTTTTCCCTTTTCCAGCGATCTCCCCTCAACATCTTGCTTTCACCTCCGTCAACTACCAACTATGGCCTCTTTCAATAACAGAGGCGGGTTTCGTCATAGCAGCGCGAGACCTCTGAACCCCGATTTTAATCGGAAATTTCACTCAGACTTGCCCATGAATTCGATTTTGGCAGCAGTCGACCTTGAGCCAGAGCAGACCTCGCAGCAGCAACAGCAGCACGGAGCTTCGCAGACGCTTTACATGCCCATAGATTCGCCACCAACACCTGCACCATCTCCTGGACCTAATATCATGGCAATAGTCCACGGCGAGCGACCATCGCCGTCATTCGATCTCTCAGCTCGCACCACAACAGCACCAATCTCGCCATTAGCCCTACCACAGAATCCAGTCCTACGAAGACAGTACTTATCTGCTGTCATCCACGCCTGCAATCCAACTGAACTACTTTTCATATCTACAACTATTGCTCCTCTTTTGAAAAGAGATTTTCTCCGTGCTCTCCCGACAGAACTTGCGTTACATGTACTTGGTTTTGTCGACAGCCCAAAGACTCTTGCGCGAGCTGCGCAGGTCAGCCACCGATGGTGGAGGCTCATCAGTGATGAGGCGCTATGGAAACGCATGTGTGTACTGTATGCATTCGATAAGGATAAGCCACATCGTAACTGCATTGGTCAAAGTCAAAGGAAAGGCAAGGATAGGATGCCGTTGGTGGAAGACGATGAACACATAAGGAGTGGACAGCTTTCGGCAATGTTACGAAATCGGTCTACATCGCATCCTACCTATACAGATAGTTTCTCATATCAGGAACATTTCAAGTATTCCTACTCGATCAGTATGTTCTTATCACGCTCTCGACGATGTTTAACTCAACTATGTACCCAGTGCAGAATTGGCATAATGGTGGACATCTTCTCCGTGCCCACAAAGTACCAGCTAGCTCGACAAATCCAGAGAGCGGCGTCGTCACCTCTCTAGCGTTAGATGAAGACTGGGTTGTCGTTGGATTGGCAAATTGTCGAATACATGTATTCAGTGCACGCACTGGCGTTCTCGCACGAACGCTTGTGGGACATGATTCAGGCGTGTGGGCAGTGTGTCTGGTACACAAGGGCGGCTATATGGGTGGACCTGATTGCGTGAGGCAGCAGGAAGGTGGTAGTGGAACGAGGAATGGAAAGAGGCGGAAGAGAAAAAGTACCCGCGAATCCCAAAAAGGTGAAGACTACGAAGAAATTGAGGAGACTGTGTCACGGAGTCCTCGTCGTCCTGAAGCTCGGTCTCGACACAGCGAAGGTGATGTCAACACAATCAACTCCAATGCATACAACTTGTCCATCGGGGGACACACGTCTAGGTGGGCTACGACAAATCACACCAACGTCAATGCTTCTTCAGATGCCGATCCTCCGCTTAATCAGTTCATCCCGCCTTCTTTGAGGATTGCGCTTGGTCTGAAACCCGTCAACGACGATCCAAATAATATCCGCGCTGATTGTGGCGGAGAAGAGGAGGAAAGTGACTGGGATGATCAGACTGCCTGGGACGAACATAGTGTGTTCGATGAGGATGCTGAAGTGGGTGATGTTGATATGGATGAAGGTAGTCCAGGCACTGGTAGTAGACGGCAATCTCGATACCCAGGTAAACCTAGCAACGTAACAGGATCATCAGATGGGTGGGGTCAGCCAGGCGCGTTGGTAGTTAGTGGTGGATGCGACAAGGTTGTTCGTGTTTGGGATATTCGATCTGGGTACGTTCCTTACTTCTTTCATCGTGTTATCCTGCTCAATGCTTTTATACGTACTATCATCATTACAGTTACTGTATCTACGTCCTCCATGGTCACACTTCAACCATCCGGTGCATCAAGGTCTTGCATAACCGACCCATAGCCGTGTCTGGGAGTAGGGACAATACCCTTCGAGTTTGGGACGTCCAACGAGGTCGATCTCTGCGTGTACTGGCTGGGCATGTAGCTAGCGTTAGATGTTTGGACGTTTGTGGCAATCGGGTTGTCAGCGGGAGCTATGATAATACATGTCGAGTGAGTGAGCTGTTTCAAAGTTGCTTTAGTCGATGTTTGAGTCCATGTTGCCGATAGCTCTGGGATGTTGACACGGGCGAATGCTTGCATGTGCTTCGGGGACATTTGCATCAAATATACTCGGTCACGTTCGATGGAGTCAGGATAGCATCAGGTGGATTGGATACTACAGTTCGAGTATGGGATGCTGAGACTGGGTAAGCGAGCGAAAAAAAAACATGTACAATAATGATGAATCTGATGATGATCCTTGTAGTGAATGCAAAGCCACTCTGCAAGGCCATACAGCCCTTGTGTGCCAACTTCAACTCTCACCAACAATGCTCGCTACAGGTGGATCTGACGGGCGGGTCATCATGTTCTCTCTCCCACCACTCCACTCATCCAACCAGACCCATCGTCATCCTCACCAATCCCACCATTCTGAACACCAAGCCAACCAAGCCAACCCATTCCAAGTTCTCCATCGTATCGCCGCACACGATTCATCCGTGACCGCGCTCCAATTCGACCAACGGTTCCTCGTCACGGGCGGGAACGATGGCCGGGTTAGGCTGTTCGAGACGCAAACGGGAAACTATGTGAGGGATCTGAGTGAGCCAAGCGAGAGTGTGTGGAAGGTGGCGTACGGGCCTGGGGCGGAGGGGTGTGTTATTATGTGTAGGAGGCAGGGAAAGACGATTATGGAGTTTTGGAGTCTGAAGCCAAGAGAGGGAAGAGTGGATGTGGAGAGGGATAGAGCGGAAAGGGAGAAGGAACGGATCAGGATAGAGGAAGAGAGGAATATAGAGCCTGTCCTTGATTGTTAGCTCAGGTATCTGTTGATGAGGTGCGCTCATCATCTACATAGGTGACGATGTGTGCGACATGGATTTTTTGCTGATATATATCTCTGTTGATGCGATATATAACGTTGTTTCATATCATGCAGATTTCTGCAAGAAGGAGGAATGCATTTGTGTCCATCTGCAACCTGCTGTCTGAAATTCCATATAGGGTAGCAGGCGGGACACAGTACAGTCGGCGGAACAGATGCCAATGTGAAATGAACAAACTTTCCGACTTGAATCAGCTCGAATCCCTCAACTGAGGACCTCGGGAAGATCATCATCAATACCAAAAGCGCCACGCGCATCATTTATCTTGTGCCATCATCAACCCACAATAGGCGATATTGAGCCAGGAAGTTTGTGTTACCGGTCGTTGTTGCATCAACGAAACATTTCCCCTCATAACAATCATGTTGCTTGTACAGTGTCAGGGCTCGGTCTTGATAACGTATGCTGTACAAATTCCGTGGATCTTCAAGATATAAGGAACATTGGTGGATTGTTTCCCTACTCTTTCCTTCCTCCTTCAAGGTTTCCTTTCTTTTTTATCTCGGTTTCTCTTCTTCCCATTAGGCCGCGCCTCACCTTATCCTTGTTCAAGGCAATCTTTGTTGTTATTGTTTTCGTTGCCACTTGAATACAAGGAATACCAGATCTCGTATCATGCTTCGCTTTAGTTCTTTCGTTTCTATCTTATTATCCGCCAGTCTGCTTACCTCGGAGCTCTCTCTGGCTGCACCCCTCTTTGGTTTTGGCTCAAGCGATGACAACTCTGCAGGGACTACCGCCGTATCCAATGACACTGTCACTTCCGATTTTCTAAGACCTGCCTTTTTCTCTCGCATCGCTTATTGCTCTAGCGATGCAGTTCAAAGCTTTCAGTGCGGTGCTCCTTGTGATGCTCTGGGTTCTGACGTTGATGTTTTCCAAATCGGCGGAAGTACGTGGAGAGGCATCTTCATCTTCTCATCGATGACTAACGAACGACTGTTACATATAGATGATGGGACCATTCCCATGTGTGAGTATTACCTCGGGTCTGTTGATTCATTGCAAGATTTGACGAAGCTCGTGTCCAGACTTCATTGCTCATGATCCGTCCACGAGTACTATCGTCGTTGCTCACCAAGGAACAGATCCCGACAACCTATTGTCCATTTTAAACGATGCCAAATTTGGGCTGGTTGATCTCAACACCACCAGGTTCACAACTGCTGACGGGAGTGAGTTGAATCATGTTTCTGATTGTGAATCATACTGATCATCATTGCAGAAGGGATCCAAGTACATGACGGCTTCCAACAGACCTTTGAGCGTACTGCAGATGGAGTGTTGGCTGGAGTCCAGAATGGTCTTGCGACGACAAACGCAACTAACGTTTTGGTTACTGGCCACTCATTGGGTATGCTGGCACGAACACGATCTTGGATGACATTTTTCTCAAGCTGTTGAGTAGGTGCCGCGGTTGCGACTCTCGACGCAATGTTCCTCAAGGAAAAACTTGATCCTTCGGTCCAATTGACGACTTCAGTTTTTGGGCTCCCTCGAGTCGGTGATCAAGCCTGGGCTGATTTCGTTGATTCTAGTGTACGTGCTCATATCATTTGCTCGTGTTCCCGAGTACTGATCATCCTTGATCAACACAGCTCGGAAGCACGCTCTCCCATATCACGAACCAGAACGATCCTGTACCCACAGTCCCGCCGGAGTTCCTTGGTTTCGTTCATCCCTCCAATGAGTTCCATATCACTGGTGTTGACTCGAACGGTCAGGCAACGGGTATTGTTGCGTGCCCGGGACAGGATAATGAGAACTGTTCTACAGGGAACGATATTCTGGATGCTAGTGTAGCGAATCACTTAGGTATGTTGGATCTCCAAAGAAAAACAGTTTGAGCTAATGTCATCCCAACAGGTCCATATTTTGACGACATCTCCTTCGGAGCATCTGCTTGCCCTGCGTAATTACTTAGAAACTCGAAATTAATTTTGGTTTTTTTGTGTTATTTATCCACCTCAATCATATGAGACTACGTTCTTTACCAAACGGACTACTATATGATACGACTATTAGGGCTTCTTGCCATGAGTAATCATTGTACTAGTACCGTAGACCGTGACTTGTAGTACTCAGAATCTTAGGCGCGCTGGAGGACGCCACACAAAGTCTAACGCGATCGGAAAATGAACGCGACCGCCGACGTGCATATGTTCCGGCCGTCTTAGAACAGGATTTTCGGGAATCAGATTTACATTCTATTATCTTGTTCTCTACAATCATCATGTCCGAAAACCAAGGTAAGAACGGGTTATGCACATCCGGGATATTGTTCCTAACAAATGGTTTCCTTGTAGAACTCAATCCAGCAGTCGACTTCATCGCTGGCACGATGGGGGTGTGTAATTCTTGCCTGCTAATCACCATGCTTATTCCTCACTTGCATGCAATATAGGGAGCGGCCAGCCTCGTAGTCGGGTTTCCGTTCGACACAGGTAAACACCACTTCAAATTGACTTTGTAGCGTTGCATTAATCCAACTGGCGGCTACGGATATCTGCAGTGAAGGTCCGCTTCCAGAATCCAGAGTTCGCACAGAGATACTCATCAACAATGAATGCCTTCACAACAATCGTTCGAAAAGAGAAGTTTGTGGGCTTGTACAAAGGAATCACTTCTCCTCTTGTGAGTCTACTCCAAGCTTCGCCTTTTAATTGATCATACAACGTTACCCCTCGGATTATGATAGGCTGCAGTTGCTCTTATGAACGGTCTCGTTTTCGCTTCACATCGCTTCCTCCTCAAAATCCAACTCGATGCTAACAATGATATTCCTACTATGTCACAAATCGCACTAGCAGGCGCAGGTTGCGGTGCCATATCTTCGTGAGTTTCCTATCTCATTGCATATCACTTGAATTTCATGTCAAGAATTTAGTATCATCACTACTCCAACAGAACTTATCAAGATCCGTCAACAGTCGCTCACCACTCCAACAAGTGCTAAACAAATCGCTTGGGATATCTTTAGACGTTTCGGTGTTCGCGGCCTGTATCGCGGTGGAACGTCAACCATACTCAGAGATTCTGGATATGGCGCTTATTTCTGGGCTGTAGGTAATTCTTGGACACCGCGACCGACAGGAGACAGGCTGATCACAATCACCGTTAGTATGAAGCAACGTGCAGGTACTTAAATTCGCGTGTGCCATCTACGACTCGTTCGTCTGAGACGTCGCTCGTTGTGCATGAATTTGATCATCAGCCGAATCAATCCTCGTGGACAACATTGTTGACTGCAGGAGCGGTAGCTGGCATCGGTAAGTTATCTTATGTTGAGGAGATAGGTCTTTATCCAGTCGATTATGCTTCAGCCGGCTGGATCTTCACTTTTCCATTCGATGTGGTGAAGACAAGAATACAAGGGACTGAGAGCTCGCACACAACACAACCACTTTCGACACGTCTTGCCAACACTGTATCCCCACCTGCATCTTACCCAGTTTTGTCTCAAATGTATTCAACGAAAGCCATGCACAGTCCAGTAAATCCATATCGTTCTACCTGGCCTACAATTGTGAATTCCTACCGCAGCGAAGGAATCCGAGTATTCTTCCGTGGCCTTTCACCCACTCTAATTCGGTATGTATCGAGGTATTTAAAATTGAGATTGAACCGACGTTTCGAAATAGTGCAATCCCCGTTAACATGGCTACCTTTGCAACATTCGAAGCTATTGTTCACGCGTTGTCTTAGAGCATACACTTGGAACATTTTGTATATTATGAGTTTTGTACGTTATACCGATGGATTTGACCTTTTACATCAGTCAGATCTGGTCAGACTCCGAGTCTATACTCAATGAAGCCCCAGGTCTAAAGCAGTCTTGACTCTTTCCATAAGTTTGTTGCACAAAAATGAGAAACCTCGATCTGCACATAGGTATTTCTCCTCAGAATTGGCACAACCCCTTACTCAACGGGTGCCGAGGCTCGTGAATCTTGCTTACTGCAGTAAATTCAAGTAAGGTAGCGCTAATAAGTCGCGACTAATTCACATCTGTTAATTAACATACTTATTAACATGTTAATAAGTTGTTACTCACATTGACCATGGAGGACCATGTTATTTAGTGTGAATTAGTCAGAATCTTTGGAGGGCTATGGAGTGCGCTTTTGACATCTTACTCGTTGCATAGAATGTCTGCCAGTGATGAATTGCCTCCAGATATTCAAAACAAACTGCTTTATGCTGCCTACACCTCAGGAGTCAGCATGGCGAGCGATCAAAATATGCTTTTCATAACTTCCGACCGAAACAGACCTCGAGGATGACAATGACATTAACTTTGATGCACAGTTGTTGAGGTGAGTGTTGCCAAAGACTAAGGGGAGTCCCTCTCCATTACTCTCAGGGCCCATGGCTGAGCATGAAATTCTTGCTCAACCCAATATCAGTATGATGCTTAGTGACATTGACAACATTGGTTGGGATAGCTGAATGCACTAGTAGTGATTGATTTATTCACAGACCTATTTGTTAATAACACTGTTAAGGCCGTGCAACCGGAAAGGATTACGATCGAGGTTCCGGAGGCTTCGGACAAAGTTCCGAGTGTGGGAACGGTGGCTGTGACACAAGGATGTACTCGAAAGGGCTACACGGTCCTCGGAAGTATGATGGGACTTCAGCGAAGCTTTCGGCAACGCTCCCTACACGCTATCTGGGTGTCCCTGCGAAGTGCGAAGAAGAAAGAAGTTCCGGAGCGTCGGACAGAACCGATCGATTGATCTGGACGTGACTAAGCGTAATATAGAAGAAGGATAGAAGGTAACTTTTATTTCAAGCTGGGGAAACGATACTAAACAGTGTACTTAAGTAGTAAATTGTCTAATTGTTAAATAAAGAACAATAAGCAATATAAAGGTTTACCCGAGGTGAAATATAAGACAATAAGGGCGTGGGAATCTCGGACAAATACCTTTCGAAGCTGTCCGAAGCTATCGAGAATAGAATCGAAGATACGGAGCTGATAATGAATGCAAAAGCTCCGGAAATGCGAATAAGTCATTCGGTTATTGATCCGGAATTATTCGATTGTTGATTCGGAAGTATTCGATTATTGATCCGGAGGCATTCGACGATCGATCCGACCGGAAGACTGACCGGAAAGGTCCGGCCTAAGTATCAGAATGAATCGACTATCGATTCGATTGGAAGGTTGGTCGATTGGTCTGGCACAGATGTAACAGTATCCCCCACTTAGGCTTGAGCCCTCGAAAGCCCTGGCAGGAGGTGCGGAAGTTTGTGATGAGGATAGGGACATGATAGGGCGTGAGTGAGTGACATAATGAAGGAGTGTGAATGGATGGGAATGGGCGAAATCATTAAAAGGATGAATGTGAAGAAAATAGAATCTGATTTGATTCGAATCCTTTCGATCCGGATTTCGGAGTATTGCATGAACAAGATGAGCCGAAATGTGAAATGGGAATGAGTGGTATGAGCTGTATGAACCTGAGAAACCTGAGAAACTCAACCAAAAATTGTCCGAAAGTCCGGAAACACTCGAAAAGATGTGAGGAGGGTGTCGGATGAGTGCCGAAAGGGTGTATGAATGAATCCGAAAGGTTACCAGAAAAGATCCAGAAGGATATGAACTAAAATCCGAAAGAAAATCCGGAAGGATTGCGAGCGAAAATCCGAGTGTCGAGAGAGTGAATTGCATGGTGAATGTTTCGGAAACTTGTCAGATATCCCCCTCTTAATCCAGACGTCCCATCGGCTGGCGAAAGCGAAAGGATCTGGGTAAATTAAAGAGAAAAGGACAGAAAAGTGGACGGAATGTCCGGAAATGTGGAAGGATAGCCTCGGAGACAGAAATCCGAAGGTCCTATCAGTACAAAGTACTGCCACAGAATGTTGGAAATCACAAAAGCGAAAGCAAACCGGAAAGGTAAGCAAAGGGTGCGCGCGGAGTGATGCAAAGCATCAATCGGAAATCTGATCCGAAAACGACCGGAGGGTCCGATAGGAAGGAAGAGCTCAAGGAAAAAACAACAAGATGAGTTCGGAAGAAGTGTTTCGGTCTGCCCGGCAAATCAACGGATTTTAAGTGGGAGTAGAAACGTATCCTATGCAAATAATGTGTGAAGTTCCCAAATGAAAAAGCTAGTGTGCAACATAAGGATGACAAGTGTGACAGATGAAGGTGACTCAGATGATCGAGGGATTCGGAAACATAATAGAAAGATGGTGAACAAGATGTAGTAGAACATGATAAATGAAAGCTCGAAGTTCAAAAAACCGAAAACTTCGGCCGGAAACCGGAAGGTAAGCGGCCGAAATTCGTACGTAGCTCAATACGAGACTGGAACCAAAGGAACATGAATGTGAAGATAATTAAATTCGGAAAACAAAGTATAAAAACAGAACAGGAATCGAAGAATTAAAGAACACAATGAAAAACACTTTCCTTGTCTTATGAGTTCCGATTGGCATTCGGTATCTCGGAAGCATCGGATTAGGAAGCATCGGAATTGTTAAGATCGTGCAAGATACCCTCAGGTACTTGCGAGATCTCCTAATGAACGGGATAGGACTCGGCGAAGCTATTAGCAACACCCTTGCTCCTTTCAGTCCTCGGAGTGCTAGCGGAGATAATACGAGAATGAACAAGACGACGCGAGACGTGCAACGCGATAGCGATGACTAAAGTCTCGGCGACGTGTAGCACAGCGATGAAGATGGCTAGAAGACTTTGAACTAAGTCTCAGAGTGTGCAGGATAGGAGATAGACAATCTATGTCGATTTCGAAACTAAGGAGGCAAGTACAGTGGACTACAGTACTTATAGTAATTATTCTATTCAGTAGAAAAGACAATAAACCATATGGAACAAGTGTCAGATGATAGATAACGGATAAGATGATCCGATGATACGAAGATGCGAAGATGCGAAGGTGCGATGCGAAGATACGAAGTAGCGAAGTAGCGAAAGCATCGGCGAAGGGATGCGAGATGATAGCGAAGATGCAGGACTCATACCTGAGCTAGCATGATCGTAACAGTATCCCCCTCTTACGCATTTGCCCTCAAATGCGTCTAGTGGGCTTCAAACAAAATAAAAACGTTAAGTCCGCGGAATCGAAAAAAGCGGAGAAGTCCGAGATCTCGGCAAGATCCGAACGGGCGCTAAAAAGAAGCGCGAGCATATAAGGCTTCGGCGACTAAATTTTCAACTTCAACTTCAACTTCCAACATGTCTCCCTCGTCGTCTCCCTCCGCTAACACCACCCAAAACTCTTCTGCCCGCCCATCGTCGACGAAAACACAACGGCAAATGCTCTTGCATCGCAAGACGCATTCTGGACGTCGTCATCCGGCGACTGCAAACGACAGAGGCGCATCGCGGCGCAGGCTTCTTGACAAGATAGCGAGGCAAAGGGCTGCAGTGGCCGAGGATAAGAAGAAGAAGGACGAGGTTGACGACGAAAACGAGGAGAACGACGACGGGAAAGCGAGGCGGGAGGAAGTCCGTCGAGGGAAGGAACGAGCGCAAAGTGAAGTCGTTGAGGACGAGGCATCGAAGGTGAGTTTTCGATAGGCTCTTCTCAAACGTACTCTGATCCTCTCTCATTCAGCAGCCTGAAGCTTCTGAAGGTCTCGCACGTCGCGAAGACTTCGCAGAGGACCATTGGCGAGAGCCTGAATCTCCGACGACATTTACCAATCCATTGACTCCGCCCGTGCCCTCTAATCCCAACTTTCCCCCTCGACCCTTCGTTCACCGCCATGCGCGAATTGTCGGTGGGTAGATGAGCCGTGCGTGATGCGCGACGACAGGTCTACTCGCTGCACTCGTTGCATTCGTCGTCATGAGAAGTGCCATGACACCGAAAGGTCTGGCAAGGGGAATCGAGTTCAGAGGAAAACGAGGTCATCTGCAAGAGTGGCCGAGGATGAGGGCGACGTTGGCGAAATGGAGGACGAGGGTGGTTCAGGATTGGCGAGCCGAGGAAGTGGTCGGCGAAGGGAGGAGAGGCTGGAGCAAGAGGTTCTGCTGCTTCGCTCGGAGTTAGGCGAGTTGCGCACAAGAGTAGGAACCATGGAGACCGTGGCGAGGGAAAACGAGAGGCGAATGCTCTCGATCCTCGAGAACATGGCCATGGGTCGTTATCCCGTCTTCGCGAACATTGCCGGACCATCTGGATCGAGGGGCGAAGAGGAAACCAAGAGTAGCGAAGAGGAAGAAAATAGCGATTAGATCGCTAATCGAACTTGTAAATAAAAATTTGTAGTTATAATTTGTTTTTTGGACTTAGTAATATAAAATTTTTCTTGAATTATATTTTGTAAATTGTAAGAACAAACAATAAGAGGGAAAACAACAATCAAAAAACTATCATTTTGTTGTTTTCCGCGAAGAGCGCGAACGAAGAGTAGAGAAAAGCGAAAAGAAAGGCGAAATTAAGTAACAAACTATGAAGCGAAGAGGAAGCAAGAGGCGAAACGATCTTACACGCTAGCGAGCACTTTCGCTAGTGGACCTGGCTTGGTAGGATACCTTTCGTGGAACGCGAGGAGCGCGTCGGGTTCAGGCGAAGATTCGTCGGTTGTGATTTCCGAAGCTAAAACCCATGAGGATTCATCGGCGGTACCTTCGTAACCATTCCACCGAACATAGTAGAGCAATGGACAAGCCTTTCGGCGACGATCAATCTTGGAGTCGAGTATTTCGGCGATCTCGTATTCTGGTTCGCCGTCGACTTCAATCGGCGGAGGCGGAGATTGGACTCTATTGGGGATAATGTTTTCAGTGTAGGGTTCGAGTTGAGATACATGGAATACCGGATGGATGCGACTCATATAGTCAGGGAGAGAAAGCTTGAACGATAATGAACCGACTTGTTCAAGAACAGTGAAAGGACCCAGATACTTCTCGGCGAACTTCGGCGCGGGGCGAGTGGAACGAATATGTTCGGCGAGAACGTATACCTTAGAACCGACGGGAATTGTGGGTTGCGCAATGCGTTTCCGATCAGCCTGCTCCTTATAGCGAGACTGGGCGAGAGCCATTTCGTCTTTAAGGATTGAATGGAGTTCATCTAGGTCAACGACGAAATCGCGAGCAGTATCGGAAGCGAGTTTGTACTCGGGATGAACGGTGATATTCGGATGATAACCTTTATTAGCGAAGAATGGAGTAATACCTGTGGAAGCGTTCGGCGCATTGTTGTAGGCGAACTCGGCGATAGGCAGGAGGCGCGACCAGTCGTCTTGCTGGTACGAGCAGTAAATGCGAATGTACTGCTCTAAAGTTTGATTAGCGCGCTCTGTCTGACCATCAGCTTCAGGATGATAACCAGAGGTAAAATGTAATTCCATCTCCAAGGCTTTACCAATAGCCTGGAAAAAGGCTGAGACGAACTCAGAACCGCGATCGGAAGTAACGTGGCTAGGAACACCGTGTTTGGAGAAGACATGAATGACGAAAAGTTCGGCGAGCTGTTCGGAAGTGATTGTATCGTAGGTCGGAACGAAAATGGCTTGTTTCGATGCGCGATCAACGACGACGAGAATTGCTGTGTAGCCGTTTGAGTCGGGAAGTTGTTCAATGAAATCCATAGAGATGGAATCCCATGGGCGGACAGGAACGGGAAGCGGTTTAAGGAAACCGTACGGGCGATGTCGGCGAGGCTTGTTGCGACCGCAAACGGTGCATGAAGAAATATAATCACGTACGAATTCACGAACTTTCGGCCAAGTATACTGTCGGCGAACCGACGCGAGTGTGCGGTTTATGCCATAGTGTCCTGCGAGAATATGATCGTGGTGATTGCGAAGTACTTGAACGCGGAGATCGGAATGATTGGGAACATAGACGCGGTTGTCGAGGCGAAGTAGACCATCATCGGCGAGCGTCCAGCGAGGGTGCTGAGCATCGGCGGCGAACTCCAAACCTCTAACAGCCTCGGCGTCGTGGTGATAGCTTTCGCGGATGGACTTATGAAGCGAATCGACATCCATGATAACTGACGCTCTGAGGACTGGTCCTTGTAAAAAGGTCGCGCGAAGCGAAGAGGTCAATTGTTCTTCAGTAAAGATGGGTCTAAAATTCTGCGGATTGACCTTGGCGTAGCTGCTATCCCCCTCTTTAGGGTAGACGTCCCATCGTCTAGTCATAGCATCTGGTTTACCACCGAGCTTTCCCGGGCGAAAGCGAATAACCATGTTGAATTGGTGGAGAAACTCCGACCAGCGAACCTGTCGGCGAGTTAGAATTTTCGTTGTCGAGAAATACTCCAAGTTCTTGTGATCGGTAACAACGTCGATTGGGTCGCCAGAGCCTTCCAAGTAATGGCGCCATGCTTTAAAGGCTTCAAAGATGGCGAGAAGCTCTTTATCGTGTGTGTCGTAGTTAAGTTCGGCGGCCTGTAGCGTTCGCGAGAGAAACGCGACGGGATGTATCTCGTTGTCGGCAGTGACGATAGAAAGTATAGCGGCGATCGCGTAATCAGAGGCATCTGTTTCCACAATGAGAGGCCTATTAGGCTCCCAATGCGCGAGAACGGGAGCGTGAGTAAAAGCATCTTTAAGTAAATCGAAGGCAGACTGTTGTAACGACGACCAAAGCCAGGGAGTGTCCTTGCGCGTGAGTCGTGTGAGGGGAACGACGATATCAGAATAATTGTAAATGAAACGGCGATAGAAATTGGCGAAGCCGAGGAAAGACTGAACGTCTTTCACTTTGCGAGGCGTCGGCCACTCGCGAATAGTCTGGACCTTGTCGTCGGCCATTCGGAGACCCTCCGGCGACAGGATGTAGCCGAGGTACTCTACCGTGTCTTTATGCCATTCACTCTTCTTCGCTGAAGCATAGAGCTTGTGCTCGCGAAGTCGGCGAAGCACTTCGCGGACATGTTCGCGGTGTTGTTCTAGATTATCGGAATAGATCAACAAATCGTCCATATAAACAATGACGAAACGATCAAGAAGATCGGCGAAGACCGTATTGACAAACCGCTGAAACACTGCGGGTGCATTCGTTAGTCCGAAGGGCATAACATTCCATTCAAAAGAACCGTAGCGAGTACGGAAAGTCGTTTTCCATTCATCACCGGCAGCGACGCGTACGAGATGGAAAGCATGTTGAAGATCGATTTTGGTGTATATTTTTGCTTTGCCTGGTGCGTCAAGTAAATCGGATAAAAGGGGTAAAGGATACCTGTCCTTCTTGGTAATGGCATTGAGTCCGCGAAAGTCTACACACAGGCGAAGAGAACCGTCCTTCTTTGGGACAAAAAGGATGGGAGCGCCGTGTGGCGAAGTTGACGGCGAAACGAATCCATTGGCGATGTTTTCGTCCAGCCATTCGCGGAGTGCCTCTTGTTCTTTAGGCGAGAGGGGGTAAATGCGCGAGAGAGGCGGCGATTTACCTTCCTCAAGGTCGATCTTGATATCGAAGTCGCGATGTTCAGGTAGTGTGTCGGCCTTCATCTTGTCGAAATATCGGCGAATTCCGCGTATTCTGGCGGAATAGACAAATCCTCAGTGCTGACCGCCGCGAGAGCGGGCGATGAAGTAGGCGGTGTAGTATGGAAGGTGGATTGGGTAGCGTAGAACATTACTGGTTCACGTCCAGCTTCCTTACAAACGCGTTGAAAGGCACGAGCACCGAGCAGCCTAATGTCGACTGCTTTGTTGTTTACGAGTTGTGATCCCATCTGAGTGACAGAGGGATATGTGTAGATAGGTTCGAAAGGGTACGAGGTTTGTTGCGCTTTTTCGGGGTTTTCGGCGAGGGTGCCGACGAATTCCGCGGGGGCGGTGAAGATGAAAGTGGGTGATCCACATGAGCGAGAGATGTCCTTTGGGATGGCGAAGCCATAGCGGCAAAGGAAGACGTCTGAGGATAAGAATTGTTAGTAGCATTTTGGAAAGAAATAGTAGTATGTTGCCAATCAACCAACGGGTTGTAGCGGCGAAGAAAACTGTATCCTAAAACTGCTTTACAAGACGAATCCAAGGGTGTGACATAAAAGTCCAAGTCAAGAAGTTCCCCGGTAGGAAAGCGAACAGGTAGCGAGGCAATCTCTGTGATCGGCGACGCAGCGAGCGAACCATCAAATAATCGTAAATTTATCGGCGAAATCGGCGTCGTAGGTATATTGTTCTGTTCTACATACGCGCTATCAATAAAATCGTTCGTGGAGCCAGAATCGAGAAGAGCGAGAAATTTGAGAAGCGAAATGGTAGTAGTATCGAAAGTGTCTGTTGGTACAAATTCAGTAGTAAGAAAGAGACGAAGCGAATTGGTATACGAAAGAGCGGATGCGTTGCAGATTACTTCCTGAGTGGTAGCACAATCCCGGTCAACGCAACTCCAGTCTTGTGCACAGGAACTGAAGTTGCTGGCTATTTTTCCGGCTGCGAAGTCGAGGCGACTGCAGCGGAATCGGTAGTACTAGCCATAGCACGGGTTGACTCAGAGGCGAGACGTTTGCGGCATTCGGCGATACGGTGCCCGCGAGACCGCAGAAGAGGCAAAGGTTATTATCCTTGCGGTGTTGCAGTTCTGCTGGAGTTAGGCGTCCGCTATCGGTCAACTTACCAGTAGGTTCGGCTTCTTGCCCTTACCCTTCTGATTCCCATTAGACTTCTTGCCTTTGGAGTTATCATGGGCGCAGGTTTTGCGGGTTAGCCGACGGTACTGTCGCTGCTTTCCCGTGGCCTTTCCTGTACCAGTTTGTTGCGTAGCCGTAGTCCCAGCGCGGGCTGACTCGCGACGCTTCTCTCCTCCGCTTCCAGTACCTCGCGTCCGAGCGTTGCGCCTCTCGGCGAAGCTCTACGAGCGTCAATGGTTCGTCGGAGTCGGCGAGATCGTCTTTGATCCGCGTAGCTAAGCCGCGCTTGAATGCCCACGCGAGCGCGACTGCATCCCAAGATGTCGCATTGGCGAGCGAGTTGAAGCGAATCATGTACTTCCTTACGTTGTCCGATCCCTTCATTCTTAGGTTTCCCAGCTTATCCTCTGCTTCTCCTTCCATGTCATAGACTCCGAAATTGTCCGTGAGTTCCTGAACAAGGTACTCAAAACTAGACATCCATGCTGGCGGATTTATCGGGTCAGGATACAAGAGGTCTGGCTCGAACCACTCCTTCGCCGAACCGCGAAGATACGAAAGTGCATAGGACACTTTGCGTTCGTCAGTGAAGTATCGCGGGCGTCGGCGAAAATGAGGGTGAGGTCGACAAGGAAAGATGGAGTTTACGGGGATCAGAACCGTCAAAAGCGTCGGGATCGCGAAGTTCGCCTTGGACGTTCCACCTTCGCTGACGGCAGGCCTAGCTATAGACATCTGGATGCCATTTAGAGAAGTGATCAGCGAATGAAGCATTGAAAGAGCGAGGGTTTCTCCCTCGGGTATTGCATTATCGGTAGGTGGGTTAGCAGCGGGCGCATGAGGTGTACCGCCGCCATCGCCGCCACCACCTCCACCACCACCTCCGCCTCCTCCTCCGCCTCCTCCTCCATCACCTCCAGGCGCGCGTGGAGGTATCGGGTCAAGCTCTTGATCAGGTGGGAGGTCAGGGACCTCTGGGTCTTGGAAATCCTCATGTACGGATTCTTCACCATCGGGAACTGATGAATGAGCTTCGGACTCTGATGCGACAGAGGGCGCACGAGTGCGAGGAGCAGTGTCGGGGGGTTGGTACATTCGGCGAAGAGACGCCATTGAAGGCGAGACATGGGGCTCTTCGGGAATGGGTGTGCTACGAACAGCGGTAATGTTAGCATCGCTCAAACGAACGGTAGAAAACCCAGCGTTTGTTCGACGCCGATCACGCGTCTCGTAGTTCTGAATACGTGCGAAGCGAGTGCGGTTAAATGGAGATAATGCCTGAGCAGTTGATATGAAAGGGTTCGGAGTAGCGACATCGGTTATGCCAGGAGCGCTAGACTCAACCGTCGCTGAGCGCTGACGTCCTACAGGGCGCGACGATTCAGGGCCTGGGTTGTTTGGGACATAAGGGAAACGAATCAGTGCGAGTTTTAAAGTGCGAAAGGATACAAGAAGAGTTTCGAAATACTGTTAAGATCGTGCAAGATACCCTCAGGTACTTGCGAGATCTCCTAATGAACGGGATAGGACTCGGCGAAGCTATAGCAACACCCTTGCTCCTTTCAGTCCTCGGAGTGCTAGAATGAACAAGACGACGCGAGACGTGCAACGCGATAGCGATGACTAAAGTCTCGGCGACGTGTAGCACAGCGATGAAGATGGCTAGAAGACTTTGAACTAAGTCTCAGAGTGTGCAGGATAGGAGATAGACAATCTATGTCGATTTCGAAACTAAGGAGGCAAGTACAGTGGACTACAGTACTTATAGTAATTATTCTATTCAGTAGAAAAGACAATAAACCATATGGAACAAGTGTCAGATGATAGATAACGGATAAGATGATCCGATGATACGAAGATGCGAAGATGCGAAGGTGCGATGCGAAGATACGAAGTAGCGAAGTAGCGAAAGCATCGGCGAAGGGATGCGAGATGATAGCGAAGATGCAGGACTCATACCTGAGCTAGCATGATCGTAACAGGAATCACCGAATACTTGCCCGAAGTTTTGGGCAATGACTGCGAAAATGGTCTCCACCACAATAGAAACAAAGTGAAAGGTTTCGACGACGTTCTCGCTCGGATTCAAGGAGCCTACCATCTGGTCCCATGTAATCGGGAGGTTCCGTACTCGATTCCGAGCCGTTATTGTGCGAAGATTCGCCCGATTCGGATTCGGCAATCGAAGAGTGTGCAGAGTGGAAGGAATCGGAAGAATGAGCCGAATTCACAAGGGAATCATGTGAATAATTGAATTCTGAGTCCGAATAATCGAATGGACCAACATCGGGGTCCGGATTGGTGTAGTAGTCCATCATGTGTCGCAAGAATCGATGACGGTACCTCGGATCAGCTCGACGAATGATTTCGTCCCAGCTGATAACCTCGGAAGTATCCAAAGCATCATTCGAAGCATTGGACTCCATGTCCGAAGCATCAGAATCAATTTCCGAGTTCGAATCGGTGTACGGCTCGAACGACTCGGATTCTTGAAAGAATCGTCGGAGATATTGTCAGGGAGGGATAGAGCATATTGTACGAAGTCCTGAGGGTCAGAACCGAAAGACATATTGAAAAGGAAGTGAATGATAACGTATAGAGTGTGTAGCTTGAAATACTGTTAAGGCCGTGCAACCGGAAAGGATTACGATCGAGGTTCCGGAGGCTTCGGACAAAGTTCCGAGTGTGGGAACGGTGGCTGTGACACAAGGATGTACTCGAAAGGGCTACACGGTCCTCGGAAGTATGATGGGACTTCAGCGAAGCTTTCGGCAACGCTCCCTACACGCTATCTGGGTGTCCCTGCGAAGTGCGAAGAAGAAAGAAGTTCCGGAGCGTCGGACAGAACCGATCGATTGATCCGGACGTGACTAAGCGTAATATAGAAGAAGGATAGAAGGTAACTTTTATTTCAAGCTGGGGAAACGATACTAAACAGTGTACTTAAGTAGTAAATTGTCTAATTGTTAAATAAAGAACAATAAGCAATATAAAGGTTTACCCGAGGTGAAATATAAGACAATAAGGGCGTGGGAATCTCGGACAAATACCTTTTGAAGCTGTCCGAAGCTATCGAGAATAGAATCGAAGATACGGAGCTGATAATGAATGCAAAAGCTCCGGAAATGCGAATAAGTCATTCGTTATTGATCCGGAATTATTTGATTGTTGATTCGGAAGTATTCGATTATTGATCCGGAGGCATTCGACGATCGATCCGACCGGAAGACTGACCGGAAAGGTCCGGCCTAAGTATCAGAATGAATCGACTATCGATTCAATTGGGAGGTTGGTCGATTGGTCTGGCACAGATGTAACAAACACGTTAAAAAGTCATTAATTCACCTGTTAGTAACACCGAGTTGGAAATGTTATTAACATGTTAATAATACGCGTTAAAAGTGGGCCAAAAGCTCGATGCTAATATTAACATGGCCGGGACTAATTAGCGCGACCTTAGTAAATTGGGTCCGACCCTCAGAAAGATGGGATACTAGAGTGAATATCTGGTATATTCACACTGGGTTTTTGTTGATCACATTCATGATTCCTTTTTCACTTATTTAGTCACATTTCCTCACATGTTGATTAACGAGGTGAATAGCCCTCAGGAGGTCAATGTTGTTAACATGCCCATGAATTATTCACGGCGAACCTCATTGAACGCGTTCCTTCGGCATTGCCATTTAGCGCTCAGCTTATCTAAGCATATTTTGCCGTGGTGACGACCAGACGTGACGCGCTTTGAACATTATACTACGCGCTTTTCTTTCTACGCTATCCACATTCGCAGCCAGGGTGCTATATTACCGAAAGGAAAATGGACTCAGATCTGATTAAGCTGGTGAACAAACTCCAGGATACGTTCCATAATCTTGGTTTGTCCTTTGCAATTGCTGTATTTCCTTTAGCTTATATCTCAACCCCGCAGGAGGGGAGCTTGACATGCCTCAACTTGTAGTAGTACGTGCTTCTGTCTCTGCCAAGTCACTGTGCGCCTCTAATTGCTGCTCTAGGTTGGCAGTCAGTCGGCCGGAAAGTCCAGTGTCCTCGAGACGTGCGTCCAGAATCACAATTTCACTTTTGTTCCTGCTAACTCGTTCGCTCTTCAGCATCGTCGGTCGAGACTTTCTTCCTAGGGGATCTGGTATCATTACACGGAGACCTCTGGTTCTCCAACTCATTCACTCTCCCATCTCGGAAGACAACCCACCACCGTATACTGAATGGGGACAATTTCTTCACTTGGACAAGCGGTTTACAGACTTCGATGAAATCCGAAAGGAAATTGAACAGGAAACTTTCCGAGTCGCAGGGCAGAACAAAGGAATTAGCAAGCTTCCGATATCTTTGAGGATATACAGCCCAAACGTGTTGGACTTGACGTTGGTAGATCTTCCTGGACTAACAAAAGTATGTGTCGTGTTTAGCTTCATCTTACGTTTAACGCTAATGCTCTATGCCTCTAGATCCCAGTAGGAGACCAACCTAGCGACATTGAGCGCCAGATCCGCAACTTAGTATCCGAATATATCTCAAAAGCTAATAGGTGTGTGCGCCCAGCTATAACTATGCATTCCGTTTCAAACTTCGTTATTGTCCAGCGTGATTCTTGCCGTATCGCCAGCCAATGTGGATCTCGCCAACTCAGAATCTCTCAAGCTTGCTCGCAGCGTTGACCCTCAAGGACGACGTACAATTGGTGTTTTAACGAAGCTCGATCTCATGGATGCCGGTACAAATGCGCTCGATATTCTGACAGGTCGTGTTTATCCTTTGAAGCTCGGCTTCATTGGCGTGGTCAATCGTAGTCAACAGGATATCAATTCGGCAAAGAGCATGTCAGATGCGTTAGACTCAGAACGGAATTCTTCAAAAACCATCCAGCGTATAGAAACATTGCACACAAGAACGGAACAAAATATCTAGCCCAGTCTCTAAATAAAGTAGGAGCAATTTTCTCTGTGCACTAGGAACTCTAACGTGATTGCCTGTAGGTCTTGATGAATCATATTCGAGAGAAACTACCAGACATGAAAGCTAGGCTTAATACATTGATGGGTCAAGCTCAGCAGGAACTCAACTCCTTTGGGGATGCAGCCGTTTTTGGCGATAAAAATCAGGTTCATGACTATGAATGATCTTCTTCTTTGAAGGGAGCTGACGTTTCATTAGCAAGGAGGATTAATACTTCGGTTGATGACCCAATTCGCACGGGACTTCGTCTCGTCCATAGAAGGAACGAACGTGGCCGTTTCAACGAAAGAATTATCAGGTGGCGCGAGAATATACTATATCTTCAACGACGTATTTGGAAACGCGCTGTTAAGCCTCAACGCGACACAAAATCTTGATAACCAAGATATACGGACAGCAATCCGAAATTCGACAGGTCCGCGACCAAGTTTGTTCGTACCAGAGGTCGCATTTGATCTGCTGGTAAAGCCGCAGATCAAACTCCTTGAAGCACCAAGTCTGCGATGTGTAGAGCTAGTCTACGAGGAACTAGTCAAGATATTCACAATTGTACCAGCGTTGTGAGCTACATTCATCAATCGACTCTTTGTGTATTAAAATTAGGTTTCCAGGAACTGCAACGATTCCCTCGATTACATGCTCAACTCATTGATGTCGTTTCTGACCTTCTTCGAGAGCGCTTGGGTCCGACGTCAGATTACACTCAAAGCCTTATTGACATTCAGGCGGCGTACATCAACACCAATCATCCTGCATTCATATCGGGATCTGCAATGGCAGCTGCCCAAACCCAGTCACCCCACAAAATCCAACCTCCACCCCGCGTGAGGCTTTTGTGCGAGTTTTACCGAAACAGATACTAATGATATCCTAGCCTGCGTCCGCAGAGCCTCTAAATGGTCACGATCACATTGACGATGAAGAAGATGATGTATCCGACTCCAACGCCAGTACCTCGAGTGTGATACCTCGCAACGACAGTCGCTCGGTGTCGTCAACCGTCCACGACCGTGCGCGAGCATCAACATCAAAAGCCATCAAGCACTCAAAGCACTTGTCTTCTCACCATCCCTCGCAGCCGCCGCGACCGCATTCCTCAACCGGAGCATCAGGGTCTTCACCCCCAACCGCTCGTGAGACTTTTCTGAATCTGTTCTTTGGGCAGAACGGCACTGCACCCGTTGCTCACTCCGCCGCTGCTAATCGATCACAATCTTCTGCTTCACATACCGGTATCATCCCGATTGGTAAGGATGTATCAGGCGAGGATCCTTCTCTTACTGCAGGGATAATGTCTGGAGCTCGAACATTGGATGGCAATAACACAGCATATGAAATGAAGAGTTTGGGAAGACATATAGAGGCTGTAAGTTCCGTCCTTTAACTTTCTGTATCATACTCAAGCTTCATGTTCATAAATTAGATTTCCAATGACGGATCTCAGCTGACGATGCGTGAAGAAATGGAAGTGAACCTCATTCGTTCTCTGATCACATCTTATTTCGGTATCGTCCGTCAAACGATTCTCGATCTGGTTCCAAAAGCGATTATGCACTTCCTCGTTAACCACACCTCGCAGCAAGTTCAGAATCGATTGGTAGCGTCGCTCTATAAACCGGAGCTATTTGCGGAGATGCTCAACGAGGATGAGACATTGGTGGCGGAACGTACGAGGATAAAGGCATTGTTGGATGCTTATAAGGACGCTTTCAAAACATTGTCGGATGTCAATGTGAAGTCAAGCTAATTTGCTATTTCACCATAGATAATTTTCTTTCTCTATCTCAGTAATGCAAGAACAGTTTTCGTTTTTCGAGGATTCGATACTGAGCGGATAGTAATGAAGGGTAATAAAGATGAAAGCGGTCAATGTAATCCAATTTCTATCCAGCCTTCTAATTACACACATGAAAACAGTAATATGTACACAACGCGACCATTAACATCCAAGACAGGTGGAAATAATCAGACAATCAGCACGGCAACACAAAGTCGAACGCACAAACAAGGAAGCAACAGATGATGAGCTACAAAGGCGATACAGTAGATCATGTCGTTCTCGAGCCCGAAGGTGATAGAGTTGTGCTGTAATGAACATAAGTACACACCAAACGGGATGAAAGAAAGAGGCGGTAGATAACGAATCGCCCACACAAGGACATATTGTGTTCATGTCCAACCAGGCTAGTCAAGCACAGTATACAACTCTAAGGAGGGCCATTCGGTGTATCGGAGGTTGCAGGAGGTGAAGCAGATGCGGGGTTGGCAACAGCAATCCATTTCTCCTTGGTCGTATCCTTAGCTGCTACTGATCCATCTTTATCTGACTCTTCTTCAGATGTCACACTTTCTTCGGTGTCCGCGTCAACACCCGAGCTATTCTCTGATTCCGAACTGGATGATTCACTCAAGGAGCTTGCTGTGTTCGTAGAGGGAGAAGTTGAAGGCTCTACCGAGAGCGACTCCTTTGCTACTGTTGCGGTCTGCTTTGCCTTAGAACGTGTTTCCTTCTCGAGTTTCTAAACAAAAGGGAATCAGCAGGTGTCGTGTAGCAAAGCACTTGACTAACCTCTTTGGTTTCCTGTTCCTCTTTCTGTGAAATCCAGTTTGTAATTCAGCATGACGGACAAGGATACTCGAACGTGAAATTTCACCTCTTTAGCCTCCTTTTCCTCTTTCTATCATATTTTGTCAGTTTGTTGGGTTCATGAGGATATTTGAAAATGAAATTTGACCTCTTTGGCTTCCTTTTCTTCCTTCTATAATGATATCAGCATTGGTATTGCAGGTTAATTGAATGAAAGTTACCTCTTTCTGCTCCCTTTCCTCGGCCTCTTTTTTCTCTTTAGCCTCCTTCTATATGCAACGGTCAGTGGGACCCACGCTAACACTGAGCAATATCGAACGCACCTCAGCCTTTTCTTTCTTAAGCTTCTCTCGGGTCTGACGTTCTTGAACAACCCATTCTGCGACCTCCTCGACGCATTCTCGCGGTCTGGTCTTGTTCTTCAGAAGATAACCTTGCAAAGCCGCCACACTGAGTTCATCAGAGCAATGGACAAGCCTTTCGGCGACGATCAATCTTGGAGTCGAGTATTTCGGCGATCTCGTATTCTGGTTCGCCGTCGACTTCAATCGGCGGAGGCGGAGATTGGACTCTATTGGGGATAATGTTTTCAGTGTAGGGTTCGAGTTGAGATACATGGAATACCGGATGGATGCGACTCATATAGTCAGGGAGAGAAAGCTTGAACGATAATGAACCGACTTGTTCAAGAACAGTGAAAGGACCCAGATACTTCTCGGCGAACTTCGGCGCGGGGCGAGTGGAACGAATATGTTCGGCGAGAACGTATACCTTAGAACCGACGGGAATTGTGGGTTGCGCAATGCGTTTCCGATCAGCCTGCTCCTTATAGCGAGACTGGGCGAGAGCCATTTCGTCTTTAAGGATTGAATGGAGTTCATCTAGGTCAACGACGAAATCGCGAGCAGTATCGGAAGCGAGTTTGTACTCGGGATGAACGGTGATATTCGGATGATAACCTTTATTAGCGAAGAATGGAGTAATACCTGTGGAAGCGTTCGGCGCATTGTTGTAGGCGAACTCGGCGATAGGCAGGAGGCGCGACCAGTCGTCTTGCTGGTACGAGCAGTAAATGCGAATGTACTGCTCTAAAGTTTGATTAGCGCGCTCTGTCTGACCATCAGCTTCAGGATGATAACCAGAGGTAAAATGTAATTCCATCTCCAAGGCTTTACCAATAGCCTGGAAAAAGGCTGAGACGAACTCAGAACCGCGATCGGAAGTAACGTGGCTAGGAACACCGTGTTTGGAGAAGACATGAATGACGAAAAGTTCGGCGAGCTGTTCGGAAGTGATTGTATCGTAGGTCGGAACGAAAATGGCTTGTTTCGATGCGCGATCAACGACGACGAGAATTGCTGTGTAGCCGTTTGAGTCGGGAAGTTGTTCAATGAAATCCATAGAGATGGAATCCCATGGGCGGACAGGAACGGGAAGCGGTTTAAGGAAACCGTACGGGCGATGTCGGCGAGGCTTGTTGCGACCGCAAACGGTGCATGAAGAAATATAATCACGTACGAATTCACGAACTTTCGGCCAAGTATACTGTCGGCGAACCGACGCGAGTGTGCGGTTTATGCCATAGTGTCCTGCGAGAATATGATCGTGGTGATTGCGAAGTACTTGAACGCGGAGATCGGAATGATTGGGAACATAGACGCGGTTGTCGAGGCGAAGTAGACCATCATCGGCGAGCGTCCAGCGAGGGTGCTGAGCATCGGCGGCGAACTCCAAACCTCTAACAGCCTCGGCGTCGTGGTGATAGCTTTCGCGGATGGACTTATGAAGCGAATCGACATCCATGATAACTGACGCTCTGAGGACTGGTCCTTGTAAAAAGGTCGCGCGAAGCGAAGAGGTCAATTGTTCTTCAGTAAAGATGGGTCTAAAATTCTGCGGATTGACCTTGGCGTAGCTGCTATCCCCCTCTTTAGGGTAGACGTCCCATCGTCTAGTCATAGCATCTGGTTTACCACCGAGCTTTCCCGGGCGAAAGTGAATAACCATGTTGAATTGGTGGAGAAACTCCGACCAGCGAACCTGTCGGCGAGTTAGAATTTTCGTTGTCGAGAAATACTCCAAGTTCTTGTGATCGGTAACAACGTCGATTGGGTCGCCAGAGCCTTCCAAGTAATGGCGCCATGCTTTAAAGGCTTCAAAGATGGCGAGAAGCTCTTTATCGTGTGTGTCGTAGTTAAGTTCGGCGGCCTGTAGCGTTCGCGAGAGAAACGCGACGGGATGTATCTCGTTGTCGGCAGTGACGATAGAAAGTATAGCGGCGATCGCGTAATCAGAGGCATCTGTTTCCACAATGAGAGGCCTATTAGGCTCCCAATGCGCGAGAACGGGAGCGTGAGTAAAAGCATCTTTAAGTAAATCGAAGGCAGACTGTTGTAACGACGACCAAAGCCAGGGAGTGTCCTTGCGCGTGAGTCGTGTGAGGGGAACGACGATATCAGAATAATTGTAAATGAAACGGCGATAGAAATTGGCGAAGCCGAGGAAAGACTGAACGTCTTTCACTTTGCGAGGCGTCGGCCACTCGCGAATAGTCTGGACCTTGTCGTCGGCCATTCGGAGACCCTCCGGCGACAGGATGTAGCCGAGGTACTCTACCGTGTCTTTATGCCATTCACTCTTCTTCGCTGAAGCATAGAGCTTGTGCTCGCGAAGTCGGCGAAGCACTTCGCGGACATGTTCGCGGTGTTGTTCTAGATTATCGGAATAGATCAACAAATCGTCCATATAAACAATGACGAAACGATCAAGAAGATCGGCGAAGACCGTATTGACAAACCGCTGAAACACTGCGGGTGCATTCGTTAGTCCGAAGGGCATAACATTCCATTCAAAAGAACCGTAGCGAGTACGGAAAGTCGTTTTCCATTCATCACCGGCAGCGACGCGTACGAGATGGAAAGCATGTTGAAGATCGATTTTGGTGTATATTTTTGCTTTGCCTGGTGCGTCAAGTAAATCGGATAAAAGGGGTAAAGGATACCTGTCCTTCTTGGTAATGGCATTGAGTCCGCGAAAGTCTACACACAGGCGAAGAGAACCGTCCTTCTTTGGGACAAAAAGGATGGGAGCGCCGTGTGGCGAAGTTGACGGCGAAACGAATCCATTGGCGATGTTTTCGTCCAGCCATTCGCGGAGTGCCTCTTGTTCTTTAGGCGAGAGGGGGTAAATGCGCGAGAGAGGCGGCGATTTACCTTCCTCAAGGTCGATCTTGATATCGAAGTCGCGATGTTCAGGTAGTGTGTCGGCCTTCATCTTGTCGAAGATATCGGCGAATTCCGCGTATTCTGGCGGAATAGACAAATCCTCAGTGCTGACCGCCGCGAGAGCGGGCGATGAAGTAGGCGGTGTAGTATGGAAGGTGGATTGGGTAGCGTAGAACATTACTGGTTCACGTCCAGCTTCCTTACAAACGCGTTGAAAGGCACGAGCACCGAGCAGCCTAATGTCGACTGCTTTGTTGTTTACGAGTTGTGATCCCATCTGAGTGACAGAGGGATATGTGTAGATAGGTTCGAAAGGGTACGAAGGTTTGTTGCGCTTTTTCGGGGGTTTCGGCGAGGGTGCCGACGAATTCCGCGGGGGCGGTGAAGATGAAAGTGGGTGATCCACATGAGCGAGAGATGTCCTTTGGGATGGCGAAACCATAGCGGCAAAGGAAGACGTCTGAGGAAAAGAATTGTTAGTAGCATTTTGGAAAGAAATAGTAGTATGTTGCCAATCAACCAACGGGTTGTAGCGGCGAAGAAAACTGTATCCTAAAACTGCTTTACAAGACGAATCCAAGGGTGTGACATAAAAGTCCAAGTCAAGAAGTTCCCCGGTAGGAAAGCGAACAGGTAGCGAGGCAATCTCTGTGATCGGCGACGCAGCGAGCGAACCATCAAATAATCGTAAATTTATCGGCGAAATCGGCGTCGTAGGTATATTGTTCTGTTCTACATACGCGCTATCAATAAAATCGTTCGTGGAGCCAGAATCGAGAAGAGCGAGAAATTTGAGAAGCGAAATGGTAGTAGTATCGAAAGTGTCTGTTGGTACAAATTCAGTAGTAAGAAAGAGACGAAGCGAATTGGTATACGAAAGAGCGGATGCGTTGCAGATTACTTCCTGAGTGGTAGCACAATCCCGGTCAACGCAACTCCAGTCTTGTGCACAGGAACTGAAGTTGCTGGCTATTTTTCCGGCTGCGAAGTCGAGGCGACTGCAGCGGAATCGGTAGTACTAGCCATAGCACGGGTTGACTCAGAGGCGAGACGTTTGCGGCATTCGGCGATACGGTGCCCGGCGAGACCGCAGAAGAGGCAAAGGTTATTATCCTTGCGGTGTTGCAGTTCTGCTGGGGTTAGGCGTCCGCTATCGGTCAACTTACCAGTAAGGTTCGGCTTCTTGCCCTTACCCTTCTGATTCCCATTAGACTTCTTGCCTTTGGAGTTATCAGTGGGCGCAGGTTTTGGCGGGTTAGCCGACGGTACTGTCGCTGCTTTACCCGTGGCCTTTCCTGTACCAGTTTGTTGCGTAGCCGTAGTCCCAGCGCGGGCTGACTCGCGACGCTTCTCTTCCTCCCGCTTCCAGTACCTCGCGTCCGAGCGTTGCGCCTCTCGGCGAAGCTCTACGAGCGTCAACGGTTCGGTCGGAAGTCGGGCGAGATCGTCTTTGATCCGCGTAGCTAAGCCGCGCTTGAATGCCCACGCGAGCGCGACTGCATCCCAAGATGTCGCATTGGCGAGCGAGTTGAAGCGAATCATGTACTTCCTTACGTTGTCCGATCCCTTCATTCTTAGGTTTCCCAGCTTATCCTCTGCTTCTCCTTCCATGTCATAGACTCCGAAATTGTCCGTGAGTTCCTGAACAAGGTACTCAAAACTAGACATCCATGCTGGCGGATTTATCGGGTCAGGATACAAGAGGTCTGGCTCGAACCACTCCTTCGCCGAACCGCGAAGATACGAAAGTGCATAGGACACTTTGCGTTCGTCAGTGAAGTATCGCGGGCGGTCGGCGAAAATGAGGGTGAGGTCGACAAGGAAAGACTGGAGTTTACGGGGATCAGAACCGTCAAAAGCGTCGGGATCGCGAAGCTTCGCCTTGGACGTTCCACCTTCGCTGACGGCAGGCCTAGCTATAGACATCTGGATGCCATTTAGAGAAGTGATCAGCGAATGAAGCATTGAAAGAGCGAGGGTTTCTCCCTCGGGTATTGCATTATCGGTAGGTGGGTTAGCAGCGGGCGCATGAGGTGTACCGCCGCCATCGCCGCCACCACCTCCACCACCACCTCCGCCTCCTCCTCCGCCTCCTCCTCCATCACCTCCAGGCGCGCGTGGAGGTATCGGGTCAAGCTCTTGATCAGGTGGGAGGTCAGGGACCTCTGGGTCTTGGAAATCCTCATGTACGGATTCTTCACCATCGGGAACTGATGAATGAGCTTCGGACTCTGATGCGACAGAGGGCGCACGAGTGCGAGGAGCAGTGTCGGGGGGTTGGTACATTCGGCGAAGAGACGCCATTGAAGGCGAGACATGGGGCTCTTCGGGAATGGGTGTGCTACGAACAGCGGTAATGTTAGCATCGCTCAAACGAACGGTAGAAAACCCAGCGTTTGTTCGACGCCGATCACGCGTCTCGTAGTTCTGAATACGTGCGAAGCGAGTGCGGTTAAATGGAGATAATGCCTGAGCAGTTGATATGAAAGGGTTCGGAGTAGCGACATCGGTTATGCCAGGAGCGCTAGACTCAACCGTCGCTGAGCGCTGACGTCCTACAGGGCGCGACGATTCAGGGCCTGGGTTTGTTTGGGACATAAGGGAAACGAATCAGTGCGAGTTTAAAGTGCGAAAGGATACAAGAAGAGTTTCGAAATACTGTTAAGATCGTGCAAGATACCCTCAGGTACTTGCGAGATCTCCTAATGAACGGGATAGGACTCGGCGAAGCTATTAGCAACACCCTTGCTCCTTTCAGTCCTCGGAGTGCTAGCGGAGATAATACGAGAATGAACAAGACGACGCGAGACGTGCAACGCGATAGCGATGACTAAAGTCTCGGCGACGTGTAGCACAGCGATGAAGATGGCTAGAAGACTTTGAACTAAGTCTCAGAGTGTGCAGGATAGGAGATAGACAATCTATGTCGATTTCGAAACTAAGGAGGCAAGTACAGTGGACTACAGTACTTATAGTAATTATTCTATTCAGTAGAAAAGACAATAAACCATATGGAACAAGTGTCAGATGATAGATAACGGATAAGATGATCCGATGATACGAAGATGCGAAGATGCGAAGGTGCGATGCGAAGATACGAAGTAGCGAAGTAGCGAAAGCATCGGCGAAGGGATGCGAGATGATAGCGAAGATGCAGGACTCATACCTGAGCTAGCATGATCGTAACAGGAATCACCCGAATACTTTGCCCGAAGTTTTGGGCAATGACTGCGAAAATGGTCTCCACCACAATAGAAACAAAGTGAAAGGTTTCGACGACGTTCTCGCTCGGATTCAAGGAGCCTACCATCTGGTCCCATGTAATCGGGAGGTTCCGTACTCGATTCCGAGCCGTTATTGTGCGAAGATTCGCCCGATTCGGATTCGGCAATCGAAGAGTGTGCAGAGTGGAAGGAATCGGAAGAATGAGCCGAATTCACAAGGGAATCATGTGAATAATTGAATTCTGAGTCCGAATAATCGAATGGACCAACATCGGGGTCCGGATTGGTGTAGTAGTCCATCATGTGTCGCAAGAATCGATGACGGTACCTCGGATCAGCTCGACGAATGATTTCGTCCCAGCTGATAACCTCGGAAGTATCCAAAGCATCATTCGAAGCATTGGACTCCATGTCCGAAGCATCAGAATCAATTTCCGAGTTCGAATCGGTGTACGGCTCGAACGACTCGGATTCTTGAGAAGAATCGTCGGAGATATTGTCAGGGAGGGATAGAGCATATTGTACGAAGTCCTGAGGGTCAGAACCGAAAGACATATTGAAAAGGAAGTGAATGATAACGTATAGAGTGTGTAGCTTGAAATACTGTTAAGGCCGTGCAACCGGAAAGGATTACGATCGAGGTTCCGGAGGCTTCGGACAAAGTTCCGAGTGTGGGAACGGTGGCTGTGACACAAGGATGTACTCGAAAGGGCTACACGGTCCTCGGAAGTATGATGGGACTTCAGCGAAGCTTTCGGCAACGCTCCCTACACGCTATCTGGGTGTCCCTGCGAAGTGCGAAGAAGAAAGAAGTTCCGGAGCGTCGGACAGAACCGATCGATTGATCCGGACGTGACTAAGCGTAATATAGAAGAAGGATAGAAGGTAACTTTTATTTCAAGCTGGGGAAACGATACTAAACAGTGTACTTAAGTAGTAAATTGTCTAATTGTTAAATAAAGAACAATAAGCAATATAAAGGTTTACCCGAGGTGAAATATAAGACAATAAGGGCGTGGGAATCTCGGACAAATACCTTTTGAAGCTGTCCGAAGCTATCGAGAATAGAATCGAAGATACGGAGCTGATAATGAATGCAAAAGCTCCGGAAATGCGAATAAGTCATTCGGTTATTGATCCGGAATTATTTGATTGTTGATTCGGAAGTATTCGATTATTGATCCGGAGGCATTCGACGATCGATCCGACCGGAAGACTGACCGGAAAGGTCCGGCCTAAGTATCAGAATGAATCGACTATCGATTCAATTGGGAGGTTGGTCGATTGGTCTGGCACAGATGTAACAAACACGTTAAAAAGTCATTAATTCACCTGTTAGTAACACCGAGTTGGAAATGTTATTAACATGTTAATAATACGCGTTAAAAAGTGGGCCAAAAGCTCGATGCTAATATTAACATGGCCGGGACTAATTAGCGCGACCTTAGTAAATTGGGTCCGACCCTCAGAAAGATGGGATACTAGAGTGAATATCTGGTATATTCACACTGGGTTTTTGTTGATCACATTCATGATTCCTTTTTCACTTATTTAGTCACATTTCCTCACATGTTGATTAACGAGGTGAATAGCCCTCAGGAGGTCAATGTTGTTAACATGCCCATGAATTATTCACGGCGAACCTCATTGAACGCGTTCCTTCGGCATTGCCATTTAGCGCTCAGCTTATCTAAGCATATTTTGCCGTGGTGACGACCAGACGTGACGCGCTTTGAACATTATACTACGCGCTTTTCTTTCTACGCTATCCACATTCGCAGCCAGGGTGCTATATTACCGAAAGGAAAATGGACTCAGATCTGATTAAGCTGGTGAACAAACTCCAGGATACGTTCCATAATCTTGGTTTGTCCTTTGCAATTGCTGTATTTCCTTTAGCTTATATCTCAACCCCGCAGGAGGGGAGCTTGACATGCCTCAACTTGTAGTAGTACGTGCTTCTGTCTCTGCCAAGTCACTGTGCGCCTCTAATTGCTGCTCTAGGTTGGCAGTCAGTCGGCCGGAAAGTCCAGTGTCCTCGAGACGTGCGTCCAGAATCACAATTTCACTTTTGTTCCTGCTAACTCGTTCGCTCTTCAGCATCGTCGGTCGAGACTTTCTTCCTAGGGGATCTGGTATCATTACACGGAGACCTCTGGTTCTCCAACTCATTCACTCTCCCATCTCGGAAGACAACCCACCACCGTATACTGAATGGGGACAATTTCTTCACTTGGACAAGCGGTTTACAGACTTCGATGAAATCCGAAAGGAAATTGAACAGGAAACTTTCCGAGTCGCAGGGCAGAACAAAGGAATTAGCAAGCTTCCGATATCTTTGAGGATATACAGCCCAAACGTGTTGGACTTGACGTTGGTAGATCTTCCTGGACTAACAAAAGTATGTGTCGTGTTTAGCTTCATCTTACGTTTAACGCTAATGCTCTATGCCTCTAGATCCCAGTAGGAGACCAACCTAGCGACATTGAGCGCCAGATCCGCAACTTAGTATCCGAATATATCTCAAAAGCTAATAGGTGTGTGCGCCCAGCTATAACTATGCATTCCGTTTCAAACTTCGTTATTGTCCAGCGTGATTCTTGCCGTATCGCCAGCCAATGTGGATCTCGCCAACTCAGAATCTCTCAAGCTTGCTCGCAGCGTTGACCCTCAAGGACGACGTACAATTGGTGTTTTAACGAAGCTCGATCTCATGGATGCCGGTACAAATGCGCTCGATATTCTGACAGGTCGTGTTTATCCTTTGAAGCTCGGCTTCATTGGCGTGGTCAATCGTAGTCAACAGGATATCAATTCGGCAAAGAGCATGTCAGATGCGTTAGACTCAGAAACGGAATTCTTCAAAAACCATCCAGCGTATAGAAACATTGCACACAAGAACGGAACAAAATATCTAGCCCAGTCTCTAAATAAAGTAGGAGCAATTTTCTCTGTGCACTAGGAACTCTAACGTGATTGCCTGTAGGTCTTGATGAATCATATTCGAGAGAAACTACCAGACATGAAAGCTAGGCTTAATACATTGATGGGTCAAGCTCAGCAGGAACTCAACTCCTTTGGGGATGCAGCCGTTTTTGGCGATAAAAATCAGGTTCATGACTATGAATGATCTTCTTCTTTGAAGGGAGCTGACGTTTCATTAGCAAGGAGGATTAATACTTCGGTTGATGACCCAATTCGCACGGGACTTCGTCTCGTCCATAGAAGGAACGAACGTGGCCGTTTCAACGAAAGAATTATCAGGTGGCGCGAGAATATACTATATCTTCAACGACGTATTTGGAAACGCGCTGTTAAGCCTCAACGCGACACAAAATCTTGATAACCAAGATATACGGACAGCAATCCGAAATTCGACAGGTCCGCGACCAAGTTTGTTCGTACCAGAGGTCGCATTTGATCTGCTGGTAAAGCCGCAGATCAAACTCCTTGAAGCACCAAGTCTGCGATGTGTAGAGCTAGTCTACGAGGAACTAGTCAAGATATGTCACAATTGTACCAGCGTTGTGAGCTACATTCATCAATCGACTCTTTGTGTATTAAAATTAGGTTTCCAGGAACTGCAACGATTCCCTCGATTACATGCTCAACTCATTGATGTCGTTTCTGACCTTCTTCGAGAGCGCTTGGGTCCGACGTCAGATTACACTCAAAGCCTTATTGACATTCAGGCGGCGTACATCAACACCAATCATCCTGCATTCATATCGGGATCTGCAATGGCAGCTGCCCAAACCCAGTCACCCCACAAAATCCAACCTCCACCCCGCGTGAGGCTTTTGTGCGAGTTTTACCGAAACAGATACTAATGATATCCTAGCCTGCGTCCGCAGAGCCTCTAAATGGTCACGATCACATTGACGATGAAGAAGATGATGTATCCGACTCCAACGCCAGTACCTCGAGTGTGATACCTCGCAACGACAGTCGCTCGGTGTCGTCAACCGTCCACGACCGTGCGCGAGCATCAACATCAAAAGCCATCAAGCACTCAAAGCACTTGTCTTCTCACCATCCCTCGCAGCCGCCGCGACCGCATTCCTCAACCGGAGCATCAGGGTCTTCACCCCCAACCGCTCGTGAGACTTTTCTGAATCTGTTCTTTGGGCAGAACGGCACTGCACCCGTTGCTCACTCCGCCGCTGCTAATCGATCACAATCTTCTGCTTCACATACCGGTATCATCCCGATTGGTAAGGATGTATCAGGCGAGGATCCTTCTCTTACTGCAGGGATAATGTCTGGAGCTCGAACATTGGATGGCAATAACACAGCATATGAAATGAAGAGTTTGGGAAGACATATAGAGGCTGTAAGTTCCGTCCTTTAACTTTCTGTATCATACTCAAGCTTCATGTTCATAAATTAGATTTCCAATGACGGATCTCAGCTGACGATGCGTGAAGAAATGGAAGTGAACCTCATTCGTTCTCTGATCACATCTTATTTCGGTATCGTCCGTCAAACGATTCTCGATCTGGTTCCAAAAGCGATTATGCACTTCCTCGTTAACCACACCTCGCAGCAAGTTCAGAATCGATTGGTAGCGTCGCTCTATAAACCGGAGCTATTTGCGGAGATGCTCAACGAGGATGAGACATTGGTGGCGGAACGTACGAGGATAAAGGCATTGTTGGATGCTTATAAGGACGCTTTCAAAACATTGTCGGATGTCAATGTGAAGTCAAGCTAATTTGCTATTTCACCATAGATAATTTTCTTTCTCTATCTCAGTAATGCAAGAACAGTTTTCGTTTTTCGAGGATTCGATACTGAGCGGATAGTAATGAAGGGTAATAAAGATGAAAGCGGTCAATGTAATCCAATTTCTATCCAGCCTTCTAATTACACACATGAAAACAGTAATATGTACACAACGCGACCATTAACATCCAAGACAGGTGGAAATAATCAGACAATCAGCACGGCAACACAAAGTCGAACGCACAAACAAGGAAGCAACAGATGATGAGCTACAAAGGCGATACAGTAGATCATGTCGTTCTCGAGCCCGAAGGTGATAGAGTTGTGCTGTAATGAACATAAGTACACACCAAACGGGATGAAAGAAAGAGGCGGTAGATAACGAATCGCCCACACAAGGACATATTGTGTTCATGTCCAACCAGGCTAGTCAAGCACAGTATACAACTCTAAGGAGGGCCATTCGGTGTATCGGAGGTTGCAGGAGGTGAAGCAGATGCGGGGTTGGCAACAGCAATCCATTTCTCCTTGGTCGTATCCTTAGCTGCTACTGATCCATCTTTATCTGACTCTTCTTCAGATGTCACACTTTCTTCGGTGTCCGCGTCAACACCCGAGCTATTCTCTGATTCCGAACTGGATGATTCACTCAAGGAGCTTGCTGTGTTCGTAGAGGGAGAAGTTGAAGGCTCTACCGAGAGCGACTCCTTTGCTACTGTTGCGGTCTGCTTTGCCTTAGAACGTGTTTCCTTCTCGAGTTTCTAAACAAAAGGGAATCAGCAGGTGTCGTGTAGCAAAGCACTTGACTAACCTCTTTGGTTTCCTGTTCCTCTTTCTGTGAAATCCAGTTTGTAATTCAGCATGACGGACAAGGATACTCGAACGTGAAATTTCACCTCTTTAGCCTCCTTTTCCTCTTTCTATCATATTTTGTCAGTTTGTTGGGTTCATGAGGATATTTGAAAATGAAATTTGACCTCTTTGGCTTCCTTTTCTTCCTTCTATAATGATATCAGCATTGGTATTGCAGGTTAATTGAATGAAAGTTACCTCTTTCTGCTCCCTTTCCTCGGCCTCTTTTTTCTCTTTAGCCTCCTTCTATATGCAACGGTCAGTGGGACCCACGCTAACACTGAGCAATATCGAACGCACCTCAGCCTTTTCTTTCTTAAGCTTCTCTCGGGTCTGACGTTCTTGAACAACCCATTCTGCGACCTCCTCGACGCATTCTCGCGGTCTGGTCTTGTTCTTCAGAAGATAACCTTGCAAAGCCGCCACACTGAGTTCATCAGAGCAATGGACAAGCCTTTCGGCGACGATCAATCTTGGAGTCGAGTATTTCGGCGATCTCGTATTCTGGTTCGCCGTCGACTTCAATCGGCGGAGGCGGAGATTGGACTCTATTGGGGATAATGTTTTCAGTGTAGGGTTCGAGTTGAGATACATGGAATACCGGATGGATGCGACTCATATAGTCAGGGAGAGAAAGCTTGAACGATAATGAACCGACTTGTTCAAGAACAGTGAAAGGACCCAGATACTTCTCGGCGAACTTCGGCGCGGGGCGAGTGGAACGAATATGTTCGGCGAGAACGTATACCTTAGAACCGACGGGAATTGTGGGTTGCGCAATGCGTTTCCGATCAGCCTGCTCCTTATAGCGAGACTGGGCGAGAGCCATTTCGTCTTTAAGGATTGAATGGAGTTCATCTAGGTCAACGACGAAATCGCGAGCAGTATCGGAAGCGAGTTTGTACTCGGGATGAACGGTGATATTCGGATGATAACCTTTATTAGCGAAGAATGGAGTAATACCTGTGGAAGCGTTCGGCGCATTGTTGTAGGCGAACTCGGCGATAGGCAGGAGGCGCGACCAGTCGTCTTGCTGGTACGAGCAGTAAATGCGAATGTACTGCTCTAAAGTTTGATTAGCGCGCTCTGTCTGACCATCAGCTTCAGGATGATAACCAGAGGTAAAATGTAATTCCATCTCCAAGGCTTTACCAATAGCCTGGAAAAAGGCTGAGACGAACTCAGAACGCGATCGGAAGTAACGTGGCTAGGAACACCGTGTTTGGAGAAGACATGAATGACGAAAAGTTCGGCGAGCTGTTCGGAAGTGATTGTATCGTAGGTCGGAACGAAAATGGCTTGTTTCGATGCGCGATCAACGACGACGAGAATTGCTGTGTAGCCGTTTGAGTCGGGAAGTTGTTCAATGAAATCCATAGAGATGGAATCCCATGGGCGGACAGGAACGGGAAGCGGTTTAAGGAAACCGTACGGGCGATGTCGGCGAGGCTTGTTGCGACCGCAAACGGTGCATGAAGAAATATAATCACGTACGAATTCACGAACTTTCGGCCAAGTATACTGTCGGCGAACCGACGCGAGTGTGCGGTTTATGCCATAGTGTCCTGCGAGAATATGATCGTGGTGATTGCGAAGTACTTGAACGCGGAGATCGGAATGATTGGGAACATAGACGCGGTTGTCGAGGCGAAGTAGACCATCATCGGCGAGCGTCCAGCGAGGGTGCTGAGCATCGGCGGCGAACTCCAAACCTCTAACAGCCTCGGCGTCGTGGTGATAGCTTTCGCGGATGGACTTATGAAGCGAATCGACATCCATGATAACTGACGCTCTGAGGACTGGTCCTTGTAAAAAGGTCGCGCGAAGCGAAGAGGTCAATTGTTCTTCAGTAAAGATGGGTCTAAAATTCTGCGGATTGACCTTGGCGTAGCTGCTATCCCCCTCTTTAGGGTAGACGTCCCATCGTCTAGTCATAGCATCTGGTTTACCACCGAGCTTTCCCGGGCGAAAGTGAATAACCATGTTGAATTGGTGGAGAAACTCCGACCAGCGAACCTGTCGGCGAGTTAGAATTTTCGTTGTCGAGAAATACTCCAAGTTCTTGTGATCGGTAACAACGTCGATTGGGTCGCCAGAGCCTTCCAAGTAATGGCGCCATGCTTTAAAGGCTTCAAAGATGGCGAGAAGCTCTTTATCGTGTGTGTCGTAGTTAAGTTCGGCGGCCTGTAGCGTTCGCGAGAGAAACGCGACGGGATGTATCTCGTTGTCGGCAGTGACGATAGAAAGTATAGCGGCGATCGCGTAATCAGAGGCATCTGTTTCCACAATGAGAGGCCTATTAGGCTCCCAATGCGCGAGAACGGAGCGTGAGTAAAAGCATCTTTAAGTAAATCGAAGGCAGACTGTTGTAACGACGACCAAAGCCAGGGAGTGTCCTTGCGCGTGAGTCGTGTGAGGGAACGACGATATCAGAATAATTGTAAATGAAACGGCGATAGAAATTGGCGAAGCCGAGGAAAGACTGAACGTCTTTCACTTTGCGAGGCGTCGGCCACTCGCGAATAGTCTGGACCTTGTCGTCGGCCATTCGGAGACCCTCCGGCGACAGGATGTAGCCGAGGTACTCTACCGTGTCTTTATGCCATTCACTCTTCTTCGCTGAAGCATAGAGCTTGTGCTCGCGAAGTCGGCGAAGCACTTCGCGGACATGTTCGCGGTGTTGTTCTAGATTATCGGAATAGATCAACAAATCGTCCATATAAACAATGACGAAACGATCAAGAAGATCGGCGAAGACCGTATTGACAAACCGCTGAAACACTGCGGGTGCATTCGTTAGTCCGAAGGGCATAACATTCCATTCAAAAGAACCGTAGCGAGTACGGAAAGTCGTTTTCCATTCATCACCGGCAGCGACGCGTACGAGATGGAAAGCATGTTGAAGATCGATTTTGGTGTATATTTTTGCTTTGCCTGGTGCGTCAAGTAAATCGGATAAAAGGGGTAAAGGATACCTGTCCTTCTTGGTAATGGCATTGAGTCCGCGAAAGTCTACACACAGGCGAAGAGAACCGTCCTTCTTTGGGACAAAAAGGATGGGAGCGCCGTGTGGCGAAGTTGACGGCGAAACGAATCCATTGGCGATGTTTTCGTCCAGCCATTCGCGGAGTGCCTCTTGTTCTTTAGGCGAGAGGGGGTAAATGCGCGAGAGAGGCGGCGATTTACCTTCCTCAAGGTCGATCTTGATATCGAAGTCGCGATGTTCAGGTAGTGTGTCGGCCTTCATCTTGTCGAAGATATCGGCGAATTCCGCGTATTCTGGCGGAATAGACAAATCCTCAGTGCTGACCGCCGCGAGAGCGGGCGATGAAGTAGGCGGTGTAGTATGGAAGGTGGATTGGGTAGCGTAGAACATTACTGGTTCACGTCCAGCTTCCTTACAAACGCGTTGAAAGGCACGAGCACCGAGCAGCCTAATGTCGACTGCTTTGTTGTTACGAGTTGTGATCCCATCTGAGTGACAGAGGATATGTGTAGATAGGTTCGAAAGGGTACGAAGGTTTGTTGCGCTTTTTCGGGGGTTTCGGCGAGGGTGCCGACGAATTCCGCGGGGGCGGTGAAGATGAAAGTGGGTGATCCACATGAGCGAGAGATGTCCTTTGGGATGGCGAAACCATAGCGGCAAAGGAAGACGTCTGAGGAAAAGAATTGTTAGTAGCATTTTGGAAAGAAATAGTAGTATGTTGCCAATCAACCAACGGGTTGTAGCGGCGAAGAAAACTGTATCCTAAAACTGCTTTACAAGACGAATCCAAGGGTGTGACATAAAAGTCCAAGTCAAGAAGTTCCCCGGTAGGAAAGCGAACAGGTAGCGAGGCAATCTCTGTGATCGGCGACGCAGCGAGCGAACCATCAAATAATCGTAAATTTATCGGCGAAATCGGCGTCGTAGGTATATTGTTCTGTTCTACATACGCGCTATCAATAAAATCGTTCGTGGAGCCAGAATCGAGAAGAGCGAGAAATTTGAGAAGCGAAATGGTAGTAGTATCGAAAGTGTCTGTTGGTACAAATTCAGTAGTAAGAAAGAGACGAAGCGAATTGGTATACGAAAGAGCGGATGCGTTGCAGATTACTTCCTGAGTGGTAGCACAATCCCGGTCAACGCAACTCCAGTCTTGTGCACAGGAACTGAAGTTGCTGGCTATTTTTCCGGCTGCGAAGTCGAGGCGACTGCAGCGGAATCGGTAGTACTAGCCATAGCACGGGTTGACTCAGAGGCGAGACGTTTGCGGCATTCGGCGATACGGTGCCCGGCGAGACCGCAGAAGAGGCAAAGGTTATTATCCTTGCGGTGTTGCAGTTCTGCTGGGGTTAGGCGTCCGCTATCGGTCAACTTACCAGTAAGGTTCGGCTTCTTGCCCTTACCCTTCTGATTCCCATTAGACTTCTTGCCTTTGGAGTTATCAGTGGGCGCAGGTTTTGGCGGGTTAGCCGACGGTACTGTCGCTGCTTTACCCGTGGCCTTTCCTGTACCAGTTTGTTGCGTAGCCGTAGTCCCAGCGCGGGCTGACTCGCGACGCTTCTCTTCCTCCCGCTTCCAGTACCTCGCGTCCGAGCGTTGCGCCTCTCGGCGAAGCTCTACGAGCGTCAACGGTTCGGTCGGAAGTCGGGCGAGATCGTCTTTGATCCGCGTAGCTAAGCCGCGCTTGAATGCCCACGCGAGCGCGACTGCATCCCAAGATGTCGCATTGGCGAGCGAGTTGAAGCGAATCATGTACTTCCTTACGTTGTCCGATCCCTTCATTCTTAGGTTTCCCAGCTTATCCTCTGCTTCTCCTTCCATGTCATAGACTCCGAAATTGTCCGTGAGTTCCTGAACAAGGTACTCAAAACTAGACATCCATGCTGGCGGATTTATCGGGTCAGGATACAAGAGGTCTGGCTCGAACCACTCCTTCGCCGAACCGCGAAGATACGAAAGTGCATAGGACACTTTGCGTTCGTCAGTGAAGTATCGCGGGCGGTCGGCGAAAATGAGGGTGAGGTCGACAAGGAAAGACTGGAGTTTACGGGGATCAGAACCGTCAAAAGCGTCGGGATCGCGAAGCTTCGCCTTGGACGTTCCACCTTCGCTGACGGCAGGCCTAGCTATAGACATCTGGATGCCATTTAGAGAAGTGATCAGCGAATGAAGCATTGAAAGAGCGAGGGTTTCTCCCTCGGGTATTGCATTATCGGTAGGTGGGTTAGCAGCGGGCGCATGAGGTGTACCGCCGCCATCGCCGCCACCACCTCCACCACCACCTCCGCCTCCTCCTCCGCCTCCTCCTCCATCACCTCCAGGCGCGCGTGGAGGTATCGGGTCAAGCTCTTGATCAGGTGGGAGGTCAGGGACCTCTGGGTCTTGGAAATCCTCATGTACGGATTCTTCACCATCGGGAACTGATGAATGAGCTTCGGACTCTGATGCGACAGAGGGCGCACGAGTGCGAGGAGCAGTGTCGGGGGGTTGGTACATTCGGCGAAGAGACGCCATTGAAGGCGAGACATGGGGCTCTTCGGGAATGGGTGTGCTACGAACAGCGGTAATGTTAGCATCGCTCAAACGAACGGTAGAAAACCCAGCGTTTGTTCGACGCCGATCACGCGTCTCGTAGTTCTGAATACGTGCGAAGCGAGTGCGGTTAAATGGAGATAATGCCTGAGCAGTTGATATGAAAGGGTTCGGAGTAGCGACATCGGTTATGCCAGGAGCGCTAGACTCAACCGTCGCTGAGCGCTGACGTCCTACAGGGCGCGACGATTCAGGGCCTGGGTTTGTTTGGGACATAAGGGAAACGAATCAGTGCGAGTTTAAAGTGCGAAAGGATACAAGAAGAGTTTCGAAATACTGTTAAGATCGTGCAAGATACCCTCAGGTACTTGCGAGATCTCCTAATGAACGGGATAGGACTCGGCGAAGCTATTAGCAACACCCTTGCTCCTTTCAGTCCTCGGAGTGCTAGAATGAACAAGACGACGCGAGACGTGCAACGCGATAGCGATGACTAAAGTCTCGGCGACGTGTAGCACAGCGATGAAGATGGCTAGAAGACTTTGAACTAAGTCTCAGAGTGTGCAGGATAGGAGATAGACAATCTATGTCGATTTCGAAACTAAGGAGGCAAGTACAGTGGACTACAGTACTTATAGTAATTATTCTATTCAGTAGAAAAGACAATAAACCATATGGAACAAGTGTCAGATGATAGATAACGGATAAGATGATCCGATGATACGAAGATGCGAAGATGCGAAGGTGCGATGCGAAGATACGAAGTAGCGAAGTAGCGAAAGCATCGGCGAAGGGATGCGAGATGATAGCGAAGATGCAGGACTCATACCTGAGCTAGCATGATCGTAACAGGAATCACCCGAATACTTTGCCCGAAGTTTTGGGCAATGACTGCGAAAATGGTCTCCACCACAATAGAAACAAAGTGAAAGGTTTCGACGACGTTCTCGCTCGGATTCAAGGAGCCTACCATCTGGTCCCATGTAATCGGGAGGTTCCGTACTCGATTCCGAGCCGTTATTGTGCGAAGATTCGCCCGATTCGGATTCGGCAATCGAAGAGTGTGCAGAGTGGAAGGAATCGGAAGAATGAGCCGAATTCACAAGGGAATCATGTGAATAATTGAATTCTGAGTCCGAATAATCGAATGGACCAACATCGGGGTCCGGATTGGTGTAGTAGTCCATCATGTGTCGCAAGAATCGATGACGGTACCTCGGATCAGCTCGACGAATGATTTCGTCCCAGCTGATAACCTCGGAAGTATCCAAAGCATCATTCGAAGCATTGGACTCCATGTCCGAAGCATCAGAATCAATTTCCGAGTTCGAATCGGTGTACGGCTCGAACGACTCGGATTCTTGAGAAGAATCGTCGGAGATATTGTCAGGGAGGGATAGAGCATATTGTACGAAGTCCTGAGGGTCAGAACCGAAAGACATATTGAAAAGGAAGTGAATGATAACGTATAGAGTGTGTAGCTTGAAATACTGTTAAGGCCGTGCAACCGGAAAGGATTACGATCGAGGTTCCGGAGGCTTCGGACAAAGTTCCGAGTGTGGGAACGGTGGCTGTGACACAAGGATGTACTCGAAAGGGCTACACGGTCCTCGGAAGTATGATGGGACTTCAGCGAAGCTTTCGGCAACGCTCCCTACACGCTATCTGGGTGTCCCTGCGAAGTGCGAAGAAGAAAGAAGTTCCGGAGCGTCGGACAGAACCGATCGATTGATCCGGACGTGACTAAGCGTAATATAGAAGAAGGATAGAAGGTAACTTTTATTTCAAGCTGGGGAAACGATACTAAACAGTGTACTTAAGTAGTAAATTGTCTAATTGTTAAATAAAGAACAATAAGCAATATAAAGGTTTACCCGAGGTGAAATATAAGACAATAAGGGCGTGGGAATCTCGGACAAATACCTTTTGAAGCTGTCCGAAGCTATCGAGAATAGAATCGAAGATACGGAGCTGATAATGAATGCAAAAGCTCCGGAAATGCGAATAAGTCATTCGGTTATTGATCCGGAATTATTTGATTGTTGATTCGGAAGTATTCGATTATTGATCCGGAGGCATTCGACGATCGATCCGACCGGAAGACTGACCGGAAAGGTCCGGCCTAAGTATCAGAATGAATCGACTATCGATTCAATTGGGAGGTTGGTCGATTGGTCTGGCACAGATGTAACAAACACGTTAAAAAGTCATTAATTCACCTGTTAGTAACACCGAGTTGGAAATGTTATTAACATGTTAATAATACGCGTTAAAAAGTGGGCCAAAAGCTCGATGCTAATATTAACATGGCCGGGACTAATTAGCGCGACCTTAGTAAATTGGGTCCGACCCTCAGAAAGATGGATACTAGAGTGAATATCTGGTATATTCACACTGGGTTTTTGTTGATCACATTCATGATTCCTTTTTCACTTATTTAGTCACATTTCCTCACATGTTGATTAACGAGGTGAATAGCCCTCAGGAGGTCAATGTTGTTAACATGCCCATGAATTATTCACGGCGAACCTCATTGAACGCGTTCCTTCGGCATTGCCATTTAGCGCTCAGCTTATCTAAGCATATTTTGCCGTGGTGACGACCAGACGTGACGCGCTTTGAACATTATACTACGCGCTTTTCTTTCTACGCTATCCACATTCGCAGCCAGGGTGCTATATTACCGAAAGGAAAATGGACTCAGATCTGATTAAGCTGGTGAACAAACTCCAGGATACGTTCCATAATCTTGGTTTGTCCTTTGCAATTGCTGTATTTCCTTTAGCTTATATCTCAACCCCGCAGGAGGGGAGCTTGACATGCCTCAACTTGTAGTAGTACGTGCTTCTGTCTCTGCCAAGTCACTGTGCGCCTCTAATTGCTGCTCTAGGTTGGCAGTCAGTCGGCCGGAAAGTCCAGTGTCCTCGAGACGTGCGTCCAGAATCACAATTTCACTTTTGTTCCTGCTAACTCGTTCGCTCTTCAGCATCGTCGGTCGAGACTTTCTTCCTAGGGGATCTGGTATCATTACACGGAGACCTCTGGTTCTCCAACTCATTCACTCTCCCATCTCGGAAGACAACCCACCACCGTATACTGAATGGGGACAATTTCTTCACTTGGACAAGCGGTTTACAGACTTCGATGAAATCCGAAAGGAAATTGAACAGGAAACTTTCCGAGTCGCAGGGCAGAACAAAGGAATTAGCAAGCTTCCGATATCTTTGAGGATATACAGCCCAAACGTGTTGGACTTGACGTTGGTAGATCTTCCTGGACTAACAAAAGTATGTGTCGTGTTTAGCTTCATCTTACGTTTAACGCTAATGCTCTATGCCTCTAGATCCCAGTAGGAGACCAACCTAGCGACATTGAGCGCCAGATCCGCAACTTAGTATCCGAATATATCTCAAAAGCTAATAGGTGTGTGCGCCCAGCTATAACTATGCATTCCGTTTCAAACTTCGTTATTGTCCAGCGTGATTCTTGCCGTATCGCCAGCCAATGTGGATCTCGCCAACTCAGAATCTCTCAAGCTTGCTCGCAGCGTTGACCCTCAAGGACGACGTACAATTGGTGTTTTAACGAAGCTCGATCTCATGGATGCCGGTACAAATGCGCTCGATATTCTGACAGGTCGTGTTTATCCTTTGAAGCTCGGCTTCATTGGCGTGGTCAATCGTAGTCAACAGGATATCAATTCGGCAAAGAGCATGTCAGATGCGTTAGACTCAGAAACGGAATTCTTCAAAAACCATCCAGCGTATAGAAACATTGCACACAAGAACGGAACAAAATATCTAGCCCAGTCTCTAAATAAAGTAGGAGCAATTTTCTCTGTGCACTAGGAACTCTAACGTGATTGCCTGTAGGTCTTGATGAATCATATTCGAGAGAAACTACCAGACATGAAAGCTAGGCTTAATACATTGATGGGTCAAGCTCAGCAGGAACTCAACTCCTTTGGGGATGCAGCCGTTTTTGGCGATAAAAATCAGGTTCATGACTATGAATGATCTTCTTCTTTGAAGGGAGCTGACGTTTCATTAGCAAGGAGGATTAATACTTCGGTTGATGACCCAATTCGCACGGGACTTCGTCTCGTCCATAGAAGGAACGAACGTGGCCGTTTCAACGAAAGAATTATCAGGTGGCGCGAGAATATACTATATCTTCAACGACGTATTTGGAAACGCGCTGTTAAGCCTCAACGCGACACAAAATCTTGATAACCAAGATATACGGACAGCAATCCGAAATTCGACAGGTCCGCGACCAAGTTTGTTCGTACCAGAGGTCGCATTTGATCTGCTGGTAAAGCCGCAGATCAAACTCCTTGAAGCACCAAGTCTGCGATGTGTAGAGCTAGTCTACGAGGAACTAGTCAAGATATGTCACAATTGTACCAGCGTTGTGAGCTACATTCATCAATCGACTCTTTGTGTATTAAAATTAGGTTTCCAGGAACTGCAACGATTCCCTCGATTACATGCTCAACTCATTGATGTCGTTTCTGACCTTCTTCGAGAGCGCTTGGGTCCGACGTCAGATTACACTCAAAGCCTTATTGACATTCAGGCGGCGTACATCAACACCAATCATCCTGCATTCATATCGGGATCTGCAATGGCAGCTGCCCAAACCCAGTCACCCCACAAAATCCAACCTCCACCCCGCGTGAGGCTTTTGTGCGAGTTTTACCGAAACAGATACTAATGATATCCTAGCCTGCGTCCGCAGAGCCTCTAAATGGTCACGATCACATTGACGATGAAGAAGATGATGTATCCGACTCCAACGCCAGTACCTCGAGTGTGATACCTCGCAACGACAGTCGCTCGGTGTCGTCAACCGTCCACGACCGTGCGCGAGCATCAACATCAAAAGCCATCAAGCACTCAAAGCACTTGTCTTCTCACCATCCCTCGCAGCCGCCGCGACCGCATTCCTCAACCGGAGCATCAGGGTCTTCACCCCCAACCGCTCGTGAGACTTTTCTGAATCTGTTCTTTGGGCAGAACGGCACTGCACCCGTTGCTCACTCCGCCGCTGCTAATCGATCACAATCTTCTGCTTCACATACCGGTATCATCCCGATTGGTAAGGATGTATCAGGCGAGGATCCTTCTCTTACTGCAGGGATAATGTCTGGAGCTCGAACATTGGATGGCAATAACACAGCATATGAAATGAAGAGTTTGGGAAGACATATAGAGGCTGTAAGTTCCGTCCTTTAACTTTCTGTATCATACTCAAGCTTCATGTTCATAAATTAGATTTCCAATGACGGATCTCAGCTGACGATGCGTGAAGAAATGGAAGTGAACCTCATTCGTTCTCTGATCACATCTTATTTCGGTATCGTCCGTCAAACGATTCTCGATCTGGTTCCAAAAGCGATTATGCACTTCCTCGTTAACCACACCTCGCAGCAAGTTCAGAATCGATTGGTAGCGTCGCTCTATAAACCGGAGCTATTTGCGGAGATGCTCAACGAGGATGAGACATTGGTGGCGGAACGTACGAGGATAAAGGCATTGTTGGATGCTTATAAGGACGCTTTCAAAACATTGTCGGATGTCAATGTGAAGTCAAGCTAATTTGCTATTTCACCATAGATAATTTTCTTTCTCTATCTCAGTAATGCAAGAACAGTTTTCGTTTTTCGAGGATTCGATACTGAGCGGATAGTAATGAAGGGTAATAAAGATGAAAGCGGTCAATGTAATCCAATTTCTATCCAGCCTTCTAATTACACACATGAAAACAGTAATATGTACACAACGCGACCATTAACATCCAAGACAGGTGGAAATAATCAGACAATCAGCACGGCAACACAAAGTCGAACGCACAAACAAGGAAGCAACAGATGATGAGCTACAAAGGCGATACAGTAGATCATGTCGTTCTCGAGCCCGAAGGTGATAGAGTTGTGCTGTAATGAACATAAGTACACACCAAACGGGATGAAAGAAAGAGGCGGTAGATAACGAATCGCCCACACAAGGACATATTGTGTTCATGTCCAACCAGGCTAGTCAAGCACAGTATACAACTCTAAGGAGGGCCATTCGGTGTATCGGAGGTTGCAGGAGGTGAAGCAGATGCGGGGTTGGCAACAGCAATCCATTTCTCCTTGGTCGTATCCTTAGCTGCTACTGATCCATCTTTATCTGACTCTTCTTCAGATGTCACACTTTCTTCGGTGTCCGCGTCAACACCCGAGCTATTCTCTGATTCCGAACTGGATGATTCACTCAAGGAGCTTGCTGTGTTCGTAGAGGGAGAAGTTGAAGGCTCTACCGAGAGCGACTCCTTTGCTACTGTTGCGGTCTGCTTTGCCTTAGAACGTGTTTCCTTCTCGAGTTTCTAAACAAAAGGGAATCAGCAGGTGTCGTGTAGCAAAGCACTTGACTAACCTCTTTGGTTTCCTGTTCCTCTTTCTGTGAAATCCAGTTTGTAATTCAGCATGACGGACAAGGATACTCGAACGTGAAATTTCACCTCTTTAGCCTCCTTTTCCTCTTTCTATCATATTTTGTCAGTTTGTTGGGTTCATGAGGATATTTGAAAATGAAATTTGACCTCTTTGGCTTCCTTTTCTTCCTTCTATAATGATATCAGCATTGGTATTGCAGGTTAATTGAATGAAAGTTACCTCTTTCTGCTCCCTTTCCTCGGCCTCTTTTTTCTCTTTAGCCTCCTTCTATATGCAACGGTCAGTGGGACCCACGCTAACACTGAGCAATATCGAACGCACCTCAGCCTTTTCTTTCTTAAGCTTCTCTCGGGTCTGACGTTCTTGAACAACCCATTCTGCGACCTCCTCGACGCATTCTCGCGGTCTGGTCTTGTTCTTCAGAAGATAACCTTGCAAAGCCGCCACACTGAGTTCATCCTCCGGTATAGCCTCCGCGAAAGCCTTGGCGAGAGCACATATTTCCTCCTCGGTCAGTAGAGGAATCGAGTGTGCGGATTTACGCCTCGGTCCCGGCAAGTTCTGCTGTGAAGAATCGGTGACAGTTGTAACAGAGGTAGAAGAAGAGGAGGCAGAGGAACTCGAAGCCACGGGATTCGTAGGCTGGGAGGGGAAAAAGCACTTGAAGATTCCCTCTGCTTGCCATTTGGTGGCATGGGTAAAGTTCACCCATACATCCATACGGCCCGGACGACTCAAAGCCGGATCCAAACGTTCAATATGATTTGTAGTTGCGAACAAAAGCCTGCAAAGGGATTGTAAAATAAGTTATCGGGAGATGGCAGATATTCAAAACGTGGTCAATTGAAACGCAGAAAATCGTCCGTATGAAAGATAAATAGACACTTACCGTCCTTCTGCGGCCGCAACTCCATCCAGGCTGTTCAAAAGCCCCGACAGAGACAATGTTGATCCATCTGTTGTTTCTGGAGTGCTGGTTGATGCTGTGGATTCTTTTGGTGCCCCTGTTGACGATGAATCACGGCTGACTGAACGTGTGAATGCAGCGTCGAGATCTTCTAAGAGTAAAATGCATCTGCAGCGGTAAAAGCGGAAAAAGGGCATTTATATTAGTATCAAAGTTCTCAGTCGAAGGGAGCGCTGTAACAGCGGGAGAATGTGAAGAAATCAATGCGCACCTTGAAGGTACATTGCCCATCAAAGTGGTCAAAGTATTGTCGCTCATTCTGAATGTCAGAGTCAGCCGCGCAGCGCAGTCACACGAAGCGGAGATAACACAAACCCTTTGGAAGACAATGAGACAACATAGATGTCAAGACCAAGCTCGCCGGCGAGTGAATGTATGAGAGAAGTTTTACCACTATGGATCCGGAAGTCAGAATGATTATATTTGAGTCATTCCGAGAGCGTATTACCTCCCTGGAACTCCGTGAAGGAGATAGCCTCTTCGGAACGGAATACCTAAGATGAAAATATGTCATTGAAATCCCCGCATTCGTAGAATTGATACGAACCTCGCTCGGCATACCTAAACGGAAATGGGGAAATGGCGAGTGAGCTGGGCATCGCGGGTATTCTAAACAACTCACCAGTCCTCCGAGCATAAGAAATCTCTACAGTCAGCCAAAAGCATGTCCTTGACACCGGGTTGTAACACAATTGAGCTCATAGGCCGTTTTTGGCGCGCGCCGTTCCATCTCCAACAGCCATAGGTACTAAATGGAGCATCGGAATCAGTAAAGGTGGGAGTATGCACGTAATGCATGGACCCACGAATCAGCCATGAATATGTGAACGCGGTGCTCAGCATCTTTTTCATAATCACGTTTGGCTTCAAGGACGAGTTTCTTGAGAATATCGTTATTGCGAGCGACGACACTGCAAATAACCGTGAGTATCGTTTGAAAATTCTTCAGAACGCGAGGTACACGGGTCACGGACCTGATCTTTAATGAACCACTGTTGCCATAATCAGGATACCTTTTGGACCTAGTTATCTGCGAGAAGGCCGCAGTGAGATATAGTCGTATGATATTCTATCTCCTTTAGAACATACTCTCAACCAATGTCCACGATAGTAGATGGTGTGGGTAGTATCTGAAATTAAATGAGCCCTGGGTTATGAAGGCATTGTGAAAAACGACTTACCGACACTGGGCATGAACGCCACTTTACGTTTTCTCCTCCCATGTATCAACGCGTCATCATCATCTCCATCCTCCTCTTCCTCCAAGTCCCCAGTAGTTGTCTGGGTAAGACCGTGTCTACCGACTGAACGAGTGGTAATCTCAAACTCCCGGCTGCGGCCCCAAGCAGGTTGCTGTGCAATGGGCGCCAATTAGCTAAAATTGTATTTTGTTCTAAAAATGTGGCGTACTTTGGAAAGCCAGTGCATCAACCTGAGAATAAGATGCATCACTTGAGAAGCGAAGCTTAGCAGAGAGCATACATACCAGTCATATGGATAGTCTTCTTGACTAAAATGAGCAGTGAGGAAGAAGGCTAACAAACCAACTTCAAGGCGCGTTCGTCAAATACAGATGTAGACAGGGACTCACAGTCAATGAAACCGTTCCACGCAGACATACTAGCTCGCCTCGCTGTCTCGACAGTACCCCCAATGACGACGAGTTTCTACAAGGCCGAAGTGGTCGATACAAGGTGGAAATGAAAACCATTGAAACACGTACGAGTGTATCATGAATAGCACCAGTGTTCATGGACAACGGCGACAACACATTTTTGAGAGCATTCATGGTGGAAGACAGATACAACGAAAAGAAGGATACAAGGAGGGGACGTCAGCACAAGAGTATACATCCGCCTTATATGGGACGGACGCATCAATAGTGCCTCGTGTTTTTGTCAGGGTAATAGCGCTCAAGGACCCGCGGCAATTACTACCCCTTCAATAGAAAATAAATTGATAAATTTCGATGTCAGTTTGTGATGCCATTTTCCCCCTTCTCCGTTAATATGAGCTGAAGAATTGGAATCCGGGCAGCTACTTATGTACTTACTCATTTCCAGTATTGAAACTCGGAGGATTCTTTACGTTTAGACGGTTCTGACAGTAAAACCAAACACAAATCGAAGGATCGCGTTCCCCCCGAGTAAGAGTCATTTGGAATAAGATTTAACAGGTAAGTATTATCCTCAAGGTCATTCCCGCATGCGCTGACTCGAATCTCCGTCAAGTTTGTCACTGATGGATTGAGCTCAACACGAACTTAACAGCTTTTTATGAGTCTTCTTCGAGTCATACTGGGACTGAGAGGTGTTAGGGTTCATCAACCCGTATACCTGATTTTGAGATCCGCTATCGTACAAGGATCAACTTGAGTAGATCTTTGGGTCTGTTTACCCAAATGCAACCCGAACATAAGACAGTTGGCGATCTGTTGCGCCTATTGTGTAGTTCCAGGGCAGCACTGTTCGGAATAGCAAGTACCTCGCAAACAACACTAGCAGACCAGCATGAGGCGTCAATGGCTCGAAATATATTTGAACACGATGCTGAACCTGCACAAACTTACAGAACCACCTCTTCGTATCACAGAGAGCGCAGAGAACTTCGGCCCGTCGACCGAACGTGCGATCCGCTTGTAACGGAAACGTTATATGAACGATTCTGCGGAACGACAAGCGCTGGTAAACGCCCGACATGAAAAGAGAGCGGACATGCTTGGAAATGATTACACTCACCGTTCATTTGTCCTCGCTTGAGAAAGAGGTTGGGATATCTAGTAGTTCCTGGCTGCGCGTGGGAGTGTGAGCTTCACGCAGCATCCTGTGTTTGCCAAGAGCTCTGAGATTAACTGGCTCCGCGCAGAGACTTTACATACATGACCCCCTTGAATCTTGATTCAGTAAACTGTTTCCTTCACAAGAGCTGGTCACGATGCGATTGTCCTTCAGATCCTCGCAAAGGCCGTTCGTGGGTTGGGAGTCTGGAAAGACCATAAGTTATACATAAGTGGGTCACAGACCCATACTATGAACTCGTTTGGCCGACGCAGTCGGCGATTCTCTGGAAATTGCATCAGCAAAAGGATGTGTTTACCTTAGAGGCACAGATGAATCTAAATCTCTTCAGTCTGAGTTAGAGCTATTATTGAGCCAATTGCAAGGTCCGCAACCATTTTGACTTTGAGATCTCCAATTCAACTTGATGTTGATGTTAGCCTATGGAAGCCTTAATTCCCCTCAGAGCTAAGAAGCGCTGTCTTTCAAGTACATGTGAGCGAGTATGTGAGCAGGAATAACAAACAAGATTTGAGTGCAGGCTACAGAGGACTTTGGGCTGTGTTTAGGAGGTTTGAGGGTACTGATATGAATTGAACTCCGAAGGAAACATGACAGAACATATCGCGTGTCGGAGTGGAAATCTACCCTTGAACTTCGTGAGTGAAGAGTACTATTATATTTGAAAGAAGAAGATCTACGGGACCGAAGATAATTCACTGCGGGCTTTGGACGAGTTGAGAGATAGTCGCTCAAGGTGATAAATGCCACTTCACGCTTCGAGCGCTGAGGTATCCGTCTTTGTTTGCCGCCCGAGGGATATTAGCATCCTTGCTAGCATCAGGTTTGAAATGGCTTCTTAACCATCAGGCGAATCATTTCAGTGAGCTATGGCTATACTATGGATAGAGCGGGACATGTCAGGCTGATTTTTCAGCGTAGGTAACAGGATCCTTACCAGAAGGATCATGTCATGTTCCCCTGCAAGGAATCAAACCTCACCCGAGGTTCTCCCTTCATATGACTGCATTTTAATCAAACATAGATATCCGGATGCAATACTGAACGAAAAAAAAACTTCGTACAAGCTTGAGTATGGATAGAGCAAAGGGCGGGCCGTACGAGGCCGTAAGCAATTACGTCGTGGCGCATATGTCCGGATGTCCCACAGTGTTCAACCAGACGTATAGAGCTTAACCCTCCCGCAACTGAAATGACCGGTGGCTGTCGGATGAAGATGGCCCTGCAGTAGTCTTGAAAGCTTCTTGAGGTTTGCTATCTAACGATAGCATAGCTCGCGTTCATCGGCCAATCACAGGTAGATTAGCGCAGAACCTGGGTAAAAGTAAAACTGTTACATTATTACTGGACCGGACTGTTTCGCAGAGGGAAGACGATCACGCTCATTTTTCGGGAGCTAGAACAAAGACGGGGGTCGCTGGAATGGCAGGGGTAAATTTAACCGAAAATGTTGATGAACTTGAAGTACTGTGACCCATGGGGCGAAAGAGCCGAGGGCCACGTTCATCTTCCTGAAAGCACTTAGGACATATTCAAAGGAATTTGACTGCCTTAAGGCATGCCGCAATCATATACACTAACGCGCCTAGTGTATTGCAGGGGTAGAGGCAGTAGGGCCTGATAGAGAGCTTCTAGTGTAAGTCTACATACACATCCAAGAAAGAGTATCAACTCAAAAACTAAAAACCATCCGACTTTGAGCACTCACCGGTAACTCGAGAGAATCCCCATATCATCGTTGAGTGAAAGACGCCTCTAAAACGACTACAGCTTTTCCAGGATTGTAAGTTCTGGACAATATAGGCGGAATGAAATAACGAAAGATTAGATGACGGGAGAAGAACAGGATAAACAGCGTCTTCATAAGACCGTTTGGTGAATGACACCCAAGAATCCCGGATATGAACTTCATTTCAGGACAGGCGAATGAGTACGGCAGTTGCTCAAAGATAGCACGTACACACTCGAAGACGGAGACATAAGGCATGCAATTTCAGATAGAACGTGAGTACCTAGGAATCGCTTTGGATCCGAACAGAAGGACTTCATTATCGCTCTGTAAGGAGACACGACACGTTGAAGATGGATCCCGAGAACGACAGAGAGGCTGTACGAGGGAACACGACCCACCCGAAGGATCAAGTCGTAAGAGTCACACAACGTATTCGTGAAGCCTCGGATAGTACGAATGGATGGAAGAACAATCTAAATGAAGACGGTTGGTAACTCGGGAGACCATCGCGAAGGGAGAACATCACTTGCCAATGATCTAATCTCTTCTCGGCAAGAGCTGACCCAACTCCATTTCATCCAAATCTTCTTCTTGTGCTCGTGCAGGAGCAACATTCAATCCCTCGTTCATCTCTCGCTTCACACATAACTGTTCAGCAATAACGACCGTCATGGCTGTCCCGGCAATGACAATTACCCAGAAAAATGGTGATGTTGGAACAGATGATGAGTAGTATGTTGTTAACACGAGGTGATTAAAGGTAAGAGTAACAGCGAAATCCAGGATAAGACGCGGTCGGCGGACAAGAATGTAAAGGTAATAGATGCTTTAGAACGCGTTAGTCCTCATGTGCGCGTAACGCTTAAGGAATTGACGTACTCTGCAGAGCAAGCTAGCATCCAACAAAAGGCAATGATCCACCCACGAATTGGGTCCATACCACCTCTCAGCTGATCTTCTCTCCACGTAAAGCCCAATATCTTGCCTCCACTCCATGCCCAGGAATATGAGCCCCATCTTTCACTGTCGTAGATATCTCGGACTGTAGGTCTTCCGGCCATTTCTCTCCAATCCATAATCATACCTAAATGCAGTGAAACCCAGTTCTCTTAACAGGGACGGTCAACTTGGACGAACCAACATTACTAGGGCCTCCTTCATATGCAAGAGATGCAGAGTCAGCAAAGACAGTAAGCAATGGCGGAATGAAGATCGATAATGTTATATAGTGGAGAGTTTGCATCGAAACGATCTGGAGGCAGAATTCAGATTGAGTGCGGGTTTATTAGCGAGGCAAAGTTGACCTGTGAGATGAGAAGAATAGGATCCCAGCTTGATACCTGAGAGCTCATAGCTGTCTTCGTGAATGGTGATGCACTCTGAGTTAGCAGGCCATTCGACGGTCGCGGGTTGGACACTTGGTGGATTAGGGCAGGGTTAGGGTTTCAAGAAATGTATGTACATACTAGAAATATATTTGCTTCAAAAATTGTTCCCCAATAACACTGTTTACCTTCATGTTGGATTGAGATCCATTACTTGCTGATACAGGTGCTCTGTGTGAGGTTCGACCTTGTAAATTTCGAGTCTCAGCTTCTCGCAAATTTTGACAAACCTGCAGCAGATGTCAAGAAATGAGAAACTGAGGATTGCATCCATCATATACACGAGAACAAGTACACCTTCAAGATTGACAATTAGTCGTTACCCAGTATGTACTTGCCTTGCGAAAATTAGCCTATAGAGACTGTTGGATACACACTGTTTGCACTCGATATCTTTGTAGTCCACCAAAATAATTGTAGATGTCAGATAGTTACTCTTACTCAAACAGGAAAAGGTATACATTTTGGCAATAATTATTGTTTCGACGGCCTGTTCCCGGTCGAATGTAACATACGCATAGCATATCTATACATCAAATGATCTGTAGATGATACAAGAGAATTTAGCAAATAGGATACATGATACAAAGACGTGAGTCCAAATAAGCGACATTAGTGAGATCCCAAAATAAATTTCCACCTTGTTACAGGCAACGTCCTCGTTTGATTAATCCTGATTCCAGAATCTACGAACCGAATCGAATTCAACTCCAGCAGCCAGACATCCTCCTCCTTCGTGTGAACGCAGTGGGGTTCCACTATCCAATCGTCTACGTTGAGGTGACGAAGGGGATCCACAGAGATAGCGCGGACAGCAGCTAGCTCGGCAGAGTCGTGTCGAGAATCAACACCGTTCATGACAGTGTCCGGAACAGATGAAGAGGGAATTCTCGGAACACAGTCTGGCAAACGATAGTTGAAATATTCTTTGGCTCGAGATTGTTGTGTTATAAACAATGCGTATACACTGGAGGATACCTCAGCATCCACTGGCTCAGACCTGAGGATACCACAACGATCCGAGTCATCCCATTTGATAAGCAGTGGTGCATGAGGTGTTGGCGGAGTAGAAGAGCCAGATTCATCGATTTCAATTTTTTTGCGCTTCGTCGGACGTTCGGCAAGACCATCGCTGTTGTGAGCAAAGACAGCTCGAAGAGAGTCAGGCGTGTACTTGTACCTGTATAGGCAAATCATTCATCATTTAGGAAAGAAGAGAATCTGTCGAGTCAAACATACCAAAGTTCAGCACCCTTCCCGAAGACCAACGTTCTCCTATCTGACATTTTTATTTCCTCTATGGACTCTTCATCCAAAAGACCAAACAACGGCACACGACTTGGTCTTCCAGATCCAGAGCCAATTTCGTCCTCTTCTTGTATCGTGTCAAGAACTATTGCATTAGGCTGTCGTCGGGAAGCTGAACCGAAATTCCATCGCGGCGTATGGATAGGATAGCTAGATTCGAAGACGCCTCTGGGTCGTTTGCGACCTGCAAGGCTGGTTGTGACAAAGGGTTTGAGTTTCTTGGAGTTAGCCTCGTCACTAGCGAACATCTTTGCTCGTCGTTCGGCGTACTCGAAAAGTCGTTGGGAACGATTACGACGGCCAGAACGTAGCGAGGCGTCGCGCTGCAGTAGAGACAAGAATAAGTAAAAGTAGCGTAAAATCGGGGAGTAAATTAACCGGAATGAATTCAGCATCAATCACTTCGATCCCGCTTCCATCGTGTCCAACTCCCCAGCCAGCACTAAGCAGACTGCGACCATCATCTTCCGGTCCGCCGTCAGGCACTTCCACTTCCACTTCTTCCACTTCCACAATTACCGGTGCGCTTTTCGCGAATTGTATCTCCGGACGGGGGTCCTGATCTAGCTCACCCTCCTCCTCCTTCAATTCCCCTTCTTCTTTCTCTTCCTCAACTTGATTCTCCTGTTCTTTTGGCTTATCTACCATCGCTTCTACTTTTGTTTTGGCAGCGTTACTCTTCGCTTTGATATCCCCACCGAAATATTTCTCTCCCGTACTACCCATGAATCGGGCGACAACCTCCTCCCTTCCTCGTCTTCCTCCGAGGGCCTCCGTAGCTGTATTCACACCGGAATCCGTCCCTGGAGAAGAGCTTGTGCTTGACCCATTCAGCGCAGGCAGAGGCTTGGTTCCGGAACTCTTATCGTTGACTTGTGCCCAAGGAGTAACCAAGTTATTGGGTTTTCGCCCAAGACCAGGCGGAGCATTACCATTTGTCTGCAATGGCACAGTTGCGGTGTACTCCGAGCTAACGATTATGTCCTCGCGAACACCCAGACACCGAATGATTCTCAGGCGGACTTTAAGATCCTTTCTTTCCTCTCGAGCCTTCCTCGCACCAGACCATGATAACCAGCCAGAGTGTAAAGCACAAAGAAAGATATCGGAATCGTCTGTGTAAATCCTTCGACGGCGCGGAGGCCGACGGTTGGCAGGATGGGATTTGCCAGTTGAGTTTGCGATATAGTAATTCTGTTCCTGGTACCGGCCGCGCATCCGTTCGTGCTCTCTCTCCCTCTCCCTCTCGCGCTCTCTGCCATGGTTGATTACATCGTGCTCGTGGCCTCCAAACCGAGGAAGAACACCGCCTCCCCAGATTCTGTACTTGTTCCGCGAACCGGATTTGGGTTTCTCGAGAGGAATGAACCCATTTGGAATAACGATCGTCACAAGGGTTTCGCTGTCGAGTAGGTCCTTGTCGTCGTCAAGTCCGTTCGTGAGGTCATGCGCATTGGTCGAAGGAATATTAGAGTCCGCAGGGACGTTACTCCCAACCAAATCGATGTTCATGGGTTCTCGTTTGTTGTCGTCATTGTCTTTGGCAACCTGCTCTCCATCCACAGGCATGTGGTCGGCTTCACTACCGGCCTTCGTCTCTCCTTTCTGATCGTTCCCTTTAATATTGCCATCGGAATATGCCTGCCACTTGGAGTCTTCGAAGAAGTACGGGAAAGGTGTTTTCGGCCAGACGTATGTCCCCAAGTCAATTTTGACTCGACTCTTCACTTCTCGCTCGGGGATTTCCACAATTTCATCTGGGATAGGGAGCATACCCATGTTGCCCGTAGGATCCATTGCTGATCCGAGACCCATACCCATACCCATACTCCCGCTCGTACCCGATCCCATATTCATGTTAGGCAGGACACCCATCGAACCATTCGGACCTGGTGAGCCCATTGCGCCTAGCTGTCCCAAGGCGCGTAGATCATGATTCGGGTGACTAGGATATCCACGCCCGTGAGGATCTACCATCATCTGATGCATGTACGGGTCATTCCCATACAACTGTGCATCAACATCCATCATGATGGGGATACCAGGGCCTGGAGGAGGAGGAGCTGAAGACGATGAAGAGGACATGTCTCCGATGACAGCAAGCCTCGTACGCTCCCGTTCTCGTTCTCGCATCAAATCCCTCTCCCTCTCCCGTTCTCTATCTCTTGCGCCCATGGCCAGGGAGATATTCATTCGTTCCCTCTCCCGTTCCCTCTCCCGTTCCCGCTCACGTTCCCTTTCCCGCTCGCGTTCCCGATCTCGGTTATGCATCTCTCGTTCTCGTTCTCGTTCTCTATCGGCTCTGTCTATCCTCTCCAGCCTGTCTCGTTCCCTGTCCCGCTCCATACGTTCCCGTTCGCGAGGATGGAACATCTCCCTTTCGCGAGGATCGCCGCGAGAATGTAGTGGAGGTGGAGGTTCTGAACCAGAAGTATGACCAGGACCAGGACCCATTGCATTGCCAATGATTCGATACCCCCCATCTCTCTCCCTTTCTCTCTGCCATTGCTGCTGCTGCTCACGCTCCCTCTCACGGAATTCCCGATCACGTTCGCGTTCACGCAAATCTCGTTCATGTTCACGCTCGCGTTCCTTTTCCCGGTACTCTCGATCTCGTAAATCTTTCTCCCTATTGAGGTTGGACATAGCAGAAAGCGGTACAGATGAAGGTGGAGCACTGGAGGTAGAATAACGACGGGAAGATGTGTTCATAGGAGCAGGTGGTGGTGGCGGTGGAACGTGTCTCTGCCTTTCCCTCTCCCTGTCTCTGTCGCGCTCACGGTCACGTTCGCCAGGGACCAAAACGCCCATGTTCATACCCATGTTGTGTGCAGGTATAGGAGATCCTCTTCTGGAGCTGTGCGTACTGGGCAAATGTTGGGATTGAGATAGAGCACGATGAGGAACATGTATATCCCTGTCTTGTTCTCGCTCACGCATCTCCCGCTCATCTCGTTCCCACTCTTTTTCTCTGTCCCTCTCCCTATCTCTGTCCCGTTCTCGTTCCCGTTCTCTCTCCCTGTCCCTATCATGCCCACGCTCCCGCTCCCTGGGAGGTAGAGACGATGACGCAGATGGACCCAACTGTAGTCCAGGCAAGAACTGCGTGTGAAACTGATTTTGAAACTGCTTTTGAGGAGGCCCATTTTGAGTTGGGCCATTAAGATTGAGAATCACACCTCCTCTAGGCTCCATAACGCCTGTGTTCGAGCCAGAGGTCGAAGGTCCAGCATGGATCGGGACCGGCCCCTGTGCGTTGACATGAATTTGCTGCTGTTGAGCTTGAGCCTGAGCGAGTTGGTGCTGTTGATGAGATTGTTGGTGCTGAGGAGGCACAAGAGAAAGCGTGCCAGGTGCAGGCGAAAGAACTGGTCCAGGAAGGGGGGCAACAGCGGGTACAAAATGATGAGGATGAGATGGAGGTTGAAAATTAGCAGCATGGTAAGGAAAGTCTCCATTGCGCGGAGGAGGCGGCCCGGATGAAAGATGGGCTTTTTCAGTTTCAGTCGGAGCAGAGCCAGGCCTACTGCTACCATGACGCCGACCAGGTGGCCTAATATAGTCAACATCGTTTTCATGTCCTTCATCAACGATAGGTCCACCTGAGCTGCTTGAGCGTCTACTACTCGTGGCACGCATGATTGGAGATTGGGAGTGACTTTTAAGCGGTGGCAGAGTACTCAGTGACAAGTCTTCAGGTCCTAAGCAAATAAGTCCAAAATGTCAAGTCAAAATTGAGGAAAAAAAAGTTTCGACTCACCTCCAAGCAAGGGCCTTCTGGGCAGTCTCTCGCGTTCATCGCCACTTTTGGACCTGTCTCTCTCTCCTTGCCAGTCCATAATATTCAAAATCCTCGGCTGGTCCTTTTCTCGGTCTCTTTCCCTGTCCATTTCTCGAATCGGGTCGCGACGAGGGAGAGGGAGAGTAGAATCAGCTATTCGAAACTGTTCGCCACGTGCGTCCGGACCGAGAGGACCAGAAACGAGGCGTCCCGGGGCCGGTCCCCATACACCGCCCCGAGGCCCGACTGTGGGGAGAGTGGCAGAGTGCGGAAGCGAAGGTGAAGGTTGTTGTAAAAGTGTAGGCTGGGACAATGTTCGGTTATGGTTATGTGTATTGAGCCGTGAAAGCACCGGCGAGGATGAAGATGAAGATGAGGGGGGTACGAGAGATGTCTGCCTCGTTGTCGTCAATCCGTGACCATGTGCTGTTCCTTGAGTTATCAGTTGGGAGTTGTTCTTTGTCAATCCTAGTGAATTCGTCCCACCTCCACTCGTCCCGTCCTCTGTTCTCCGCCAGCCAGCTGGAATACCAGAATTGCTGCCACTGTGCGACGCTATGCCCGGTGTTCGCGACGAAGGATTTGAGCTGTGATTGGTGCTCTGAAGCTGCTGTTGATTGTTACCGCCATTGCTAGTACTGCTCCCACTATTCCTCCGTCTATCATCCGAAGGTGAATCTTGTAGCAGCGCAGCGACGTTCATATCCTCCGTTAAAGTCCCCAGTCTTTTTGAGCCTTTCTGTCGAATCAACGATAGTCGGATGAACAGGAGCGAACGGGAGAAAAAAGAGGCTTTGTTGGCACTGTAACTGAATTTCCAATCGTGTGTGCAATCAACGAGATCGAGCCGACCCTATTTCGATGCAATGTTAATACACGTGGCAATGCAAGGGCTATATCTCAGATTGACAGATCACCCGCTTTTCTGTCCGTGACGACGTAATTCCGACATTCTTCCCAAATTGAATCCTTTCAGCTTTCCTTCCGAGGATCCCGAGCTATTTCTTCAGGCTTCTCGCGGAAGGAACCATCTGAGCTTAAAGAGCCTTGAATCCGTTACTCAAAACCCTTTTGCTTGAACAACAATTAGTGAACTTGCACACAACCTCGTTGAACAAAACTTGGTGACCCATACGGACCTCGCCGTTCATATAATCAAATTCCATTCACCGCGATCCAGCCTTCTCTCACACGACAAACCTCACAGCTGAGGATGGTCATGGTCACCATATGATGGACCTTCCCGGTCTTGCCGCCGTCCAAGAGATTTGTGCAGCACTGAATAACAACAATCACCATGGCGTCTGCGCCTCCCACAACCTTTCAATCGCAATACGAGACAATCTGGACACATATTGATTCGTGTGAGGGACCGAGATACGCACTGATACGCTTGCCTATTCTGGAAGAATCGACGACGCGCGTTTTTAGGTCCCGGACGGACACTAAAGGTAGGTTGAAAGGCGAAGATCCCGTACTAGTGCAGCTCTACCACGGTCTCCTACTCCGTTTCGTCAAATTCGAGGTCCCAATTCTGCGACAAACCCGGAGGTGTAGTATTGAACAACCGAATTTTGACTTGCTGAGTGCGCAGGTGACAACAATTTCGCCTTATATATGGGAATTACGATCAGTATTGTGGCCATTGCACGGCGAAAAGATGTTTCAATGGGGCTTACTTTTCCAGTTCAATTCAATCATGATTTCAATCCTGACACTATAGGGACCCTATGATGATCAGCAATACTAAGTATATCGATTAGACATAGACTGTAAGCGTGGTGTAGTTTGATTGATCTGAGAGTACGGGCAGACACAATTGGATGGGTATGCAATGAACGACCTGCATATATGCGTCTTGCTGAACAAATACGAGCGATACTGGCAATTATTTTCCAAGTGCGACTTTTCACAAAACCTGTTGTTTTCAGCCTGAGAGAAACATCCTTCAATCATTGACAATGCCACGATGGTGATCTGTTCGTTGCGTGTATGATCATCAGGTTCTCAAGATATGCGAAGTCACTCACTATTTTTAGGTGTAGAGCAGTTAAGTCTGTTCGACAGCATGATCAGTATTGATATACATATGAGCAAGCAATTTCTGTTCTCCAAAAATGAACGCGTTCCAATCGATGTCCGCTCCAGGATCGCTTAGTGCTAGGGATGATTAGGATAATTGCCGTCTGTTGTGCCGAGCAGTTTGGAGAAATCAGTGTAAAGAGAGTATTCGGAGAGAAAGCAGAAGAGATGGTCTAAGATCATGTGCACGTGTGTAATTACTCACTGGTAAGATATTCGAGTACTTAGCTGTATATCTATAACTATATGTGTAGTTGTAGTCAATATCAATACGAAGGTTTTACCTGGTGCGAAACCTTGCACTAGCACCAGAACGCGGAGAGAAAGATATGGCGCCCAATATTTCTCTTCATCACAAATGTTGCCACTCCTCATCCTTATCCTTATCCTCAGATGATCTGTGGTCGACTTATCTCAGATTCAAAAGTTCGCATCTTAGTCCTGTGCTCATGATCAAAGAGGTCAGGCATATCTTGCATGTATCAACCTCAACTCTTCTGCTCTCTATGACTAGCTCTGTTGGAATGACAGCTACTTGCACTCGAAGACACTATGATTCGCTGGTTATTCTTAAACACAAAGTCCACCCAATCATCTAAACATCTTAGAACCTGCAATACTTCATGCTCTGCGACTAACTTTAGAAGTCCTCGCTTTAGGGTACGTGTATGATCTATTTTGTGGACAGAACTTCCTTCTCAAGCCTTCGACCAGAGTACAATCGATGACGAACTTGTGCGTCGGTTATTGTCTTATTGTCTCTCACACCTACGCAACATCTCCCGGACTCGGACGGCTACACTGTCACTATCGACAGCTATGGAATACACTTTTGAAGACGAACTCATCGGCTATTCGCCCTCGTTGAACCTCCCCTGTGTATATGTCAACGAGATCAGTCGTCCGTTGTTGGCGTTACAGAACTCCGGCTGGGCTCCTTAGCCTACATGGTCTTTGAACCGAAACCAATGGCTAATGATAGATGCACACCGGAACGTGCATGTGCATCCCGCAAAAGGAAACCCTGCAAAGCTGTGTTGTGCTAGCTACGAAAGCTTTTGAGACGTCAGAGCGTAATGATTATGCAATTCCTACAGTAGTTCCGAGTTCACGAAATTCACAGAGCTGCTACTTGCTGTCCTAGCCCCCGGTACAGAAGGATCCATTACCATCTTTCTTGATCTACTTCTCCTTGAGAATCACTTTCGACGTTCGTCATTGATATATAGTCCCAGGTACATCAGTATACAACCACCGAGCCAACACCTGCCAACAGCCATCTACTTATCGCGCTTCACAGTGGCGACATTTATAGTACCACCACGGAGTGTCTTTAACCCCGACGTTGTCTGCATTTACATAGGAACGAACGGGTATCGCCTTTATGGCAAACGGTATGTGATATTTTGTGGCTATTGATATTCGCTCTGCGTTAGACAGATAGCATGGACTTCTAGCGAGACCTGTGGCTCTCCTTGGATCCTTGCCTATTATCGAGCTCCCCCTTACCCGTTGTCAGTAAGAAATAAGTAAAATAGTCATTTCATCCTCGTACACAGGGTACGCCACCATGAGGTAACGAACTTTGTTCTCTTAAGGATATATCCGAGTGCTTATCAAGGACGAACAATGTCTTGAATATGAATTCAGTTTTGGTATTTGATATGCAGGTGTAGATTGTACAAATTGTAGGTATATACAGAAATGCAAGAGGTGGATACAGGTAGGATGGGATAGAGCAAGTATAAAACAGCAATATTTAACCCATAAGAACAAGTAAATGCAAAAACCCCAAGAGGATAGATAGGAAGAGCAGATTATGATTGGTCCATTACATTAAGATCTATGGCGCCGCCACTTTCTTTTTGAGCCCGAGCATACAAATCCTCTCGCTTTTTCTCATCGAGCGTGAGGTTGGCTAGTGTAAGAAGAGCTTCCTCAAGGAAATGCTGCAATTCATCGTCGTCCTGGTCCATATCCGTGGAATTATTGGAAGATTTGGCTTTCTCTAGAAACGAGACGGCCTCCGTAAGGGCTTCTCTAGCTTCGTCTGCGTCCTCGGACCGTAAGACGGTCTCATCACCATTTTCCAGAGCCTCTTCGAATTCTTCTGCTTGTGCAGTGCCAACGATTAAGCAGCACTGGCCTCTAGCTCGGTTAATGGGACCTCTCCAAGCGTCGACATCAGCTTCCATCTTCATTTGATTAAATACAGAGTCAGACCAGGATGCCCAATACTTCCGCTCGGAAGGAACTTCGAGTTTTTCTGCAACGAGTAACACCTCGGACCCAATAGTGAAGAGTTCCTTCGCACGAGAAAACGAATCGAGAGCAGGTGCAGCACCTGACGTCGTTGATTTTCCCGAGGGGGGTACGGCATGAGATGGATGAGGCATGTGAAAGATACCCCGGGAAAATTGGTCCATAGCAAGCTTCAGGATATCGTTGGGAGTAGAAGTGATGAGAGACATCCGTCTAGTGACAGGCGGCCTGCGTTGGACGATGATAGAGAAAGGGGATTGCGCAGGCCATTTGGGTTCATCAGCGAAGAACGGTCCAACCGGAGGCTTGGGTATAAGAGACTGGGTGGGAGGGGTATCAACAGCCTTCCGAGATCTAGTGATAGTATTGTCGGCAAGACAAACCAGCGTGCGACCCCAGACAATAGCCATCCGCCAGTCTTCTGGAAGATTGGCACTTCGACCACTTGTCAGAGTAGGAAGATTTTCACCGGTCTCAAATACATCAAGTGCCGCAAGCCAGTATTGTGATGGTGAATCGGGTTCACCTTCAAGCGCAACTGAAGGATCTTGAGCTACAAGGTTCCCGAACAGGAACAGTGCAGTGCCAAATATAGCATGGAAGGCAGTAGGAGGTTCCACGCATTTACTGTGGTGATTGAGAACAACTGAGAACAACAGATGAGCAAAGATAACGGCTTGACTAACCAGTGGGGGAACGATTTGTCTATTGGCTCGGCCAAAGTTTTCACAGCCCAGTCACGAGGTATACGCTCGTCGGGAGGAGTGACTGCATCTAGGGAATGTCCAGGAATGTTGTGTGGTATAGAGAATAGAACCGAGGGATCCTGATAGAACAATAGAAATCGATGACATTCGTGAACAACGCCACGGATGAGAGGAAGGGCATCGGAGGCATCATTGCCTTGATTGAGAATGTCATAGTGAGACGAGAGTTTTGCGGGAAAAAAAGAAGAGAACAAACCTTCATATTGCTCGACAGCTTTGCTAAAAAGATCCTTCAAATCTTCCCAATCCTCATAATCACAGGTAGCTTTTGAAGTTATTTGAGTGCCCTCTGACGCTACTGATGAAGTATCCATTATCCGCGTTCGTCGCGTCCAGCTGCTTTCTCGTTTTGGTGGAGGTGTACACTGACGAGAATAGTCCCAGTAATATAATTCGGCAGCAGAATCACTACCACTGCTCGCTGAAGACGAGAGGCGTCGTCTTTTGGAGCTTGAAGTCGAAGAGCGGATCTCTAACTCGTCGAGCTCTCCGAGTTCGTTGTCGGAATCAGAGTCGTGAAAGGTGGCTTCGCTGCCAGTGCCAGTGCCGGGGAAGAAACGTGGCGCCGAATCGGTCACACGGGCTTTCCATAACCCTTTTGGCCGTTGATACTTTTTCTTCGGCGTCGCCTTTGACAGTGAAGAGGCCATTGGTCGTTGGGCAAGAAATGGTGAGGGCATTGGTGGGGGATCGTGATATCAGGAAAAGTTCATGGCTTTGTCAATATGGGATATTTATTGGAGAAAGCAGTACCGGCTCGAATTCTGGCCCTCTCTGTCTAGACTTTCTTCATCAATCCGCAACTAAACCCTATTGGCTCGCGTCCCGTCTAGCCAACCAAAGTCCAGAACGCCCCAGAGAGATCATTACTACAGCGCACTGAATATGATAATTTATTATAGAATAGCCTTTCGAGGAACTATAGATAGCCAATAGGATTTTAGTATGGTCCAAATCAGTTCACCAGCCCCTCCTGCGTCCACCTTTTCCCCATTTTTCCTCTAAAAATCCCAACATATATTCATACACCTCCCGCTGAGCACCTCTTTTTGTGATCGAATGATCACTGTAACATGTTACAAGAGGTTCAGGTCAGCCAATCAAATGCTGGTGGTAGGGTAGCAACAGTGCGGAAACAAACGAACCTATCAGTGAACATCCTGAATCTAAAGTTCCTGACCTGGGCCTTCGTGAACATATCCAAAAGGTGCGCTGAATTTGCGAAATGGACATTGTCATCTCCACTTCCATGAGCTAAAAGATATTCTATATGGTGGAAGCCAGTCACATTCGATATCGAGGCATTGATATAACCACCCGGATTGAGCTCTGGAAGGTTCATGTACCTCTCTGTGTAGATTGAATCTGAATGTAAGTAGAACCAATCAGCGTCTCATATTCCGAGAATATTTGTACTGCGAGGGACTCCGGTTCTTACCGTACAGCCGCCAACTAGTCACAGGCTGAGGAACAAATCAAAACTTGCGCAAAATCATATCTTGACGCAAAAAGCTTACCGCGACAGCCATGGCAAGTGAATGAATGCCAGCATCTGCTTCTGCAATTTTCGAACTCATGAATCCTCCGTAAGACTGTCAATATTACTCTTTCGGATCGGGCACTTAATTTATGAAGACAATTAAAACGTACCCAGCCCCACACGCCAATTCGTTCCGGGTCCACGTAGTCCTTCGCTGCCCAAATCCTGATGAAAGTGCGTCAGTCGATGCAAGCGATCGATGAAAGTACCGAAACGCCGAGCGGAGGAGCCAGTGAAGATGAGCATCATGCTTCAGTGGCGTCAAGGTCCTGACCGACACTTTTCGAGAATTCTCAACGTACTTAGCAGCGTTGATTTGATCTATCGTCTCGAAATACCCAAGATTACTCTTGACTGTATTTCGCAATTTGCGACCTTTGTATCCTGTTCCCCGGCCGTCGACAATGACATAAATATACTGCATTCTACAAACCAAGTAGTCGTCCCACCCGCGCTGCCAGCGCGTGTTCACCATTTGGCTGAACGGTCCGCCATATCTATCAGTACACAGTCAAGACACTGGAGTTCGGATTCGGATTCGACTTCTCTGCTTACACATAGAAGAGTACAGCGTACTTTGTGCGTCCAGAGTCATCCATTCGGGGTGGCCGGACTTCTCTGACGTTCAATTCTGAGGTTAAGATTTAGTAGAACTGGCAGGTAGAAGACAGGAGTGTATGACAGACTGTGACCGTCACTTTCGATAGTGGAATACAAAACTGTCGGCGCCTCGAACTGGCTACTTTTGTTACTCAATTCATCATTGGTATGGAGGACAAAATGGAAATCTAGATATCGATTCACGAGCATGTGAGTTCCACGTAGAAGCCGGTCGAATGAACTCACCAGTGTTGTTAGTTTGAATAATTTCTTGCCAGGGTATGTTCGGACCTTCGTAAGAAAGCAGATAAAAACCAGCCTCAGGAGAAAAATTAGTGTCGTAGTAAGCAATCTCATCTGGCTCTGCCGTTGTCAACTGCGTCGGAGGAACGATATCTGGAGAGCTAATGGTAGGTATCGGAACAGAGAACAAATGTCTTCCGATTGACGAGGGATTTGCGGCTTCAAAGTAGCTATGAGCATAATCGCAAAGTCAGGCAAACCTTGGGATAGATGAGAAAAAAAAATCACATACACAAGACTTAGCTCCGCGTCAACGCCTTTGATACCGCTTGAGACCTCCCATTCACCAAAGGTGAGGAATCGAGGCGTATTTGAGTTTGCCGGACTGAACAATGCGATGTGGTTATACCCTTCAGGCGTCGGTACTATATCGAGATACGCAGTTGACCCTGAACCTTGCATGCTTTTGGGTAGTGGGAAGATGTTTTGATTCTATGGTCATTAACGTCAGCGGCCGAGTGACTGGACCGTTCGGGAGTAGGCCTAGGCGATACTAACGTTGTCAATCCAGCCGTCATCCCCTTCTTCCCCTTCCTTTCCAAGTTTTCGAACCACGGTCCCACGAGAACGTGCTTTATCATCAGAGCTATTCAAGTCAAAGAACACAACGCTTCCTGAATCTGCATTCCGGTTGACCTCTTTTAAAAGAAGCTGTGTATCATCCACCCAGGCAATCTCCATAATAATACTATTTGAGATTGGATGTCTACCTGGCCAATCCAGTTCCAGAGTAGCGTTTGCGGCAGGAAAGCCGCTTATAACGACGCTATCAGAACCCACGTATTTTCCTAAATCAAAGACGTGCACGGAAACCAGAGGATTGTTGTAACCAGGCTTTGGATACTTCATCGTAATTTCAGATGTATATGGAATGACAGCGGAGTTGTTCTCGGTCGGGTTGTATATAGGAAAGGAGAACTCGTCGACAGCAGTTTCATCGAAACGGAGGAACGCGACCTTCTGAGAGTCAGGAGACCACCATAAGGCGTGATCACTAGAGAAGATTTCCTCCTCGTATACCCAGTCGGGCACGCCATGAAAGAGTGAAGCATTTCCCGAACTTGTTACCCGTATTGGAGCCGTAGAAGGTCTATGAACAGACAGCTATAAAGAAGTATTTGATAAACGAAAGGACAGGACTGACGACGGAGATGTCAAGATATACAGGTCATTGTTGTCGACATACGCCAATGAACCACCTGTTGGTGACCAGGTAGCGTAAGCAGTAGTAGGAGGGTCTGTTGGGGTGATCATCGGACGTGTAGCCTTTGCTACAATGTCATGAATATAGTAATTTCCAAAGCTTGACCATCTCCATTGCTAGTATATTGCACGTTGAATAGCGGAAGGTAGATATCAGTCGATAGCGCGCACCTTCTTGTAATCTGCTTTCACTAGAAGATATCTCATGTCAGGCGACAGTTGCCACACTCCCCAATGTTGTAGAGGCTTTCCGTACTCCTACTATAGAGTCAGTAGTAGAACCGTAACTGTGCAAGATCGAGTCTTACATCCTTAACATCGTCTTTCTTCACTAAATTGGACGTGGTGTTGGTCTTCAAATCCACCAGCTCAATGTAGCCGTCTTGCGTAGACACAGAGAAGACGCCATCCCCAGCTAAACTGAAAATGAGAGCTTGTTCGTTTCCTGCCCTTGACGATGGAATTACCTTCTGAAACCCAGGCGATAGATGATCTCTCAGCAGCGAACGTGCCGTTGAATATATGGTCCATGGTGATTTTGCGAGTGCCTGGAATACGATACACAGTTCCAACGTAAGTCTGCGCGGCTATGATACCAATAATTCCACATAGAACGACAAGGATAATGAGAGTGGTGACAAGGAAACGGATGTTAGAAGCACGCTGAATATCGGAAGGTTAGTGGATTAATGCTAGTATGCACATTTGGCGTACTATTTGTCGCTGGCTTGGGGGAAATGTTGCGCTAAGATTTCCGAGTTCTGCTACGCCTGGCGTAGAGGGACCTTTTCTTTCCAGCAATGCTTCTTCTTCTTCCTCCGAATCCGAGCTGGGAGCTTCGAAAGGTCCTTGGCCATAGTACGTTGGGGGCTTGGCAATTGAGTGATTAGAGCGAACGGAGACTACGGTAGACGTTTCGCTGGGGTCCTCTGATTCTAATGGCTCATAGCTCGATTTCCTCATAACAGATGTAAAGGAGAAGGGAAAGATTGAAGCTTCTAGCTAGCGCTCGATAGGCGCTCAATCGTTTTACTTAGGAACAAATCATAGTGAACCTCTAGGAATGTCCATTGCTCACGAACACTTGGCACTGAGGAATTACAATAGGTAGTGAAACGAGCCAAAGGTGGTCGGAATAACCAAGTTACATACAGCAATATTATGTAGATATACTACTAATTGTAGAACACGAGCGCCCTCAACTCGATTGATTCTCGGAACGGACTTCCTTCAGGTGTAGACGGGTCCTCAAATGCTGTATGAGGCGTAAGGTCAGAAACACCTCTATCCTCTGTCGAGTCATAGCTACAATAATATCGATGAGCGTGAAGAACCGATAATGGTATAACCAGAAGCACACACCATTTGATCAAAACAATTTCTTCCGGTGTCATTCCTTTCAAGTACTTCCACTTATGCTCCGGACTGTACTTGACGCCATAAGTTTCGCCTTCTCGGTCAGGATAAAGTAGAGCAATTGGTACGAGGTCTCTGTCCTTGTCTATGCTGCGGAAATCACATAATGTGAGAGGCCAATCATACGCGGGATTGGAGATAGGCCGCCAGAGATTGATAATTTGAAATCGATTCTTCAGCAGTTCCGGGGCTTCAGATTCTGGAAGATGACGGTGGACACGGTTGACAGCTGACTTGCTTGTCTGGTCAACATGGACATTGGAGACAGGCTGCCTTTTCGATGGATCACTGTCTAGTTCCCCTGGGCGTCGCCGCCTGATAGCTGATGACGACGAGTCAGTCAATCATACGTATGAGCAAGTGAGCAGGCAAGACGAGCGTAGACTAACTGTGATCAAACAATACGACTTTACTTGCACCGGTAAGCTCTTTGATCAGTTCTTCGCTCTCTGGGTAGTACTCCTTCTCTATCTCTTCATCGTTGGAGAACGAAGTGTGTTTTGACTTGTGCTGGTAGTACTGAAAACCGGCAGAGTCAAGGTTGTAAGAACCCTCTCTGCCACGAATGTTTTCGATGGGAACAGTGTGTTCTTCCTGTATCCAATTATACCGACTCCCGTATTTAACATCTTCATTTATGCGAGTGATCGGTCTGGATCCGTCCTTTGGCGGAGTGAAGTAGAGAAGTTTTCCGGGTACAGTCGAGGGTTGGATAAGCGTAGCAGGCATTGTTCAATCGGAAATGCTTGTTGAGATACTCTCTAGAATCCTCTCGTTCTTTATATACAGCAGGCCGATGTCGCCATTGTTGCGAGAGACTGCGAAGTGGAAAGTGGCAGCTGACGCTATAGATGAGACCCATATGAGTAAGATCTTCTCCAAAAACCTCTTTGGTCAGCAACAGTTTACGCCTCAGTCAGCAATCGGCTTTTCGATGGTCCATCCGTGCCAAATGGGTTCAACAAAAAGAAATGGGTTCAACAAAAAGAAATGGGTTCAACAAAAAGAGTCAAACGGAACGGAAACTTCAGCAATTCGGATAACCACGTATTCTGTCTGACTAGTACACAGTTTAAGTTATTAATTTGAATCCAGGTTCTCGCTTCTATATACTACAAGTTCCATCAGATTCAAATCTCACATGAAATATTGAAACTAACCACCGAGGTCACTGGCGTAACGGACGTCTTCGCCCTCTCTCATCACAGGCTCGTTATCACCAAGCTTTCGAAATACCCATTTCAGTCCGTCACCACCACCGCGTATCAAAACAATCTGAATTTTTTCAAAGACAATCCTTTCAAGGAGGGGACACGCTTTCGCAAGTTTGCACACGCGCGTAGCGTTGCCTATAAAATCGTAGTTGGGATGTTTGTAAAGATGATATCTGTCATACTCGAACAGTACGGGGGCTTTGAAGACAGTTAGAAGAGGCAAACAGGCCAAATGAGGGAGAAATTCGTCCTGAAAGAGATGTGAACAGAACTTCTTTGAGGTACGAAATTCTGCACCACGCACCAATCTTGCTTCACGCACCCAGAAGTCAAGAGTGAGTTCGCGTATGTGTGGAAACGCTGCGACGACATCTTCAAGATCGTTTGAATCGCCCGTAACACCGAGGTGTGTTAAAGAAGGTAATCGGTTGGATTTGAGGATGTCCAAGAAGGGTTCACGAAAGGGAGATGGGACATCTTCACCGGACTGATCAAGCTCTATGTCGTCTTCGTCATTTTCATCCAATTCATCTAGATCATCGAAGAATACGTCGTTCATGACAACTCTCTTGGACAATAATACACCGGTGAGTTCGGTGACTCTTGATCCTGCGCCATGTTCAACGAGCCAGACTACATGGAAAGCTCTGCACTGCAAACGCTTCAGGTGAGGAAGGAGAGGCTTTGAGGGTGGATTTCTTGGCTTTTGAAACCATCGTTTCCCAATGATCAATGGTGCCAAGCTCAGCTCCTCAATGCCAGGATGCGCATGGAGGAATCCCAGTAGTGCGGAGGGAATACAGTGAGCCCTGCCAGATATGTTGAGGCTACGCAGGTGGTTCCATTGAGCGGTAATGATTAGAGCTGTTATCGACATCGTGATCGGCGATTTGAGGAAAAGATGCAACTTCTAAACATCGATATTTGAGAGCTTTCAAGAAACGTCAAAATGACCATTTCGCACCTCCAAGTCTTTGTTGCCTGTAAGCATTCCGACAATACCAGTAAAATCCACCTTGTCTTGTGTTTGATCATACGCATGAGTATATAAAGTCAGAGTCTTGAGCCCTCTCAGACTGAGGAACTATTGAAGCATTTCGTCAGTGGTAGAACCAAGAGTTTTGGGAAAGATGACGCACCGTTTCAGTGCTTGCCAACGGTTTCACAGCTATGTATCCAGCAGGCGCATGAGTAAGCACTGAGAATGGTTCATCAACGACATCAAGCTCCTCCAAGCTTCCTGAGCTACCCAAAGCATGCCATAAATCGTTTTGGTCGACGATTACTGGGGGCGGAGATCGATACCAACCAAAACGTTTGAGATTCTTCATTCGCTTCACAGCATCAATAAGCAACACTTCATCTGCTCTCGTTTGCTCAAACGATGGCCTGCCTGAAAAATGCTGAATTTGTCCCCTTCCGGCAAGTTCCTTCGGTACGACGAGAGGTTCGGCCATCCAACGATCTGGTCCGTAATCGCCATGGCAAACGTCTGAAATGTTTTCAGGCAGGATATCTAATTCGCGAACTTCACCCGCAGCAAGATCTGCTTGAGCAAAGAAACGCCAGATTGCAGCAGAGCGAGATATCCTGGCACGAAAGACGCGATATATGCAGGGATGAGGGATGGAAATGTCCGCTAGAGCCTTATTCGAGAGCCCAAAAGACAAAACGTCGGAAGGCGAATCTATAAAAGATACTATTTCGTGTAGAATTTCGACAGGTAGAACATCGGTTATTGCTGACATGGGGGTGAAAAGGTAATGGACTGGCTTTATTCAGCCAGTCAATTATTATAGAAGAATTGCCCATGGCGGTGACTGATTGAGCTAATTAACGATACACATGTGATAAATTAAGCTGCAATATTACCAAGATCCTGCCTGGCTTATGTTTGAAACTAATCATTCATTCTAGCTTTAAATCTCCCTTTTTCCATTACTTGAGCCTTCATCGCTCGCCCTCGGCATCTCTGTTGTCTTCAAGTTTGAACTGCCAATCACAGACTCTGCAAACTTCTGAAAGTCTTTCCTCGAACAGAATCTTCCCGGCTAAAACTTGTCACAGACCCGGGTAGATATAATATAAACTATTCATACCTTCAGAGCGTAAACGACAATCTCAGTCGCTCCAGATGCCTTTGACCCTACTGACTCTGCCAGCAAGAGCCTGAGGATGCATTCCTGCGGATCGAACGTGCACCGAACTGTAGGTTGTAGACGAGTGTTCATTGAAATCTTCCAAAGAGGTTCTCTGCGAAATACTGAAGATTTGCACCAAGTCAACACGTCGGACTAGGATATGCACGCATTCTCTCACTCACAAAGTCGCTGAACCAAAGTTCTTTTGTCCAACAAGTACTTGACCTGTCCCAATATTCCACTCGAGTAATCATTGCTGCCGCGTTTGACAAATAATTTCACGCCCTTCAGCTCGCATTGAACGTCCTCATCTTCTTCTCCGGTTACATCTGATTGTTCGATGAGCATATAACTTCTTGTTTTTGTTGGCGGAAATACTGACGGGTGTAAGTTGGCGCGTCCCGGGGAGAATTCAATCCGAGGGCGTGAGGTTCTCTGCTTTTAGAGCTGGAGAGATCGTCGTCAAGCCGTTCGACGAAGGAATGTCGCTTCCTGAAACTGTTGGTTGAGGACCATGTTGGTCTCATGTCTGCTCCCGAGGCCAAAGTTCCGTTGTTAAACGAAAAAGAGGCTGGTGTTGCAGTCGCAAATCCTTCAAAGGCAAACGCTTGCGACGTTGGTGTCGTTTTTACAGCAGGGGGCTGGATTCAGAGATGAGATGAAGGACAATTTTACTTCTTTAAGTCTTACCTTAGAAGCCGGTGCGTCCTTCTTTTCTGTCTCCGAAGTAACCTGGTTGACATTGCGGTGAATATCAGATTACGAAAATGTTCGTTCAACTCACTGGTAACAAAGGTTCGTGAAGTGATCGCGAAAAAGCTGGTTCCTCACTTGCACGTCGTTGTCGCTCGCCGGTAGGCTCCTCAAGTGAATCACCCGCTTCCTTAATTGTCACCTCTGAAGTCGCGGCAGCTCGATCATCGTTCTAAGAGCATAGCAGGTTGGTGACAGCATTCTTCAGAAAGAGGCGAAAATCACCTTCTCTACAGAGTCCTCAGCTACAGGCATACCCTGCTCACTTTTCTCTGCTGATTCAGGTGGAGTTTTGCAACGTTTATTAGGATACAGCGCCGCAAGATTCTAAAAGACACGAACAGTCATGCGTTTGTATTTAAAGGGAAGACAGCGTTCGACGTACGTGTGGATATTCCAATGGCTGCGAACCACGGTTCACAGATTAACGATTGGTACTTTGTCTGTATGGGAAAGAACGTACGACATTGTTTTCGTCGTGATCATGCATCTGCTTACGCTTCAACGACGGTCCTCTAGCCACATCTAGCAAACGCTGATCTGGAGTGGTTATTTGTTCCGCAGGAACCGTTCTCGATATACTCTGTGTCTCAGCTCCTTCAGAAGAATTGGACGAGGAAAGTTCGTGCTCCGGAACTGTTGGTACTCTTGTGCCAAACACGGGATTGCTCTTCGGTACTTCTGCCTGGTTTGGCAGCTCTCTTTCTCTGGAGTTTATGTCTTGTTGACTGTGCCTGAACAAAGGAATGGGAAAAGTACAAACGAGTAATTGAACAAACTTACAACTCTATCCTTCGCCTTTTGGCATAAACATATCCCACTGTCGCAGCAAACGTCGCCATTCCACAGTAAACAAAATTGAAATCGGCAGTCGGAAACATCTTGTGATCAGCGAAGGCTGAACTAGAGGGGGATGATAATAATTGGAACCGAGGAGTAGCGAACGAGAAGATGATGAGCCTTAAATGTCACCGATAAAAGGATGCACGATCCCTGCATGTTTTTTTCGGAGCCTTGCAGCAACCTCACGTTCTTGCTAGCATCGCAGGCAATGCTGTCATCCGCTCAGATGACATCGTTTAGCACAGCTAATCATGGAACATGCGTCTAACATAAGGTTACCAGACACGGACTGTTCCATTAGGGCTAAACGTTGGACGTGAATCATGTGCCCACGCAAGCCTGAACCTAGCAGAAGATAGTAATCTGAAAGATGGGATATGGTGGTGGCTGACAGGCTGCTGGAAACGGCGAAGGGAATCAGGAGATCGCTATAAATAGGGCAACAAACTACTTCTAAGTACTAGCGCCAGAGAATCAACACCAAAATGTAAAATCCCATGCCGACGTGTAGATAATCGCTATATACCTTGCCTATTCTCACCTCGTTCAAAGAACCTCTTAGTTCACAAACTGAATTTACTTGACACGCCATTTAGATACACGCAAACACCAAGTTCAAGGTGCTTTTCTTCTCTCTCGATTAAATACAAGGTCAAATTTCATGACTCCACTACACTGGAACTTCCAGAAACAGAGGAAAGTAGGTACAACCTGAAAACAACTCGAAACACTTCTCTCTGTGCTTCAGTTTATGAGCACGTCCAAAAAAGTACTAGATATTGGTCTATTGTAGTTATAAGTCCGTCTCTTTCTTGAAACATAAATTTGGAAAGAAAATTCGTCATACTTGCTCTGAGTTTCTTGTAGAGCTGAATTGAGAGAATTCGATGAGAGTATGTCTTCAAACTCGTTCAAAAAAAAGTAGAAAAAATGCTCACTGGCAGGGTCGAACTGCCGACCCTTGCATGCTATGCGCAGGTATTCACGTGCCCTCATAAGTACAATGCTCTACCACTGAGCTAAGCGAGCTACGAATATCACTGGAGTGCAGCATATATATATGGCTCTAAATTAGCATGAATAGATGTCTCATCTTCTATAGGGGCTGTGTGGTTCTGAGCTCAAAGATTTAAAGGTATTGTGGATTGAGCAGTAGTAAACTGGATGCACTCAATGTCTCAAAACCTATCCAATAATTTTTTTTTTCTTTTAGCAGCATATCATTCCCACATATACAGCGATCCTCTAGCAGAAAGAAGAGATGGGTAGTTGTATTGACTCAAAACTGAGGGTCCCAGGCTAACCTTTGCGGTATGCGTGTTTCAATATTCATCAATTCTTATCTTCCCGCCCTGACTTTTTAGAGTCTCACTAATATCTCACCCTCAATACAAATTTCGTCCGGTTCAAGACGCGACCAGTTCTGGCGACTGTGTTTTCCGAATTACCGAGCACGTGGGCGTGTTAGATTCCCACGGTGACGTGGAACTTGCGAATTCATGTCACAATTAAAAGCTCAGATTCATATCGCGACTTTGACTTTGACTAACCCTCTCAACTTATCCAGCAATGTGGAACACTCAGGCTATTGCGTTAACGCTGGTCCTCACTTCAACGTTTGCTTCTGCTGCAATATTTCCCAAGGACACTGTAGTCAAGATGCTTGATCCAAAGGGATTCCGGAAAGTTATGAAGGCCAATGTACGTATAATCGAAGTTCAATCGTGAACGCATACTCACTTGTGCATCAGGAAACCACTATGGTAGCTTTTGTGGCCCCTTGGTGTGGTGTTAGTACAAAGCATTCTACTTATGAACCAATTCATTTATCTCCCGAGACAGCACTGTCAGCGAATGGCGCCAGAATACAGCAAAGCTGCATTAGGTCTTTATCCTCTCATTCCTACATATGCCGTTGATTGCGACGCCGATGCCAATAAACGTCTCTGTCATGATCAAGTGGGTAGAGCTCTGATTCCCATGTCGTACTTTCACTCACAAGCAGCGAGTAGGGCGTTCAAGGATTTCCCACAATCAAAGTCAGAACTATTTCTTCTTGCCAGTCTTGGCGCCTCTGACATCGTGAATATCTAGCTCTATCCTCGAGGAAAACAGCTCAACCCATTGACCTATGATTCTGGTGATCGATCTTCAAGTTCGTTTTTCTACTGGGCATCTAGGCGTGTGCCCAACCACATTAAGAAAATTGGACAGTTAGATGACATTCAGCGATGGGTGGAAGAGGTGCTTCTTCAAACTGCAAGATTCCGTGACTCACACTAATCATCTGGTTCAGAGTGCAGAACGCGGACTTCCTCGCGCGCTTCTTCTGACAAAAGAAAAGATCATTCCTTTACTATGGACCGTTCTAGGCAACAAATTTGCGGGGAAAATCGAACTCGCGTCCCACCGTGATCGCAAGGGGAAAAGTTCTGTGGCAATGGGTTACGAAGCAGGCGAACAGAAATCATCCAAGGTGCTAATATACGCACCAGGATCAACAACTCCCGTGCGATACGAAGGTAGCCACGCTTAATTCAATCCCCACCAGAACTGAGTGTCCTAAAATTTGCCAGGTATAAACAAACTTGACTCTCTTTCCAAATTCTTCGAATCAGTCATCGATGGTACTGCCGACCTCAAGGCTGTCAATGAAGAAGCCGCTTCTGAGGAATTCGTTCCAGACGAAGCGGAGCTCGAAATTGAGCGCAAGCAAGAGGCCCAGCGTATTGCTCTCGCACATGGAGGATTCGCTAACTTCATTGACTTTGAGGACGCGCTCAAGAAGGGTCACAATCCGCACGGCTCTCAAGGATATCCGGGAATGATGGGCGATATGCCGAAGAAGATGAAGGAAACTGAAAGTGATTCCAAAGTAGCAGAATCCATGGTGGAAACTGGAGATGCCAAAGAGCAAGCTACATTTGCTGCAAGTTCCGCAGAAGTGCCAGCACCTACTGCTGCTCATACTCCGGAACCGTCAGAAGTACCAACGGAGGAGACAAAGGCGTCTGAACCAGAGCCCGCTTCAGCTCCCAAAGACGAATTATAATTCAGGCCGGAGGTTTATTTGTTGTTAGGGTTAAAACATAACATATCATTATTCAACCTGGTGTACGATTTCCTGGATCACTATCCCATGCAACTGACTATTCGTAGTATATATTCATTTTTTGTGGGATGCAATGCAGATGAACAACCATGTGGGTATCTGTGCAGATTGATTGGAAACAATGTGTGGTATTAAAGTATGCGGCACAAGTACCCCGAAACAAAGATCCTCAATGACTCGTACATATCATGAATCTGAAAAACAGAGACACACGAAAGGTGCCAATGTCAAGAAGTACCGAACAAATTGAAGGGTTGTCAACACATGGAAGCTTAGTTGTCATGAATCGCCCTTGAGACCGCTCTACAGCTCTACATCTCATCAACCTCAGGCGCAACATCGCGGTAAGAAATTCAGTGTCCATTGAAAATCCTATTGCCAAGCCCAAGCATCGGTCACAAGAATAGTGCGAGGGTCATCGCGGTGCTCATAACACCGATGGCCACGGACCACATTCTTGCGTCGACAGCGAGTCCGAGCCCACCATTTGCATTTGCTGAGCTCGAAGTTGCAGCAGCTTGGTCCGCCCCGGTAGTAACGACAGGGGTGACAGTCTTCGCACTTCCAGCACCAGAGGTGTTACCAGAAACAGTGACTACACTAGTAGTACCTCGAGCACTTGCAGCAGTAGTAGTAGACGTAGTGATAGTGATGGCACTTGATGAAGACGATGAGACGGAAGCTAAAGTAGCGGGGACACTACCGGAAGTCACACCGCTCGCGAAGGACGGTGCAGCGCTCGCACTAGACGGGTTAACGAGGGCACCATTGCCCCAGGCGATGGTTTCTCCATCCGGTTGAGTGCTATTGGGCGGTGTGGTAGTTGCACCTGATGAAGATGCGATGGCAAAGCGAGTGGTCCAGACAGGGTCCCCGGTTTCAGTTGGTGAAATAAACTGGTAGAAGTAAATGGCCGAGTAGATAGTGACCTCGGGACAAGTCCAACTGTATGAACCAGATTTTGTGCCATCCAGACCGGTAGCGACAGCTACAAAATTGAATGCGTAAAAAAGATTACACACGGAGAGAAATTCGCATACTGGTCAAAAACACCATGTCGAAGTTATCTCCGGTCATGAGCTCGATGGCCATGTTGGACCAGTTAGAGCTTGAACTAGAATCGCCTGTCCAAGTGATAGAACATGTCGAACCCGCGTTTCCAGTAGACGGTGTATCAGGCACAACATCAGCGCGAGCAAGGAGGGTAGAGGCTGCAGCAGCGGAGAGAACGACGAAAGAGAACAAAGAAACCATAGGATGTTTGATCAAAGGTAGAACTGGAAAGATTTTAAGAACGAGCTTGCGAAAATTTACATCTTTATATGCTCACCTTGAGCGTTAGCAAGGCTGTGATGAGTACAAAAGAGTGACAGTGTAGGTAAAGAGCGTGTGGTGAAAATGTCAACGTTGTCGTCCTGAAAAACGTTTAAGTATGCAGAAATTCAGGGCGTATTCATATGATATCAATCGTGGGAACGCTATATATGCTTAAGCGCTGAAGCGCTGCGGTAGTAGTTATTGAGCGCTGCCACGGTGCAATCAATTGGAGGCAGATTGGGAGTTCAAGTTGGTCCTACAGTGACGGTAAGCCATTATCTACACCCCATATTTAGAATGCTCACCCATGCACCAAATTTTGGCTGACAACTACTATGACTGCTCACAAAAAGCCTACAAGGCTCCCCCACTGCTAATGTAACACCCAATAAATGAGGCCTGCTAGACAGAGATGGTTCTTGGTTGAAGTACTAGAGTCTAGACATATCCTATTTGGTGAATGTTCAGAGTGACGATAAAGATGATAAAGACATCCGGTCAACGTTTGGTTATAGTGCAAACATTATCAAATAGAGAGAAGAGTTCCAGATGGAGTATAGCAACAATCTAAGTTGATATTTAAACTGGTTACTGAAGAAGTATGTACAAAGTACTACTGCTTATATACCTGTAATCCTAATTGTTATATCTACAACAATAAGAACCGTAAGTAAAAACAATAGCAGATATAGTTTGGTGACATCAATATAATTTAATTAAAAGACAATAATGTGAGAATACTTAGCATTCAAGAATCAAATGCTTCGTACAATTCAATCGAGAGTCGATCAAAGTCGGATGAAAATAGAAACTATCAAGTCCACATCCTTGTGGAGAAACCTGTCAAAAGCAGTATGAGCTTACTAGTCTGTTTGTGAAATATACAAGATGCAGTGTTATATTGAGAGTCAGCATCATTGTTTGCATGCTGCAAATAAAAGCAAGAAAATTGCAAAACAAAGAAAGCTTGATGTATGGACAATATGTTACAGGTATGCCTCCGGGAGAGGCTCCTTGTTCTGATACCGTCACCTCCTTGAAAATTCCCACGCTTAAAAAGAAGGGAATACGAGAGGCATTGGCAGACACTGTATTCAGAACTAGAGTACACAATACATATCCCATAACCTATATCTAACCAGTGTCCAACCAAGACACTATTCCTAACACAACATGTCGAGAACCAACACGTACGGGAACCAAAACACGTCACAGCCCAGAATAGGATTCATGCCACCTAGCCCGAGCAACGATGACTCATTCGCTGAGGACAAAACGACAGCGGATGTGCTAATAACAAAAGCTATCAACATGAAACTGCTCAGGACCGGGGAAGACCCCGCCACAACACTCCCGGTACAGCTGATATGACTGGCAGCAGAAGCGAGTGACGGAACCTTGACTGCACGAAAAGCAAACTGGGAGAAGGTGGCACTGATAGGGAAGATACTACAGGAAGCATCATGGAAGGACATGACAATTGGGGGATACTGTTATGATCATGCACACCAGTTGTACACATCGCGCGTAGCACTTCGCACTGACGCAGTCAACCGTACATGATCAAGTCCGTCATCAATGTGACGCACCAATGATATGGATCAGGTAATCTACTTCCGTGATACTCATCCACCTATCCTCCTTATCCCATCACTCCTCCTTTGGATAGACTATACACCATACCGCTTTCCTCTCTCCATTAGTCCACTGTCTGTTATGACCATGCCAAGTTCAACTCCCGCGGTCCCGACGATCGTTTCCCGGTATTTGACTTTATTACTTTCTTTCGTCGCGGAGCTTACCTCCACGATCCTTGTACGCTTCACTGTTATATCCCTCACACCTTAACTGACTCTTTATATATCCTTTTATATCATTCCCTTTATACTTACCCCTCTTATCTTCCACATGTTTGACCATACTATTCTAGGATACTATTGCTTAGTGACCTTTAGGTAGTGATTACAGTATAAAGCTACGAGAGTAGAATAGTTGGTCCTTAGTTTAAATATCGACTTTGATAGCACACTTCAATAGTGTATACCTCTCAAATAGAGTTCATACTCAAACCTCACCTTAAGTACGATCACGTGAGTTTCTCCTGCGATCGGAATTACCCTCACCTTCGCTTTCGGACAGCGGCGTGTCGGGGACACTATTAATAGTAGCGTCAACATCCGACTACCTCTCCGTAGGTTCACCAACCTTCACCAGGACTTATCTCGGTGTTCGGTCTTTTACCCCGCGGACTTATAGTCCGTGATCCAACTTATCCCCTACGACCGTGCATGATCATAACACTGTCTTCCTATCCGCACTCGTTATCTTGACTTCCAATTTGTCGTAACTACTTTAGGATATTCTGTAGCAATACCGGAGATAGCAAACTTAGCATATAAGACTTGCGGTCGTAGGTAGAAGCCTTAGTTTTAATATTGAATTGGTACGACTCCCAACAATCATACAACACTTGCTCTTATCACCCTTATACCTTGTTCGACCCCATCAACCTTCAGTCAATCCTATCTCGATCTCAAACGAACTCAATACGGACCGCGCAGCGTAGCAAGGGTATTGTCAATAGCAGTACCAAAGGTCTGTTACGACCATGCCAAGTTCAACTCCCGCGGTCCCGATGATCATTCCCCGGTATTTGACTTTATCTTTTTCTTCCGTCGCGGAGGTAAGCTCCGCGATCCTTTTACACTTCACTTATATCCCTCACGCCTTAATGTTAAGGCCATGCAAACAGAAAGGATTACGATCGAGGTTCTGGAGGTTCCGGACGAAGTTCCGAGTGTGTGAACGGTGGCTGTGACACAAGGAGGTACTCGAAAGGGCTACACGGTCCTTGGAAGTGAGATGGGACTTCAGCAAAGCTTTTGGCAACACTCCCTACACGCTATCTGGGTGTCCCTGCAAAGTGCGAAGAAGAAAGAAGTTCCGGAGCGTCGGACAGAACCGATCGGTCGATCCGGACGTAACTAAGCATAATATAGAAGGAGGATAGAAGGTAACTTTTATTTCAAGCTGGGGCAATGATACTAAACAGTGTACTTAAGTAGTAAATTGCCTAATTGTTAAATAAAGAACAATAAGCAATATAAAGGTTTACCCAAGGTGGAATATAAGACAATAAGGGCGTGGGAATCTCGGATAAATACCTTTCGAAGCTGTCCAAAGCTATCGAGAATAGAATCAAAGATACGGAGCTGATAATGAATGTGAAAGCTCCGGAAATGCGAATAAGTCATTCGGTTATCGATCCGGAATTATTCGATTGTTGACTCGGAAGTATTTGATTATGGATCCGGAGTCATTCGACGATCGATCCGGCCGGAAGACTGACCGGAAGGGTCCGGTCTAAGTATCAGAATGAATTGACTATTGATTCGATCGGAAGGTTGGTGGATTGGTCTGGCACAAGCATAACACTTAACCAATTCTTTATATATCCTTTTATATCATTCCCTTTATACTTACCCCTTTTATCTTCCACATGTTTGACCATACTATTCTAGGATACTATCCCTTAGCGGCCCTTAGGTAGCGATTACAGTATAAAGCTACGAGAGTAGAATAGTTGGTCCTCAGTTTAAATATTGACTTTAATAGCGCACTTCGACAGTGTATACTTTCAAATAGAGTTCAATCTCAAAACCTCACCTTAAGTACAATCACGTGAGTTATCCCGTGATTGGAATTACCCTCACCTTTGCTTTTGGACAGCGGCGTGTTTGGGACGCAATTAATAGTCGCGTCAACGTCCGACTACCTCTCTGTAGGTTCATCCAACCCTCACCGGGATTTATCTCGGTGTTTGGTCTTTTACCCTGCGGACTTATAGTCCGTGACCCAGGCTTATATAGAAACAGGCAAGGTACGGGAACAATGATGTCATACTGTATAGTTCAGGAACAAGGAATGGAACGGAATGGACTGGAAGGTTCTGGATCGATTATGATAGGTAAAAGTGATGGAATGATGTATTGTAAAGAAAAGGAAAATAATAGGGGCGGCTCACTTCATGACAGGGACTTCCTCAAAGGCAAAACAATGCTTTTGGTCCAGCCCCAAGCCAACCCGCTATGGTATGGGTATCCAATCTACATGCCCTTGGTTCACCAGACCAATCCGAATTCAAGTACCAAGTACTCTACACCACTGATGGGCAACCAATCACGGTGCGAACACCGCGTAGCAATCGCACGGCGATACTAATGTTGGAGACAGCCATCCCCCCATCTCCGACAACGCTAACCCTCGCTGACAGAATGCGTCAGCAATTAACCACCCATGCTGGTCCTTCGCGAGATTGGTCTTCATCACTCATTCCCACTGAGGTTCCAGAGGAACCTGAGATTGTGGAGCAAATTGAGGAGGTAAGTCCTGACTTACCAGACCACCCGGAAGACCCGGACCCTGAGGGATCTGATCCCAAAGGACCACCCGGAGGACCGGGATCACCACCAAGCTCTCGTGGACCTAGCTGTTCTAGGAGTCCTCCAGCGGGACCAGGTAGCAATTGAACGGACATTGCTGAGCAGCAAATTATCGAGCTGTTCACCACCTTCAGAGGCACCCTCAACAATCTTGGAGGTGCTATCACGGAATTATCCACAAATCATAATCATGGACTGACAGAGACCGCAAGGTCAAAAGTCAAGGATCCGGAAGTTTTCAACAGTGCTAACCCGCGGAAACCGAAGAGTTTCCTAATTTCATTATCTCTGGTCTTTATTGACCGCCCAGCGTATTTTACTGATCAAAGGAAGATCAACTATACATTGTCTTATCTAGGTGGCTCCGCAAAGGAGTGGTTTGAACCAGACATTCTGGATCCGGACCTCGCGGCGATGCCCGCCTGAACCTCCTCCTTTGCATCATTGGTGAAGGAGCTTCAGGAGAATTTTGGTATGTACAATGCTCAGGGAGAAGCCGAGGACAAACTTGGAGCATTGCGGATGAAGGAATCCAACAATGTGCGGACTTACAACATCCGCTTCAATACTCTCGTGGCATCTACAAACTGGGACTCCCAAGCCCTTAAGTGGGCATATCAACGCGGCTTGGCAAGCTGTATTAAAGACGAAATGGCCCGTCTACCAGAGCCTGCTACTCTCGTGGAATACCGGAATGAAGTCCTTCACATGGACAACCGGTACTGGAGACGGGAAGAAGAAGAACGGAAATGTGAGAACGCCCATTCCTCGGTTGCGACTTCATTCTCAAAGGCGCCGACTACATCCTTGAAGAACCCGCCAAGTTCTTCTTCATCACCCTCCTCCGTGGCCTTCTCGACTAAAGGATTGGGAAAACAAGGTAAGCATAGCAGAGGTAATCACTCGTCTTCGACGAGTTCAGCATTGACGCGATCGTCGATCACTGCTAACCTAGGTTCCGATGGCAAACTCCTCCCTAGCGAGGTGGAGCGCCGGAAGAAGTTAGGACTTTGTGGTTTCTGTGGTGGGAAGCATAGGTTTGAAGATTGCGAGCAGAAGAAGGCTCGTGAGACTCAAGGGCGAGCTGCAGAGACGCAGGAGAGCGTAGAGACGACTTCCGTGGACTCGGAAAACTGATCAGCAGCTCCTGTACCCCGGTACAACACAGGAGTTGCATTGATTCAGTTTGTACCACGCGGGAAGTAAAACTCAACGCGTCCACTCTTTCTTATGACAAAAAATCTTTCACATTATTGCTAACTTTAGATTTACCGGCTCACGGCGTTTCTTCTGATTCCTCCACCACGACACTATCTTTTATCTCCTTACTTGATTCTGGTTCTAGTGATTGTTTTATTGACTTTTTGTAAAAGCAAATAGTTTAGTCACTTCTCCCATCTCTCCAATCAATCTCCGCCTTTTCGATGGTTCATTGTCACCCAAACCGATCACTGAGACTACCACTCTTAATGTTCGATTCCCCTCCGGCGAGCTGCTACTACTGACATTCTATGTCACCTCACTCGACTCCTCTTGCAAAGCTGTATTAGGTTACAGTTTCTTAACCCGCTACAATCCGTTGATTGACTGGGTATCTCAAAACATCACTTTCCATTCCACTGAGCAAGTTGAGTCCCTCACCCCAATGTCCTCAATTCCGCGAGAGATATCTCCGGAATTAACTGATCCTGCGCCAGATCAGCCTCACCCCAATCGATCAAAGAAGACTTCGCGCCCTTCCTCTCGATCGCGCTCTTGCCCCTCACCTCATCCTTTATCAGATAAATTCCTCTTTGAACCCATCTACACCTACCCTTCGGTTGCTCAATTGGCCGTTTCAAAACTCAAAAATCCCGAAGTCGACATCGCTCTAGTAAACGCGGTCCTTTTCAACTGCGCATGTAAGGCCGCTAAATGCGAACCTATTTTACTACGAGCGATCCATTCTGAAGTTTCAGCGTGAGCTGCTTCAACCTCACCTGACTCCGCAGAGACGAAGACCAATACGTCCAGCTTACCACCGGAGTATGCAGAATTTGCTGACGTATTCGACGAAGTGGATTCTGAAGTGCTGCCAGAGCACCAACCTTACGACCTCAAGATTGATTTGGAGCCCGGCACCGGACCACTGATCGGTCGCCTTTACCCTCTTTCCTCAAAGGAACTTAAAGCTCTTGGTGAGTTTATTGACAAGCACCTTGAAACAGGTGCCATTCAACCATCCACCTCTCCTCACGGGGCTCCGGTACTTTTTGTGCCAAAGAAGGATGGTAAACTCCGTCTCTGTGTAGACTTCCGCGGTCTTGACAAGATCACCAAAAAAAGACCGTTACCCTTTACCCCTTATTTCTGATCTCTTGGACGCTCCTAAGAAAGCTAAGAGTTATACCAAACTTGATCTCACTCATGCATATCATTTAGTCCGAATCACGGAAGGCGACAAATGGAAAACCACCTTCAGGACCCGTTGGGGTTCCTACGAATGGAAGGTTATGCCATTTGGTCTCACTAATGCTCCCGCGGCCTTCCAGCGTTTTATCAATCACATTTTCACTGACCTTTTAGATGTTAATGTTATCGTCTACATCGACAATATACTCATTTACTTGGATGACGAGAAATCTCATTGCGAACATGTCCGCAAAGTTCTCTGTCAACTCTGTAAACATTGTTTGTTTGTGAACCTTGCCAAATGCGAATGGGGTGTCGACACGATTGAGTATCTTGGTTACATTCTTTCTCCGGAGGGCTTAACGATGTCGAAGGACAAAGTTCAAGCTATCGTTGACTGGCCGGTTCCCCACAAAGTCAAAGACATTCAATCTTTCTTAGGTTTTGCTAATTTCTATTGGCGTTTTATTTATAATTATAGCGAAATCGTGCTTCCGATGACGCAGCTCACGTGAAAGGATGTGTTACGAACTGACTCTTTTTCAATTTCTTTTTGTCTATCCTATTATACTTTTTCTTTTATCTTTTCCTTTTCTTTCATTTACATACATGTGACAGCCTTGACATTCTCGCAATGTCAACACATTTCTCTCATGTCTGTCAAACTATTGACAGACTATCATTCTCGCGCTGTCAACACAACTCTCTCATGTCTGTCAGACTATTGACAGATTGACAGTGTGAGAATTCTCTCATGTCTGTCAAGCTATTGACAGATCGTCGTATAGCCTCACAGTTATGATGTGAGATAGTTCCCATGGGTTCATTTCAGAATATGTATATAAGATAGGGCATTTCCTAGAGTAGTCTCTATCTCTGATCTTGTCTATTCTCCTCTGTAGCTAGACAAGTATCTGAGGACACACTCCTCCTGCATTATCCATTGTCTTTTGATCTATCTTCTCTGTGTGACGCCTGGCCTAGCATTGAGCTACTGAGTCGCTGACAGGATGTATCATGGTTATGATCCAAAGAGTGCCAAGAAGCCTTTGACAAACTCAAAGACAGCTTCGTTCACGCTCCTATCCTCGCGCACTGGCAACCTAACCTTCCTCTCATCATTGAGACCAACGCGCCGGACTATGCACTAGCCGCGATTCTCTCGATCCTCCTACCGGACGGAGAGATTCACCCAATTCCTTTCCTATCCCGAACTTTTCAAGCTGCAGAGCTTCACTACGACACTCATGACAAAGAGCTCCTTGCTATCTTCGAGGCTTTCAAAGCTTGGCATCACTACCTCGAGGGATCAGGCGACACGATTGATGTGGTCACTGACCACAAGAATCTTGAATACTTCTTGACCACCAAAATACTCATGCGGCGTCAAGTCCGCTGGTCAGAATTCCTCCACCAGTTCAACATGGTGATCTGTTTTCGTCCGGGCAAGTTGGGTGCTAAACCCAATGCCCTCACTAGACGCTGGGACGTCTATCCAAAAGAGGGGGATACCAGTTACGCGCAAGTTAACCTGCAGAATATTAGACCTATCTTCACCCATGAACAACTAACCACTTCTCTTCAAGCAACTTTTCTAGAAGGTCCCACGCTTCACACTTCGATCGTAATGGACTTACACTCGCTCCATTCTACCATCCGCGATTCTATTGAACAGGATCCGGAAGCGATCGCAGGCTTAGCCCTAGCTAAAGACGATTCCAATACTCGTTGGACAGTAGGTGATGATGGACTGCTAAAACTTGACAATCACATTTACGTTCCTAACCATTCTAACCTTTGCCTTAAAATTTTACAATATTTTCATGATCACCCCCTTTCAGGTCATTTTGGACAGAACCAGACTCTTGAATCAATCTGACGCCATTACACTTGGCCAAAGATTCGGGAATTCGTTTGCGACTATGTCAGCTCATGTACAGTTTGCGGACGAAACAAACCCTGTCGACACCAACCTTACGGTCTCCTCAAACCTCTTCCGGTTCCCACTTGACCATGGGATTCAATATCAATGGACTTCATCGAACAACTCCCCTCTTCTGACGGACATACAGCAATTCTTGTTGTTGTCGATCGTGCCTCTAAACAAGGTATTTTCATCCCGACAAACGACAAAATCACCTCCGAAGGACTAGCAGAGTTATTCGTCCATCATGTTTTCTCCAAGCACGGAGTTCCTAACCACATCACTTCCAATCACGGCTCGGAATTCGTGTCTGCTTTCTTCCGCACTCTCGGTGAAGCTCTTTCTATGAAACTTCACTTTACCTCAGGTTATCACCCAGAAGCTGATGGACAAACCAAACGGGTCAACCAAACCTTGGAACAATACATCCGAATTTACTGTGCATACCAACAGGATGATTGGGCAAAACTCCTACCAATCGCGGTGATATGCTGACTGAGGGCTGAATGCAAAATGAAGATGCTAGAAACCTAACACCAACACACACACACACACCAACAACCAAACACAAGTTCTTTGAGAGTGCAAAGAGGATCTAAACTTCAAAGTACAATCTTCTCAACTCTGTGTACAATGCTTTTGATAGTTTTTCTTTCTCAAGTTCTATCAAACTTGGGCTTGCTATTGCTCTATGATCTAACTTGCTTTAACTGAACTGAACTGAACTGAACTTTATCTAACTGAACTGAACTTGCTTTGACTAAATTTACTAAACTGGACTTTGACTAACTTTACTTTCTTTTCTTTCTGGGTTATAAGTACAATCTTTCTGTGTTATACAAGCTGTCTGACTTCTGATCTTTCTGCTTCATTCTGATCTTTCTATTCTTTCTATGCTTTGCTGTGGAACTAATCTTCCCTTTTGTTGGACCAGCTATCATAACAAAAGTGGGGGGGAAGAAAGCTCCTTGTATCTGGCTCTGGCCTGCTCTATTTATGTTCTTGAGAATGGGTCTGGGCCTTGGGCAGTGCTGAGGGCCTGTGCCTATGCACATGGTTACCACTCCCTTGGTCCTGGGACTCCACATGACTTTCCTGTGCTTCCACATGCTTTTCCACATGCTGTTCCTGTGCTTCCACATGATCCCAAGTTCTAGAACATTGTCATAGCAACTGTCAGATTTCTGTTATGGAACTTTTCTAATCAGAATTCTGTTGTCTAGCCCCTAGCTGTCAACTTGGTAGCTTGCCAACCTGTCATCTGAATCATCATCATCTGTACAAATTTCGGAGTTTTTGCTTTCTGCTTCACTGGAAACTAACTGGGTTGACTTATAGGACTCATCATGCATAATAATCACAAAAAAACCACTTTCTACAAGTGTAGTTGGGCACAAAGAATGGGTTTTCGTACTGCTTCAAGTGATTATAACTGAGTATCACCACTGAGAACCTTCACAGCTCATCTGTAGTGGCCTTCTGTACAATTCTTGTAGTGTACAATGTACTGTAGACTTGCTAGAAGTATCACCTATCCATGCTTGTAGAATCTTAGATATTCCAGGGTTTTATGCACAGACTATTTCCAGGTGTATCAGCGGAGTTTGCATACAACAACGTTCCTAATGCCTCTACTGGTTTAACTCCATTCTTTGCGAACAAAGGCTATCACCCAAACATCACGGTAAGACCCGAAATTGACATCCGCTCCGACCAAGCAATGGACTTTGCGGTTAATCTTGATGAGCTTCATTCTTTCCTCCGAGATGAAATCACTAACGCACAAGCTCAATACAAAGAGCAAGCGGACAGAAAACGAATTACTTACCCCGAATTCCCTATTAATTCACAGGTTTTTGTGCTGGCAAAGCACATCCGGACAACGCAACCCACCGACAAATTCGCCAAAAAGTACCTCGGACCTTTCACCATACTCGAGCAAGTCGGTACTTTATCTTACAAACTCAAACTCCCGTCCTACCTGAATTGTATCCACCCTGTCTTCCACATATCCCAACTAGAACCATACACACCGAACACCATTTCCGATCGCGTTCAACCTCCGCCGCCTCCTGTTGAAGTCAACGGCGAGGAAGAATACAACATCGCAGAAGTATTGGATTCAAAATTGGATCGACGATAAAAAAAATGCCCACTACGATACTACATCCGTTGGGCAGGATACGAAGGAACGGACGAAGAGTTCTCCTGGGTCGCTGCAAACGAAATTCACGCGGACGAACTTGTCCCAGCTTTCCACCTCCGTTACCCTCAGAAACCTGGTCCACTATGATCCTTACTTATGTCCCTTACATATTATTATTGATTCTTCCTCATTTCCATCACAACTCTCACCTCATTTACTTACTAATCATGATTTCTCCTCAAAACCCCTCTGCCCCGCTGCATAATTACTTATAAACATAATTTCCTCTTCCTCCCGAAAATCCCTGCGATCCTCACTCCATCATTTCCCTTACTTATGGAACTCTCAACAAAACAAAACAAGAAACCAAAACACCAATCACCATTATAAACAAAATAAAGACAAATAACCAACAAAAGACAAAAAACTACAAAAAAGTATAGAGTAGGAGTAGGGTAGTTAAGTAGTCCATCGCGGAGTTTTACTCTGCGCGCTTTTTTCCCTTGTGGAGCTTTGCTCTCCTCTCTTCCTCATTCTCTACTTCCTCCTCATCCTCTTCTCCTTCTCCATCTTCATCTTCATCTTCACCTTTCTCACTCCCTTCCATTGCTTTCATTACCCTTTTCTCGGCTCTAACCATTATCCCTAACATTTGTTCTTGAACGACAAGTGATTGTCGCAGAAGCTTGACCAAGTCTTGGTTTTGCTCTGCGATCCGCGCTAGTTGTTCTGCCACTTTGGTTCCTTCAACCCTCCTCCGTTCCCCTGCTCTTGCGGCGGGTCCCTCATAAACCTCCTCTTCATCCAACTTGACCCGTTTACCGCGCGATTGATGGGCAGCATTATCACCAGACCAGCTACATTGTTGCCTTTGCTGGTGGCAAACCTCGCATGCCTGTGTTGGTCGTTGCGTCAATTGTGGACGACAGTTGGAAGGTCGACCAATCATCACACAGCGAGAACATGCGGAGCGGGGTTGGGAAATATCGGGAAGAAGGGAAGTGGTGTTGTCGCCTTTTTCCACGTCTGGATTGAGATTGTCACTGCCCTAAACAAACAAAGACTTCAGGAGGCAAAACATTGAGGAAAATACTACTCACCTTCGCGATCATTTTTATTGTCCTCTTTCGCTTCGTCCCTCTCAGAATCACCTCTCGCAGCTGTTCTACCACTTCATCACTCGAGTCTTCGGAAATTATGGCCTTCGACTTAAAAGTCTTCCGCTGCGGGCTGGATGTCGATACTGGAATCTCCACATCGACACGATGCAACTTCGCCATTGGTTTTTGCCATTTCTCCAACTCTTTCGTGGCCTTCTCTTTTTCTTTCCTATTCTCGTCTACCAGCTTGGCAAACGCGAGGGCCCATGCTTGTTCTTCCTCTGCTTCTGCCGCGGCATCCTCTGCTAGCTCTTTTTGTCTCCTCGCTTCTGCTATCTCCTCTTGTTTTTTCCTTTCGGCTGCTACTCAGTTTTCCTCTACTCATTTCTCTTCCGCGAGCCTCGTTTCCTCAGCCACTTTTTCTTCAGCAATTCTTTTCTCCTTGGCCTCTTGCGCCGCTTTTTCCTCCACTTCTATTCTCTCCATCTCCGCCACAAACTCAGCCTCCTGTCGCGCAATTTCCTCATCCAGGGCTCGTTGTCGTGCAGCCTGAGCTTGCAGGATGTGTTCACGTCATTGCTGAATAGTTTCGTTGGCATTGGGGGTGGTGGACATGATTGTAGCGGGAGGGGGACTTATCAAAATTTTTTGAAATGGCTCTGCTTTTATATCCTTTGCAACTTAAGGACTTACAATTTTCACCAAGCTTCTATCACCGTGACTCAAAATTTTTACATCACATTTTTAACTTTGATCGCCGTTGCTTCTAATCAGTCACATCTATTTTTAGTCATACTATTACTCAGGATCTCGAGGGCTCAATCCTAATGGGGGGGCACTGCTACGACCATGCCAAGTTCAACTCCCACGGTCCCGACGAGCAGTTTCCGGTATTTGACTTCATATTTTTCTTCCGTCACGGAGCTTACCTCTGCAATCCTTTTACACTTCACTTTTATATCCCTCACACCTTAACCGATTCTTTATATATCCTTTTATATCATTCCCTTTATACTTACCCCTTTTACCTTCCACATGTTTGACCATACTATTCTAGGATACTGTCGCTTAGCGACCCTTAGGTAGTGATTACAGTATAAAGCTACAAGAGTAGAATAGTTGGTCCTCAGTTTAAATATCGACTTTGATAGCGCACTTCGACAGTGTATACTTTCAAATAGAGTTCAATCTCAAAACCTCACCTTAAGTACAATCACATGAGTTATCCCGCAATTGGAATTACCCTCACCTTTGCTTTCGGACAGCGACATGTTGGGGACACTATTAATAGTAGTATCAACGTCCGACTACCTCTCTGTAGGTTCATCCAACCCTCACCGGGATTTATCTTGGTGTTTGGTCTTTTACCCCGCGGACTTATAGTCCGCAACCCAACCTTTTTCCTACGACCGTGCATGATCATAACACCAGTCCATTCCATTCCATTCCTTGTTCCTGAACTATACAGTATGACATCATCTTTCCCGTACCTTGCCTTTGTATATATAAACCAGTCCCCACAACCTGATCCCTTATCTTGACCTCTTTGTCATTGGTATCAGGTATGTCTTTACTTACTTCTCTGTACTTATCATGAATATAACTTTGTCGTTGGGATCAGTATCTGTCCGCTTCCGCCTAAGCTTCTGCTCAGCCGTGCCCCCATTGTCATCTCTTTGTGACACCTTTCTTTGTTGATGCAGTAAAGGCGACATCAGGTGAATCAACTTTCCTCCCTTTGGCCTTGAGGAGTCATTGTTCATACTCCTCAGTGATAGCGTTCATCAGGTCATCAGTGCTTGTGACACTAGATGTAGTGGCAATAGCAGAGAGGAAAGGGTCATACAAAGAGGGAAGTGAATCCATAACAATGGCATAGAAGTCATTGTCGGATGGAGAGTGACCCATGGCAGCAAGATCTTTGCGCATGGTTCAGAGGTGAGTAAAGTGAGTCCGGACGTCATCTTTGTTGCCACACTTCTCCTCCTGAAGGCGGCGGCAGAGGTCAACTGAGACCATACGGGATTTCCTCTCAAATTCCATGGCAAGTGCATTGAAAAGCTCCTTAGCCAGCACTTTGCTGCAATGCTTGATAAACAAGGAATCAGGGATGGTGCTGGCAATTTGTTGCTTGACAATTGCTTCGCCTTTCTTCCACTCCAGAACCTCCTCAGTGTTACTAACAGTTTTAGAGCCGTCAGTGGATGTGACCATTGTCTCAACAGTTGGGGTCAACCATCAACATGCTTCAAAAGTCCTCGAGCATTGATGGACCATTTGAGCCAATCTTTGTAGATCACCCAGTTCTTACCAGAGACGTCGAGCTTTGGGACACGAAGGAAGTCATCACCAAGTTTAGATGAGGTAGTCATTTCAAATGGATAGGGGCAGTGAGTTTCAATGAGAATTGTGATTGGAGTTTATAGCATTGGGTCGGGGCCCATAACCTAATAAACAACGCTCAGTCAAAGTTCAGTAGAATGGACTGAGGTTCATACAATGCAATGTACACAGTATATATACAGAGAAATGTGAAATGGATACTTATGAGACATGACGGAAAAATGAACAAATGCTAAAACATAGACACAAACCTCGATGAGTCTCAAACATGTATTGACTGTGGTTTCTGTCTGTCGTGACAACCAAGTACTTACATCATTTTCTTTCTTTCATTTTCACATGCTCTAGTAACCACATGACCGCGTTCATTACTCATCGTTCATCTGACCACTCATTCTCGCGCTGTCATTAGTTTATTGTTCTTTCCTTATTCCTCATTCGCTCTTCACTATTTCACTCTCGCACTCTTGTTCTTTGGTCCTTGTTCTTTTACCCTTGTCCCTTACCCTGGTTCCTATTGTTTCAGACTCATATATATAGTGCAGTAGACAGCTACCAGTTCCCTATCTCGACCTCTTGGTCTTTGGGAACTAGGTTCGTGTTTGTATCTTCGTTTACACTCAATATTGACTTGGTCTTTGGGAACTAGTTTGCCTTATCTGACCCTTGTGATTGGCCCTTCGTGCTATCACAGTCGCTGAGATCATTTATCCTTTTAGACCTCTGTGTGTTGAGCGTTACTCACACTCAGGTTTGTGCTTGTGCCGTGCTTCTGATCGCTTCCCATCGTCGCTTCCGCCTACGTCGCGACATTAGGTCGAGATCCTTTACTCGTACCATCAGCCCTATCACTGATCTTACGAGGAGTGGAAATCGGAGTCCACCGATTCTCCACCTGTTATCACCACCACGCCTACTTTCGGAGTTAACACTGACTGTTCCGAAAACTACCACGCATTTGACACTGTAGAACACTTTGACGTTCACTGGGCAACTGAAGACGAAGATAACTTACACTGGGAACCTTGTGACGAAAATCCTTGCCCCAATCGATACCTGCTTACAGTCAAACACGACTACGATCCAACTGGTCGACACATCCACATCTCGCGACCCGCCTCTCCAGTAGTACCTGAACCTACTGCAGCCTTCACTAGAGTAGGACGATCTTCGAATCCTAGCTCCCGTGCTTCTCCCGCATTAGTAACCACTACTATCGCGGCACTTTCATCTGAATCAGAATCAGAACCAGAACTCGAATCAGAACCTGAACCTGAACCCGAAACTACACTTAATCCCACTTCCGAAATGTCACAAAACTTCTCCCTCCAAGATCTTGGAAACCTGATTGGACAGCTTGCTCGTCAGCAGTCAGAGCTCCAGGCAGTAGTATCGACTATGACAAGAAACATCAGCACAAACAAAGGGGTCAGCAAACCCCAGCCCTATGATGGGAAGAGAAGTGATGACGCTCGTCGCTTCATAGCGGCATTCGAGCTATGGGCCAATGGGGTACAAACACTGCGCACAAATGAAGGGGAACGCATCAAATCCGCGATTTCGTTCCTTGAAGGTGATGCGGCAATCTGGGCTACCCCAGTTTCTGAAAACATCAGCCAGGTAGCCAGTGGTGCCGTCGACACTCTTGTCTACCCTACCTGGCAGGTGTTCAAGGATGCCTTCAAAGCCCGTTTCGAGACAGTAAACCCGGTGGTAGATGCCAAGGACGCCTTAAAAACCCTGTTTCAAGGGAAGACTACCGTGGCCGCTTATGCTGCTTCCTTTAAACAGTACTCTAGTCGTACGGGATATTCTGATCCAGATCTCCGAGATCGATTCTATCAACACCTGGCGGCACGCATCAAAGATGGCCTTGTCAACTCGGCAGCGGATACAGACACACTGGATAAACTGATCAAAGAGTCCATCCGAATCGATAACAGACAAATCGAGCGTGCTCGAGAGAAGGGGCAAAACTTGGTAAACTACTCCTCCGCCCACAATACAGGTTCCTTCCACCCTACTCCCTTCACTCCGGCCCGGGACCCGTTTGCCATGGACGTGGATGCCACTAGCACGGGACGATCGGCAGAGGACTATCGGCGGTTCATGACAGGGAAATGCTATGGATGCGGATCCAAGAACCATCGAAAAGCGGATGGACACCATGAACGGGACATCTGCAGCCACTGTGGACTTACGGGACACATAGCCACAGTTTGTCGAAGGAAGTTCATGGGTCTCCCTAGGCCAAACACGGTTCGTACTGCCGCCGCCACTTCTATCATTGCCGAACCCGCCACCTCTATTGCTGCTACACCCACCCCGCTCCCCGACTTTTCCTCGATTCTACAGCAGTTAACGGACAACCAGAAAGCGTTGGCGGACCAAATCTCAGAGCTCCGGCAGAATTTTTAAAGTGGGAACCTGACTCGGCTGCTGCCGGGTTCCCCAAACTGTACTCTATTTACGATTCTATCTCCTCATGTATCCTCGGTTCCACTCAATTCAGCGATGTTTCCCATTTTCGCGTACCGATTAAGCTACAAGGAAGATTCAAGAGTACCAGTAATGCAGCAATGATAGATTCTGGGGCCACAGGTCTATTCCTACACCAACGCTTTGTAGATAAGCACCACATCCACACACGTCCCCTCTCTCATCCCATCACTCTCTACAATATTGATGGAACGCTCAACAATGCGGGCAAAATTACCCATTCTGCACGGCTCCTTTCAACCGTGGACCAGAACCCACCTCAACCTCTCGAATACCTGGTCACTAACCTGGGCTCCGAAGATATTATCCTCGGACTTCCCTGGCTTCGGAAGGTCAACCCTGATATAGACTGGAGGAAAGGACGGCTGACGCAACTAACCACCAAACCGCCGACCATGACTATCGAGGAGATCCCCGAATTAAAGGAAGGTAATATTGGAGGAACAACAGAGGGACTTCTGGAGATCAACCCGCAACACGTTCCCCTGCCACCATCACCTACAGACGAGCTTGAGGAGCCAGTGGAAACTCTTGAATACGAGGAAGGCACACCCGTGTACCGACTGGTTGGTAATCGGAAGAGGAGGAGAGCATTGTTACGTGCAGGTATTATTGGTCACACATCGGAAGAACTGTGGTGCGCAGCTGGATATACTTACTCCCAACAACTGGCCGAAGCAGCAAATAAGGATAAACCACAAAAGACTTTCGAGGAAATGGTACCCTCTGTCTATCAGAAACATGCTAAAGTCTTTTCAGAAAAGGAATCCGAACGCTTACCAGAACACAAGCCATGGGACCACGCCATTGATCTGAAACCTGATGCACCAGAAACCTTGCGCACCAAGATTTATCCAATGTCGCCCAATGAACAGGAGGAACTAGACCGGTTCCTGGAAGAAAACCTACGGAAAGGGTATATCCGTCCCTCCAAATCTCCACTAGCATCTCCGGTCTTCTTCGTCAAAAAGAAGGACAGGAAACTTCGCTTCGTACAGGACTACCGACGGTTGAATGAATACACTATCAAAAACCGATATCCCTCCCTCTAGTTACCGACATCATCAGCCGTTTACGAAAATCAAAGATATTTACCAAGCTCGACGTACGTTGGGATACAACAATGTGCGGGTGAAGGAAGGACATGAGTGGAAGGGAGCATTTGCAACTAACCGAGGACTCTTCGAACCCTTGGTCATGTTCTTTGGCCTAACAAACTCGCCCGCTACGTTTCAAGCCCTCATGAACTCAATTTTTGCTGATTTGATTGCCTCAGGAAAGGTGGCTGTATATCTAGATGATATTCTCATCTTCACCGAAACCCTGGAAGAACACAGAACCGTGGTTCACGAAGTCCTCACCCGTCTGGCTCAACATGACCTCTACTTACGACCCGAAAAATGCGAGTTCGAACAAACATCCATTGAATACCTGGGACTTGTCATCAGTGAAGGGGAGGTACGGATGGACCCAGTAAAGATTGAAGCGGTGAAAAACTGGCCAGTCCCTACTTCACTCCGCGATCTTCGAGGTTTCTTGGGCTTTGCTAACTTCTATCGACGGTTCATTGAAGGATTTGCAAAGAAAGCGCGACCACTTAATGACCTTACACGGAAAGACATCAAATGGCAATGGGGGACGGCACAACAGGAAGCATTCAAAACATTAAGGGACTCCTTCACCTCAGCCCCGATTCTGGTCTTATAGGACCCAGGAAAGCCGACACGGATTGAAGTGGATGCCTCGGGATTCGCCTCAGGGGGTACACTGCTGCAACTACAGGATGATGGACTTTGGCACCCAGTCGCATTCCGATCCGCATCCTTGAACCCAGCGGAACGGAACTATGAAATCTACGACAGGGAAATGCTTGCCATTATTGAAGCACTCAAGGATTGGAGGCACTATTTAGAAGGCTCACCCGAACCATTCGAAATCATCACCGACCATCAAAACCTGGAGTTCTGGAGGACAGCACAAGATCTTAGTCGTCGACAAGCAAGATGGGCCCTCTGGCTTTCCCGATTCGACTTCCGACTCACACACCGTCCCGGGAAAGCGAACACACAAGCCGATGCTCTCTCACGGATGCCACACCATCAGGTAATCGATGCGGAAGACAACAAGGAGCAAACGGTGCTCCAACCAAAACACTTTATCAATGCGGCGCACATGGTACTATTCCAAAACCCCCTACTTGAACGGATCCGGGAGGTTAGCGAACGGGAGGCAGAGGTATTGGATGGATTAAAGAGCCTGAAGGGACCACGAGTACTGACGGGGGGATTGGATGAGTGGAAAGAGGACAATGGTTTGGTGTACTATCGAAACAAGGTATACGTACCACCCAACCCGGATCTCCGGAAAGCGGTACTGGTACAATGCCACGATTCACCTACAGCTGGACACCCGGGGATGCATGGTACGTTAGAACTCATTAGCAGGCAGTACTGGTGGCCGGGGATGCGGTCATTTGTGGACAAATATGTAGAAGGATGTGACCTCTGTCAACGGAAACGACTCAATCCACACCACTCCTCTCCGCTTCAGCCTCTTCCTGTTCCGGACGGTCCATGGCAGGATATTGGCGTAGATCTCATCGGAGAACTCCCCATGACCCAGGACGGACATAATGCTGTAATAATCTTTGTTGACCATTATACCAAGATGATCCACTGCTTCCCAACCACAACAGAAATCACTGCCGATGGCGTAGCCGACTTCTTCTACCGCGAAATATTCCGACTTCATGGTCTTCCTCGACGGTTCATTTCTGACAGAGGCCCCCAATTCGCGGCAGATGTAATGCGGCAACTCTTGAAACGACTTGGGGTAGAATCAGCACTCACAACGGCATACCATCCTGAAACCAACGGCCAAACGGAACGAGCAAACCAGGAGATCGAACGATACATTCGCATGTACATCAGCCGACGACAAGATGATTGGGATCAACTACTACCTACCGCTGAGTTTGTTATCAACTCTCGAATTCACTCCGCTCACGATCATTCTCCATTCGAAACCCTCTATGGATACACCCCCGAATTTACGATTCCAATCCAAGTTTAGAACAAGTACCCAACAATTGATCAGCGGTTGACGTTGCTACAGCATGCCCGGGAGGATGCGGAGGCTGCTCTTAGGATGAGTAAGGAGCGTATTAAGGGGGACGACACAAGGGAGGTTCAGACATTCACAGTTGGACAACCGGTATGGCTATCACTACAGAACCTAAAGATTCGACAGAAAAATCAAAAACTTGGGAGTCGGCGACTCGGGCCATTCGAAGTAGCAGAAAAGACCGGACCTCTGACATATCGCCTTAACCTACCAACTTGGATGAAGATCCACGACAACATCCATGTTGATCGACTATCACCATGGAAAGGGAACGAGGTTAATGGAGTTAGGCCACCACCACCGGATCCGGAGATCGTGGAGGGGGAAGAGTTCTATGAGGTGGACAAAATTTTGGACAGTAGGTTTTATGGACGATGGAAGAAGCTACAATTTTTGGTACGATGGAAGGGTTATGATGAAGGACAGGACAGTTGGGAAAATGAGGAGAATGTGAAGGGATCAAGTGACGAAGAAATTGCAGACTTTTATCGGACACACCCCAATGCGCCACGGAAGATCTCGGCGGCCATTTTTAATTCGTTGCCCTGGCAAGCCTATGAAAACCTTACAGAGCTGGTCGCTGGGACATCGACTGTAGAAGGGGGGTAATGTTGTGACAACCAAGTACTTACATCATTTTCTTTCTTTCATTTTCACATGCTCTAGTAACCACATGACCGCGTTCATTACTCATCGTTCATCTGACCACTCATTCTCGCGCTGTCATTAGTTTATTGTTCTTTCCTTATTCCTCATTCGCTCTTCACTATTTCACTCTCGCACTCTTGTTCTTTGGTCCTTGTTCTTTTACCCTTGTCCCTTACCCTGGTTCCTATTGTTTCAGACTCGTATATATAGTGCAGTAGACAGCTACCAGTTCCCTATCTCGACCTCTTGGTCTTTGGGAACTAGGTTCGTGTTTGTATCTTCGTTTACACTCAATATTGACTTGGTCTTTGGGAACTAGTTTGCCTTATCTGACCCTTGTGATTGGCCCTTCGTGCTATCACAGTCGCTGAGATCATTTATCCTTTTAGACCCACTGTCGCGACGTAGGCGGAAGCGACGATGGGAAGTGATCAAAAGCACAGCACAAGCACCAACCTGAGTGTGAGTAACACTCAACACACACAAAGGCAGAAAGGAAAAGTGATCTCAGCAACTGTGATAGCACGAAGGGCCAATCACAAGGGTCAAATAAGGCAAGCTAGTTCCCAAAGACCAAGTCAATATTGAGTGTAAACGAAGATACAAACACGAACCTAGTTCCCAAAGACCAAGAGGTCGAGATAGGGAACTGGTAGCTGTCTACTGCACTATATATACGAGTCTGAAACAATAGGAACCAGGGTAAGGGACAAGGGTAAAAGAACAAGGACCAAAGAACAAGAGTGCGAGAGTGAAATAGTGAAGAGCGAATGAGGAATAAGGAAAGAACAATAAACTAATGACAGCACGAGAGTGAGTGGTCAGATGAACGATGAGTAATGAACACGGTCATGTGGTTACTAGAGCATGAAAGAAAGAAAATGATGTAAGTACTTGGTTGTCACGACAGTTTCCCAATGCCGACACAACTTGATGTGTTGTCAAGAATAGAGGCCTGACGGTTGTTCCAGTTGCGGCGCCCTTTTCCCTGTTCATACAATTCTAGTTTGAAATACCTTTATATATTTGATATTCTATTTATTTTGTATACACGTTAAGTAGATCTGAAATAGAAACGGTTTCCGCCCTTTCTTCCCCCCCTGCTCTCATGTTGAGCACTGCGAAGACATCCCGCCGACTCAACATCCACTTGTTCGGTCGTTGCCAAACCGTTCCGGCCCCCAGTAATTCAACATGTGTCTTAGACACTTACTATGGTTGTTAGGGAAATGCAAATTTTTATAAAATCGCCAATAACTTTACCGGTTCTCTAAATTTTAAAAATCGGAGTTGATCATTCAATTCCTTGTACCAGAAGACCCTTACTCTGAATTTCTGAGACTTTCTAAGATGTTATTCATGGCATTGGGGAATGACCAAGCAAAAACAAGGAATTGCAAATGTTTCGTCACACAGTCATCATGGAAAAGCCGTTCAGCGGCAGCGCGGCTCTCTCGGCCAAGTGATTTCTAATCATCAACCATATCATTCATGATCACGTTCGAAATAGCAGAAGAGTGGATTCAGAAGTAGCAATCGAGGTATGAGAGTGAGTGCACTAGCTGAGATTAATGAAGAACTGGACATGTAGCTGGATGGTATGGTAATAGACCAGCAAACTGGTAGATAAAAGACTGTACAAAGGGATATTGAGCGATGCAAAGGCCCAGGAATGGGTGTAGAAGCTCTCTGTCCTTCAGAAGATCATTCTGTTTGCATTTGCGAGTGAAGAGATTGATGTACCGTGGGCTCTGCTTCAGCGATGGATTGGCATTGAAATGAGAGTCAAGGTGTACATGGAGCACATCAACACTTGCTCCATCAGTCTCAACATTGAGCAAGAATGCAATATCAATCAAGTCGTGTTTGGTCTTGGACTTGAGACTGCCAGAGAATGTGATACTCTCTTTCTCCTGAGTAGCATGACGAAGGATGTCCTCCCATTCAAGATCCTGCTTCTTTTTTTTCTTCTCTGCTTTGGCCTTCTTTTTTGCCGCTTTTTTGGCTGCGTCTGCAACTGCTTCCTTCCTTCCCTCCCTTGATGTCACAATCCGAGTGTCCGTCATGAATCGCTTTCTGGTATCTTTTTTGACTGCCTTTTTATTATAACGGTGCTTCCACACCGCCGCTTCCTGGCCAGAGATAATAGCATGAACATTGGCAGCGTCACGTTCAGCCCTTATAATAGTGAGCTCTTTCTTGAGCTCAGCAACTTGTCGTGCAGCTGATAAATTACGCAAGGTCTGCCGCGAAGAAATGGATGATGATGAAGTTGTTGCTGTGGGAGTTATGGGAGTTACAGTAGTGCGGGAGCTCTGGCGAGTGAGTCAAGTCATGGTAGTAGAAGATGAAGAGACTGATGGCAAGGAAGTCTGATGAGCGCTGCTGTCATCTTCCTGTTCAGATGACTTGTCTGATTCATCCGATGAACTGAAGCTGAAGTCATCATCATCGCTGTCAATGTGACTGCCAGCTCAAGGTTGAAAATTTTCATCGTCACTGTCACTCTCAGTGCCTGCTCTAGCTCTTTCCTCTTGTTCCTGCCTCATCCTCAAAAGCTCCTCGGGATCAAAGACGGCATCATCAGAAGACGCATCTGGTGCTCTTGGAAGATGCCTTGGAAAGGACTCTGGAAGTTGGACCTGGGTTGAAGAGGCAATACTAGGTGCGAAATCTGCCTCTGTGAAGATTTTGGGATTTAATGGCCAAATTCCTTACGCCAGGATTGCAGAATTGTATTCTCTCCAAATGCAACACCTCTTGCAGTCCAATACTCCTTCACGACGTTTTGAACTCCATTGGCTCTCCGGTCTCTGCTAGAATCACATCGCACCGGTTAAACCAAGCGGTTTGAAGGTGGCCAAAGCAGCTAACATTGAGGGGTTGGAGACGATGAGTAGTATGGGGAGGAAGACAGAACAGAATGGTGTTGTTTTCCTGAGCAAGGTTGACCCAATCTAAGCCAATGTGGGACTGGTGACCATCATAAATGAGTAGGATAGGTTGCGCGGATGTGTTTCGAGCTTTTGATTGAGGTACAAAACATTGTTTAAACCATTCAAACCCAATCTCATCATCTGTCCAGCCGTTCTCTGAATTCGCGATTCTGCAATGTAGTTATTCAACATCAGTACAAACAGCATTAATTCAATATATCTTCACGTACAAGATATCACCATCGACTTCCATCCATGCGGTAAATTTTGTCATTCCAGAAAATACAAATGCAGGCTTGATTTCAGCTGTTCCATCTGCGCAGACGCAGTCGATACATGTTAGGGCCGTGCTTCCGAGGAGGGGATGAAGTGGCTGAAGTTGCCCATGAATGGTCTGAAGGCTTCGAAATACCATCGAAGCAGCCGAAGCTCCGACCGGAGCTCCATGGGAACAATCGAAATCTGAATGGACCGGATGGTACGGAAGTCACATAGGAGTGAAGCGAACCTCGATCCGTTTATTAGAATGGATCCTCACTACGCCGAGTGGTTCTGGAAAGGGTTCGGACAATTATGAACAGTAAGAAGACATAAGAAGAGTGAGTAGTGATTGGGAAGGAACCCAAGGCAACCCAAGTCGATATTGAAACTGAGGAATAGTGTACAAGATATCTAATCTTATATACAAGTAATCCTAATTGTTAAATAAAAAACAATAAATAATAGGGACTAGAAATAATACAATAAGGATGTTTCCCGAGAGTGGACAGGTGTGGGAGTGCATCGGTCATGCTGACCATGTGTCATGTGATGTATCCGAAGTTGTTCCGAGATTACTAAGTTAATGAACACAGTCCGAAGTCGATCGAGTTTCGAGTTGGACTTGTTGATAACTCGGAAGGGAATTGATACCGATCGGATGATCGGAATATCGATATGGTTATCAATTGATTCGGAAATCGAACCGGAAGGCATGGTGTGGCTTGGCATGACAATACATCATTTTCTCCTTCCTTGAGTAAAAGTATTTTTCCTGTGAGTTTTTCTGACCACCTCCCATCTGAATTCCCTTCTCATCCATGTTATAAACATTACTCCAAGGTATGTTGTTCTCCCTCAGTATGTTTCCTAAGAGTTTGAAATGTCAGTTAACAGTGGTGATGTTAAAGGCCTGTGCGCATTTGGGATCCAGGCCAGAACCTCTTGCCAATTTCATTTTTTGCTGTGCTCTTTAAGGAAGTTATGTATCCACGTCCTCGATACCATTTTACTGCTTACCTTCCTCCCTTTTGCTTCCATAATTGCCTGGACTTTGGGACGAAGAGTTCGTTTATTTAAGGGAAGCCCACAGATTCCGAGATACTGAATCCATTCGACAAGGGTCTCCTTTTCTGCCTGCGTTAAGAGAGCCTGACTGTCATGAGCCTGCTTCTTTGGAAGAGCAGTACCATTGATCCGTCGAACAAGAGTCCAATAAGGAACATTGTGGGCTTCTGCAGCCTTCTTCACACTGCGAAACTTCGTGGTCATGAGCCAATCTTCTCAAGCTTGCTCAAGATGCTGCTCAGTTAAAGTGTTGATGGTACGAGGACCCTTTTTAGGTTCATGGGAGCAGCTAGATCGAGCCATTTAGAAAATGCAGAGGTGTTTACGGAGTTGGTGTTGAGAAGAGTCTTTGGCTGATGCACGGCATGAGTGGCAAGTTCACCCGCTTGGCTGTTGTCACGCTCAATCTCACTTGTACTTTGTTTTGTCCATTGCTCTATGAATACTATGCTAATAGCTACAAATTCTTGTATGTCAACTCTTGAGACAATATTCCATATATGTATAACCTTTTTTCTACCATCTTCATTTATTGTTATTGTGTTCCTGATGTTTTGATCGCAAAACTATGGTTGAGATTGACAATGTTCAGTCCACTGTAGTCAATCTCTTCTGGATCCTCTATATCTCAGTAGCCTAACTTGAAGAATAGTATCTAAAGAAGCTCAAAAATAATCATGGAAGTCATAGCACAACGGTATGGGCTTAAATCAATCATTTTCTTGAATTTTGCATTTCCCTGTCATTTGCAATTCCCGAACAACCATAGTATCCGGTAGGTCGACTATGAGTCAAATTCGTGTACGGCATCTGGGTGAATAATCACGGGTCCCCCTCATTTTGGCAACCATACCCATGATCTAAGCGAACCTGTACAACCGTCCTGGATCAAAATTGAGCTTAAAATTCTAATTTCCCTCAGCTCAGTATACAAGGGTGGCTGCTACCTAGGTGAGTAACACAGAACTGATTTAATACTATACTGCTCAGTGCAAGACAAGTACCAGGTCTAGACAGCTTTGCTGTCTTACAGATTGAAGGCTTGAGCGTCAAAAATCCAAGGACGCCTCGAGCTACCCGACCTTATCTTCGGTTTCAGGCATTCAGCTGCGTGTCAGAAACATATAAGGGATAGTACATTCTACTGCAATGCTGCATGCATTACGCGTCGGCTCAATGACGTTGGTACTCTACCACATCTGGTAAGTTGTGGCGTCTGAACAGACCGGTAGTAGCTGGTATTTCGCTCGCTGCAGGAATTCAACTAGCTTTCTTGTCGTTGTACTAATGATGGAAAACACCGCAAAACGACCACGGGCATCTTATAAAATTTCCAGCATCCGAACAGCCGCAGCCAATATCGAGTACCCTCAATTATGCCATATTAGTTCGCCACAAATTTGAAAATCAGTCAGGACATCAATCTGGTTATTCTAGACTTGTGCTAGTGGTTCTATCGACGCTCGTCTAATGTATGACAACACAGGAGATACTTAGTATATAAGCCATTAGTGCTCCAGCTCTTCTAAGCCCCAATCGCTCAGGATGCTTCATGAATCCCGCTCCCCAGAAGTGTTGCTCAAAGCGCCATCTATCAAGACCCACTATATCCTTCCTTCAGACAAGTCCGAGATCGACAGGTAGGCTAGAAGAGGGAGGGTTAAGAGCGCCTTACTAATCTTAACTAATTTTCCCTCTTCCCCACCGCCTTGTACTTAGACTCAATCTGCAAAATCAGTTATTGACGCGTGAAGTTTGCGATGGGAAGCTCGTTTTGCGCCTATGGAGCTCGAGCACGGTGATCAGGTACTCGAAAGCGGTACAGGGACTGGTGATTATGGTTGCTTTTCATATGGACCAATCGTCTGATCGCATGGCAATACTCTGTTAAGGTATTTGGGTTCTCTCCCTAGCTGAGGCGATCCCGCCTACGATTTCTCTAACTGGCATCGACATTAACACGCGTCTTTTCCGCCCGGAAGTCCCATCTAACGTATCGTTTCTACAACGGTCCGTCACCAACCTCCCAGACGAATGGACAGGACGCTTCAAGCTCGTCAATCAGCGTCTGCTCATCGGTGGACTAACCCGAAAGAGTGGGAAAAGGGTCTTCAGGAGATCCACCGAGTTTTGGTTCCCGGTGGCTGGGTTCAGTGTCTCGAGCCATGTATACCCTTGAAGACTGACATCGGGCCTCATACGGAACGGATGTTCGAAGTCCTACGAAATCTCCTGTCCAATAATGGACTCGTACACAATATCGTGGAAGTTCTCGGGAGTAGATTGCCTAGAACGGGCTTCGTGAACGTACAGACACACACTGTTTCCCTTTCCGCCCACTCAAATGGAGATGAATTCAGCCACAGGACACTTATGGAATGGTTCTTCGTTGCCTTAAAGCCTGGAATGCTTGCCACAAAACTGTTATCATCCGAAGAGGAGTTTGAGAAGCTCATGCAGAGTATGTTGAAGGAATGGGATGAGTCGCCGAAGGTAGCCTGGAGCTGGTCTATTGTATATGCTCAAAAGAGAGAGAAGGATACTAGAACACATAAGTTTTGTATCTACATGTGAGATGAATTGTATGATATGTACATGTAGGCAGCTATAGCTACTACTACCACTGTTTAAAGGTCCACAGAATCTTAAGCATTTGTTCGATTGCAAATCGCGAAGAGGTATGCCTCTCTATCGGCTATCAAACAAGCGAAAGACAGGTTTAATTTGCGAATCACCATTAGGATCCAGCAAGACACAGTGCTTCACCTGTGAAATGACGAAAGTCCTCTGCTTCTGAATTGACTGCTACCACGAAGCCGGACAGCAGCAGTCAGGGTATTCAGACGACAGCTAGAAGCTAGACACGATGAGTAATGGGAATACTCACCGAGGTACCAAAAATTCAAGGGCATCGATTCTTCCTCAGCAACAAATGCCAGTAGGAAATACTGGAAGATGGCCAGAGACCTCCCACGAAAACCAATCACCGTGCTAACCCAGCTACGGACAGGATATATACCACTACTCGTCCATTTATCCAAGATTGGGAAGGTCAACAGCCCCTACCTGCCTGAGCTGCAGAAAACACCCCAAAACAGTCTTCCATTATCTCCTACCGGAGTTGACAGACGAAGAGAAGTGTCACCATACACCCTATATTCGATTAATCATGCTAACTACTATACACATCTACCATACAGTCAGCGAATGCAAGACCCAAAGAACGCAGGCACTTGCATAATATAAGAACGAGCTTCAGCTCGCCTGACTCGGCCTCTCACGGGAGCCTATCGTTGTTGGCAGAATTTGGAAATGGACAGAAGCGGTGGAGAGGAGGGACATAACGTAGCATGCTCGCTGACATACGCAGAACCGCAAAGGCGAATAGATGGGATATAAGAATAAAATAAATAAAATAAAATATCAGCATGTTCACTTGCGTTTGGTCCAGGCTGAAATACCCCATACATTTGAGTGTCGTTGGTGTTGAATTTGAATGTATAGTGTGATGTAAGTATCTATGTGTATACACCAAGAGTAAGCCAGCAAACAATCCCAAAAGAATTACCAATATAACGATAAGAATTGGATATAAGACATGAGCATATCCAAGATTTTTCAGCCCTCTTCTTGGCAGCGTTGACGACAGACGAAGGAGAAGCATGTAGATATTGCAGTTAAAACCTGTATGCAAGGTGAGATCAATGCAAAGTTTGTGACAGGACATAGGCGATGTATGTATGTAGATGGTGGCCTATGGTGAGAGACAGAAAATCTTCTAAAGATCCCCTTCTAATGTGATAGTGCATCATGTGAACGATGATTGTTCATCGTCGCGTCAACTGATCGAACTCAGCGACGAACGCGACGGACGGACGAATTTGACGTTTGACCAATGGCATGAACATTGAGGGAAAAATCTATGTATGGGAAGCATGAACGTGAAAATCCAAGTGTGGGTAATAAAACAGTAAGAATAGATATAAGATGAAAACATTTTTGGGTTCGAGTAGACGATTTTGGAGGATTCGACAGCAGGGACAGCGATAACAGGGAGCTCAACACATTTATGAGAGGAAAATTGTCAGAAGATGACAAATTGGAGCAAAAGAAACAAAAGAATGCGCTCCGAAATGATAGATAAAGGAATAGATAGGCTTAGAGGGGGAAAGGGGAAGTCGTCCAGAGCGGCACGTTAGGCGTTGAATGGGGAATGTAGGCCCGTCGGAAAAACAAGGCTGAGAGTGCATCGAATCAGATCATGAACGTGATCATCAGCAACAACAGTGGAGACATAAAAAGCAACGCACTTGATGATAGGTTGAGCGAGAGAGGAATAGGTGTGCCCGAGACTTTTGAAATGTATCTACATGAAAAGAGCGATGTTTGATGCGTCAAATAGAGAACGGAGGAAGACAAATATCCACATTGCTAATAAATAGTATGGGCATAAAAGGGAATATACACAGTGAAGTGAAAGGAGTGTGAGCGTCCCAATAGGCACGAAACGAAGGGGAAATCACGGCCAAGTATGACCATACAACAACGAAAGACTGTCCCTTTTATAGTCCAAGATGAGAAGGCTTCGAGACACCAATCATGACATTTTACAAATCTGGTAGCAAAATCGTGATTTGTTTCATTTTTGTTTGGAGGCAAGGCAGGCTTGCTTTAAATGTGATTTCGAGGTTCGCGTGGGGATAAAGTCGTCGCATAACTGTGGCTTGATAGAGATGAGGTGTTGTAAAGCGCCTGGTACCGTTTACAGTGGTCTGAGATCGACCCCAGCTATCTACCCTGCCCTTGCACATTGCTGGGCACAGTCTGAACGCCCATCCCTCCCCCACCATTGAGTCCAGCTCTTGGCATAGATATGCTCGGTATTGTCAGCCCACGATGTAAGTGACTTCCGCCGTATTGACCACCCGCATGATGCGGGGGATTTCCAAGAGCGCCTAGACCACTGCCGCTCCTTGGACGACCAACACCGCCCCATCCCTGAAGTGACACTGATGATGAAGAAGCTGAAGCTGACATATGCTGTTGGTGATACAAAGGAGCAGAATCGCTTCTGGCCCGTGTGGAGAAGCGCTTCGGGTTGTCAGGCGGGGAGAGCGAAGCATTGCTGAGAGACATGTTCAAAGGATGATTACTCATGTTGGCCATACCATTCTCCATACTAAGCAGGGAATCAGACGAAGCAGGGTTTCCATTCATACCTATCATTTGTGGATTGTTCAAGCTTCCGAGCATATTCATCCCAGACATGCCTCCAAAAGCACCGCTCATCAACATGTCTTGGTCATGGCCGTGGGCACTGGGAGGTGCTGTATCCACAACATTCATTCTTTGCCTCTTCGCACTCCCTCTGCCGGTTACAGATTGGGAACCGGGTTCATCGCCAGGCCCATCTCCGTGACTAGCTGATAATCCGCTGGTGCTGGACTCATCAGGACTATGACCATCTCCACCACTCGAGCCAGTAAGGTTTACGCTTACACTGGAACTAGAAGCAGAGTTCATACCGTCACCTGATTGGCCCACAGAAGGCAAGTCGTCAAACATCTCCAAATTCATGTCCGAACCTCGTTCACCGGTTCCTGGCGCGGAGCATGGATGAGACTGACCGTTGACTCCGATCGGGGAACCACTTCTGGAGGAATCAAACGAGACATTGTGGCTTTGCAGGTGATGGAAGGAGTGTGCTCTGCCCATCGATGGATGGTGTTGATGCCCGTGCGGTCCATGAGGGTGCCCATGAGGATATGGCTGATGGATATTCGTTCCAAATTCAGGCGCAGTGGGACTTGATCCCGGGGAGGTGAATGCAAAATTGTGTCCGACACTATTAGAAGTACCAGGACCATGTGTATGGCTAAGTGCAGTAATCGGCGGTGGGTACCTATGTCCAGAGGTCGCAGTTGGCGAGGTGATGTAAATATTCGGGCTAGAAGGACTATTACCAGAACCAGCACCACCAACTGCAGTGTGGATGCTGGTGCCAGTACTGGGACCAGCGCTCATGGAAGCGCTACCAGTAATGATGTCAGGAGATGCATCAACAAGGTCCACTGGGAAAAGGGGTACTAAGACTTTATGTCAGAAAAGCGCACGAACAGGCCTTTCCCTCTCCGCTATGAAGAGAAGGTGGACTCACGGCTTCCTGGGAATCCCTTCCCGACGACATCCCATAGTGTCCTTAAAAGTCCTGTGAGCCGCTCGTTCTTCCTTCTTTCCGCCATTAGAACCTCCCACACCCTCCTGTAATCTTCTCGCATCGTCCCAAGCTGGGATGCAACCTATGTACGGAAATGATAAGAGCACGTTCATCATGAGCTAATTTCCATGCCATGACACATATGACACCTTACCTCTCCAGGCAGTTCTACCCTTGCCCTTACACTTTCCAGTCCCACGTTTACGCCTCCCTGCCCTTCCAGTAAAGCTTTTCGTTTAATTTCATCAAGTAAATCAGGTCGACCCCGAAGAAACTTGTGGTGTGAAAACTCCCATGTCTATAGCAGACAACCGAGACCATCGGATTATGGCAGCATGGATAAGCGTGGCGAAGACGCATTTTGGGGCATTGGGGGAATCACATTGGGGGAATCATAGCATTTCAAGTTAGAAAAAGGTAGTGGAATTACATGGACCAGCATAGAACGTTGAACGTCAACTTTAGTTCGGAATTCAAGCGAAAATACGAGCACTCGCCTGCGCATCCGAACTAGTCCTTTGTGCACGCGGGGTACGATTTATTTTATGAAAACCATACATATTGAGTTGACGGACGAATGAGGAAAACTGTTGCAAAAGGCGATTAGCACAAATACTTGAGGAAGAAAGCGGAGAATGGACAGCAGATTGATATTCACATTGTTATGCTTGAAATGGCTCCCCAGGATGCTTCTACTGAACTCGCCAACATTTGAAACGACAAAAGATGTACCGGGCTCAGTCCAAGCTATAAAATGAGCGGATTTAGGATCGTTGATCATCCTGTGAAGTTTTGCTTAATCACAAGATAATCTACAACGATGAGAGTAGACGAACTGATATAGCTTCGTCACAAAGTTATTTGTCGGCATAGGCTTGCCCATCGGACCCATTCCGACGAGCATCCCACTATGTGCGGAACCCATTCTGCTATGACCCATGGCTGAGCTCACCGTTCCTTCCTCACCGCTACCACTACCGCCTCCGTCTATAGGACTGTTACCTCCGCTAGGTGTGATACTTCCTCTACTTCCACTTCCGCTTATTGGCAACGCACTGGGTGGCGCGCTGGTTAAAGCGCTGTGCGGAGGTAGATCTGGGTCGTACTTTTCATATTTCGGCTCATGGTATTTATCGTACTTGTCATAATCGAGATCCAAATCCATTCCTCGTCCTGAGATGTCTTCCTCTAAAAGGGGAGTAGCTGAGCCAGAAACCATACTAGTTCCTACCATGACCGCCGTTGACAGCGAAGGCAACGATGGAGGATTGGACGTAAAGCTCCGTTTCCTCGAAGGAGGAACGCTCGGGCTAGGATTGTGGGACCCTGGATTCGACACAGATGTGGAAATCCGTAATCCAAAGGGCCTATCAGGATGATGTGGATGTGAAGCACTGGTCGCGGAGGAGCCAGGATTCATACTGAGCCCAGAGAGGTTGCGTGAGAGATGAGAAAGATGGGCTGGAGGAGGCAACGAGTGAGGAGGATGCTCGTCGTACGGACTATCCATAATAATTTTTGCAGGATTTCAAGCGAAACACCAGGTCCAGTGGCAGATTTTTCTCAAGTCCAGCGCGATACACGGGTTTTAGACACTCCTTGCAAGGCCGAGGCGGTTTTTTTTCCTTCAATCTGCTGATGACTGCTGAGGAGCCCAAAGGAGAATATGAAATCTTATCCAAACCAATAGTTGCTCCTGGACAATCCTCCAGGAAGAAGGAATTGTTTGTCGCTCTAGTGTAGGCTTATAGCAAATAGAGATATGCAAGGCAGCGCACGCTGTAAAAGCCCAGCTTGGATGTCGAGGGGAAAAGGAAGGTAAACGCAGAGTTACGAGCGCTGGCAAGTGACCGGCGGCTTGGGATGGAAGAAGAGATGAATACGTCCAGTTCCGATCATTCTCGCCCGGATTGGTCATGTGTTTAATTTTGGCGACAGAGATAATTGAATCTGATTATTTTTACAAGCCATTTCCACTCCTCAAATTATATTTTACTGAACAGAATTTTGACCAAATTAAAGTCCAATCAATCAACTGCACTTTTTTTATGGTGAATTTTGGCCAGCGAACTGAGATTATTTTTCTAACGCTCAACCGCGCTTACGCAGGAAATGAGAACTTGACTGTGTCTAAGCTGATTGACAGTGCGCAGTGAGAGCAATTTTTCGGAAGGCGATATTGGCTACCCGCCTGAGCGGCGCCTCAAAAATCTATCACTATATTCATGGTCATTCCCTGACAATCGTATTACCAAAGCGTCCCTGCCAAACAACATGGTATGCATGCTATTTCAAGCCATCCGTTGCGATCGTCTCTGACTCTTCAGCCACCTTCATCTGTCCCCGGCTATCTCGAAAAATTTCGAGGTACATATCATCTGGATAGACAAGTTCCTTCTATTTACGCTGCACCATCGCCGTGGATATCGCACAGAGAATGAGAAGAACTGTGAAACCCTGTTGGTTCATATATATCTGCCATCTTTCATTCATATCATACCGGTAATCATGGCCAAAGACCGACCAAGTTGTCCTACTTTTTTTTTTTCTTGACTCCCCCCCCCCTTCGTATAACATCGATTGTGTCGATTTTCGAAATTTGGCCTAGGTCAGTCTATCAATTGTTACCTTATGCATCTAGGTTCATCCCAACCGTCTTGACAGCAGAAATATGTCACAGTAGACATAGCTTTCAGTACTTATAAGCACGGGGTACAACCCAAAATCCAGGCCTCTTCCTAGTTTGAAGCTCATGGCGTCCAACAACCACTCTTCCTCCTCGAATCGGAACCGAACATAACTTTACTCATTGTATCGCTTCATTTAATGGATCCCATTCGCCATAAGGCTGGTTTAAGCATTTGGCAGACACCTCCAATTAAAATTATCAGACCTAGACTTCCTGCAAATTTTTGTACGCCATTGACAATGACCTTGGTGTAGCTATGCTGGAAAAACTCATTTCCGTGAATTGAGGGTCTCCATTAATAAATTCATCTACCAGCTCTACTTGAATAAATAAAGTCATCTTCCCTTCAAAGCCGAAGCTTGGCTTTTCGGTTTTCTCCCTCGTATATTTTTGGGTAGACTCTCGAGACTCTTCCACGTTTCCACCATTAGCTAAAAATTGCCTGGGCATCCTTTGGATTTGATATTACTACTTACAATAAGACCAGTGGTCGTTGTTGCAGTGCTTCTTGAAATACCGTTTGTTTATCTGGATTCCTCCCTCTTTCACCTTTTAACTTTCAATGCGTGCACGGACTCCTTGAGAACACGTTTGTCTCCGTCCGATGTGCTTGGATGTAGACTATTTCACAATTGGAAGCATGCGGCACATCGCACCGAGAAAATGGCGCCGAGGGTTTCACAATCTCGAAAGTTGGACTCCGAATCAATTCTGATACTTATTAGGCGGTGGAATGATGGTTCGTGAAAAAAGATGTAGTGGTTCCCTATCATTTGTGCGGAGATTAGTTGCTCAATCATAAGTAAGCAGCCGTGTCGTTGTAAACTTGAAAGCTGTGACAGAAATGCGGAAGAGATCACAGAAAAATGCTGAGAGCTTGTACGATACACAGCGTGCGGTACATGAGACACATTACATTTCACGAGGCAAACGTATATCCTTGTAGATCCTTCTAGGAAACAAACCCGCCTGTGGATGGTTTTCCCTGCTCTGAGGTTTGTCAAGAATTTGACGAGAATGCTCAGCATGAGGATGATCAGCCCCGAATTCTGCCGCACGGTTCTCGTACGCGAACTTTGCCCAATATTCGCAAGACTCCCAATCAGAATATCCTGCACAAACGGCGGCGGCATCTACAGCAAAATCGTCCGCATCTCCCAAATAACCGTCCTCCCTCATGAGAGTGATCGCCCTCACCACAGACATCAGCATCTTTCTTCCATCAATCATCATAGGTAAAGACTCCCATATCATCCCGATTTCTTGCCTACGGCAGTCACTTTCCTCGAAATTGGCATCATCGCAAGCAGTGCACTGGCAACAAAAACCATATCGACTCGAGAGAGTCTGACGTCTCTTGGAACGGGGACTGGCGTATACGTTCCTGCCTTGCAAGTAAGAAACATAGATTTGCTCTCCTTCAGCGATATCTGTCAGCGCGATAATTCGTTCTTGCTTCGACGGTTCATGATAAGTGTATCGCGCATTCGGAGAGCAAGAGTGATTGAATCTAGAAGCGTCGAGCACCACTCCGGCTTGGGCAAACCCATTCGTGTTGTATATTCCCTCAAAAAGGCCGATTTCGGGATGCGCATTATGAAGTAGGAGACAACGAGCAAGATTCTTAGGAGATAGTTGTTTGAATCCTGTCACGACATTGTACGGGGTCGTATCATCGACAGGAACCATGGGAGTCTCTGTGAGTATAAGGTCTCCACGTTGAAGACGTTTCACTGCGAAGGCGCCCAGGCCTTTTCCACTCGCCGAACGGATTTCGTAAACCGCGTCAGGGTTGTTGTCTGCTAAATCCAGTGTGTTGGAAAATAGGGTTGCCACGTCGGTGATATCTTCGAGGACAGTTTCGTTCGCAGAGCGGGGAGTAGCCTTCAATTTTTGAGCTTCCACTGAAGCCGTCTTCGGAGCACCTCCGTTGAACAAAAACGCTTCTAGATCTACGTCAAGAAAGCAGCTTATCATACTCGGTTTGACTCAGAGCAGGGAATTCCTTGCACCTTCATTCGCGCCAGATATATCATTCAGTTCCCTCCTTGCCTGACACCTTCTGAAATGAGCTTTGGCTTTGTGGACTTTCGCTTCACACAATTCCAGAGCTTTTGTAGCATCTTTTGCGGCGTCTGACCATCTAAACGTTCAAAGAGAGTGGTAGGCCAACGTTAACTAGTTTACCATAAACAAACCTTTGGAGTCGAAGATTGGTCACGGATCGACCCAAATGATAGATTCCGTTGCCTGGATCGTTGTTGCTGAGGAAGGTATGAAGGAAAAGGGCAACGACAAAATCGTTTTTGTTAAACGCTTCGTCGGCCTGTGCAGATAATCAACAAATCTTCAGTGCTCAAAGGTATTTGCAGCACCAACCTTGGCCTTTATAATTTCTATCGCGGGATCGAGCCTGTTGGGCATATTCGTTGTGTAAGAGAGAGGGAAGGAGCTCTGAAGAAATGCCCCTTATATAAGGAGGACTTGTAGATAGAAGTTCCATTCGGTGACAATCCGTTATGCTTCAGAGTTTGACACCTGGAAGTGACCATGAGGCCAACTGAAACCTGGTGTTGCTTCATGGCTTATTGCAATGGTCTATAATTTTTCGAATAAATGTAGCAAAGCTAGAAGCAAGGCTAGAAGCGGAACCTCAAAACAACCTTTCACGATTCGAGTGTAGCTTCGTTTGATCATGTAAAAGGAGTTTGAACTACTCAGTATGAATGTCCACAGCAGATATGTACGTACTGTAACTTATAGCAGTAATATTTACAGCCAGCGTTTCTCCGAGAAAGGGTCGAACGATACCAAAGAGAAACAACGAGCGCGGAAGAAGAGAAGTTGAGCTCCATAATGTGCACGCTGCAAAATATTATGAGATAGGAATACGCCCATGACTCTCTCTCGGCAAATAATTAGGATTGAGTGCTGATTCTGGCTACGTGTCCTGTTAGTTGATTTGTGGGAACGATGCGAAGCAAAATGCACCTCCTGCACCTCGACCGAGTGATGCCGAGTTCCATTCGTCAGATTTCCATTTATTCTGCCATTAGCCTGGGATTGCGTCGATCGCAGATTTCCATGATTCATCGGATGGTCTCGTGAAACGAGGTAATTAGCTCTGTCCCTTTCCTCTTCCAAGTCGTCTTGCATACGCTGCGACCGGTTGTAAGATATATCTTGCTCGGAACTTCGACTATCGAGGTATACTGTAGAAGGTGCCGGAGGTGTTGTGGGCATTAGTGCCTCGAGAAGTAAGCTAGGATTGTGAATGAGACAGAATGTAAACACTAAGGATTCGACCAGCGTACTCTATTTCCTCCTGCATCTTCTTTATCTTAGCATTGGCACTTTCGAGGTCCCGACGATGATTTTGTTGTTCCTTTTCAAACGTTAAACGACGTGCGGCGGAGGATAAGAGACCGCTCACCATGATAACATGCTCATATTTGTCTCGTAGAACTGTGAACCTGGAGTCCATGTTTTATATCAACTGATTCTTTTGCAAAAATTTACCAAAAGAAACACGCACCTGTCCTTGTAGCGTGTGGTCCGCGAAGTCTAATAGAAAGTCAATCATGAGCGTAGCCAGACGTAAAAGATTTGAGGTGGCGTCGCCGGCAGCCAGCTGCAGCCAGTAAAGAGCCAAACATTAATACCTTGACTCCCTTCTCCTCGCCATGGTTTTTTTCCTTTCCACTTTGCATGTTATCCTTGTCTTTCTCTTTGGCTGCTCAAATGATGCGATGAGGCGTTGAAGAACCAGATTCCATTAGTTACTTATGTACGCCCAATGAAGATCTGATGGAGGTTTTTCCAAAATGAGAGGTAAGTTACGTAAACGAAACAATTGATATAGTTTGAACAGCCATTTATTTAAATCTCGAAGCCTCTCCTTGGCTTAGTTTCTTACATTACCATCTATCTCTTCCTGCTGTGGAAAAATACCAGAAATCCTCGAAACTTCACGTCAACGCAAGAATATGTTCGAGCTGGTTACAGCGCTGAAGGACCCAGGCAGCCTGAAGAAGGACAGCTGAGGATAGCAGGCTCTGTCTGAGCATCTGTGGGTACATGTAGAAGCTCGAACAAGAATCCTGACTGTCAAGAAACATAGGTTATAGCTACTACAATGGTCGCAGTCTGCACTCCATGAGTATTATAATCAATTAATCTCTTGTACTAAGTAGCAGGTTACTCGTAACTCGCCAGCTTCGACAATGGAATGAATCATGCTCGGCCCGCTCTGCTCCCGCATACCGGTGGGTGTATTTCAGTACCGTTTCTAGGTCGGTCTCGAGACTTCCCCATCCTTCCCATGGCCTCTTTACAAGGCGATGTTGCTTTCATCACAGGCGCAGCCTCAGGTTTGTACCCGCCCAACGGAGAACTGATTCGATGAGCTCTTTGTGATTTCAACCAGGATTTGGGCTAGCCCTAACAAAGGAACTTGTTTCGAAGGGGTGAGATTCAAGTCAATCGTCCTTTTACAACATTTCACTGCCTAATCGCTGGCATGGCCGGTACTCCAGAGCAAAAGTTATAATGATTGATATTAATGACTGTGAGCGTGAGGTCTCCGAGCTGAACTCCAAAGCTGGCAAAATGTGCGCTTGATTTTTATATGTTTTCTCATCGCGTTGATTTTCTGCTCATCTTCAGTGTCGCAATTGCTCAAAGAGCCGATACTACCTCCTGGGAGCAGCAATACGCGGCGTACGAGGCTGGAAAGAAGATTTTTGGGCGCATCGACTACTGTAATTCCTTCTATCCCACCCATCTACTACTAATACATACATTCGAAAGTTTTTGCCAACGCAGGAATCGCGGAGCACCCCTGGCTGCCGAATTTCAACCCATCGACTGCTCGTGATCGTTCGATTATCAAGCCTGATATAGTCACTTTGAGTATTAATCTCATAGGACAGCTCTACACAGCTGCTTTGGCACTTCAGGTTTTTGAACGACAAACCCAAAATAGGCATGGGTTCAAAGGAAAACTCCTTATGACTGCGTCGGTCTATGGGTTCTTTCCCAGTGCGATCATGGCTATGTATGCTTCTTCCAAAGCAGCTATTTTTAATTATACTAGGAGTACAGCTTTAATATATGCAGGGAAAGGCATAACTGTGAACGCGAGTAAGTCATTGTTATTTTCAAGGTGAGGCTTAGCAACGTAACTGATCGTTTGACAGTTGCGCCTAGCATGGCTCGTAAGAAATTTTGATCGTGAAGAGTCAGTCTTGACCTTTACCGCAAACTCTCATCAGCGACCAACATCATCGGTACACCGGAAGTTGCGGCTGATTTCTTGAAAGCTTTCGACGAAAAAGACTTGTGTCCCGTTGAATTTGTTGTCGAGCAATTCATGGTCAGTGGATAGTTGCGATCACGATGACAGTTATGTATAACATCTCCAGTCACTTTTAGGCAGCAATACAGATAGCGGTCGGGTCATTGCCATTAGTGGGAAAGAGGCTTGGGATCAACCGGTTGATAGTCACAAATACGATGCATGCAAGTCCGCGATTGCTACCATAGATACACAGCTCACTCAGGCTTTCGGTTCCATGTGATGGATATTGATAATGTGGCATTGGTCTTGGAGTCTGGAAATTGCTTTCCAAACGCAGCTCAAATGAGTAATGATATTGATTTCACATTTCCCATGAGGGTTATTTCTCTCGTCTTTTGAACCACTCAGGTTATATGGCCACTGAAGCTCGCAGAATGGAACGGGAAGGTGAATTTCTATCCCCATCCAGCATCCATACTGTAGTTAATAATGTCGGATTATTGTACATAGGTCTTCCAGTAACTTACGGGTTATTGGTTTTCCCCACATTTCAGGTAAGTTGAGTACACGTTGAATTGAGAGTTCGAACTTATTGACTTACAAGGCACTGGATGCATTTGGTCCATTGGACATTCTCAACCTGCTGTCTCGAGATTTTCCGATGAATCTAAGCATTATCGCGCAAACTCTGGAGCCAGTTTCCACTAAGCACCGCAATCCTTCCTTGAACCCTTTGCAGTCAAATTTTGGAGAATCAATCGTACCTACACATGATTTCACCAATGCTCCTCCCTTAGATGTATTGATCATTCCCGGAGGTTACGGTCTACGAGCGAACGATCTCGATCCGTTATACGACTTCGTTAGACGAACGTACCCTTCCCTCAAGTATCTCATCACAGTCTGCACTGGTTCCTGGGTTGCTGCACAGGCTGGAATTTTGGACGGAAGGCGTGCAACGTCCAACAAGAATTCTTGGGCGAGGACAAAAGAAGTGAGGCCAAATGTGAATTGGGTGGCGCATGCCCGATGGGTAGTAGATGGGAATATATGGACGTCGTCTGGTGTCAGTGCCGGCATGGATGCTACTATTGCATTCGTCGAGGAGGTATACGGAAAGGAGCAGGCAAAAAAGATTGCGCGGGAGATGGAGTATGAAAGGCATGAAGATCCCTCTTGGGATCCGTTTGCGGACATCTACAATTTACCTAACTTGAATTAAATGAATGAGCCAGCTACCCTCATTTTGTACCTTTCAAAGCACAGCGAGAGCGAGAGCCGGGACAGGTGCTCAGGCTGTACAATGCATAGCTGCCCCCTTGCATGTTCAGCAGTGAGCACTAAGTAATTGGTTGCTATACTGGAATGTCAAGCGCCTAAATGAGCGCCATCGTGTGATTTCGGATGCCAAAGTTCTCACCAACAATTCTCAATTCTCTTCTTTAAAACTATGGCCTCTAGACTTGCTATCAGCAGTTTAAAAGCTGCAGGTAGGAACCAAGATATTTTGATTACCCGCAGTACCTCTGACCTGATCTTGAAGCTCGACCCAGGGTGGCCGCTGCAGTCCCAAATGCCTTTTCTTCGTGCGTGTAAAACACATCTCTTCGAGACCTATGTTGAATGTGGCTCTAGACGCTCTATGAGCACCTCTAATCCTCCACCTTCCGAACGCGCCTCTGAAATCATTAACAAACTTCCTTCCTCACCCAACCTCATCACCAAAACTGGTACTGCTCTCCTCGGAACCGGTCTGGCTGCCGCTGCAATTTCTCAAGAGCTCTACGTCGTTAATGAGGAAACTATTGTACTTGTTGGCTCTGCGATGTTTCTTGCTTTCATGGCTAAGGTGCGTGTCAGCTTACGCTCAAAATTCTGTTGGTTCTTATTCTTACCGGTAGGCCATGCGTGAACCCTACGTGAATTGGGCCGAGAGTCAAGTTCAGAAGATTAAGGGTGTTTTGGACGCGGCTCGCGCGGAACATACGCAATCTGTCAAGGACCGTATCGACTCTGTAGGCCAAATGAAAGATGTTGTTGCTCTTACTCAGAGTCTTTTCGCTCTCTCCAAAGTGCGTTTTTCGAAATTACATCCTGATATTTTTGCTAAGAAACACAATACCAGGAAACTGCTCAAATTGAGTCGGAAGTCTTCGTCCAAAGGCAGAAGGTCGCTATGGCATCTGAGCTCAAGTCCGTCCTTGATAGTTGGGTTCGCTACGAACAACAGCAGAAGGAGAGCGAGCAAGCGGAGCTCACCAAAGCTGTCATCGACAAGGTTCTTGCCAATCTGAAGGAAGAGAAAACACAACGAGATCTTCTCTTATCGGCAGTCGCGGAGGTTGAGCGTGAGTTTGATATTTTGTGGATCTTGCTAATGACTGATGTATGAATTACAGAGATGGTGAAGAACAAGGCTATCTGATGATGTCGGGTAATAGATACGATACCTGATAATTAGTCTTATGGATCATTTTTGCTTGAACAGCTAGTATCGAAGTCGCCTTCAGGGTTTAGGGATGATTCTTTGCTAAAGATCCAACAGTCAAACGCCATATACATGGACTGTGGAAGAAACTTCACCAGGGGTTTTCTCTCAAGCGAAGTGATCCTTCTTGTGATTTGGCTTAGGCTACCGCACAACATTAGCGTGCTTTCGTCATGTCAAGTTGACGTAGGCTAGATTCTTGATAGTCTAGACATCTATCTATCTTGGTATGCCGTGTAATCTTTATACACACTCATCTCTTATTCATTCAAATCGCTCATCAGGAATTTCACGTTTCCTTTTGGTGAAAGAGTCCCAGCGAAACATGTCCCTGAAGCACGTATCTATTACACGGTTCCAACCTATCTTGGTCCTCCGGACCAATGGTGTTCCGCGATATTTCTGAGTAATTACGATCCATCCAGCTTCTCAGGTGTCTGTCAGGATGAGTGGTTACGATCATCATTGATTCCCTCGAATCATTTCGAAGATCTCCTGGACTCACTTCAGCAATGAAAATGAGTTGCGTTAAATTTCGTCACATTCTTTCTTATTCAGTTGGCTTCATGTGGCTCATGTCCTCACTTCATTGGGACTCAAATCCAAGTGAAACGCTCATACCTAGCTCCTGGAATCCTGGTCGTCCTGTGAGCTTCCATCTTATTCTATCTCCTTGCTTGCTCACATGAACACAACTCTCAGCCACTTGAAACTCGAGGTCAATCTTTCACTCTTCCCGGATGACAATCAATCTGTTTGAGATATGTATGTGTAGGTACTTTACCTACTTCGGTTCTTTGTGGCTCTCTACTGCCGTTTTGTACCGGTCCAACGTGAGTCAGCGAGCCATCGTAAATTAATTATAAAGGTAACAACTTTCGATCAGGCGCCTGTTGGAATCTTCCTCTGTTGTCACTGGTAACCGAAACAATTTTCATTCATTACTTCCTCTGGCAGTCTGCTATACTTAAACTGTGGCATCCATTTTTGGGGCCCTCTCATTTGTTCTCTACCCCTTTTCACTGCATTGAATGCTGGCGCGGTGGTTATATCTGTGCCACATATCAACCTCGTTGTTTCTCTATTCATCGTCCATCATTTCATGCCTGGCTCAGCAAGGCGAATCCTTGCAGAATATTTCAATTGCAAACACATCTCCTCAAATAGATTACACTCCCTTTGTCTGCAATGTCACTGATTCTGGATCGTTCAGTACCAGCTGCCTCGGTGGATGGTGAGCGCCAGGTATTCGATCTAGTAACACACACCTGAATTCACTGTCCTAGGCAGGTCTTAACTTCAGAAGGGCAGACGGTAGTATCCACGAAAGGAGCAGGTCCTCTGGGTGCAAATGTTGTTCCCCAGATGTTTCTGCAGTTTCGTGGTGAGTGACGTTTCTAGGTAAATAAATTGACCGACCATGATATCCGATCCAGCATCGGCTCTTTTCTCTCTACTTTAGCGTCTTCAAATGCGACTTTGAGATCGCTGTTTCGGCCGGAAACACCTCAGTGTCTGTATCAGCAAATTCCAGCATTGGTGTAGCTGCCGTCCTCAATTTACCTGAGAACGAGACTACAACGCTGAGTTTGACATTTACGCCCGGTCAAATTGCGTCTCATTTGGACATTGGAAATATCACAATATCAGTGATAGATAACTCGTATGTAGCTTTTATTGATATCGCCCTTTACACAACGCTGATTTTTCATTTCCTTAGCTCACTTCCGTCTATCTTACCTACTCAGACTTTACCTCCCACCGTTTCCCTTCCTTCCTTTATTTCCTCCACCACTACTGTGTCGTCTACCTCTTCTTCTCCTACTAACACTTCGAACTCGCAATCTTCCGATTCCAGTCACAAGCAACTTGTTGCTGATGCTGTGGATTGACTGTCGGTCTCGGGCTTGGTTTGACTCTTGTCACATCCCTCGGATATTACACTTGGAAACGCCGACGACGGCGGCGGGATGAAACGGAATGGCGGCCTACTGGGGATGGTCAACGAACAATTGGTCTTCGACGACGTACGGATAATCAGGACTCTACTCGATGGTTCTAAGCTGTTCTAACTTCTATTAAGGCTTAATCACAGCCTATCTAACTTTTATATACTGTATACTACGGAATTTAATACTGTCTACTGCGTTTGGTTACTATGGTATCGTTGCATCAGGTTCTTCTCAACGATCTACTATAAATGTTTGTCTAAAACCAGTACGCTTTTTTGTGACTTCGTGATATAATTCTGCTTACAGATTTAAGTCACTCGGGTTTTGTGGACATTTATGTATGATATTAGATTTTGAGTCAAGACTCAAATCCCTCGAATTGGATATCTCATACTCAGTAGTTGAGGAAAATGAAAGAGTGTTGAGTTGGATTCTGTTCATGTTTTCTGTCATGTTACTTTGATGACTGTTGGGCATTGGTGGGTCTTTTTATTATGAGCGAGTTTCGATGATACAGCGCCACAGATTGGCCCAGGCACCGCCACTAGTCAAAACAGAGAGTATCATTTACAACATACAGACATATTTCGTGTACTTCACTTCGACCTGCCCTAACTAGCAAGATCATTCTGCATAATGACAATCATTTTAATTTTTCGCATTGGTAACCTCATCCACAACGCAATTACCCTTGACGCAATCTCAGGGCTTTCTACTGATGGCTTTCGCCACAGCTTCACCAACTGTCGCTTCGATAGTGTACCCATTTCTCGTGAGTGATGTCCTCGACAATGTTACTCCGTGTTCAAGCGGTGCCCGATCCAACACAGGTTGTGGAACATTTGAACCTGGTTCGCCGCTCTTTTTGTGCTCCTCTTACTTACAGTGGTAGACACTGGGAAAAGGTAGCATCCTAGTTTGGCAGTTAGACAAAGTGGAGCCTGCAGACACGAAACATAAAACCCACGTTGAGATTTCAGTGTAAGAGCGGGTTTTGAACCAACATTCTCAGCAACAGTGGCCCATATAGCCTTGGAATTGAGGTTTCCTCAGTTGAAAGGCTGAATAGCTATCCAAAAGATGCTTCAGCCAATATACAACGTGAGGTCGGATGATATCCATTCCACCCACAGTCAGATCATATTAGGCCCATCAGGTTGTTCTCAAATGAGCATCTTACTACCCTCTGAGGGACATACTAGGAACTCAAAGAATAAGAATAAGATGATGGAACCTATCACCTGTCACCTGCATAGACAGATGACCATATCACGGTGGAGTGGGTATTTAATAGTATGATCTGCAAGAACCACTTAAGTACATATATCTGGGCCTAGTACTAACTTTCAAATGCTGATGAGTCCCTCACCAGGATGTTCATATGCCCACTGCAGCCGAGCATCGACCCATCTTTCGATACTACTATCAGCCCAAACATTCACATTAAAGTTCAACATATTTGTGAACTCGCGAAAAGGACGTCCATGATCATGAGCCCTTTTCCATTCTCCATCTTTGTCTATCTGTTTGATCTTGTCAAAAAATACCTTTCTGAGGGATGATTTCTCTGACGGCGTCCCTCCCTCGTGTGTTCCATCCCATTCTTCTGGATCCTGCAGCCATCTGGGTATGTAAGCACATTCCCAAAGCGGGGAAATAGTTGCTCCCTCAAAGTCTATTAAACCTGTGATATGACCAGTATTTTCATCAATCTGTATAAGGTGGTGGGACCTTTCTAAAATCCATTTCATGAATTACTGCAATCACTGACCATGATATTTGAAAGTCTGAAGTCGTCCATACGTAGTGAGAATGGATGTTCGGGGGTTGATAGAGGGCTGGACACACAAATGTCCCCAGGATAAACAGAGGCTAGTTGTAAAGCCTTTTGGAGAACACGAGTGCCGTGCTCGAGACGGCTTTTGTCACCATTAAGTTCTTGTTCTAACACTAGTTGCCGCAGATGTTGATCACAGATAATGTGCAGTTCGACCTTCAGGAAACTTTGCAAATAGCTAGAAGTATCGGAGAAAGGACCTCGGAATTTCATTATACCAGGGTCAGAAATAGGGGAGTGGGGGAAGCGAACAAAGCCATCCAGAGCTCGGTAGTACGGAACGCTGATAATAGGTCCAACTGTGAAGTCTTGGTTAATTCCAGCGGTTCTGTAGAGAGATCCAGCGGTTTCGAAGCGGAGATGAAATAGCTGGATGATATGTTCTGCAACCTCACTAACGACAACCTCTTTCTTCTCAAATGATAGAGTATCCCAGACATCACTAGCTGGTGTACCAGCGACCTAAAAAATTGTCCATAAAACAACAGAAGGAATAAAGAGGATACCATACCTTCTCAAGAATCATGTACTCTGAACCGACTGGGTTGTCATCTGCAGTGTTCCACGCATAGACATGTGGTGTGTGTATTTTGGTGTGAGAAGCAATACACTGCAAGGTTGCAATCTTGAACGATGTTCTAGTCAAAATGTATAATATTTATTGCTTCGAATTTTCCCTTACCTCCGATTCTACCTTATCTATTGGAAATGCAGGTGCGGCAACGCGAACCACTAGACTTGAAGCATTATTGGCTGATACATCATAAACCTGTGAATGAGCTGCAGGTCGCAGAACAGTTGAGGGTTTCAACACACTCGTTTACCTTGTGGTACCCTCCTTCTGCGAGCTTGAGCAACTTGCAATCTTGGAGTCCAATCAAGTTTCGAACTGCTTCTGCAAGCCTGGAGAGATAAAACTTATGCGACGACGCTTCCTCGTCGCTATCATACGAAAATGTAGACAGGACTTCTGATTCTTCAGACATGACGGTTTGAACGGGCAGCTCTGAGTGACTGGTGACTCTGTCACGATCGATGACGTGACGATGCGTTTTCCGGCCAATAAAATGCTCTCATTACAGGCGCCTTTGCATGCACCCATCTCAAGTGAGGCGGAGATCGCAGCACAACGGAGAAGCTTTGTGAGAAGCGCAGATGGGAAATTCAGAGGGGCAAGAAAGTCAACATTGTGTATGTTGTTGATGATTGGTGGGCCGATTGAAGAGGGGCTATATTACGTAAATAATAATATGTTTATTCCCTGTTGTTCCTGTTCTATCTCAGTTTCACTAGCACATTGGCTTCCTCTGTGGCTCTTACGACAACTTCGCTGCCCCTTTCCTTCTACTTCCGCCACGACATCCTCTTACGACTACTCTTGCATAACTGATTAAGCGCCTTTTCCAACCTATGGCGCAACCTGTATTTGATGATCATCCTCTAGAGCAATACCTAAGAGGTATGTGCACGATGACTGGATTCACCTTCATCGGACCTGAATAACATCTGGCTGTAGAAGCTGGCGAAACCCCAGAGTCGATGCCTGGAGGAGCCGCTGAATTCATTCCTGAGTCAGAAGAAGGGCTAGACGACACCTCTTTTGAAAGTGGGTCAAACCATCAGTTCTGTCCGAATTTTTTGAAGGATATTGCTCAGGTGAGTCGTTCAAATATATTTCTGAAGTAGTCCAAGCTTCTAATTGTATCTAAACTAGACTATACGTTTTATGATATCTAAACAGTCTTCTTCGGCTTTTGTTGAGCGGTTCAAATACAGCGTCATATCATCGCCTCTCCTCTCTCCATCTCTACTCCAACCTCATAACCATCGACCGCCTCGACTACCTGGTCACCACAGTCGGGACTCCAGTCCCAATCCTTCAGACTTTTCACAACAACCTACCCATTCCTTACCCCAAGATCCCCAATATTATACTTTCTTCCTGGCTCTCGCACTCGTTACTGTACTATTTGGAGCCGGGTATTATTTTACAAGCCTTGCGTTATTTGGGATTTCGGTGGCGCTCTTGCATATATGGAATCCCGAACCTTCTTCGAAGTATGATATGACTCCTGTACGTGCTTTCGTTTTCAAACGAAGCTCATTCCGCTCATTCTCTGCAAAGTATCTGGGTGCACTTAATGATCTCATTGCAGCTGGAAACGTATGGGATTCGGCTGTTCAAGAAGCCATGACAACACTGGAAAACAACGAAGAAAAGTATGGCAATTCCCCCTTGAAACAGTGCTTTTCTTTGATACTTTCTCGTAGTATAACAGTAACGCCATTCTCTCCCTCTTCTACTCTCCGAGTATCTCTTCACTCCGCTTTGTTGACGACACAGAATCAGTGTGACGATGTTCGCCAACTACTTTCGGCACTTGCGTCCCATTCTGAGCTGTCTCAGATATCAGAAATGTATGCGCCCCCCTCCCCAACTGCAACAAAGTCATTCTCTCCACTTTCTCCCTCCCGACCTTCTTCGTACCCTGAAGCAACACATTTTCGAATACGCACTCGCTCTGTTCCGGACATAGTAGAAAACAAGCGAGCCACATGGAATGGCTCATATTCATATCTGGCAAATGCTGGAAGTCCCTCTTTGCAACTTACCAAACGACGGGAGAAGCGTCGTTCGGATCTCTCCGCACTTTTACAAGCAACAGCTATCCCTAGTAGTCAAAGTCGGAGTGCACCAGCTACTCCTATCGCTGAGGAGAAATTGGAAGACAATCCCGAGGAAAAACTCAGAACAGCAAACCGACCCATTCAACACGATCAGGAGCCAGAAGATTATCAACCTTTCGGCACGTCTGCATTGAGACTGCGTAGAACGCGCACAATTGGTGGTCTCAAAACTCTACGGGCATCGATATCGTTGCCAGGTTCACCTCCAGTGAAGTCTACTTCTTCTCTAAGTTCATTAACTAGCTTTCCTGCTCGCTCTCCACGCACTTCACAATACGCTACCATACCATCTGCTTCGCGGTTCACTGCAATGCAAGCCCCGAGACATCCGCTATCTCTTTCATCACTCAATACAGCATTGCAGAATGCTATAGCGTCGAAACGATATACGTGCTCACATCTTCTTGCTCTTCGATTCTCAGAAGAGGGGGATGACGAGACATACTGGGAAGACGTGAAGAGTGTCATGATGTTGCTGACTAGTACCTTCGTGGATGCGAGTGCACGTCTGACAGAAGCTCTAGATTTCGTCGAAGACCAGAAATTAAGGCACGAGACGCCTAGCCCTGGGCCATCGCGTGTCGAACTAACGTTCGATGAGACCAAACGGTCATCTTTGCTAAGTGGACGGAGAACAAGCTTGCAGAGAGACTTTGCACCTATGCCGAGTGACCTCAGTAGGTTTGCCGCGCATGTGGAGGCGATCTCGTCTGCGTTGGATGATGCTCGCGAACAGTTAATAGCATGTGTCGCTGCACTGAAATCTAGTCGAGATGGATCTGATTGCATTGAGCGTCAAGAGGAGGTTTCATCCTCATCTGAAAAGCCCCTCGCAAGAGAGGAGCATCCAGCATTACAAGCTTACGAACGAATCCGGCGCGAACTTGGGCTCGCGTTGCGAGAATGCGAACGAGGACGGGAACGTCTGCTGGACATTGTTTCGCCTCGACAAAAATCATATGATTCTGAAGATGAGCCCTCTCCTCAAAACCCTGCCCAGGATCTCCCTAGTCTAGGACAGAATCCCAGCGACCAATCATCTGATAGACCCGATTCAATGCCTCCTTCAGAGTACGAGCTTTCAGCAGAGTTAACCTCTCCCGACTGCGTTGCTATCGTCAACTCTCTAGACGATGTTACGTCGCATCTTCTTTTGACTTCAACCTCCCAACATTTGCCGCCTCCTGGAATTGAACAGGTTTTTGAAGGTGATTCTGGCACCGTAGGAAACTTTAGACGCGAACGTTCCAAGTTGAGCAGAGAGGAACGGATCATGTTGGCCACGAAGGCCAAGGAGTCTCAAAAGCGTCAGTCAGGAGATCGCTCTTCATCATCTTCAACGGAAAGATGGGGTCCTGGAGGTGAAGTCGTACAAGAGCTGAGAGATGTCATTTGGAAAGTCGGAGAGAGGAGACGGAAGATGGTCGACGGGCAAATCCATAATGTTGTTCCGGAAGCCATACGAGTACTCGATTAGAGTCTCATTTGTGTCTTTTGTTATCTTGGTCGTAATTGCTATCCTGTTCGAGACTTTGTCATTTTATCTTCCATAACAGTAACTTTTCTTCCAAGTAAGTACTCATACTGCGCAGAGAAAAGGTTCCGCAACTTGTGAGTCACCTAATCATCACGTGGAACGTATCTATTCGCTATTCTATATGCAACGCTGTTTTGTTCTCTTCTAAGAGCGGTGATGTCGGATGGTTCTAGGTGAGAGCATAGTTGTCATACCTCTCTAGTCTACTCATGACCACTCAAAGGTTGAGGGATTCATGGAATAATGCGCTGAATGATGCCGAGGCACGCTTTAAACAGTTACTTTCTGCTCCCTCTAGCGAATGGAAGCGCGTGTCGACTTCCGCAGAACCTCCTGCCAACCGAAAAGGCAAGGCAAGGCATTCCTTATTCCCAGAACCATCCGATGTCATTATTCATCGACATTCAAGCAAATCTGGAGATGATATCTACAGACTCATCCTCGACTTGCCGGCTGACGAGGAAATGGTCACACTGGAGCCTTGGAGAGCAGTTCTTACTACTCCGGAACTACGACAAGAGTGGGACCCTGCAGTCATTGATGCCCACTTGGTAGAAATGTTTAGCCAAGATACACGAATATCCAAAACGAATTTCACTTTAGGTTGGCCTGCTAAGTGAGTGTTGGGCGAAATACGATCTTTGTGCAAACTGCTAATTGGTCAAGTCCTCGAGATGCGGTTACAATTTCGCGCACTATGCACGACGGCACGACTGTCATTGATATATCTACTTCTTTACCAAGGTCTCCGGATGAGCCTGCTTACCTCCGTCCTTCCCCTCCATATGTCAGATCCAATATATCATGTGCGTCTTGACCTCCTACGCATAAACAACGCCTAATGTGGCTGAAGTGCTTGCCTGGTGCATACAACATGTCAAGGCTTCTCAGCCACCGATGGAGTCGAAGCGCAAGTCATCGCTCAATGGTAGAATACGTGTAACTTGTTTCTGGCAGCACGACCTTCGCGCCATATGGAATATCGGATCCTCATCAAGCCTGATACAACAACTTTCAACGATGATTTTAGGTCTATTGAAAACGGTCACTAAACGAGCTACTCGCATTCCGAAGCTCGTCGGATATGGCAATGGCGTGACCATTGAAAAGATCCGTTTTCAGATTGACAGGGAGGCGTTGACTATCCAGTATTCTGTGATACCTGAAGATACTAGTCATACGAATAACTCAACAGAGCTTGAGGGTCTTCAAACCATTCGAGACCAGCGGCGTTTGACTCGGGCCATAGAGTGTGTCCTGCCCGCTGTAGAAGGCTGGGATGTGCAACTCACAACGAAGGCTTCGTCTGAGGAGGTCGAGCAACTCCCGTGGATCACACATGCTACACGTAGTTCCTCATATCTTGTATCGCCCAATTCGCCTCTGGATCAGATAATCCTCCGTATAGCTCATGCACCCTTGATCGACGACCATTCTGTCTTGAAAGTCAAGATCGTGATAGAAATTTCGGGTCCCTCTAGTGGATTGCGCTTAAATGGAGTTCCTCAAACCATCAAGGAGCTTGACGAACAGCGCGATCCTTCTTCCTATGTTGCAGCTCAGTCCATTATTCCCGAAGTTGGAAGCATAACAGACAGTAGTGTGCCGTCGTCGTCTTCTCTGCATGGATCCAGTGCTACTAGTCTTGCTTCTTCGTCCTCTGCGCCGACATTGGTTCGTGTGGCAGCAGAAAGAAGTACAGGAGCAGAGAAAACTATTTTATCAAGGGTCAAGAGAAACTATATCTATTTCTCCTCATTGCTTCAGGAACCGGAAGCGAAGTGGAGGCGCAGTAAGTGGTATTTGATTAAGTGTCTTTGTGTATCTTAATCGCAATTCATATAAGCTACGGAGGCTCGCGGTGTCACAATAACGCAGCTCGATTCCATAGATCCCACATTGGTCGTTTACCGAGCCGAGGCTACCTTTGTCGGTGTCGGGCTTTGGGATCTGTATGGTGCTGTCGTTTCTCCAGGTGCCAGAAATTTTTGGGACAAACAACACGAAGATGCTATACTACTCGAAGATGTCAATGAACTCACCGAACTATGGCATATCAAAACAAAGCCTGCATGGCCTGTCAAGTGTGTTTGTGATCTTGCTTGATTTGTACTATATTTCTAATCATGAATGTCGCAGCGGTCGAGATTCTGTCGTTCTAAAGACAGTATACAAATCCCCCACCACGATACATGTGTTTTCCTTCTCAGCTGATGATCCACACCTGTTTCCCAACATACCGCTAGTAGATCCTAATGTCATTCGAACTCAAGTGGATCTACAAGGATGGGCCATTGAAGCTCTGTCACCGAACACAACACTGTTGACCCTCTTGGAGCAATCAGATCCCAAAGGCTGGACCAATAAAACCTCGATTCCCACACAAATGATCAGTGCTCTCGCGGGCATAGGCGAATTCTCCATTAAATTCGGTGGTCCCCCTATTGTCACCCGGCTTACTGGTGCGAAAGCGAACGATCTGCGATATGATCATGAACGATTCAGTTTCAGATTAGAATACGAATCATCTGTTAGCAGAAGACTGGTTGGTAGTTCACCCACAGATAGCTCAACAACAACATCGATCTCCACTAATGAATCCATTACACCTACCTCTCCTGTGATTGAATGCGAGATTCGATGCGACATGGATACTTGGGGACAATCATTAGACGTCGTCGTGGATCCGCCCCCACAGTCGATTTCCTGTTTGAGACGACATCGACTTTCAGATGAAGGTGGTGGATTGTGGATGACGATCACACATGATGCAGTGTTTGTTGACGACGAGCGGCTTCAGGTTATCGTTAGACGGGGCCCAGGTAAAGAGAAAGGGCTGGTGATGGTGAACGGAGCTAAAACTAGTGTTGATGTTGAAGAACTGCAAGATCATGAAATAAAAACCCTGGTCCGGAGGAAACGCGTCAAACCACCTCGAATCCCACTAGATCAGCCTCCAGTCATGGGCGTCATCAGAAAACGTCGCGCAGAATGGGACGCTGATACGTTGAATTCACCGACCTCCGAGAGTCTGCCGAATAATGGTACAGCTTCCAGTACCTCGCCCATTGTGTCGAGTCCACTTGCGAGATTTTTCACGTACGCAGTTGATCAAGCTGCTGCTACTACCCAGCAAACCATCGCGGCTATATCTCCCATTACAGGGGGACTCAACGACGCATCACTTTCGTCCTCTTCCAAACTCCCAATGCAATATGCCCTCGACATTCTCACATGGACGCAAACTCATCATTGTAGTACTACACCTCAAGCGGGCTGGGCACTCGTCAGTGACAAAGGGCTTTCCATTCGGCGGAAGCTGTTCTCTGATATTTCTCCCGTCATTCCGATATATAAAGGAGAGAAAGTCATCGAGGGGATATCCGCGGAGGAGCTTGCAACGGTTATCACGGAGCCTGACTGTAGGAAGAGATGGGATGACAGATTTGATTCAGCAACGATGTTCAAGTCATATGGGAGCGGATGTACGACTAGTTTCATCGTACTGAAAGGTGGATTCCCATTCCGCGATCGAGGGTTTTATGTCACATCTCTGATGGCTAGAGCTCAAGATTCATCCTCGTTATCTAGGCGGAACACAGACAACAGGACCTCTGGAAGTGGCCCCGGGGATACAAGCAATAGGACTGGATGTCGCAATGCAATTTATTGCGTGTCTACTTCGTTTAGTCCAAGTTCCGTCAATCAATTTTCTGCGAGCAAGTACAACCAGTACGGATTGCCCGTCGGGCGGGTATACATCGATGCATGGATTCTGGAAACGTTAGATCCTTATACAAAGGAGAACTACGCTGTTCCCTCATCGAAGTGTACAAGATTAGTTGCAGTGGATTTCGCCGGCTCCCTTCCCGCAGCTGTGAATTCAATCATCAACGCCGCCATTCCGCGTGCCATTCTTACGGTCGAATCCTACATCAAGAGTATTTCATCGTTGCCTATAACTCGTTTACCCCCCGCTGGACTCATCCTCGCTGATAGAAAGGATGATGATGTAGAGGCAGATGCGTATGTTAAATTTGGATGGAAACTACGCAAAAAGGATGAGTACAGAACTCTGCTGCGAACGAAGTATGATTCTGCTTCGAGGGTTTACACCAGTCTGATATTATTGAATTACCCTGTCGGGCCTGGATTTGAACAATCTACAGCTGGAGACACCGCATCACAGAGCAAGGGGTCCTTGAGTCCTACACGACAGTCTTTCTCTCGACAACAAGTTACGCCACGTGCGAGCAGAGTGGGACTGAATTCTCTTCCTGAATCTCTAAGTAGTGATTCAAGCCAAGAAACTATTCCAGGTGTAGTCTCCCCAACGACATCTTCATCTCCGCCAAATTCTTCAAATAAGCTTTTGCCCTCGCCCACAACGCCCTCTTTTTCCAACATGGCACCCTTGTTCTCCATGCCGCATTCGCCTACCAACAGCACCATAAATGGTTTGAACAACATAAATAACTTCAATCTAGCTGCTCAAGCCATGCCAGGGCAACGCGAACGCACTGCCTCCGTGTCCAGCTCTGGCTTCCGTGGTCGTTCATCCTCTGCATTTACACTGAAGGGCGAGGTTAGGCATTCCACGGACCTGCTGGTTGGCGAAATCGTGATTGACTCGAAACTTTATCCTAAGGGATATATGGTTATCTTAAAATCCAAGACCCGGAAGATTACAGTGAAAGGAGAGAAGATACTCAAGGGAGGAGGGCGAGGCGAATCTAAATCGCCTTCTCGGGCGAATGATAGCACTACAACAAGAAGCTTCACGAGCCCTAACGTTACACCAATATATTTGGACTCACTCTTCCCAGGCTCATCTTCGTACTCGAGTGGCGTTACGAGCAATGTAATTGAAACGTCGATCTCATCTTCTTCTCCAGTCTCAAATCTAAATTCAAACCCAAGTCCCGAGCCCTCCGAACACCAACTTCCCCTTTCTTACACCCTCCACACCCTGCCCTTATCCCCGCTTCATTCCTCGGGGTCTGGGATGGGTACGGGAATAAATTTGGATTCTACCTATACGTATGACTATGAATCAGAATCTCCTACGAGGCATTTACTGAAACTGACGTTGCCTACGGCGCAGTATTTTGTTTCCACGATACAAGATCCCTTAACGGGAGAGACGCAGGTTGCTCCGCCAAAACCGGAATGGCTGCTTGAGATGGAGATGGGAGGTGCAGTTGTAAGCGTTGAAGTGAAGCCTGTTGAGGAAGATGCCGGGAGTGTTGGGATAGGGAAAGGAAAGGTGTGGATCGTTGATGGGAAGAAGGGCGGAGATGCTTCGAACGTCGGCAAAGACTCCAAAAACAATAAAAACAAGGAAGGTAAGGTGTGGAATACGGAGAGAAACGCATGGGAGGTGATAGTTGTCGGTGAGAAGGAGTCGTTGACGACACTGGGCAGGGAGGAGCTGTTGGATGACAGGATATCGAAGATGAATGTGCTTTCAAGGTCAGTAGTCCTCATTACCATTTCCTTCAAATTTCTTTCGGTATCTACGGCGAACGTAAACTTCTATGGTGTTCTTCTCCTTCCTCAACTTCGTCGACACGCGTCCTGATTGAATTCCTGATTTCATTATTATCAGAACGACAAATGAACTGGATACGCTTCCGGATGATCTCAAAACGCCTGTCGGTCTCGCAGATAATCTTCTCGATCCGAAGATGAAGGATGTCTATGGTCAATCCTCTGCGGTAGATGGAAAGTCGTCGGGGGACTCCGCAGCAGAGGACGGTCATCCCAATGCTGAGAGCGGGGCGAGTGATGGCGAGGAGCAGGACACGGTAAGTCAAGTACCTTTCTCGCTCCTTTCCGTAGACTGAACGTGCTCGTTATTTTTTTCCTCTCTCCTGACTGAAATTAAATCAACAAACGTGCATAACAGCAGGTGCCGGAACCCACAGAAACACCACGACCCAATCTCATGCAGCAGGGAAGCGCTGGCGGAGGGTTTCTATCCAATTTCCTTCCATCGTACTCTTACCCAAATCCTCTTTCGCGATTTACCACATCTAGAAAGGCAAGTATCAAGACGGAATCCTCGGGTGAGAACATAGGTACAGCTGGTGTTGGAAAGGTTGCTGTTATGGGAAAGCCGGGAAACAACGTCGAACGACCCACAGTCATCAATCCCACGAGACTCTATCCGGTGTCAACTTTGATGATCATTGCAGTTATTGCGTTTCTTATTGGGTCCTTGTTTCGCTCGCTGCTGTCGCCTGCTGATTTTGTGTACGTGGTGAGGGATCTTGGAGAGGCAGCTGAAGCGCAGGTGTTGGGTAGTGCGGCTGGTCCTAGTACTGGGTGGAGAGAAATGCGAAGGTTGTTCGAAATCAAGTATATTTTTGGTGGATGGGATTTCCAAGTCGCTGTGGTAAGGAGGCATTGATACAAGACAAGGAAATTGATAATAGTTGTATTATAATGTTGGTCTATAGAATACTGTAGAATATTTTTTAGTTCATGTAGCGATATTATTGATTTGATTTTCAGTGTGGACAAGTAATTTTAACTAAACAGGTAAAAAGCAGTGCAAATTTGGACGCCGTAAGCACCGGAGCAGTGGACCATTTGGCTATCATTTTGACTTGTTGTCTGTCTCGCCGTTCTTCCTTTTACACTTTTCCCTTCTTCCTTGTGCATCCTTGGACATTTCCGGCCATATATCCCTTCAAAACTGACCGTCTGTGCATAAAAACCCGACTTGCTGGGCCAGTAAATTCGACTTGTAACTGTTACTTGGCCATCCTGCGGAATCTAATTCGGACTTTTACATCTACGAGACGACGAGAGCGAGGACGCCGAAGCGATGAGCAGTGCTAGCCAACCAGGCCCAAGCCACTCGTCTGCGCAGAATGACCCCAACTACCCGCAGAGTCCGTTGTCTTGGGAAGGTGACCGAATGTGCGTGACTGTTTTTTTGGCTTTTGGATCTACTGGTTCACTTTTTACAGGTTTAATATTTACATCTACGACTATTGCTTTAAACGGGGCTTTCGGAAAGCAGCTCGCGAGTTACTTATAGAGGCTGACTTACCGCCAGAATCCCAGCCTCCGATAAACGCCAGACAAGGCCTCTTATTCGAGTACGCGCTTTGCTGTGGATTTTTCCTCGGCTAATTCTGACCTGTTGACCAGATGGTGGTCTGTATTTTGGGTACTTTTTACTGCTAAAGCCAGCGGAAACGGATCAGAGGATGCGTTGATTTACACACAGGTAATTTTCACCGTTATTTCTTCTGTTCGTTATTCAGAACTCTCTTCAGCATCAAGCAGCTCAAAATAACAATCGATTAAGAGGTCAGCCACTGCCGCCTCCAGGCCACCCACGTCCAAATGTCAATGGCCTACCTTTACCTGCCAGCCGTCCATTTCCTGCAACTGGTCCGATGACGAATGGTGGCCCACCAAGTTTTCCTTCTGGTTCACACATGAACGGGATACCTCCTGCACAAAGTCAATCCTTCCCGCAACAGCCAATGGTAGGTCCGCAACGGACATCGATAGGTGCCCGAGGCTCAACCGGCGGCGGTCCCCCTTTTCCTTCACCTACCATGGCCAATTCACCTCACAATTCCGGACCACCTCCGATGACCATCGGTCAGTCCCCGCATCTCAATCCACGTATGCCGCCTCCGCCTCCGAACGGCATACATCAGGGTCCAGGTCAGCTACTCGGCTCATATCCCATGAATCGGCCTCCAAGCAGGACAGCAAGTCCAGGCCAGATGAGCGGAATGATGCATTTGAGCCCAGCCATGAGCTCAAGACTGGTACCCAATGATCCTCGTGGCTCACAAGATCCCTTAACCCAAGAACTACAGAAGATCCCGCCTCACGCATTCAATGGGTTGAGAGACGAGCTTGGATTGGCTGGGAAAGACATTCATACCATGACCATTGAAGAAAAAGCAAGTCTCATTTTCTCATCCATTGAACCCATTGAACTGACTTTTTAATTTCTCCACTGTCATTTACGTCAACCTGTCTCTTGCTTGTGATCTGGTTTATCTGAAATTTCCAGCAACGTATCAATATTCAGTGGCGACAGAAAGGTCCACCAGGACGGAAGACTGGTCCTCCAAATGCTGCTGCAGGTCCCTCAACGATGCATCCACCCCAACGCAGAACTGGGAAAAGGAATAGCACGTCGCCTCGAGAAGACGTAAGTAACGTAATCATTTCTGCGACATGTTCCCCATTTATTCCGAGGATTGTACGCTGACTGTGTTTCTCCGGTCGTCAGCCGGACAACGTACCTGGAACAGGATCACCCCCCACAAAGAAACCTCGTCGGTCGCCTATCGATCCGCCAACAGGTCCAGCTTACCCACTGCACGCGCCTCAGCCAGGCCAGGCACCTAGTGGTCAACCAGGCTCAAGCATGGGACCACCTGGTGTTCCAGGTCCAGGTCCAGGTCCAGGTCAACCAAACATGGGAGGCATGCGCCCATCGATTCCTGGAGGCCCTCCAGGTGGTCCTATGAATGTAAATGGGTTCAGTCCGATGCCAGGAGGAGGAATGGGACTTGGAGGGATGAATGTTCCTGCTTCTCAACATTCAATGAATGCAATGTCGCCACCGATGAGTGGAGGGCTACCTAGTCAGTCGGGTATGATGGCACCTCAGATGCAGGTTCGTTATCTTTGATCACTCGCAAGGGTAGTCCGGAACTAAATCTTCGTCTGTAGCCCATGAACCCACCTAGTCGTCCACCTCCATTGGAAGGACATTCGCAATACCGCAATAGTCTGGCCTATTTCCATCAACGGCCTCTCGGTGGTTCTCCTTCCGATCCAGCTTTTAGTGGCGGCCCAGGACCCAGCAACCGTATGCCCAAGCACGGCTCGGGATTGCCAATGCCGCCTCCATCGCCTGGGATGAATAAGGATGGGTCTGCTAAGGACATGCATATGAAGATGGATGGCTCTCCTCGTGGTGGACCTCCTCATCCTTCAAGTGCAGGTATGACTCCCACTGCATCAGGTACTGCTAACGGCCCTCCTTCGACACCTGCTCCACCGGGCCGCCCTCCATCATCACAAAACCCCACACCAAACTCTGGTCTCAATCCAGGCGGTCCGCCTCCGCCTCAACAAAGTATGGATCATTCTCCTGGTTCAATGTTGGGCAATACGTCAATGCCCGGTTCGATGTCAGGGATGATACCTAATGGCGTTGGAGGCATAGGCGGTCTAGGCCCTGGCATGGTTGGTATGAACTCTGGCATGAATCCAATGACTAGTATGGGACCAGATATCCCTTTCACCGATTTTATGAACGATATCGGAGGCCTAGATACGTTTGACGCCAACTTATTTCAGAGCACAGGGGGAGATCTGAACTTTGAGAGAGATTTTGGGCAGTGGTTCAATCCTAATGATCAGGCGTTGGAGGATCCGTTGGATCCGATGAAATAGGTTGTGTGGATTGTAAATCAAGATCACTCATTTGTGATAGCTTGAGTCGCTGGATGGAAGGAAGGAAGGGAGAATATGCAACTTGAGAGGACTGATTTGACTCGATCTGTTTTTTTTTGGAAGGAGGAAATTATCTGCACGCACGCGTACGCAAACGCAGGCCCTTTTTTTTTACTTATCTACCATATCTGCTATAGCTGTACTATACCATCCCTGACCCATGTTCGCTGTGTTTGTTTTGTCCCTTTTCTGTTATACGTTATACGCTAGGGTTTTTTCTTCCTTACCACTGCTCGAGTATTATTTATCCATCAGAATCTGTGTCTTTTCTGCTACTGCCTTCTGCCTTCCTCTTGATGTTTTTTTCTTTTTCTTATGCTATCTTTACTTGAGGAAGGGCAAGCGGTACGTGTACGATTAGCTTTTATACATAACTCACTTTGACCTGCTCTTGTTGCCGGCAATCTATTACTTACCCATATCAGTAGTAATTCTTTTTAGATCGCAATTTTTTCTTGTCTTGTTGCTCGTCTCAATCCCTATTTCTTTTCTGGTACGACTCGGTCTGTGGTACTCAATCCTTCCTTGATTCCTTTCCGTCCTCTTTTCGTAATCTTTCTCTATCGCTCTTCACTTATTTTCTGTCATCATTTCCTTTGCGCCTTCCCCGACTCTTTTTTCTTCAACTTGGATGTTGTTTGTCTTATAGTCTACTTGCTGATTGTATCTTGTTTTAAAACTCAAAGAGAACATTTGAAAAAACCTTGAGCTTGGCAAGTGCCGATGCATCTGCCGATAATTCCCAAAATCCGATGAATGAATACATATGTCTTATCGTTTCCCGAGTCATGGAAGGAAGAGTTCTCAGCATCCAATCTCATGTTGCCTTTGGTTATGTCGGTGGTAAAGCTGCTGCCTTTCCTCTACAATGCCTTGGCTACGATGTTGATGTAAGTTACTCAAATTCTCTGTAGTTCTAACTCACCGACTAATAATTCTATTTTCAGCTCGTGAATACCGTCAATTTTTCCAATCATGCAGGTCTTTTGGACTTTGACTTTGAATTGCAGACTTTGTACTCAACATTGCTTAGGATATGGTCGCTCTGGCGGAAGCAAAATGTCTGCAGAAGAACTCGACTCTATATTTGAAGCTATGGAGGTCAACGAACTACTGAGTCCAAGTCGACTTTTGACTGGTGAGTGTCTTCTCTCACCTTTCCGTTGCGAAATTCAAAATTTAACTACAAAAGTCAGGCTATATCCCTAATGCTCAAGCTTTGACCGCTGTTGCCAGACTAGTCGGAAAGCTACGGAAGAGGCAGCCAGATCTAATCTATCTGTTAGATCGTGAGTTGACTGGGAGTCTTCATCTCGAACATTTTTACTGATAATATTGCATGCACAGCTGTCATGGGTGATGCAGGCCGTCTATACGTTGCAGCAGACGTTGTACCAGTTTACCGGAGCTTGCTTCCGCTTTCAACGATCATAACGCCCAACTGGTTTGAAGTAGAGTGAGGGCAACACATGTCGTGTCTGTCTACACGCTGCTTAACTGACGTTTCCACTCAGGACACTTACTGATATTCCCTTAACTGATTTACAATCTCTTCGTCGCGCTCTGCACAAGCTTCACAGGGATTTTGGCGTCCCTAATATAGCAATCAGCTCTATCCCTCTTACACCATGGCTCTTTGAATCTCTTCCTAGCGATATCAAGCCACATGCTGACTCAGAAACGGAGCATCTCTTATGTATAACATCTTCTTTATCGTCAAACAAGACCTCGCCTTCCAAAGTCCATGCACAATGTGTTCCCTTACTACCCGGATACTTTTCTGGCGTTGGAGACCTCTTCTCTTCTCTCGTCCTGGCGCACTACAACCCACATATTGACTCATCGTCGGTCCTTCTTCCATCCCGAACGTCTTTCTCGGAAGCGGTATCTCAAGCGTTGACGAAGACTCATGCAGTGCTTTGTAAAACGTTTGAGTACTCCGAGCAGCTACCCGAGGAGGAACGGTTAGTGACCGATGACGAGAAGGATGTGGCTGAGCCTATACGCAAAATTCGCAGAATGAGAGGACGGGAGCTGAAGTTGGTACAGAGCATTGATATCATCCGAGGTGATTGTGGTGATGCAATGAGGCGTTTAGAAAGCTGGTCTAGATTCTGGGAGCAATAAAATAGGTTCAAGGATGATTAGATCTACAGCGTAGCGTATCTAGAAATTTGACTTCATCAAGTTGTCGATTGTTCATCTGGCAGCGTTCCATCTCAAATACAATGCAATTCGTATGTTACTTTCGACCGTCCGACTATTACAGATTTTGCTTCGGAAATAGCACAGTGTACTCATAGGTAACTGAGCTTAGCTTTGTGTATAGCGTCTAGTTTTCCCCTCGGCCGAGTTTATCAAGGGATCGCACACCCTGTTCGAACCATTCCTCTCGCGATATCCAGAATTCTTCGCGAGCTTTCATGATATCAGCGAGCACTGCACCACCAAGGAAAACCATGTGCTTTCGACGAGGAGGGTCTTCGATCCTGATCTTGAATTTCTACAGGGAGACCGCGGGATTCGAGGCCAACGCTTTAACTTTATGAACGAGGAAGACGTACATTCAATCTCGATGGATCACCATTGAGGACGCGCGTCAAATAGAGCTGCTTCATCTCTTTCTCTAATCGGCTAGGTAGACCAGGGTACATGCTTGATCCACCGGAGAGAACGACGTGCTTGTATAAGTCAGCACGCACATCGACGGCGGCGTTTTGAATAGTCTGGAATAACATTTCTGGAAGGCAGAAAAACATAAGCTATGAGCACAAGGAGGGATCGTAAGCAAACCTGCTACGCCAGGCTGTTCAACATCAACTAAATGCGGCTGGAACATGCATTCTGGTGCTTCGAATCGCTCTGAACCGACTTTGATCGTTCGTCCGTCAGGTAGCTGAATAGAGCTTGAGATTGATGGTAATTATCATATGATACCATGTACCTGGTAACTTTCAACAAGAACAGTTGTTTCTTCTGAAAGGCGAGTGTCAAGATCAAGGTCATAACTGATTTTCAATCAGCAAGGCACAACAAAGAGCCATGTTATAGTGCTCACCTAACATAACACAGCTTCTCCTTGATTTCTCGGACAGTCTCAAAATCAGCAGTTCGGTTGAATGCATAACCACGCATGAGAAGGAGTTTGATCAGATATCTGGTGACATCTCGGCCAGCGATATCCAGTCGACGCGTCAAATGAGGTAAAGCAAATCCATCGTAGACAGGAACGATATGAGTCACGCCATCACCAGAGTCGACGACGACGCCAGTCGTAAGACCTGCAAATGACATCTGAGCAAATACTTTTGGAAACAAGGCAGTTTATCACAGACCTTGAGCATAGAGGGTCAACACAGCCTGTATAGCAACATATACACCTCCAAGCCCGTATTCCTCGAACATCACTTCGCACATCTTTTGCCTGTTAGCCTTCGGGTTCATTGGCGGCTCGGTCAATAACACTTTTCTTCCCCTTGGATCGACTTTGAGCTTCTCGTCAAACGTGTAGTCCCAAAGATGCTTCATATCTTCCCAGTTCTTTATGATACCATGCTCCATCGGCTGCGTTACTTGGAGATAGTTTCGATTTTGGGCGGCTTCATCTCCAACCATGATATCCTTGATCACTGCGGACCCTACCCGTTCTTCTGCTCGGAGAATAGGGCGACCAACAATGGAGGGAAATACTGTGAGTTTGATTGAGCTTCAGGTTGAGTAATATCTGGATATCGAGAGATACCATATTCCGGGAAGTTCGAGCCTGCGTATCCTACTTTCACGAACTGCGTGTATAATGCTTTTAGCGATGCTCATCCTGAAGGATGTCGTAGTAGGACCTACACCTGTACCATTGTCCACGACCAGCGGTATTCCAGGATCCATTCGGAGAGTTGTAGGGATAGGAACAATGTATGATAATGATTCAAGGTACAGGTGACAAACTGCTTTTAGCGCTGAAATTTCTCTGATGTGAACGTCCATCATAACTACTAGAAATACACTACTTCTGCTTTCAAAAATTATCTATGGGAGAATCATGATCAAGTTATACCTCTACAGCGATGCTAAACTCTGCGTTTAATTCGACAGGATTTTCCTCCTTTTGCGGGCGATGGTATCTGGGACAAGTCGCACACCAAAAGCTATATCCCGCTGCAAAAAGCTCCATACCAGACACATAGCGCGCCAAATCCTCATCCTTTACTGACTGGCTCGTGATATCGCTCTTCAGCTTCCTTGCCTTCCTCTCCTCCTCGACAATCACTTCCTTCAGCATCAACTTTGCCTGTACCTCGGAGACAGAGTGTTCCTTCATCAGGACTGGAACTGCATTACGGACTCTGTCTGTAGTTTGTTGTCGTTCCATCTCCCAAGAGAAGTAGTCGTTCGATAGACCGACGATAACGCCGATAATGTGTTCGTAAGCTCTTGCTAGCGGATCGTTTTGGACCGCCAGCGGAATATTCATGGCCCAACATAGTAGTTGGCACACGAAGCTGTATGGCTCAGATGTCAGTTTGTTTTTTTTTTCCTTACGGGATAACGGAGACGTACTCATAATCGAAATTTGTTTTGCGATAGGGAATGTATTCCGCGAGAGTCGTGAACTCCGAATCGTCGCTGTCTCTGTCACGAAGACTAGTATCTAAAGTCTTGAGCAACAATGAAGTGCTTAGATCACCAAGGCTGACAAGCTCTTTCCGGAGTTCCCGTAAAAAGTTCTTCATTAAATCGACAGCCTGCCCGCCATATCGATCGTCATCGTAGCTCTCGTGCAGTGCTTGTCGTAAAATTGAATGCTCTATGCAGGCTTCTTCAAACGGAAGATCCTCCATCGCATCTATCTTAACCAGTGAGTAGTCTGTTCCTTTTGTGATATAGAAAAGCACCTACCATCAACGATGCACAGAAACTCAATGAGTTTCACCACATAACTAATGCGATCTGCTTCGCACAAAGCGAGGCTCAGCCCAAAAATGTTACCTGCTGGGTTTGAATGCCGATATACAGCCTTCTTTCGTTCTCTCGACCCTGGAGTCGTACAGCTGTAGATAGTCTCATCTAAGGCTTTTTGGATGGTCGGCAGTGCGCTGAACTCGCAGCTCCTGACTGGGAAGGAACTGAAGTAGGAAGAGACGCTACCTGTGTCAACAGGGTACACTGGGAAAGGTGCCATGTCGCACCTTTGTACTCAAGAGCCCATGTCCTTTATATGCCTTGGTGTACTGCCTTGATATGTCAAGTCACTGGGAATATAATCTCAACTATCTTACTTACGAATTTCCAAAAGTGGTACCCAGCGCATTATTCTCCTTATCTATTCGAAGGTGTGATGGACGATTATCCGACTCAATCCTTCTCCAGCGGAACGCCAGCAGGGAACAGCTTGAATGATTCGTTCCTGACTGAAGCTATATCAGTGAGCAAGATACATATAGGACACATAGGATTGGAACGCTTACAGCCTGTTTCAGGACTGCGTTGGGCACGGTAACACGTCCTTTACCCGAAGCATAGAAAAAAAATCCGATCATGAAATTCCGAGTAAGTCGTAGATTCCGTACTCGAAGGTGCTTTCTATAGCATTCGTTTCTCAATCCTGCAGCTCTTCTCCGAGTTTTCATTCTGTCGTTTTCATCATCTGAACATACAAACATGCGCGTCCATATGCTTCTATTCGTCCTGTATCTTTGTCAAGAGCGAGCATCGGATAGGAAAAGATAGGTGTTATAATTTATATTGTCTAAACACGTTTATCAAATTATTTGACCGGAAACCTATTTGGCTCCAGATCCAAGGACACATAGGTCCGGGCAGGTTCGAGATCTACTTATTTGGAGTTGTCAATCAGGGATCTGCAAAAGTAGAAGTCTTCTGCATTGAGTGTGTCAAAGCACCTGCTCGAAAGTGGACGAAGAACTCAGTTTGTTACTAATGAATTTTGGTGAATGGTCCAGTTCGATAATCATGCCCCAAAAATATGTTATCCTTACATAATACCGTATTATGCGGCAAGGATTTCTGTAAAACCTACATAGCACTAATGAAGATGCATTTTAGCAAATTCTACAATATATTGTTATGTTTCACGCAACGTTCCTTTCTGCGGGCGATTGTATCTAGGGCAAGTTGCACACCAGAAGCTGTATCCCGAAGCGAAAAACTCCATCCCAGTCACATAGCGCTTCAACTGCTCACGCCCCTCCGGTTGACTCATAATTCTATCTTTCAGCTCCTTTGCCTTCCTCTCTTCCTCAATAATCACCTCCTTCAACATCAACTTTGCCCGCAGCTCGGAGACAGAATGTTCCTTCATGAGGACTGAAATCGCATTTCGGATTCTGTCTGTAGCTTGTTGGCGTTCCATTTCCCAAGAGAAAAAGTCGTTCGTCAGGCCGACAATGACGCCGATGATGTGTTCGTAAGTTCTTACAAGCGGATCTTCTTGAACCGCTGGCGGAATCTTCATGCCCCAACGCAGTAGCTGGCACACAAAGCTACACGTACGCTCATAAGGTGAACAATCATATTTCTTGGATCAAAGGAGACGTACTCATAGTCGAAATTTATCTTGCGATAGGGAATGTACTCCGCAAGAGTTTTGAACTCGGAGTCATCGCTATCTCTGAAACGTAGACTGTTGTCTAAAGTGTCCAACAACAGTGGAGTGTTGGGGTCGTCGAGGCCGGCGAGTTCTATGCGGAGCTCGCGCAGAAAACTCTTCATCGAACCGACTGCTCGCCCACCGTAGTGGTCGTTATCATAACACTCGTATAGCGCTTGTCGAAGAATAGCATGCTCTATACAAGCTTCTCTGAAAGGTAAATCTTCCATCACATCTGTGTCAACGGTGAGATTGCTGTTAAACAATGATTGCCAAAAAAACTGACCATCGACGATACACAGAAACTCGATAAATTTCACTACATAAGCAAGGCGATCTACCTCACTCATTGCCAAGGACAAGCCAAAGAGGTTTCCCGCTGGATTTGTGTGCCGATATTCAGCCTTCTTTCGTTCTCTCGACGCTGGAGTCGTACAGCTGTAGATTGTATCATTCAACGCTTGTTGGATATTCGGTAGGGCGTTGGGCTCGCAGCTCCTGACTGGAAAGGAACTGAAAAATGCAGAGATGCGTTTAGTATCAACAGGGTGAGATGGGAATGGTGCCATATTCTGGAGCAGCTACGACTATTCAACCGTTCTACTTATAATTTTGGGGGTACCAGTGGCAATAATTTGCTTCGGAAAACTTCGAGGATACTAGTATAACGGACCACATGTCGACATTTCCCGATACTTCTTTGTTCGACTTTCATCTGCTTCGAAGACCAGACACGACGTCGGCTTCAGCATGTACACGACATTCTTTCCTTCGTGGTCAAACATTGGGCGTCTATTGGAACGTCTGTTCACCCCTGTTCTAACCCTAGAGGTATAATCTCAAAGCGGTGCTTGCCGCGTCACTATCTATCAAGTGCCAGCTTCTCTTCTTTCCTTCAAGTTCTAACAAGGCCCATTGGTACCGGTGCTCAACAGAACTCAGCCTCCGGGAAGCCCAACTAGCCATCCGATGCTCATTCCCCGACTCCATAACGACCTGGTCGGAGCCCGCCACCGTGTATTCCTTGCATATCTCATATCCCATGCCATCGGTCTTCCGGTAATGAATTTGTGGAAGACCGACTATCCCATAGTGCCGATCCCGACTACGCGGCGTCGATCAGATACGAATACTGAATAGAGATTACACAGTCGAATTCCTTTGTGTTCTAATTCTAGTACAGCCCTTCCAGTAATCCTGCACTCTGGACAAAATATTCTAGTTATCAAGATTACAGTTAACGCTCCCATTCCAACTTGTTGTTCAGCACACCTGCGGACGGTGATATCTCGGACAAGTCGCACACCAGAAGCTGTATCCCGCTGCAAAAAGCTCCATCCCGGTCACATAGCGCTTCAATTCTTCATCCGCCTTAGTTCGACTCATTATATTGTCCCTGAGCTTCTTTGCCTTCCTCTCCTCGTTAACGATCACCTCCTTCAGCATTATCTGGGCCTGCGTCTCAGAAATAGAATGTTCCTTCATCAGGACGGGAACTGCGTTTCGAATTCTGTCTGTAGCCTCTTGGCGCTCCATCGCCCAAGAGAAGTAGTCGTTCGTCAGACCGACGATGACACCGATGTAGTTGTCGTAAGCTCTTGCAAGCGGATTGTCCTGAACCGCTGGCGGAATGTTCATGCCCCAACGCAGTAATTGGCACACAAAGCTAGTACACGACCGGAAGGTCAAGTCAATTATTGTATTAATTGGCGCAAGGGGGACGTACTCATAATCAAAGTTTGTCTTGCGATAGGGAATGTATTCAGCGAGAGTCATGAACTCAGAATCGTCGCTGTCTCTATTCCGCAGACTAGTGTCCAGAGTTTTCAGCAATAGTGGAGTGCTTGGGTCGTCAAATCCGGTAAGTTCAATACGGAGCTCACGCAGAAAGCTCTTCATCAAACCCGCTGCTCGCCCGCCATATTGATCGTTATCGTAACACTCGTACAGCGCCTGTCGAAGAATAGCATGTTCTATACAAGCTTCTCCAAAAGGCAAATCTTCCATCACATCTGTGTCGACGGTGAGATTCCCGTTGAACAGTCATAACTAGAAAAAACTGACCATCCACGATACACAGAAACTCGATAAATTTCACTACATAAGCAAGGCGATCTACCTCACTCATTGCGACATCAGCAAAATCGGAAAGGTATAATCCGCGTGGAGCCACGCAGATTATACCGAATTATACCGAATTAGGCCTGTATTGCCATGTATTGTCACAGGGGGGCATGCACAAATACAATACGCTGACATACCACACTATACTTAATAATACAATCTTATAAGCTCAATACACCGCTGTTTATACTGCTCAATACAGTGAAAATACGTTGATTATATTGTTGAAATACCAATGCAATACAAACATTATACCCCAAAAGAACGCTCACTGGCAAGAAATGAATACGAAAGAAATGAATGTCCGACTGGCATGATCATGGCCGCTAAATTGGGGGGAATTCGAGTGGAGTTGGGTGAGCGTTTGCGGTTGAATGAGGAAGGCGGGGCCACTGGATGAGAACCTGTAGTCCAAAAGCACCGGTACTACAGTCAGTAAGAGAACGTACTAGAGAAATACTAGAATGATACACGCACCTCAATCTGACAGAACCAGAGCATCGTCATCATCATCAGCACTTGCCAGTGACTGGGATCCTTCCACCCTGGGTCCTTTGCTTGTCTTTAAAGCATCCTTCAGCGCCGGTCCCGCTCCAGCCCTTGCAATGTCAACCAAAAAAACTTCACTCGCCATGCATATCTGATCCCATTTCTTCTCCTTCAGCTGTGACGTATGATGATACCAGGACCTAACCGCACTTGCAAGCTCTTCACCAAAGCTGTCAGAAGTGTTCTTTGCGATACCCTTCACCTTCTTAACCTTCGCTAGCGTCTCAGTCTGTTCTATAGCTTTTTTTGCAGCATTCTTCTCGGCCCTTGATGTCTCCTTGACAGCCTTGATAGAGTCATAACCTGGGAGCCATGCAGTTAATGCACGGTGTACCTGCAAGAATAAGTACATATAAACAATTGAATCGAGCACTCACAGAGACAACTGCGAGAGCTAATGCTCCTGCAGGATTCCCATGCGAAGACCCAGAGCTCAGAGCCCAGGTGAGGTGAAATGCGAAGGTGCGGAGAACCAGCTCACCACGGAAGGTCCCCTGGCTCTCCGAACGCTGATAAATTCATTAATTTTTGCACTTAAACTGAAGAAAACGAAACTTGCCGTTGCACCAGGAGTTTCGAAGATGAATGCATCGCGTAGGATCATTCTCTCTGCATAATCCTTCCGCTCCTCAACTGTGGTGAATGTACGCATCTTGGCTTCCACGACATCCAGACCAGTTTGGCCCATTTTGCTTCGGTAGTTACGGACTTGTTGCTGAGCCTAGTAGTCATGATAAAGTTAGCATTAGATTGAGCAAGAAAGTCAGACATACAAAAGATAATATTGCTGGATGGTCACGGCACTGATATACAGTCGAACCAATCTTGTAGGTATCATGAACATGCGGAAGAGAGCCAAGGTGTTTGTCCCACAGCAGTTTGATGATTTCGCGGAATTTCAGATCGTTGCTGAGACTAAATTGACCCTCTCGGGTACCGCACCACTCAATGAGCTCAGGTTGCAAGCAGTTGTTCCAAACGAGATGGTCAGAGGTTAGTTTCATTGGCAAGTCGTGCTTGGTGAAGGTTCGGCGCTTAGGTGGCAGGGCTGGTTTTCCTGTGTCACGTTCCTCGGCAGCAATAGCGTCAACATCTGCAACTTGTAGACCCACGCTGACCACGTCCTTTTCAACCACAATCAGCCACGGTATTGCAAGTTCATAAAGCATACCTTTGAAGCCGTTTTCCCTTTCCCTTCATGACTCTTCGCATTCCGTTGGACTTCCAGTGCCTTCGTGTCTTCTTCCACTCCAAATTCGACATCTTCAAGCTCCACATCTGTGATTCCAAGGTCGATACTTGATGCTAGTGATGTCGTCGAAGATGTATGCTTATGATAGTTATGCAGACCCGCTTTCCAGTCATCACGGAGTCCTCCGACATCATTCAGTTTGCTACGTTTAGAGGATGGTTCAGGGCTAGGATGAAAGTGAGTAAAGAACTGGTCTCAGGCGTATTCAACTCACCTGTTCTTTTCAGAATTACTACCATCTTGGGGGCGCTTGGCGGGCAATTTCAGTTTCAATGACAGTGGAGCAATTGGAGGGGTCGGCTGCTCTTGCCTTACAGCCATGATACTCTCCCGAAGCATAGTCTTTGCAGCCTACCGCACAGATTAGAACAACAATTTTTCACAAACAATACATACTTTTCTTTCTGCCTTCTTCCTTGCTTTCTCAGCGAGTGCTTCCTCGAGTCTCCGAGTTTCTTGTTCATCCGAATCAGAGTCTGAATGAAGACCAACGTCAACATCCGGACTTGGAGACAGCCCCCAGTCATTATCGTTAGATGGAAACTCAGATGAGTCCGCCACTTGGTCTTTTTTTTTCTTCTTCATCGTTATATGCAAGCTTTGAGTGAAACATAAGTTTTCTCCCAGCCGAACGAAGATCATAACTCAACGTATTGGTCTTATCCTGTTTGGATTGCTTATCCATCTGCTCTGCAATGCGTTTCACAGATGCTGACTTTTTTTGTGCTAATTCCTCAGCTGCAGATAGTTTTTCAGCAATCGCTTCCTCCTTCCGCGCGCGCTGCTCATTTCGGGTTGTTTTCAGCAAGCTATCGGGGACTACTTGAGTAGTAGCCTTTGGGCGTAGGCTCATACGAGAGGCCATGAAGGGGGAAAAGAGTGTACGTGCAGTTGGTTGAACTTTTCGATACGTGCAGTTGGTTGAACTTCTTTTCGGTACACGCAGTTGGTCGAACTTCTTTTCGGTACGTGCACCAGCTGAACTTTAATTTCTAAACTTCATTTTCAGCTTTGTCTAGCAATGGCACTACATCGTTGTCCTCATACCGAGTGTATCCGTGTTTTCAAACGCAACGGCGATCTCACACGACATTTAAATCTTGGACATTCAGCACACCTCTCTGGCTCTCATAGCACAGTATTACCTGAGCATGAGGGCGATTCTGATCGTTGGCTCTCCCCACAGCTTGAACGCATACCAAGTCCTCTTGGAACAGCTCCAAATGCTCGAAGGGTTCTACATCCACACCTGACAGGTACGTTCACATTGTTTGTTTCTCACTTATTGACTAATTATCTAGTATTTCCAGGCGATATCTGTGATGAAGATGGTCATCAAATACCTCCCGATACACCACCATTGCCACTAGGTAATGGATCGCCATGGGCTCCATTCAAAAATGAAGCTGAATTCCGCCTCGCCGATCATCTTTTCCGCAAAGTTGAAATGTCTCAACATGACATCGACACGCTTTTGGACATCTGGACCCTATATCAACACCAGCTTTCGCAGCACCACGATTGTGATCATAGCACAAATGCTCCATACTTCAATTACCGCGACATGTACACGAAGATTGACAGCATCGCGGATGGAAATGCACCATGGAGGTGCTTTCAGACAACAATTCATGAAGAGCTTCCAGAAAATGCACCTGAATGGCAGAAGACATCGTATCAGGTTTGGTATCGAGACCCCGACATGGTGATTGCCAATATACTTGACAATACTGACCTGGAGAATGATTTTGAAGCCGCACCATATATCGATGTCGATAAAAACGGTACTCGCCGTTGGTCTAATGTGATGTCGGGTGATTTCGCTTGGAGGCACGCAGTGAGTACAGGTTTGATTGTTGATTTCTAAATATCTGATATAATTCGACAGGACCTCATATATGAAGGATGCGAGGATAACAGTGCAGCTGGAGCAATGTTAGTCCCAATCATACTCGGGGCTGACAAGACCACTGTTTCAGTCGCAACAGGGCACGTTGAATACCACCCATTGTATCTCACTATCGGTAACATAACCAATGAAGCTCGTCGCAGTCACCGAAATGCAGTTATACCAATTGCTTTTCTCGCTATTCCGAAATGTGTGTTCTTCTGTTCTGTCCTTCGTCCAGTGTTTTACTCATTAATACATTTTAGCTGACCGAAAACACGATAAAGACAACAATTTTCGTGTATTCAAGAAGAAACTTTACCACCAGTCCATCACTGCTATCCTTAACTCACTCAAGCCCGCAATGACACAACCAGTAGTCCGTAGGTGTCCTGATGGACATTTCCGCCATATCATTTACGAACTCGCTGCTTTCATCGCCGATTACCCTGAACAGGTTCTCCTTGCAGGTATTGTGCAGGGGTGGTGTGGCCGGTACGTCCATTCACTCTATTGAATGCTTCGTCTATTGCTAACTGATGATGAACCCTTTCTTTAGTTGCGACGCACCATTCGATGAACTTGACACAGCTTCAACACGCCGTACTCGAGAACTCGATACAATCCTTCTGGAGGAGTATGGTGGAGATGGTCGGACACTCTGGGATAATTTTGGTATTGATGATGATGTTACGGTGCGTTTTCTCCAGCTTATGTGGATCTCTCTTGACTGATATACAGTATACTAGCCCTTCACAGCTTACTTTCCTCGCGCTGATATTCATGAGATGCTCTCCGCCGACCTTCTACATCAAGTTATAAAAGGATGTTTCAAAGATATGCTCATTGACTGGGTCTTTGAGTATCTAATCATCTCCAAAGGCGAATCTCAAGCCAATATCATAATGGATGATATTGACCCCGGTACGCAGTTCTCAGCACCTTAAACTTTTGGCCATAGCTAATCTCCTTCCAGACTAGCTGTGGTGCCTGCATTTCCTGGTCTTCGGAGGTTCCCTCATGGGCGACGGTTTAAGCAATGGACTGGTGATGACTCAAAGGCATTAATGAAGGTGCGTACTCATCAATCTCTTTTTCCTACTAGTAACGCTGTTTTATTAGATCTTTCTACCTGCGGTAGCTGAGTATCTCCCACAAGATATGCTGAAATGCCTATCATCGTTTCTTGATTTCTGCTATCTCGTCCGGCGCTCAGACATTGATGAGACGTCCTCAACGCAATCAGGAGATCAATTGAATCCTTCCATCACTACCGCAACGTATTTCAGACGCATGGTGTGAGAGAACACTTCTCTCTTCCACGCATGCATTCTATTGTCCACTACCCGCTGCTCATCACTGATTTCGGTGTCCCCAATGGCCTCTGCTCATCCATCACTGAATCCCGTCATATAAGTGCTGTCAAGAAACCTTGGCGACGTTCCAACCGTTACAATGCGCTTGGTCAGATGCTGCTCACCAATCAGCGGAACGACAAACTCTCAGCACTTCGTGCCAAGCTGGTTCATTTACATCTCCTCCCGCCCTTACATGTATCATCAGACCTGACTGGCACAAGTGTGGATGAAGATTTCGGCCCAATTGATAGTGGGCGTGCAATAGCAAAAGTTGAGCTGGCCAGAACACGAGGTGAGTACTATTTTGTGTCCTTGCAGGATCAATTTAACGATATATTGCAGAAAAGGCCTATCCACGTTCCCTCCAAGCTCTCTCGGCTTACACCAATAATCATCAGCTTGAGGAGCTCACACGTCGTTTCCTTCACACTCAACTGCATAATCGTGAGTCAGACATCGAGTTGGATGACTGTCCACACATTACATCAAAAATAAACGTATACCACTCTGCTGTTGCTGTTTTCTATGCACCAAGTGACATTTCCGGCATACGTGGGATGAAACACGAGCGAATACGTTCGTCTCCATCGTTTTTCGGTGTCGAGCGTCGTGATTGCGTTCTCGCCACTGTCGATGAGAAGAAAGCAGGATTTCGAGGACTCAGTGCAGCGCGTGTACTTCTTTTTTTTTCGTTTCGGCATGCAGGAACAACGTACCCTTGTGCACTTGTACATTGGTACAACACGTATGGTCAACATCCTGATTCAAACACCGGGCTCTGGATAGTGAAGCCAGGCTACTTGGATCAGAGGAAATGTGAGCCTTTCCTGGCAGTACTGCATCTTGACACTCTTGTACGCGCAGTTCTGCTTCTGCCAGTGTACGGTCCACATCCAATACCTCACAAATTAAAGTATTATGATTCACTCAATCTTTTTACGGCGTTCTATGTAAATAAGTACGCTGACCATCATGCAAATGAAATCCTGTTTTAACTAGTACGACGGTATAAGCATGTATAATCGTTGCATAATTTGCCTATGATTGGGTATACCCAACATAGCGGATCTATTATCAATCAAATGTTGGATTTGTATAATTCAGCGTGATTCGGTATCATGTTTATACCAATACGCCGAAAATACACATTATACATGGGGGATTTTGCTGATGGAAGGACAAGCCAAAGAGGTTTCCCGCTGGATTTGTGTGCCGATATTCGGCCTTCTTCCGTTCTTTCGATTCTGGAGTCGTACAGCTGTAGACCGTATCATTCAACGCTTTTTCGATAGTCGGTAGAGCTTCGGGCTCACAGCTTCTTACTGGGAAGGAGCTGAAGTACGACAAAATACGAGCATCGTCGACCGAGTGAGATGTAAACGGTGCCATATCCTTGACTCCGATGGTTGGTGAGTAGCCCAAGAATAATACTTATACTTATATAGCCTGGCTGGTCAATCCCAGTCAGTCACAATCTTCCGACGACGCGCTCGGTTCACATTGTTATTGGTCGGTGGAGAGGAAATCGTCAATGCCGTTATCAAACCGTGATCATAGGCTGTATGCAGTATTCAAATCGCTATTCATATATTCATTTGTTTTCAGAACCACAGAACCATTAGAAGGGACATTTTGGTTGACAGTGCCCGCATGGACATGTACAAAAATAAGTCGCTTTCATTTGCATGCTCCTCGCCGGCTGAAGCGCTGCTTCACAGATCAAGATATACCTGCTTTGCGTAATGTAATTAAGCCTTTTCAGCGCTTCGTGCTATGTAACAAATTTCCTTTTCTTTTTCCGGGTTATGAAGGGAAGCTCAAAAGAGGTATCTATACATCACAATGCTTTCTGAATTATATCTTTGGTTGGTGGTGAATCCGAAATCGCGCCTCCCAGCGCACGGGAGCTCCAATATATTTATCTTAGTCCGTCATAAACGTATCTTCTCGATTGAGGACTCAATCACTAATGCCATCGTGAGTGGGTATCGCTATCCTTTATCTGCAATGAAGGATCTTGGTCATCCGGGCCCGGGAGGTAAATAGATTTAGGAACTGGTGCAAGTTCATAACGCGAATGTCGAAGTAAATTTTGCGCAGTAAGTCCAAAGTAAGTCCGAAGCAGCTCTTCCGGCCAGCTTCCGTTTACATATTTGCATCCTAATTTGCTCAAACTTCAAAGTCCGAGTCGACAGCTTGAATGGAATATGCATAGATAAGTAAGTGAGTTATACGAAAGTGGTGTACTGAGTTCACTTCATTTTGAGCGCTGTGGCGATACAAATGCAAAATGTAGGCGCTCAATCCCACTGTGGAGACACATAACTTTCATGTACGTCGGGTAACAGCTCATTATAGCACCCCGATGTCCAGAAAGAGGCTGTATTCACAGCTTTAACCAATTATTGATATCTCTCAATGGAGACTATCGCTTTACAACAGCTTTGCATGATTTGGTGTAATATTTAGGCCCTGTTCTGTTACTACGAGACGACATCGTGTGAGATCGGTCTCCCTCCAATACGCTCACTTACGGCGGGACTATGGACGAAAATGGTCATTTGCTGTCCCGGACCGCCCGAACAGCCATCTCCAATCACGATGGCATAAGATCCGCTCTCACACAGATCTCGCATCAAAATGCGAGAGTGAAATTTCAACATTTCGTCTCACATGCTGTCGTCTCGTCTCGCGGTAACAGAACGGGGCCTTAGTATATTGTGAGAGGGCGATTGAAGAATCCTCCGGCTATTACAGCTTGAGCTGAATCCTTGACTCTAACTTGAGCTCTGAAGTAGTAAAATATATCCGTCAGCGACCTATCTACTCTCGAAACAAAAATCACCAGTGAGTATTAGTACTCATCTTCTACGTCTCAGTCAGTGTAAGTATACTCCCGACATGGCGTCGGAGGTCCCATGATGAGTAGCATGAACTGGAAACTGATTGACCGTGGCAGCAAGAACGGTTTTGAACAGTGTACTAGTAATCTGTTGTAAAACTAAGTCGAGAATGATAGAGAAAAACTCATTCCATCACAAGTTGGCCAAATATCAATGATATCTACGGGTACTACGGTAAGATAGAATAAATTATATATATTTACTAAATTACTATGCTCTTGATTGGCAGTTTGTATTAGGTACTGGGGATCGGCAGAAAGCAGAAAACTGTTAAACGGGACGGACTTAGTAGTAGTAGTAGTAGTAGTAGTAGTAGTAGTAACTTGATGCGAATGTGGATAAGCTAGACGTGATACTCTCCTATGTGTCGAGGGTTATTAGTAGCAACGCGCGAAAGAACCCCTGATGATTTTTTACTCTGAAGTCTGCCTACTCCAGTAAGTAAAGTCACAGTGGAAGTCAAGCTGAGCGCCGGCTCCGACTATTTTACCATTTTATGAGTTTGTAAAATAGGGGCTGGGTACGATTAGCCTTCAAAGTTTATGTGGGCACCATCACTCCTTGCACCGAATAAAAAAATCTCGACTTCTTGCATGGAATGATGGGAAAGTCATTGCCGCTATTTCTGGAAGTGAGGTCACTTTGTCGCTCACAAAAGGATTGAAAATGCGGGTACCCTGTGAGGATTTCTCCACCTGCCTTTGTCTGAGTTGCTCCGAATTGAGGGAGTTTATTGATAGAGTCAAAACTTTTCAACAGTTGCTTGCCTTCTCCTTCGTCGTAGACTTGGTCAGTGATTTATATTGGAAAACTATAGACGTCTCACCACGATTCTGTACTAGGATCCTCATGGCTGCGGATTCGATGTTTGTGTTCGACGCCAACCCTCACGCACCAAGTATAATCAATTCCGAAGAAGAGGCTCTCGTGCGCACGCTCTTTGCCAATTTCGACACAGCATGGAATCACCCCGCCCTTCAGACTCGTTTGATACGGGCATGGCATCAACCCCGCCGTCAGTCGATCTTGAATGGCATGACATTGCCAGTGTTTAGCGCAATCTGGTCCGCCTCCAAGCTCCCAAATTTTCGGTCATACAAAGTAGTTTGGGATGCCATGCGCGTGCATCTCGAAAATGACGGTGTCCTTGCGGCTCTGGTGTCCAAGTTCAATGCCTATGTGGCTAGGATTGGAAGAGAAAGTACCGAGATTAGAACAGTACAGCTTCAGACGCATCTGCAGGCTCCTCAGGCACCTGAGTCCTACACATGGATCCCCCAGAAGATGCGAGTCACCATCAAACGAAAAAAAGGAAATCATTGGGAGAGATTTTTTCCGAGTCTAAAAAATCATCCCCAACGTACTTTCTGCAAGAGCCGACACCTCCTGCGCATAGAAACCGGGAAGCAGTATACTACTCCCAATCTCCGTCCTCGCACCCAGTGTCCACGTGTTCGATTAATAGCGAACACTATACAAACGAACCCAGGACTTGCAATGAAGGGAGTTCCTACCCTCAGGACTCAGAGTTCCATCACCATCCCTTTCTCTTGTCAGGTTCCAGTGGGTCTGAAGTACGAACACAAACGGACATTTATTACGAGACATTTCCAGAAGGCTCTAAGCCGTTCGTTTCTGTTTCCCCAGATACAACCTCGTATCAGGGCCTCACATACGGTATGGGACATGAGAAAGCGCAGCTTTCCGAGCCAGATGCCGCGGGAACGCGACAGACTCCCGCATATATTGGAATAGCTTCTAATCCCTCTAACCTCGCTTACCATGATCACCTTCAGTTCCCAGAATTGAACTCCTGCCTTGATAGAAGGCAGGCACATCAGTCAAATACCATGCATCCTCCGTTCTCGACGGCTTCTTACAACCTCCCATATTCCCAGTCCCAGGATGCGTACTGGGGAGGGCGCGGCAGTGAATATGACAGGTATAACGGTTCAAGGAACGGGGAAAATACACGAGAGTGAAAACGTATCTAGTAACTGCTTCAGTTACGATCATAACGTTCCTGAAGCCCGGATACAAGTTAGAACTAATGACAAGGTCTGTGTACGTACACAGAAAATCGTCATGAGAAGAGCTGGAGCTGGACTGACATGAACCTTGGTTAAACAGATAACGAGTAGACAGCCGATACTTAGTACTCAGTAGTCTGGTGCTAGTTTAGGGATGTCCAGATTAGCTTTCATTTCCTCTTATTCATTGATACGATCAACACAAATCAATTACGTGTCCCAATGAGGCTCGTATATACAGCTTTGACCGGATCAGAATCGACACCAACCTGAAATCACAACCGCAATTTTCAGCGAACCGGAATAGCAAGGCTATATATAGAACATAAAGATATGCCAAAACAACCGTGTAATGAATTCAGGAAAAGGGTATAAGCCGCTCCTTGTCTTCATCCATTCAAAGGCAAGAAATATTCTGGAACATCACATCATATGATGGTCGAATGTACAGACGAAGCAAAGAATAGATACATGATCCTCGGTTGTGAACTCAAAGGAATAAATAAATTTGGCGTATCATTGTACCTCCCTACAAACGGATATATGATCACATATACACATCTTCCTGGAGATTTAGAGGATAGAAGTGGAGAAGATTAAAAATTGAAAGATTGGGGCGGAAATGGATGAACGGGTCAGAGAATTGAAGGACGCAATATTTCAATACAGTAGAAACAGTTATATTTCAAGTGGAGTATCGGATGATGCGACGGAATGTACGGACGAAGCAAAGAATAGATACATGATCCTCGGTTGAGAGCTCAAAGGAATAAATAAAATTTGGCGTATGATTGTATCTCCCTACAAACGGATATATGATCACATATACACATCTTCTTGGAGATTTAGAGGATAGAAGTGGAGAAGATCAAGAATTGAAAGATTGGGGCAGAAATGGATGAAGGAGTCAGAGAATCGAAGGACGCAATACAATAAAAACGTTTATTTCAGGTTCAATATTTTAAGTGAAATCTCGAACCATAGGGCCAGCCCGCTGCTTTGTAGAAGGATAGAATGGTATAGTAGAACCAGAGGGGTTTACATTCCTCCATAAGCATCTTCAGGATCATAAACAGTCTCAGGTCTCCTCTGAGCATCCTGACGGTGCGCTGCTGGAGCAGTGGCAGCAGCAGCTGGTGCTGGTGCACCAACAGAAGGATACTCAATTGGAGCATGCAAGTTTTGCAAGGGCAATACAGAGCTGTGTTCTGCAGATGAGTGGTACAAAGGAGTCGCAGACGTAGGCGAGGGTATTCCAGTGTTGTAGTCAGCAGAAGCAGCCATAGTGGGAGGACTGGCCACGCGGTTCATGTTGAGATACTGTTGCTGGTGAACATCTGTGTATTGGGTATCTGGTCCCCGGAGAGTAGGTTGCCTGTTGAGGTACGTGTTGTGAGCAGTAGTGGGGTCCATTTCTCCAGCAGAGCCAGCGCTTCCGCTAGGAGCAATGGGGTTGTTGTGTACAAACGTCTCTCCGGGTTGAAGAGTGTAGACAGGTTCTTGGGTATAGGTGGGGTATGCATTGTAGTGGCCGTACTGGCCACTGGGGTGGAATTGCTCAATGGGAGTGAAAGGGTCGCCAGGAGCATAAGGATCAGCGCCAGGATAGTTGCCATAGGTAACAGGGGGAGCAGCAGGTGCATTAGCCATGTGGCGGGCAATCATCGTGGGAGGGCGAGCAGAGAAATTGTCGTTGCCAAATTCGTCGTCGATAAGGACGGCAGAGTTACGGAACTGGGCTGCATTGAAGTGCTCGTCATCCCTACGGCGATTACGAATACGCCGCTAAGTAAATAGCGATTTGCATCAAATTCTACGTGAGGAAAGCTAGATAGAGCTTACAACGATGAATGCCACGATCACTGCCACAACAAGAATACCACCGATGGTACCAAAAATTCCACCTACGATGGAGCCCGCACTGACACCGCCAGAGGTCGTCGTAGTAGAGCTCGAAGCAACGGCGGCAGTCCCAGTAACTGACGAAGAAGGGGTATATGTGACATACGTCGCGACAGTTCGACTGGCAACGGGAACATTCTAGCGATATTGTGAGCAGATATGACATGTAGAAATGCCCGTTCACATACGGCAGCAGAGGTAGTGGCAGCCTGAGTAGATGTACCGGATGTCGAAGAGCCAGTGGAGGTACCTTTGCTGGTGGTGGTCGAAGAAGAGGAGGTAGAGCTCGAAGAGGTCGTCGCACTGCTACTCTTACTTGAAGATGTAGTGACAGAAGTAGTCGCCGATGTCGTATTTGCTGTAGAGGTTGCTGATTGACTAGTGGTAGTCGAATCGGCTGCTTTGGACGTTGTGGATGTCGCTGCTGCTGAAGTTGTTGTAACGGAGGTAGCGGCAGCTAAGGCGGAATCAAATCAGATCATTTTTCTCCAAACTGGATTGAATGAGGCTCATACCACTGGTAGACTTTACCGAGGTCGAAGTTGTCGTACCGTCGAGAGGGTCCAGAATATCAGCGCGATTAAGATAAGCTTTTCTGCGATGAAGTTCCGCAGAACGAGCTTTATGTTCGAGCAGATGGTTCATGTCGTTTTGAGGAGGTAAAAAGAGTGGTATTTTAAGGAATGTGAAGGTTCAAAGAAAGTATGGACGGCTTCAGAAGTCCGTAGCGGCAAATGCTTTGGAGTTGCTGTTACCAGTGAGCTCGCAGGGAAAAACTGACAGTCACAGACAGGGAAACAAAACCGTGAACTGATGCGAAAACACACGGCATCCACGTGGGAGCTCGGCACGAATTGCGCCATTTCAAACTCCAGAAACTCTTCCTTGCGCTATAGGGATCCTTCAATTCTGTCCTGACTCTAGCACCTTCGGAACCTAACAAGTTGCAAGGGTCTTTTCATCGACGTTTGGAGATTTGCAACTTTAATACATGGCTCCAAGATAGAGATAGGTCCTGGAGGTCGATCTGTCAAAGTTTTCCGAGTCACTCGAGACTGCAATACTCAATACAAGGATCTACCGACGCTTCTAGCTTTTGGAGTCATGCACACTTTCAGTACTTCTTTCACTGTCTATGTGCCTTCCAGTCTATCAAGACCGTGACTATCGCAGGTTCAGCGAAGGTCCAGATACACCATCAGGTGCTTCCAGTGCTCTTCCAGGAGTTGAAAACGTTCACATTATCAAGGAACGTCTTTACTCTTTCCGCACTTGCATTCAATCATCTGTCGTTGATCTTTGTTGAACACATGTGACATGTCGATCTTGTCAGCCCTTGAACTCGAATTCTGAGGAGGGGAAGAAATCCGAAAACGATTTTGGTGGTGCCTTCAAAATTTGTTACTTGCTCGCGCTATAAATAAGGCCTACAAGAACATACTCCTCCAGTGGTACTCCAAGCTACATCGTACCCTGCAGCACATCTCATTACTCAACCTCGATTTATGATGAAACTCACTTACACACTTGCTTTCGTACTGTGCTCCATATCTGTGGCGCGAGCGACGTTCCAGTGTGCCATTTGCCCTGCGACGATTGTTCACGATGGCATCACGACCAATTTCGTGTTGGCTATAGAGGACGAAGAAAACGTTGTACAATGCTCGTAAGACCCTTGATTTCTGTCGCAGTTTCTCCCTTAGGCTCAAGCTGATGAAACTCTTTGAAAGTTATGACGACTCTGATAATGATGTCCCCATCTGCGCTTACTTTGTGAGTATTCTCGAGGAAAAGGCTACCCAAAATCTCCTGATAGCTTATAAACTTTGAACATTAGAATTTTGACGGTGTATTTTTGATTGGGACCATCGGAACCAATTGTCCTAACACAGTGCCCTTGGCCGTGTTTGCTGGTACTGGAACGTGTATCGCTGCTGATTCGTGAGTCCCAATTTTATCGCCGTTTCTCCCCGAAGATGTTGATTCTTGATACGCTCGCAGTAAACCTCAGTGAAAACTTCTTCCTGGTTTCACTAAAAACTTTGTCAATATGCCAAATGTGTACCAGTAGGTACGATACCTTTGTAGAAATCTACAAAGGTGTGTGTAGCTTGTCTTTGATGTTCATAACTAAATAACGACGGTACTTGTAACTCTGTATAAATCAGACCTTTGCGTCGCGAACTCTGTGTGATGATCTCGAATGATGAGTACGGACGACAAATCGAACAGGCAGGACGAACGGAAAGGGCGTCAGATGCTTGTCTGTGATACCTTGAGATCTTCAGCCAGGCCACGAATTTTCCTCCTTCCGAATGCTGAGAATGCAAGGCATATGGCTGAGGCCCCGTTCTGTTACCACGAGACGCTGAAATCTCACTCTCGCATTTTGATGCGAGATCTGTGATAGGGCCTTTGAGCCGTTTGAGTCGGATTTATGTCACCGTGATTGGAGATGGCTGTCCAGGCAGTCCGGGACAGCATTTTTGTGCTGTAAGTAAAAGTGTGGAATAATTGAAACAGTCGCGCGGGCGCTAAATGGGCGCGTATTTTTATTTATCTTGTATGACATCACTATATAAATGCAACGGAACACGGAAAATGTGAGGGTGGCCGAAGTTCCGATCTCACATTTTTTGGCAGGGAGATTGATCTCACACGATGTAGTAAACAGAACAGAGCCTGAGCAGTATTCCACCTGGGGAAATGCATTACGCGCCAATCTGGTGACCGTCTGATCAATCGGCCATAAAAATCGAGGGGAAATCATAGTGTAGAAAACAAACCATAGACCTAGATGCCAGCGAACTTACCCAATACCAGACCTTTTCGAAATCTTTACTGACTAGTATTTTTGCTTCAATAGTATTTTTTTCCATTCGCTCACAGTGCATCCTCCGTGCGGATTCCGAGATCGCAATCCTAATGTCGCCATCTGAGGCGTGCGAATTCCGAGATCTGTCTGAGGCTATTTTCCTTTTCTCTTGCGCTTGATCAGGCTCAACCCAAGAATTAGGGCTAATAATGGAACAAACCAATGTAGGCATTTACGGTCTCATAATTCTTTAGTTGATTGCCATGTTATCTCGTGGCCCGGACTCTGGAATTCTGTTAAAATTCCATTGTACTCCACATTGTGAGCGGTTACTAGCACAGTGTTCGAAGTTGGGGGTTATTCCTACTGATATTTATTATTCACCAATTTCATATCCTTCATATGCGACCATCCGGATCAAGAAGCTGTTTTCTTACCTGGAATACCTCGTAACCCCATTTACTGGTTGAAAAAGAGGCAATTTCACTAATTTTGAAGCCCACCGCTGGTGTCTGTTTCTTCAAAAATAGCATAAATGCTCAATTACCTCATACACATACACAGGAGTGTTTGAGCAAATTGAACGCGTATTGATTGGAAGCCGTGAGGCTGCTCGTAAACGGTAAAACGCAGAGATTTTGCTGTTCATCATGCATCAGTACTCTGATTGGCAGTATGTATAGTGGCTTCGGGTACAATGAGCAGCCAGTGCAAATCTTTGTTTCGGCAGTCGGGATGATACCTTTGTGCCATAAGATTTCTTGAGGCTTTTGAGCTGACTCGGGGGTTCAATCGTCTTGTCATCTGTTGGTTTTCTAAAGTTTTCTAAATCTAACTTGAGTATATCTATTCTCGGGCACAAGATGATGCGTTAAACTCTAGATATTAAGCTCTTCCTGGTGGACATCCAGAATGACGGCGGCGACAATGAGGATGTGAGGGAAACTGTCTATCGCAGACATTTTGCGTCTGCTGTCAAAAGTTGGAAATATTCCAACGAAAGTCCGGGGTTTGGCGGGTGTTGGAGGACATCCAGAATGACGGCGGCGACAATGGGTTTATCGCAGACATTTTGCGTCTGCTGTCAAAATTTGGAAACATTCCAACAAAAGTCCGGTGTTTGGCGGGCGTCATTTATATATCAAGCACATGATTCGGCATCTGGTTACCGCCACTCGTGGTTCTGATGGATTTTACCAAGAATGGATCGTCTCACTTTGTTCTTTCTTCTCTCATCCCACAACCGCGAAAAGGCATCAAGCCCATCCGGCTCAACAGCGGCTTCAGCAATACTCGTCCTCCCGAGGGCATCACATTCCTTTGATTCTATACGGTCTTTCAACATATCTTCAAACCCAGTAGCCTCTCTTGAACTTTTGTTTTTCTCATGTCTCTACACAACGCTTCTATGAACCGCCGTTCAGGCCATATTCGTCGTGCTGGTACTGCCACAGCTGATAATGGGAATGGCGATGGCGACGCTAGTGGGAATAGTACTGGTAATGGAAATGGAAATGGAAATGGCAGTGGCAATGGTTCTAGTCAGCTGTCGTCTTCTGCTGCTGGTTCTGCATCTATACCTGGTATGCTTCTCTGTTCTATGTATTGACATCGAAACGAGTTCATTTTTGATTGAAGCGGAAACATCCACTGCCATCACTACAAGTGTAGATTCCCAGCCCACTTCTCAATCTGTGAATGCTGCTAGTACTTCTCAGAGCAGCTCTACGAGTGCATCGGCTGCACCAGTTCAAATTCCGTCGTCTTCGAGCTCAATTTCTGCTGTCCCCACCAGTACCGCCACCTCTAGCGCAATTTCTTCCTCTACTTCTATCTCTTCCACGGCCGTCTCAACTTCGTCTCTAGCTTCTAGCTCTTCTACTTCTTCTTCCATCCAGCCTTCGACTTTGCTTTCAACTTCCACCAGCGTAGGTATCCTTTTGCTTATTAAATGAGACCGACACTAAAACGAAGGCCTCTCCAGACACATCTCTCAACCGTCACTCCAACTGCTGCTCTCGCGACAGAGATCCAGGCGAGCTCGTTCGCTTCAGTGTCCCACATATCAAGCACTTCTGTTTCTGCTGCTAGCTCTACCTCCTCCGCCAAAGTTTCAGGGGCCATCAACACTGGTGCAGTTGTTGGAGGTATCGCTGGAGGTATCGCTGCTGTTTCGATACTTGGATTCATTATGGCTTTCTTTTTGGTACGGTTCCTATTCAACATACAGTTGATGGTTAGATTAATCATTTGTCATGTATAGCGCCGCTACAACAGGAAAAAGCGTGCAGCTAGGTTCGAGGCTTCTCAGTTCCGTCGCTCGGCCATGGTCCTAGACGACGAACCGGGATTCATGCCTCGTCCTCCTGAGATGGTCCAGAACAGGGAAAATAATTACATCAGCTCTGTCACTAGCAGCACCGGACCAGGCATAGCTGGTGCCGGTGCTTATCGTTACCAACAGGAACAACAGGAAGCCAACCAAGGCCATGGGACCAGCTTCGACACTGAGCACGAATTCTACCGTGACCAAGTTGGTCAACAATATTATGATGATGCACCTCCGGTTCCCGCTGTGCCTATGCAGCGTGCTCCGCTTCAGCCTCGGCAACAGTATACTTATGGCCAACATTCTGTTGGGAACCCTCAAATTTCCGCCGAGAACACGAACCCGTTCGGCGTGGATAATTATGATGGAGAAACTGCTAGTTATGGAGCTCAGCCTCACGCTGTAGGGTATTACGACAACCAGGCATACGGAAACTACGCCGCGTACTCTCCCCCTCAAACTGAGCATGTTGCAGGTGCCCATCCATCTGGCCAACAGGCTACCAGGGCGAGTATCATCGACGAGAGTGATGCATACGGCGGTATCTAGGTTCTCGATGTGGCAGCATTTATTCATCCAGAAAACCCCTATTCCTTTCTGTACGCAGAAGCTTTTCATTCTCTGGGTTTCACGAATTTATTTTGGCACGGGTTTTATTCACACTTTCTAAAACGCTAGCCGATTGTATTCTTACGGGTGTTCTAGAGCTTCGTTGTCAATTCGTTCGCCACTTCCTTGTTCCCGTATCCTCTGTCGTCTGTTTCCCCTTTGGTTGCTCGACTGTCTTTGATCTGTCGGGAACAGTTGGACCATTGACTTCTTATACCATATACGAAACGAGCGATTTTGTCAGGTAGATTTTTGGCATACGACACAGTTTTAGACAGGCTCCCATTCACTTCTTTGCGAACGCCTACCCTCTTGTTCTTCTACCGGCCTGCACCTATACCGTTTTTATTTCTGTTTTTGTTTCTTGTCACATATACACTACATGTGTCTACTTGTGTCCATCTGTGTTGGGGCATGTTCGTCGTCCTTTCGATGTCGTGCTATGTAACAGTACTTAGTGAAAACTTTTTGGGCAGTTAAAATTATATCCTATGTATATATGACTTTCTGTCTATGACTTGCTAAACTTCAACGATTGCGATGATGATGAGTTCAAGCGACTTTTGAGTGAGGGAGGAGTGATGTCCGAACTGAGAAGAGTAAAGCGGTATTAAAAACGAGGGATAGGCAGGACATCTCTCCACTGATGCCTAAACCTAGGTAGAACTGTTTTCGAACAGCAGATAAACAAACGGATGCTGTTTGTATTGTATCGAGCGCTGTGATGAACGTCGTGTGGTAACCATAAATTTTATCTCATTCACACATGGTCCTGCTTAATGTTTTATCCAGATTCAGACTCACTCTTGTCTTCACTACATTGCCGGAAACATCCCATCTTTCCCGTTCATCCCGTTCATTACGTCCCCTATCAATATCGAACGCCTTCGTAAACCGAAAGATATATACTAAGTATGTCAACCACGACGAGAACCGCTGCAAATACTCATCACACATGCGTGTAAATGGCAAGCCTGCTTGTGTTGTACTTCGGAAAGTATGGGGGTGTATTTTCCAAGTAAGCACAGTGAGGACAGGAGATGTTAACTCAGATGATCTATATCCCCTCCCCCCAATCAGTTATATTAAACACCTTATGGTCCACGGGTAGTTTCAGGTGGCATAAGGCATAGAGAAAAAGGTGGAGAAAAGCTGAGTCTTTGTTCAAACTGTTGATCACAGAAAAAAGTGATCGTAGATAAAATCAGAGTGTCCATAGGACTTGGCTCGGCTCCCCGTCAATGATTTGATAGGCTAACTGTCGCGGTAGCTTAGCGGACTAAGGGTAACGCGACGCTGAAAGGACAAGTTCACGGTACTTAGCTTCGTTTAACCTCTTCGTTCACTTCGGAATGATAGTTGATAGCTATGAGATTCCCGAGAAAAGTCCCTGTACATGATCTCTACGTAGGTTTATATACTATATTGTGCCAAGTGTTTCGGGTCCCATTGGCCGCCGTACGCAGTAAGTGATCATAGGGTCCCGGCTGAGAGTTGTGTGCGGTTCGTAATGAAAGGTGATCGGGTGAGTGTCGAGGTCATAGGTTTGGGTGTTGCACACGCCCTCCCGGAATTTGGTAGAATTTCGCACCTATAAGCAAAGAAGAGGAAGTTAGTAAAATTACAAAGGAGGCCGAACGCTATTACACTACTGGGAAGGACCAGCCGCTTCGCTAGCGCTGTCCATCTCCTCGTTAAACCCACTTCCAGAACGAATGCGCTACATTTTCATTTTTTCAGTGATACTGACAGTAGTGCTGTGTGCGTTAACGGAACTGGGAGTGGTTTCGGCGTATCGTTCAGCACCACGCAAGGATTTCGGAGTTTTGTTGCGCCTAGCTCTCCAAGCAACGTTTCGCTCTGCGTCCTTTGCTGCCGCGAAGATCCCGTTGAGAAGAACTTTTTGGTCGGATTTCGTCGAGTGCACGGCAAAGAAGTCTGCGAGCAGGCCAGAATCGTGGTCAGCATGTCGAGACGTACGGGAAGGTTTTGGATAAGCCCATTTTACGTCGTTGTAGATGTTACCTGTAATGGCACCACTCTGAGTAAGCTCTGTGATCTGTGGGCCCGAGAAGACACAGTTATAGGTGACTGGTTGAGAGCTCTTCCATAGCTCCCCATTGTGTATGATAGAGAAATTCGCCGGAGACGTTGTTGGAATGTAATTCATCAGAGTGCCGGCGATTTCGTTGTATCGAGTAGGCGCTCCCTGTTCCATTTTCCAACGACGACTCATCGCCAATGACGCTAAGACACAGGAGATCATCTCTTCGGTGGATACCGTCAGGTCATCTTTGTCGACTCGGGTGATTGTGAAGAACTGGTTATCCCAGTCCAGGGTTATTTGAGGCAATGTCTGCAAAGCAAATGCTGCTTCTGGTTGCGCAACGGGAGTGACAGAGGGCGAGATCATGTCGGAGAAGAGATAGTTGTTGTACTGTAACGATGGGTATTTATCCAGTACGATACCGATTGATCCAACGAATAAGTTGCCCCCTTCATTGATCGGTACCTCCCCGTTGAAGACAGGCGGAAGTTGAGCGACGTTTGAGATGCCCAAGGTCTCGAAATACTCCTTTAGCGGCTCAAGATGCGAGACTTTCGAAAACGGGAGCCAAGTCCGATCTCCCGTCTTCCATAGGATGGAGAACATTGCGTCTGAGGAAGATCCTTTGTGGGCCGTGATTCGATCAATAGCCCAGTCGTCGGCATCAAGACCGAGGACCTGATCATATGAGCGCCCCGGAAAGAGGCGATCGTCATTCGGGATGTGGACGCGGAGTAAAGATGAGTGAAAGACATTATGCACACCCCTCCGTTTCATGTCACTGGGAAGGTCCAGTTTGAACGATGTTTCGCCCAAAACGGCCAGAATTTTGAAAGGGCCTATAAATTTAGGCAGTAGTTTGCGGGCCAACCCTTTAGGAAAGGACAGGTTAATCGTTGACAAGTAAACGAGGTCTCCAACTGTGAAAGGAGCTGGAATCCGGTGTCGATTTTCGTTACGAGTTTGCTTGACACGGTGGGCAAGTATGCTATCATGGGCGGCGATAGTAGCAGTCCTCATTTTGTCTGCGAAGGCTTGAACACCCGGGAACTCTGATTGCTTTGGACCCCTCCATAAGAAAGACCGAGGGATACGGCCTGAGTTCAGAAAGAAAGGGGCGAAGCCCGTCGTTTCAGATTGTGCCAAGTTCACAGCGAACTCCACCGCGGGGAGCTTTGAGACCCAGTCATTTTGTGACTCATTGACGCATTGTCGAAGCATTTGTGTAATGGTTCGGTTTGCTCGTTCTGTTAATCCGTCAGTCTGAGGATGGTAGGAACTAGACAACTTAAGCCGAGTTCCTATTAGCATATGAAGGTGCGCCCAGAAGCGAGATGTGAATAATGAGTCGCGATCACTCACAATTACGCTCGGTAAGCCATGAAGCTTGTAAACTTCTGCAAATACCAGTTCAGCAATGTCGGTTGCCCCATAATCGGTACGACTCTGAATAAGATGTACCATGCCTGTGAGGTGGTCAATAACGGTTGTGATGGAGTCAAAAGCGCCGTCTCGATTCTTGCTCAGTGGGAGTGGCCCAACGAAGTCGATACCTATCACCTCCCATGGTTCGTTTGGGACAGGCAGTGACTTGAGGAGCCTGTAAGGTTTGTGGTTGGTTGATTTTGATGTTGCACAGGTAGGGCAAGATTCACAGAATTTCTGTACGTCCGTTGCCATAGATTTCCACCACACATAGTCGCGAATATATGCCAGAGTTTTTCTACTACTCAAGTGTGCTAGGATTGAGTGGGCCTCAGTAATTATCATCTCATGTATACTTTGTTCCTTCACTAAAATTCGAGGGATACCAAGTAAACGTCGCCCGTTAATGACAACATATATTTGACCGTCTTCAACCTCAAAGTTGCGGAAGTTCTTAGGATTTTCTAGAATCGAAGCAAAAGTGATGTCTTCAGCGTAGTGGTTCTGTACACAGTGGTAGATGTCAACGCCCCCGGTCATGGTGGACACAGTGTCGAGCAAAGATGGGGGTTGTGATTGATGAACACGCAAATTTACGTTTACATCCTCTGATGCCGAGGCCGAGGTTGTTGGCAATGCTAAAGTTTGATCCGCGGAAGCTGATTCATGTGACCTTCTGTCGATTTCAACGGATGCTGGAGACTTCCCCGTTGATTTTACTACTTGGCTGTCACTCTCATTTTCTTGGTCCTTGCTGGCCTCCATATAGATTCGTTTTGCAGACGGTTTTCTGTTTTTCCTAAGTTCCATTGCCCGAAGATGCACAACATCTGGCAATTTGCATGTTGCTTCTGTCTCAACCAGCAAGGGCATTGAAATTGCGTTCAACGTGGGTACATCGTTATCAATAACGTCGTGATATGTGTATTCAGAGCGAGCACGAACTGTGCCCGGAGCATTGTTGGAATATATACGAGAAAGTGCATCGGCAAAGACATTGTCAGAGCCCGGTATGTATTCAACCTTGAAATCAAACTCTGCGATTTTTTCTAACCATCGAGCTTGTCTACCGGAAATTGTCTTCTGCTTTAGCAGATGAATGAGACCTTCATGGTCAGTAATCCAAGTAAAAGTTACGCCTTGCAAAATATCCCGGTGTCGTAGCATCGTTTCAACTCCCGCTAACATTTCTATTTCATGCGTTGGTGTTATATTCATGCGGTAATGGTTCCACAATATACGCGTTAGTCATCGCTATCATATCGCTAAGTTCTCTCTTCGCGACTTTGCCCTACTCTCTTCGCTACTTAACACTTCGCTCTCTTACGCTTCGCTCGCTTCGCTGACTTCGCGTCATACTACTGTTATGTTCGCTTGTCCATTTGTTCACTTGTTCATTATGTTCTATCCTTTGTTTTGTTTCTCTTATTGTCTTTTACATCCCCTTTTATTCTATTGTCTTTTTCATTCTTATTGTCATTTCTTATCTACACATCTGACATACGAGATAGCGAATTAGTATAAATAGGTAGCATCAAGTATGGTAGACTTTAGTTTTGAAATCGGCTTAGATTGACTCCGAACGCCCTCTTCTAAATTCAACTACTATCCTTATATTCGCTTCGCCAACGAGCTTTGCTCGTTACTTCGTCGGACAGCGCGGTGTATAGAGGTGTTGCTAATAGCTTCGCCGAAGTCCAATCTCGCTCGGAGGTTGTCAGATCGCTTTGGGATTTCGTTTGTTCGATATTTCGCCCGAAGGATTTGCACAATCTTAACAGTATTTCAAAACTGAACTATACATCGTTATTTGATTCTATCTCACTATGCTTCGAACACCTCCAGGTGAAACATCTAATACTCGACAACGCCAACGAACAATCACCAACGAATCCAGTAACTCTGGAATTACGGAATCCACTGTCACGAATCCCTTTGTCGCTAACGCGCAAAGTCTCTCTCCATTCAACCGCTCTCGTTTCGCCCGCATTCAGAATGTCAGTCAAGAACGACGACGAACAAACCCCAACTTCGCTACGGTTCGACTCAGTGAAGCGAACATTACGGTTCCACCTTCACCACCTCCCGCTGTTACAGGATTTAGCAACTCGCCTTCAATTGATTCACTTTGTCGACTTTACGTAACCACTGGCCGTGGACGCGCAAGCGATCGACCAACCTCACCCTCCGCTCATATTCAGAATCCGATCGAGGAAGCTGAAGAACATGACGAGGATGACCAGAATCAAGGCGAAGAACACAGCGAACATGGCGAAGATGACAATCACAACCCTCAACCTTCGGGTGACCCGGGCGATGATGGCGGAGATGACGGTGGAGATGGCGGAGGTGGTCCAGGCGGCCCTCCAGGTGGCGGTCCTCCAGGCGGTGGCCCTCCCGATGGTCCCGATGGTCCTCCCGGTAATCCTGGTAATCCTCGTAATCCTGACGGTAATATCAACGACCCTAACAATCCGGAAAATATCGCTATGGGTCTTATGACCTCTATGCTTACTACTCTTCAGGGTCTCTCATCGGTCATGGGTAAAGTTGGTAATGGCGACGGTTCATCGAAAGCGAAGCTTCGCGATCCCGATGTCTTTGATGGCTCGGAGCCGCGAAAACTCCAATCATTTCTTGCTTCGCTTGCGCTCATCTTCGCCGAACGACCAAACTATTTTACCGACGAACGAAAAGTTTCCTATGCCTTGTCATACCTCAGTGGGTCTGCCAAAGAATGGTTTGAACCTGACCTGCTTAATCCAGATCTTTTTGACCCTCCTGCTTGGATGCACTCATTCCAATACCTTGTTCAGGAGCTAACGGATAATTTCGGTCTGTATGATATGGAAGGCGATGCGGAAGAACATCTAGGAAATCTCCGCATGAAGGAAAACGACACAATTCGGAAATACATGATTCGGTTTAATTCGCTCGCTGCACAGACTAACTGGGACGCTGTCGCTTTAGCTTGGGCTTTCAAACGCGGTCTTAGTACCCGGCTCAAGGACGAACTTGCTCGCTCATACCCGGAACCGGTCACACTCATCGATCTTAGGCGCGAGGTACAGCGTATTGACAGTCGTTACTGGCGTCGCGAAGAGGAGCGGAAGCGCGAATCTGCGCGCGCTAGGGACCAATCTCAGAAATCTGGTTCAGGTAAAGGCAAGAAATTGAACGACATTCCCGCAACTACAGCACCCCCTTCGTCTTCGAACCCATCTTCCTCGTTTGGCGCTACTCAGTCGAAGAAAGGAAATAAATCTGGCAAAAATCGCGGACAGGGAACCTCGGATCAATCCAACAACTCTTCCAGTGGACGAGCTAACTCGACATCAGCGAAACCATATGCTGACAAGCTCAACGCAAGCGGCAAACTGACGGATGTGGAGTACGAGAAGCGAAAGAAGAATGGACTTTGCTTATTCTGTGGCGCTCCCGGTCACAAGCTCAGCGAATGTCGGAAGCGACAGGCCTCAGAAGCCTCCAAAGCTCGCGCGGCTAGTACGGTAGATTCGGCTACTTCGCCGGAGTCGCCAAAATAGTCCGCAGCTCTAGTTCCCCGGTACAAGACTGGAGTTGCGTTGACGAGGATTGTACCGACTCACGGGAAGTATATCTCAACGCATCCGCTCTTTCTTTGAACGATAAATCACTTCGCTTACATTTGACTACTGAATTTCACATTTCCGATACTACTTTGAACGCACCGAACACTTATCTACTCAAATTTCTCGCTCTTCTTGACTCAGGCTCTACCGATTGTTTCATTGATTCTCGCTACGTTTCCCAAAATAACATCCCAATCACGCGTATCCCTTCTATAAATCTTAGGTTATTCGATGGCTCTTTAGCACCAACTCCGATTTCGGAGATAGCTTCTCTACCTATTCGTTTTCCCTCTGGCGAACTTTTAAATTTGGACTTTTATGTCACTTCGCTCGATTCTTCATGTAAAGCAGTTCTAGGATATAATTTCCTTCGCCGCTACAACCCGTTGGTTGACTGGTCGACTGGAAACATCGCATTCCGCGAACTCGCTAATACTCAAGATCACTTACAGACGTCACATCCTGTTGCAATGCCTTCGCCATCCCAGGATGATATTTCGGTGGACACTCCACGCTCACAACAACCTTCGCCGACACACGCGCCGAAGTCTCGCTCCTCTTGCCGAGGCACCCTAAAAGAGAAGTTTCCCTTTGAACCAATCTACACTTACCCTTCTGTTTCACAAAGGTCCTCACGCTTAGACAAAGACGAAATCGACATACGACTACTTGGAGCTGCAGCATTCCGTCGTGTTTGCAAGGAGGAAGGGTTCGAACCAATCCTCTTTCACGCAGTTCATTCGGAGCTCGCTGGACGCCTCGCCAAATCGGACAAGCCAGTCCCGAAACCGACAGCACCCGAAATACCCGCCGAGTATGCCGAATTCATTGATGTTTTTGACAAAGCCAAAGCCGATACATTAGCGGAACATCGACCCTATGACCTAAAGATTGAACTAGAAGACGGCAAGGAACCACCACTTGCTCGCATCTATCCACTTTCGCCTAAGGAACAAGAAGCCCTTCGCGCATTCTTGGACGAACACATCGCTTCGGGATTTATTTCACCTTCGACCTCGCCGCACGGCGCCCCAGTCCTCTTCGTTCCGAAGAAGGGCGGAGCACTTCGCCTTTGCGTCGACTTTCGCGGACTCAATAGAATTACCAAAAAGGATCGGTATCCTCTCCCTTTACTTTCTGATCTTCTTGACGCTCCTGGAAAAGCTAAAATTTATACAAAGATCGACTTACAGCATGCATTCCACCTCGTCCGCATCCACGAAGGCGACGAGTGGAAAACAACTTTCCGCACTCGATATGGATCATTCGAATGGAACGTTATGCCGTTCGGACTTAGCAACGCACCTGCAGCATTTCAACGCTTCATCAACACTGTCTTCGCTGACATGCTCGACATCAACCTAATTGTCTATATGGACGACTTACTCATCTATTCAGACAGTATTGAAGAACATCGCGAACACGTTCGCGAGGTCCTGCGAAGATTGCGCGCTAACAACCTTTTCGCCAACTCTGCGAAATGCGAATGGCACAAAACAACCGTCGAATATTTAGGCTACATCCTATCACCGGAAGGTCTTCGCATGGCTGACGATAAAATCAAGGTTATCATCGATTGGCCTACTCCTCGTAAAGTCAAAGATATCCAATCATTCCTTGGTTTTGCTAATTTCTATCGCCGATTCATCGATAAATATAGTGGCATTGTCCTACCCCTTACGCGACTCACGCGAAAGGATTCGCCGTGGGTCTGGACTTCGCAATGCCAGGACGCATTCGATTCGCTTAAATTCGCCTTCACACACGCTCCTATCCTTGCTCATTGGGAGCTGAACAAACTACTTACGGTCGAAACTGACGCTTCAGACTACGTCATCGCCGCCATCCTTTCAATTACTCTCGAGGACGGAATACATCCAGTCGCCTTCTATTCGCGAACCTTGCAGGCTGCCGAGCTCAACTACGATACTCACGATAAAGAACTCCTGGCGATCTTTGAAGCCTTCAAGTCGTGGCGACATTACCTCGAAGGATCAGGCGACCCTATCGACGTTGTCACCGATCACAAAAACCTCGAATACTTCGCGACAACGAAGATCTTGACGCGCCGACAAGTGCGATGGTCCGAATTTTTACACCAATTCAACATGGTAGTTCGCTTTCGCCCAGGTAAGCTCGGTGAAAAACCCGACGCTTTGACTAGACGATGGGACGTCTACCCTAAAGAGGGGGATAGCACCTACGCCAAGGTCAACCCTCATAATTTTCGGCCCATTTTCACTAACGAGCAACTAACCACGTCACTCCGCGCAACGTTTCTGCAAGCTCCAGCACTTCGTGCATCGTTTATTATGGACGTCGATGCACTTCACGAATCCATTCGTAACGCTTATCAGCATGACGCTGACGCAACACTTGGATTACAGTATGCAGAAGATGCAGAACGACCACGCTGGACCTTGGACTCGGACGGTTTACTTCGCCTTGATCAGCGAATTTACGTTCCGAATCACGATGACCTTTGACTACAAGTACTTCGCAACCACCACGATCATCCTTTGGCAGGGCACTTTGGTATGAATCGCACTCTCGAATCCATTCGCCGAATATATACCTGGCCGAAGATTCGTGACTTTGTTCGGGATTACATCTCATCCTGTACTGACTGCGGACGCAACAAGCCTCGACGACATCGCCCTTACGGACTGCTCAAACCACTCCCAGTACCACTTCGCCCTTGGGACTCGATATCTATGGACTTCATAGAGCAGCTTCCGAACTCCGAAGGGCATACCGCGATCCTAGTGATCGTCGACCGAGCTTCAAAGCAATCGATTGTCATTCCTACTTATGACACCATTACATCCGAACAACTCGCTAATCTATTCGTCATCCACGTATTCTCCAAACATGGTGTCCCGAACCACGTAACCTCGGACCGAGGTTCGGAGTTTGTTTCAGCCTTCTTCCAGGCCTTGGGTAAAGCCTTAGACATGGAACTTCATTTCACATCCGGTTATCATCCAGAAGCTGATGGTCAGACAGAACGAGTCAATCAAACCCTCGAACAATACATTCGAATCTACTGTTCTTACCAGCAAGACGATTGGGCCAAGCTATTACCAATCGCCGAGTTCGCGTATAACAACGCGCCGAACGCTTCTACCGGTATTTCGCCATTCTTCGCTAACAAAGGCTATCATCCCAACATCACCGTTCATCCGGAATACAAACTCGCTTCAGACACCGCTCGAGACTTCGTAGTCAACCTTGACGAACTTCACGCGACACTTCGCGACGAAATCGCACGAGCACAAACCAAGTACAAAGCACAGGCAGATCGTACACGCATCTCAACACCGGAGTTCCCTGTAGGGTCTCAGGTCTACGTTCTCGCTGAGCACATTCGCTCCACTCGTCCTACTCCAAAGTTCGCTGAAAAGTTTCTTGGTCCTTTCCTAGTTATCGAACGTGTAGGCTCGCTTTCATACAAGCTCGACTTACCCCAATACATGAGCAGGATTCATCCTGTCTTCCACGTTTCACAGCTCGAACCTCACACCGAAAACATCATTCCAAATCGGATTCAATCACCACCACCCCCGATCGAAGTAGATGGTGAAGAGGAATTCGAAATTGCCGAAATCCTCGATTCGAAGATTGACCGTAGACGAAAAGCCTGCCCTCTTCTCTACTACGTCTGATGGAATGGGTACGAGGGAACCCCAGACGAGTTCTCCTGGGTTCTCGCTACGGAGATTCGAACTAACGAAGACGCGCCTGAAGTAGATGCCCTTCTCACGTTCCACCAACGGTATCCGAATAAGCCAGGACCACTAGATAAGGTCTTGCGAACCTAGTTCGCTCTTTTTCTTACCTTTCTCAATTTCTCTTTCTCTCACTTTCCACTCGCGTTTTATTCGCGGGGAACACACAATGATAGTACTTGAGTGTTGTTCCCTCATAAACATTTTTTCTTTTATTTTTAACTAGTTCGCCGAATACGCGAACTTTATTCAAAACTCACTAAGTCCTTTTTCGCTCTTCGCAAAGTTCGCTGCGAATCAACTCGTTTCGAAATATTTACTTATGTTCACTCAAAATTTGTTACAAGATATTTCTTTTTATATATACAAAAAGGTTCTCTACTATAAAACAACAATCTTCATTCATCTTCATTGTTTTTCTCTTCGTTTCCCTCGCCCTCGCTCTCCTCGTTCGCCTCATTCTCCTTTGCCTCCAGTATTCTCGCAATCCTCGCGAGTTCACTCTCGATCCTCTCCTGTCTTTCCTCCATTCGGTCCATGACCCTCAAGGTCATCTCTTGTTGCTCCCCAATTCGCCGAGTCTCTATCAAAATCCGGTCCTCCAGCGATTGCGCTTCCCTTGGATAGCGGTCTCGCAAACCCCTTCGCGGCACCTTCGACACAACTCTCTGGTCCTCATCCTCCTCATCATCTTCCTCGATTTCCTCAACTACTTTCCTACTTCTCCTGCCGATCCTCTCTCCCTTCGCTAATCGCGCATTGCGTTCCGTGCACCTGTTTTGCGCATTCTGCACGATACAAGGTTGCCCTACGCGAGCTCCAAGCTTACAGTTGGCACATCGAGGAATCCTCGGTGCACCAATTACAGGTCCATCGGCAGAAGGAGATGAAGGGGGAAGTGGTGGAACCATAACGGAGACGCGATTGTCGGGATAGGATGAAGAGAGATCCAGGTGCTCCTCGGAAGGTTCGACCCAATGGTCGGAAGGGAAATCCAAACGCAACGCCAAAGGCGCCGGAGGTTCCTCAACTGGCGGTAACTATAAACGGGTTAGCGAAATTCGTTAAGAAAACATGTCACTACGCACCTTGTTTCGACGCTCTTCGTCGTTCTCCTCATCCCTCTGTTCCTTCTCCTCTTCCTTCCTCACAGTTGCCTTACGCATCCGCAGCTTCTGACGCAGACGCGCCAATCGTTCCTTCTTCCTATCCTCCATCCTCTTCCTCGGCCTCCTCCTCTCGTCATCGCCATCATCATCGAGACGGCGCCTGCTGCCGCTGGCCTTTGCGTTGCTGTGCATGATGGTAGGGAGTGGATGTAATGAACGAAGGAGATACGAAACGAACTTCAACGTTGGCAAAATAAGGACATCCAAACATCACGTGATTTGCTTATCTTATCACGGCAGGATCGGCAGATCACGAGCTTCGGAAAATTTAGGATCACGGAACATTTTGGAATTTCGACTCGAAGATTTTTTCATGAAGCTCTTGAGGGCAAGAGCTTAAGAGGGGGATACTGTTATATTCATGTGATAATGGTTCCACAATATACGCGTTAGTCATCGCTATCATATCGCTAAGTTCTCTCTTCGCGACTTTGCCCTACTCTCTTCGCTACTTAACACTTCGCTCTCTTACGCTTCGCTCGCTTCGCTGACTTCGCGTCATACTACTGTTATGTTCGCTTGTCCATTTGTTCACTTGTTCATTATGTTCTATCCTTTGTTTTGTTTCTCTTATTGTCTTTTACATCCCCTTTTATTCTATTGTCTTTTTCATTCTTATTGTCATTTCTTATCTACACATCTGACATACGAGATAGCGAATTAGTATAAATAGGTAGCATCAAGTATGGTAGACTTTAGTTTTGAAATCGGCTTAGATTGACTCCGAACGCCCTCTTCTAAATTCAACTACTATCCTTATATTCGCTTCGCCAACGAGCTTTGCTCGTTACTTCGTCGGACAGCGCGGTGTATAGAGGTGTTGCTAATAGCTTCGCCGAAGTCCAATCTCGCTTGGAGGTTGTCAGATCGCTTTGGGATTTCGTTTGTTCGATATTTCGCCCGAAGGATTTGCACAATCTTAAGAGTTGGGTAATTTTGTTGTGCAGGATTTAATTTCACTGAATAAAATGCTGCTACCGTGGCTGTCTCGTTCCAAGAGCGCCCTTGTAATACACAACCAGATACACCGGTCGCGCATCCGTCAGTCACCATCCACACAGGAGGCGCCCCTTCAGAGTAGTCCAATGGCACTCTGTGATGAAGTCCGGATTTCGAAGTGAATTCTTTGGCTCTCTGAAAAGCTCGTTCCTCGTTGAAGCCCCATCGGAACGGAACAGTATCACCAGTGAGGTGGCTGAGATGTCCCAATGGAATTCGTATGCTTGCAATGTCGTCGGCGAGGTAGCCCACTGACCCCAAAAAACCCCAAAGTAGATCTCGGTTCGTAGGGGTCTTCCATTTCGCTATAGCATCCACCTTATCTGGGTCCATGCGAATCCCTTCATCATCCACAATACGACCTAGGATTTTCAATTCGGAAGCAAGGAAGTTTAGTTTCGATTCACTGAGGTAGAGCTTTTCGCGAATTAAAATGTCGATGATCAGCTTTACATGTTTAAGGTGATCGTCAAGCGAGTCCGAATATACAATGATATCGTCAAGATAAACATCCATGAATCGTCCAAGAAATGCGGAGAATAAGAAATTCATTAAGGTTTGATAGGTAGATGGAGCATTACAATCCCCCTGTTGGATGACCAGGCTAACCATATTGCCGTCAGGTGTACACACTGCCGTTTTTGCCACGTCCCCTGGTTCAATTCTAATTTGCTCATAAGCATCTTTCCCGTCCATCGTCGATCGAAACCTCGCTCGAGCTGCCCGACACAAAATCCCGTCGATATCTGGGAGTGGAGATGCCAACTTCCGAGTATTGGCGTTGCATTGGCGGAGATCTGCGACTACCCGAAGGCGATTTTTCTGTGAACCGTGTTTTGGAATCAGCAACAGAGGTACGGTGTTGTTAGAAGTTGAAATTTTCCACCTACCGCTCTTAATATAAGCATCCCGTTTCTCTACCCAGTCCTCCCGGAATTTCTCAGGAAGCCTTGAAGGCCTCCATGGTATAACTAACGATTCGTCTATCAATGGTATTTGATGGTTTATTTCCCTCAGAGGGGGAAGATCTGTTTCCGCCATTGTCCTACACAGAGGCTGAGCGTAAGCACGAAGTTCTTCGCGTGCCCTTTCCAGCTCGTCCTCTTCCAACTTCATAGCGCGAGATGCAATTTGGGATACGGTGGGTCCTTTCAACGGCAATCGTTCGTTACTTCCTATAACAACCCGAGACTCATTGAAACCGATTGTCACAGAATGTTCAAACAACCAGTCTGTTCCCAAAATCAGAGGATAGTTGATGTTGGCCACGTCGAAGTCTCGTTCTTCATCAATGCCTTGGTACTCCAAACGAGCTGTCACCTGACAGTTGATCTTAGAACGGGAGCCTTGTACGGCTAATTGCAAGGTGAGAGGGTGAACCATTTGTATCTCCTTAAATTTCAGCTGGTCTATGAGTGTTGTACTCATGAATGTGCCTAAAGACCCAGAATCTATCAACGCCGTAACAGGGTGGCTGTTGATACGTACAACAATCACGATTGGACGAGCAATCCTTTGTCCCGGGTCCTTTACTGTCGCAGCGTTCCGTTGCAGTCCCGCATATTGGTCCTTCGGGATCTGGATTCCATTCACTTGCATTATACCTCCAAAAATTTGGTTATGTTGTGGCAAACCTGAACAGCCTGGAGTTTGTAAGTTCACCTCCTTAATAATCCCACCCGAGGCTGGAGGGTTGAACAAACCGCAGAAGATATTGGGGTCGTCCCATAGCCTCCAGGCAAAGAATTCCCGATAGATTTCGATTAGGCGTTTGCAATACCAGCGGTATGTGTCAAATCGAGGATCCCGCAATAGTGCCGTTGCAAGTGGCCATCGTAAGCTTAACAGTGCGTCGACGACGACGTAATATCCAGTCTTCGATTCAGACAGGAAGCACGTAAAGCGGTTTCGTTTAGACTCCTTCAGACGGTATCGTGCTCCAGAGAAGTACGGTAAGTCCATTCCAGGGTAATTTTTTGCCGCGTTCAATATTTGACTTACTCGTTTACCCCACGGGTCGCCCATTGATCCAGATTTGGCCCAGGGGTGGTCAGCTAGGGTCCTTCCTCATTCCCGCAAAAACCACTCCACCGGTCTGAAATCGGGGTCCTGCAGGAGTCTTGTGGGTAGTACGTACTCATGGTCATTACCTGTGCTGTCAATTAAAAGGTGCTCGGTTGGCGATATTTGTATGGCGCAAAACCGGTCGGTTGCTGTGTAGTCGTCTCCCTCTTCGTCAGGGAATGGTGAGCACTTCGTTAGTAAGTACTCTAACTGTTCCGATAGAGGATCGCCAAATTTCCGCTGCATGGGATCCGCTAGGAGCCCAAAGTGGGAAACATTCAGTTCGTTATGGAGACCTCTCCCTCTGAATTTGTCAGAATTCTGCCAATGTCTTTCCTTTGGTAATGAATAGATGGACCTTGTACGTATCGAGTTTTGGATGCTAAACAGCACCAATGGTGAGGAATTATATCAAATCTCCTCTAAGACGTGTCTCGAATCCTCCCATTCTGATTCAGGACCACTACGAACTCGTTCGTCAGAAACACTGCTCTCGGGATCGGTGTTGGAGTCGTTCAAATCGCTCTTGGAGCAATCATCACTTTCCCAGTACTCCGTTTCCACTCCGTCAGATTGCCAGCCCGGTGATTCGCCTCTCTTGGCAAGCGACTCTGAGTCAGGGTTAGAACTTTCCCGAGGAGGACTGATCGGAACGAGTTCGGGGATGTCCTCTGAGTTATCAGAGTAGTAAGTATCTTCAACGTCTTGGAACCAGTCAATATGATTCACCGTCATCTCAAAGATTTTTGAATCACTTAATTCGGTCTTGTCAAGTTCAAACTCCAGGTTATATGTAGCCAGTCCCGGAGGAGAACTTCCCTTTGCGCTATCTGCTTTCAGCGTATTCCGCTTGGGACAATCGCGCGAGCGATGACCTGTTTCCCCACAATCGAAACATTTGCCCGCCGCTCGGTATTCGTTTTTCTGTTCTTCAGTCAGGCGGCTCTGACTTCCAGGCATACGGTCCTTCCTTTCAGGAGCGTTCCTAGGCTCAAACTTTCTTTCATCTGAACCGCCATTTCCACGTTCAGGCTTATTTTTCCAACGATTCCCAGGAGGCTTTCCCCTTCCAAACCCGGAGTAATTCTCAGGTTTAGCTCGCGAAGTAGTACGCCCTCCGAACCTGTCATTGGAATATCCCTTTGACTTCATTTCTCCCAATGCTTCACTGTGATTGGAAGTTGAAGTTCGTCCAACGTTTTCGATCAGTTCAACTTTCTCAGCATCTTCAGTGATATGTTCCAGAGAACTCAGCTCAGGTGTGTGCCCCATCCTGAGGAGACCCTTCGTTATTGTTGAGTCAAAGCTATCCCATAGAAATATAACCTTATGACGCTCATCAAGGGTTCCCGCAGTGTTGCACAAATCGTTGAATATTCCGATATGGTCGCGGACACGACGGTTTCGCTGTTGTAAGCTAACGAGCTTACGGCGCTGTTCCGTTCGAAAGTCGATGGGAAACGTGAAGTCATATAGTCTTTCATAAAACTTTTTGAGCGTCCATCCGCTCGCGCTTTCTCCGCACACGCGTTCGAAGAAGGTATATGCTTTTCCCTTCAGGAATCTAGATGCAACCTCCACTTGCCTGTAGTCGGGCACTCTGCCATCTTCAAGGTAAGCTATAATCTCCCGCATGTTTCTCTGGAAGGAACGAAGATTCGCCGTTCCATCGAATATCTCCGTGGGTTTTAAGGGTTTAATTTTCATTCCTTTTGCCTTCTCTTCCACCTTCGCTCTTTGATCGCGGTAAGAGTCATTCTCCTCGTCAGACTCAGAATGGCTGTCAATTATTCTCATCTGGTCAAACAGTTTACCAACGTGACTCGACGGGGCAATCAATGTAGAAGGACGACCGGGTAAGTTTCGTCCGTTGTCATTCATTTGGATAACTCGTTGTTTATTTACGTTCACCTCGTGTTCCGGAGTAGGGATACCCTCCAGGGCAGCCGTTTCGATTTCCTCTGATTTCACCCGGGTTGCACTCATTTCCCTTTTCAAGGCCATTAGCTGAGCATTCATTTTTGCTTCAAAGCGTTCCGTCTCCTGCTGTTGCCAGGTCTGGAACTGTTCAAACATGTCATTCATTTGGGAGCGATGCTCCTTGCTGTTCACCAGGGTAGCCGTTTCGATTTCCTCTGATTTCACCCGGGTTGCACTCATTTCCCTTTTCAAGGCCATTAGCTGAGCATTCATTTTTGCTCCAAAGCGTTCCGTCTCCTGCTGTTGCCAGGTCTGGAACTGTTCAAACATGTCATTCATTTGGGAGCGATGCTCCTTGCTGTTCACCCGTTGTAGTTGAGCGTCCTCCAGGCTCGCTAAAATTTGAGCTTGGAGACCGGGATTTAATTCTTCGTTATTTAAGCTAACATTTCCCCAGTTTCGGGGATCAATGCCCTTTCCCTTTCCCGTCGAGGGCCCTTCTTCGCGGGATTCCTCATCTTCGGCTAGAATCCGTATTGAACTGTGACGACGAGCGATCTTTTCGCGCTCGCTGTCATTCAAATTGGCTTTGGCCATTTTTACGGTAAGCTCCTGTTCAGGGCTCAAAGAATTATCATTCGTTCTATTAACCTCTGGTAATTGTAATCTAGGTTCGTCAACCTGTTGTTTCTCAGGGGCATTACTCCCTGTAGGAACGTCTCGCCCTCCAGCCATTCCACTAGAACGTGGAAGCTCGACAGGGTTTGTAGATGGCTCATTCAGCTCATCTGAATCTGGTTCATACAACTCAGACTCAGGACCTTGCTCATCCAGCTTAGGTCCGTCCGATGGTCCTTCCGACTCAATCGGCGTTAGGGGTGATTCAGGACGAGAATTGTGATCACCTTGAATAGGAGTGCTTGGGGCAGCCGGGTCACTCATTGCACGTCGTCGAGAGCGCAAAATTTGACGATTAGACATATTTCTGGTTTCAAACGGTAAGAATTCAATTCAAATTTGTTTTTTTTTAACCTTCTAAAGTTTTTTGCTCGCCAGAGGATGACTCGAGTTGATCAGACTTGAGGGGTACCGTCTAGCAAAAGAATATCACAACTGTATATCAAAAAATGTGTCGCGGTAGCTTAGCGGACTAAGGGTAACGCGACGCTGAAAGGACAAGTTCACGGTACTTAGCTTCGTTTAACCTCTTCGTTCACTTCGGAATGATAGTTGATAGCTATGAGATTCCCGAGAAAAGTCCTGTACATGATCTCTACGTAGGTTTATATACTATATTGTGCCAAGTGTTTCAGGTCCCATTGGCCGCCGTACGCAGTAAGTGATCATAGGGTCCCGGCTGAGAGTTGTGTGTGGTTCGTAATGAAAGGTGATCGGGTGAGTGTCGAGGTCATAGGTTTGGGTGTTGCACTAACGTTCAAAGTGCATTCTCTTTTTGTTTTCTTTTGGCCAACATTCTGTGAAGCATGACCAACTAGAAACTGATTGAGGATTTCCAGAACATTTGAAAGCAGCCAGCAAGTTCGATGAACTGGTTGTGTTTTTGTGATCAACATAATAATTGATTTGAGAGCAAAAGCTTTGCTAGGACAGCGGTGGATATGATATATTGGACGCAAACCTATTATTAAGGCCTGATGGTCTAGGAGTATGATTCGTTGTTAGGGTACTTTAGCTTTTCGACGAGGTCCCGGGTTCAATTCCCGGTCAGGCCCCTTTTTGATCTTACACAAGCATTTCTCGACTTTTTTAGATTTATTCTTACATACAAGAAGGAGCAATTCAGCTGGAGAATAACAAAAAGAGAGACTTCGCTACCTTGATCAATATAAGCTCGCTCTGGCACTGACTTCAGATACGAGTTGAACATGCGTTTGCGAAGCTACACATAGTAACTCTGGCTTCGCATCATCTCTTTTATTCAATATATTCACGCGCAACAAATGACCAACTCTAATGTTCTCATGTTTTCAACTGCTATCATAGGTACATATTTATTTTCATTGCCAGGAGACCCACCAGCTGCAGGAGCAAAAATAACTGGACATTGTCAATCCCGCCATCGTCTTCTCATTAGAATCGTGAGTCATCATTTCGAATCATCCTTCACCTGGACTGTTCTCGTTGAAAGTTGACTCTTCATTTTTCTCTTCCGCGTCCTCACTCACGTATTCTATTTTTTGTTTCTTTCTTTTCTGACACTGGCGCCTTCGTGTCTTGCGAACCAGGAACTCCAAAATGCATTCTACAGTATTGGGCCTACGATATCTTCTCATAGGCTCTTCGGCATCAGAATAGCTTAACCACAGTTGCTCCGATCGAACAGTCAACATAGGCGGTTGAATATCATACTCCGTGGACCGTCTATTCGTCACATAGACAAGAAAGACAGGCAAAAACGAGTAGGATTGACAGTGCAGGGAGGGTTCGTCCATGGAGGTTGTAATAGTATGCCGAGTAAGATTGACAATGCAGGAGGGTTCGTCCATGGAGGGTTGTAACAGTATGCCGAGGAATCCAGCGTCTTTGAAAAATAGCGACTTGAGCGAACAACGGAAACGGTAAACTTTCAGAATCCAACTCTAACTCTAGAGATTTTAGGTTGAGGAGAGATTTTCCGTTATAGATAAAGGGCCGTAAGTTGTATACTCGAACCACGAATTGACTCGGAGCGACGATGGAAACATAGCTCAAAGTCGAGTGAGAGATCATACTTGGTATCATGTCAGTACTGTTGTCTTCAATTTGGAAGTCAATGAGATTCGCAGATTTGAACATGAACGCATTCAACGAAGAGTTTGAGCAGAGTTGAGAAATGGTATTACCATAGTTGTCAATTGAAAACCAACGTGAAAGCATCGAGGTGACGACGCTGTCCGATGCAAATGCTGCTTATATCGAGGGGTTGTTGTTTGACCTGGGCAACTTGAAGGTTGCGATAATCAGTGGCGTTCTTCTCACAGCAGTCGTACAAGTTTCTGTTTGGCTGTTGATTTTGTCGCTTACATCACTTGGGATAAATGAATATCGATTTGAATCATCTCGAATTGATTACATGCCTACACTCCTTCTACGACAACCTACTTAATCCTGATCGAAACGTTTGAATTGCCACTGATAAGGGTCCGTTGATCTTACCCCCATACCTGCAGCAGCAGCAGCCGTAGCCAAAGGGGCGTTTGACGACGACGACGACAAAGAGCCACTCGTGGAAGAGTTGGTGGGGGAGGAAGAGTCTGTAGAAGCGGTGGACGAAACAACCGTGTCAGTAGAGGCGGAGGCAGCTATGCTCGAAGCAACTGCATCAGCGTCCATCACACTCGAGGTAGCAGTGGTTGCAATCGACGAGCTCGAGGTTGAGGCCGAAGTAACATCGGATCCATCAGAATCAGTGAAAACTTCTACCTTCATTCCCGTTGGAGACGCTGAAGCGACCGCGGACGAAGAAGAGGCTAGGGAGGTGGAAGTGGAAGTGACAGTGATTGTGGTAGTGAATGTCTCGCTGGTAAAAGCCGTTGCCGAAGAATTGAGAGAAGCAGAATCTGTGTCAATACTGGTCGAGTTGAATGAAGTAGCATTCAGATTGGAATTTGCCGAGTTCAACGAAGTAGTATTAGCATTGGCAGTGGTCGTCGAGTTAGATGAGGTATTGTTCGAGCCAGTGTCTTCCACATCGAGTTCCTCAGCAAGTGACCTAAACACTAGGGCCACAACAGAGGAGTTGGACGACGCGTCCCTGGCATTGATACTGGCAGTCTGTTCAATGTCAGGCTCCTCGCTAGCATCTTCGTCGCTGGCATCGGGTACGTCATCACTGTCGGCCTGAGCAGCGATCATATTGCAATTAGTCGGGTTCACCTGTCCGGAGGTAGCGTTGTACATAAACGTTTGACATGCAGTAGGAGGGACGGAGGATTGGTCGACGCATCGCTGACAAGTCATATTATCGGAAGTATCGTTGTACATATACGTAACGCAACCACCTTGAGGAATCTCGTTGCAGGCAATAGTGACCAAAGTAGAAGTGCCGCAGGTCATGAGATTGAAGGTGGAAGCCTTGGTTTCGCTGACGTCGTACTCATGAGTGGTCTGATTGTAAGCCACAGAAGCCAGTCTCTTGCTGTCACTCTGCGAAAAAGGAATTTAATCAATGTGCGAAAGACAGAAATAAACTTGTGCTGACAGTGATATCAATATACCCGGGTGTAGCTTGACAAGTACGCTTCTGCATCGCCTCTAGGCCACGAGGATGAGGACGGAAGCCTCTGGAGCGGCGAGCCCGACGATGATCATGGTCATGATCATGGTCGTGGTCGTGGTCATGGTCGTGGTCATGGTCATGGTCGTGGTCGTGGTCGCGTCCATGGATATGGTCATTGTTGCCTTTGACGATGACTTCAGTGTGATGTCTATGACGGCGGTGAACGTGAACATGGTCGTCTTTGCCTTTGACGATGATCTTGTCATCATGGCCGTGATGACGACGGGCCTGGACAAGAACATGAGCGCCATCTGCGTCCACCACGAGCTCGCCGTCGTTCCATTTGACGCGACGGCGACCATGGAAATAAGCCTGCTCATGCGGAAGATCAAGGATATCCTCGCTAGCGAGGTCGCTGGGAACCACGTGGAGCTCGTCCCGGCGAACGAGGGCAACAGTTGTTGCGGGATCAGTATTGTTCCAAGGCAAAATCTTAAGCGATACGGTAGCTCGCTGAAAAGTGCATATATGCATCAGAGATCAGCAAACTCAAATAGGCGGGATAATCAGACCTCATGGTGTTTATGCCCTCCCTTCTTCTCGTCTTTTTTAGGCTTCTTGTCGGATTTGATCCTCTCTGCACGAGTAGGGAGGGGAAGGACGGGATTAAGAGACGTCTTGTGTTGCGTTCCAGACGCTGAGGAAGAGACCTCAGAACGGCGAGCGTTGATTGCGGCAGCTTCAACGGAAGGATTAAGAGAGACGGCAATGAGAGTGAGGAGAGCAGCGAGAAGGGTGAAGCGGGGATTGAAGACAGTCATGATGAACAAGTGATATCCGTTTCAAGATCGTTGGGAGAGATAGACGGAGTAGAAATGCAACACGAAGCCTGTCGTGGATATAGGAATGTACACTGTACAGCGAGGATCACCAGGATCAAAGATTGTGGAGGTAAAGAAGAAAGAGTGGTTGAGAGGGATTTAAGGCCTTTATAGTCAGCGTGTTTATTTGGCAAAGGCGAGATGATCCAAAACGGAAACGTATTTGCTTGTTTTGGACACAAAATTTACAGCTTGAACCGACCAAATGAGGAGTATGTTATTGTTAAAACATATGTAGCGCATTTCTTTTGCAGCTTGAGCTTGTAATTTTGAGATTAGACATATGGCCTTTGTTGATAGAATACTAGTCCCCAGGTCGACAATCGTGTCAGTGGTCAGTGAAAACTAGAAACTTTTGAAGTAAATTGCTTACAAATCGAAATTCGGGTGAATCGGCCCACCGCACTTTCCGTTTCCCCAATGCCACTTTTACACGCTCTCCCAAACGCAACACGACTTTGTCAAAGGAGATATAACAGTATAAAGGTAGTATACACCGAGATCTCTCTGAGCTTTGGTGGCACTTACTGTACTTTTGCAGGCTCTCCAAGCAGCTTTCCGCGACCCATCATCGCCAATGTACTTGGCTCCTGGATCAAAGGGTCCCGCTTCACCAGGCGAATATGAGCTTCCTTCACAGTCGACAGAATCTTCCGGTGTGCTGTCGGATGTACCTTCCCTTGATCAAATACTAGAGCAGGGCCGCACGAAACTGGTACAAGCCGGATTTCATCATCCAACCATATGGGAACAACCAATTGCATGGGGTGACCAAGATTCCTTCCAGTCCGTTTTTCCACCGATATTGAACACATGAATCATGCTCAACTATGGATTTGGCTTCAATAGGCACGTTAACAATGTTCAATATGGTACAGACTATGCTTTCTCGCGCAAGGAGTCGTTCTGATGGCATATCCTTTATCTATCTACGCAGTCCGTTACTTTGAATCAGTAAGCGCAGCTCTCGATCAATATATCTTCGTTTTCTTCAATGCATTTTCTCCAGAGTCGTATTCGTTGGATGATGCACTTAGGCACCCGTCTCGGTGGGCCCGCCAAGGCCGAAGCACTACGCAAAGGGAAAGGGATCTCGTTAATCATCAAGTCACTAAATATCAACTACCGACGCCCGGTCACCTATCCCGATACCGTGAGTAGTTCCCTGATTTCTCGCTCTCAACGTGTTCCCATCTCTCAAACAACTTACGTTGATTTTCCCGCAGCTGCTCATCTCCCATAAGCCTATCCTACCTAAGGAGCCAACTCAACTGCTGGACTCGAATTCAGTCAATATCCAACCACCATCAGATCCCGCAGCTCTCCTTCTCACGTCCTCAGCCTTCTCTGTATCCCAACAAGCCTTCGTCGCTCATTGCCATGAAACGCTTGTCTGGTACGATTATGAAAAGCTGAGAAAATCCGTTCCGGGCGAAGAGTATCAAATCGCTGTTTGGGAGCCGTATCTGCAGAAGGATTCCGCTGGAAAAGAATAGCGCTTCGTACAGACCACATGCTTGGGTAACTCATATCGATCTTCATGCACCTCCGTGTGCTTGAGCTTGAGTATCCAAGTGAAGGGGCTGTCGGAGGGAGGCCGTTTCAGCCTCGGGTTGACGAGTCTCTTATCTTACATATCTCCGATTGTAGGTTTTCAATTCAATGTTAACATCACTTATCATCACCATCACTTATCACAACTGCAACTGTAGCGTTTTTATAACAGATTCTTGTCCACCTGTATATAACCTCAATAATATCTCGCAGTTTTCGTTCGTATTCCACAGCGTGCTTAGATTACAACAGATCTAAACACAGAGTATGCGAGCAAGCGGTATCTTCTTTTATATCATCTTTTCATTGAAGTTCTTCGTTCAACAGAGTTTCACGCTAGAAAAACGTCCACGCCCGTGGTGTATAAACTGGTTCACTTTCTTCGCATCTTCCCGTTGCAATTGCCAACACGGCGATAACGCCTGGTAAATTTAGAACTACCATCGGGAGTTTGGAAAATAACAAGGAAATTTTTTTCGAAGGTCGAGACGAAAGTGAATGGCAGTCCAGCTCCGGTTTCAGAGATATCCTAAGAATACGGAAGGTGTCGAAAAAAATCATAATCAGACGAGGTCAAGTCTCTCTAGACCGGTTACTTCCTCGAAGCACCAACTTGAGACCCTAGCAAAACGGAGCAATGGTGATATCAATCATCATGGTCTCTTTTTTTGGTTTGCAAGCCCGGTACGCACGACGACTCGCAGCTTAGGATGAAGAACCATGGTTATAATCATCCGCAGCTCAATTTTGCTTACCTCTCTCTTTCGTCGAAATGTGATTGGGTCCTCCAACTGTTCGCAGTGTTCATACCTTGTGGGTCATCCCGAATTCCATATCTCCCTGCCACAAGTCTACATGTACATCTTTCTCTTCCTTTGGATCCTCACATGTATTCATGATGTGAAGAAGATTCACGCCAATTCACAGGCGATTCATTGTAGATATATTCTTCGGGATGCCGGGGCTTCGAAAGTTTTGAGTTAACTATTTGGTCTATCGGATGAGCGATAACGGTCGGGGGAGGTGAATGCTTACTGATCTTTTCGTTTTTCGTAAGATCCAAATTGTCATCATGATCCTCAAGGAAGATACACACGTTTACTCGCTTCCTGGAGGCCAAGACTGAAAAAGAAGCTCTAGCTCTATTTGTGTTTTCGGCCAGCCAGCATCGTAGTTCATCTCGCTGATATCGTCAATGACTCCCCGAGCCCGGTGCTCCACTCCCTATCGCAATGAAGAGCGAACCTTTCGGATTGGTGGGACACAGTAATAGAATACTGTCTGTTAACCGTCCATGGCAGCAGGCTTACCTCTAACGCCGATCAATATCTCCTCAATCTCCGTCGGTACACTTGTCCCGAGCCCAACTTTCAAGTCGAATGTGAAGGCTTTTTTCCTCAACTTTCTCTTTCGCAAAGATGAAAACTCGAACTTCTTCTTGCTCCAGTCAGTTTCAGTCCCGATGTTTCGGGGTGTAAGCAAAGCTTCGAGTGTATCTGGTAGTGATGCAATTTCCTCAGCTTTGGGCGGACGGAAGAAAGATATCAAAACCTCCGCATACTACGTCTATCTCCGTATCGGAAGGTCTATACTTGTGAATCGAAGTTGATACAATACACGTTGCATTTTTCTACGTCGACTAGTCGAGCTCGTGGAGCTGTAAATTTCCTTTACCTTGGTGGAATATTTTTTCCTGTCGGTGAGTGATCCTCTCTTAGCATGAGCAAGACTGGTACTAGAATTTTATTGTTGTAAAATTCTGCGTTGAACGAGTACTGAACATTCTGAACGTTAACATTCGAACGCGTTAGCGTGAAAACACGGTCGAGAACAAAGTCTTGGCACTGTTCGTGAACCAGTCCGATTCCGACAGCCGAAGTTTTAAGCTCAATCAATGGCCCACGAAACAAAGCGTTCCTTCAAACAACTGTTGACGGTGACCTCTATTTGGTCATGCACATATGCACGAGTTAACGTTAACTAGGAGACACTGTGAATGGAAATGAAATTATCATGCAGCGCTCCTACAACACCTGCCACCTGCTGCAAGCTTACATCCTTCGGTTCCAACTTTTGGCTCCGAATCTTGGGAGGACTTGAGGTGTAGCTTGGGAATTTCGCTGGATTTTTGTTCTTTTTTTTTTTTTTTTTTTTTTGGCAAATCACGAACCCGATGGGGAGTTCGAGAGATGCCAGCTGATGCCGAGTTGAAGTTCCAAGAAATTTGAAGCCGTTGGAGATACAGTCCGTCCCTGCTGGCAAGCCAAGAGACTTGAGAACAGTTGCAGGAGGAAGGGGGAAGACAAAAACACCAAACCTCATAGAAGAACAAATGCAGATTTTCGTCCCACCAACCGTGAAAACAAGTGTGGGATTTACTATTGATCGGGAATATATTATTGGATCACGATTTTTTCTATCATTGTCGTTACCGTCAATGAAGCCAAGCCAAGAATCGAGGCCAAGCTTTAACTCCAAATTCCAGCGACTCCACCTGTGTACAGCTAGCTGTCCACATCAAATTCCTATAGTGAAAAGTTCCCCGTTTCGTTGTCAACGCGAGATACGATGGCTTCTCAGAAAGTGGGCACAAGGATCCTGTAAGTTTATCACCTCATGCAAACAAGTGACTGTTGAATGTATTGACCGTTTTCGGGATTTGCATACAGGCGAATCAGCTCAGTTCGCGTCCAGCGGAAAGACAAACTGAGGTTGGTTATGCGATAATCGCTTACGGTAGTCCCTTCTTCAGAATCACAACACTCCACGACATCGCCTGTGAAATCGAGATCCTTCATTCATGCAGTTCTTTCGTTTTTAAAACTTAATAAGGGATGTATGGGCGATATAAACCCTCTCACTTTTCCCTCTGAAGGCGAGCAGTCCATTTTGTGCACCATGTCTATTCCTCTAGACTTTCTGCGCAATGAGCTCATGCCGCCAGTTGGCACCTCGCTTGGAGACTTCCTTGCTGAGCGCATCGCCAACTCCAATGTCCACTCTCTTTTGGACTGTATTCCTACAACATCTTCACCCGCTCTTTACTCACCCGACCCATCGAGGACACCTTTGTGTCACGATGCTACACATTCATTCATCAAAGAATTTACCATGCCATGCTCAATTTCTGGTCGTCGTCTCGGTCGAAATGACAGGATAATGATTGTTCTGCCAACCGGGCCAGCGAACGCACTCGCACTTCTCTCTATTGCCACCTATCATACCTGCGCCCCAGTCAATGCCAGCTGCACTGGATCAGAGCTTCGTGAAGATGCATTACGACTCAACGCGAAAGCAGTCGTTACAACGAAAGATGTTGAAGAACGTCTTGAACTGCAGTCTCTGCGAAGGGAGCTGAATTGTGATATCATATTCCTCGAAGAGCATTCTTCTGGCCCTCCTGGTCTCTTCCAAATGTCAGTTATGGGAGAGGAAGATCGTTCAATCAGGCAGCCGTCGCAGCCTCACGGCCTCAATGACCAGTCTTTGGTTCTTCATACATCCGGCACGAGTGGCAAGAAGAAAGTCGTCCCTTATACATTGCGCTCCTTAATCGTAGGGACATGGGCAGTCGTACACTCCTGGGATCTAAAGTCGACCGATGTTAACAGTATGTGGTAACAAATATCTCCATAAATAGGGTCTCTGACAACAAATTCATAGTGAACATGATGCCTCTGTTCCACGTCGGTGGTATCGTTCGTAACCTCTTGGCACCAATTCTTTCCGGAGGTAGCGCGATCATGTGTCCCGGATTTGACGCTATCGCTTTTTGGAATCTGTCAGTACAATTAAAAGCTACTTGGTATGTCATCCTCTGTATTTCCATTTCTTCTGCTCAATTCGAATATTTCGAAGGTATTATGCTGCGCCTACGATCCATCATGCTATTTTGACCTCTCAGCCCGAAAACATTGACCCTGAGCGTGATCTGCAGATTCGCATGATTTGTAATGCTGCAGGGGGACTTTTGCCGTCTCTAGCGGTTGACATGAAGGAACGGTTTGGCAATGCTGTTATTCTGCCATCTTACGGAATGACGGAGTAGGCTTTCCTCTTTGTTTAATCGCATCCCCGTTATTGACAAAACTTATGGCACAGGTGTATGCCCATTGCCTCTCCTCCGACCACATATCAGTTGGAACGTCCAGGTTGCTCTGGAGTTGCTTGCGGTCCCTACTTGTCTATTCGGGATCCCTCTAATATCGAACATGAAATGCCGCGTGGAAAAACTGGTGCCGTCTCAGTTCGCGGGTTGCCTACATTCGCAGGATATGAGACTTCACCGGATATCAACGTCCCCTTGGACACATCTGCGTTTTCTAGTGAAGGGTGGTTCGACTCGGGGGATATGGGATACATGGACGATGATGGATATCTCTTCATCACCGGTCGATCGAAGGAAATCATCAACAAAGGTGGCGAGGTCATTTCTCCATTTGAAGTCGAAGAGGCTATCATTACAGCTGCTAGAGACTACGTGAAGGTGACTATTTTCAGATATTTCACGCTAGCCCTGACCGTTGACTGGTTTCATACAGACAACTTTAGCGTTTGCGGTTGACCATGACGTACTACAGGAAGCAATTGGTGTAGTGATTGTTCCTGTCCCAGGCCGACCTGTAATTGGACTGGCTCAGTTGCTCGATTTGCTGAAGGACCACCTTCATCCATCCAAATGGCCGTTTGCTATAGTTTATATGCAAGATCTGCCAAAGAATAGGCAAGTTCCATTGTACATCTCAGCCTCGATCTTATTCATCACTTTTATAGTGCCGGAAAGCCCTTGCGTATCAAACTTGCTCATCGCCTCAATTTGGGATGCTTCTCCGACAATGTTCCGACCCTTGCTCGCCATTTCGAGGCCAAAGTTCCCCCTCCTAGTGCCTCGTTGTCTGACCCAATTGACTGCACCCCAGTCCAACTCGACCTCGGTGAACTTCGTCGGTTGATCGTGGATATCAAAGGAGTCGAGAATGTCGCCGTGCGTTCCCGCCATGAAGGAGCACCGGAAGCGTTTGTTTCCGTAGACCTGCAGACAGATTTGAATTCAGCCATGATAATCTCCAGCCTTGCAAATGTCTTGCCAGGATATGCAATACCTGACGTTCACGACTTCACCCATCCTTTACCTATGATCGCTGGTGATTTCGACTTTGCGTCCATGGAGGCAGAAATTATTCAACGAAATAACGCTTCAATGTCTGCGAACGCTACCGTCGTGCGTGACATCGTAGCTGAGCTCTTGGATATCGAGACGGGAATGATATCAGGGGATTCAGACTTCTTCCTCTTGGGCGGCAATTCCCTCATCCTCGGAAAGCTGTCCTATATCATTCGGAAGAGGACCAATGCCAGTATTGCTGTCGCTGCCATTTTTACCAACAGTTCCATCAACGGAATTGCGTCTCTCATCGACGTTGAACAGCGAAAGCTGTCACTGGAATCGTTGGTGGACGACAAGTTTCAGTCATATCCGAATACGGGCAACAGCTCCGAGCTGACATTAGGGTATTCTAATGATGGCAGCCCCATTTCCGAAGGACAGAAACAACGCGGGCAGAATCACCCCCTCAATTTGATTGTTCAGGCTATACCCATGGTTCTCTTCTATCCTTTGAAGACTGCTGTTACTTGTGAGCTTTGTTGACCATTCAATCAAAGTATAGTTGCTCATTTTCGTAGGGTCCATTCTTTTATTCATTCTTTCTTACTTGGCTCCCGCTATCAATCAGGACTACTGGGACCGTATGCTTGCTCTGATTTGTGCCATTGTGGTTGCCCGACTTTGCGTGCGAGCGTGTGCTCCAGTTGCAGCAATAATATTCAAGTGGATTGTAATCGGAAAATACAAGCCTGGCAACCATAAACTGTGCGTACATCCTCGGACCTGTACGCCTATGTTATTCTCATCTAGATTTCAGATGGTCGTTCTATTATTTGAGATGGTGGTTGGTCAATCAGAGCATCGTGTCAGTACCTTTCTTCATGAACAAAAGCTAGTCATATTGACTAGAAATCAACAGTTCGGCTGGTCGTGGAATTTTTGCTATGCACCCGGAATTGAGCAAACTTTACTATCGCCTATTAGGTGCACGCATTGGCAAGGATGTCTCTATTAGCAAACACGCCCAGCTCGGGGAATTCGATCTTCTAACCTTGGAAGATGGCTGCAGAGTTGATTCTTCCCTCGTTCGCGGATTCTGTGTGGAGCGTGAAGGCTACTTCCGTTTGGAGCCTATCGTGATTGGAAGAAGGGCCATCGTTAATAGCTACACACAGATCTCTCCCGGTGCTGTAATTCCTGAAGGCACTGTCTACGGGCCTCACGCATCGTCGCATGAATCTCCCTCACCTCCCTCTTTTGCCGCCTATAATCGAACGTTGTTCATGGAACCTTGGTGGTTACTCAAAGTACTTGTTGCATGGCCGATCATTGTTGCCGTGACTTTCGTATCCTGTGAGTCCACTATAACACAACTGCAAATTGTCTAACCTTCAAATTTCTAGATATCCCTTGGTTTGTCATACTTTGGTTGATGGTGTCTAAAACAGCTATTGTCGAACCTGGTTCAGCCAATGCTCTTGTATCTGTCATCTATTGGTTCTCGAATCCTGAACGAGTTCTCTGGCACGCTGTCTCAAGGATGGTCAGAGCAATATGTACTCCTTTGCTACAGGTTTCTCTTGGATCATTGTCAAGCGCATCTTCGGACTCAACAGCGAAGGTCACGCTAACGACGCAACCCAGCTCGTCCTGCTTAGGAGATATGTCAATTCAATTCTACTCTCTCAAAGTAAATTGAAGGAGTCATTCTCTTTGATTGGTACACACTATGAAGGTGTCTCTGTAAGCTCTTTCTTTCTCTCGATCTTCATCTGTCTAAAGTTATTTATTAGTTCGTATACCGGATGATGGGAGCTAAGATCGGTCGTCGTGTTTACTGGCCTGGCTCTGGTATTTACTGCCTTGACCCCGAGCTGCTCGAGATTGGTGACGACGTGAGTCTATCTGAGCTGGATTTCCTGAAAGTCCTAACAATACACTTTAGGTTGTCTTTGGTTCAAGGTCTGAAATTTACACCACAGACAGACTTGGCTCTGAAAAGATACGTATTGGCAATGGCGGTCAGTAAATCCAACTTCTCTACTAACTAGAACTAACTATCATTTATTTCAGCAATGATTGCAGATCGAGTGGTCCTCCTTCCGGGTACTACCATAGGTTCGCGCGCGGTGATGGGCTCTGGTGCTCTGTCCAAGCGAAACACTTCGTATGGGGAAGGCTCCACCTGGATGGGTAACGGTAAGGCTTAGCAATCGCTATCCCATTACTCTGATCAATTTAACATTTCTTCTTAGACCGTGGCGAAGCCATTTGTTTCAACAAGGGCTCTCCGTCTTCCGCAGGTGATACTACAATCACACCATTCGGACGGGCTTTCTACAAGCGCGAGGCCAACTACTTTGTGTGGCCTTACTTCGTAATTCTGTCCATCAATCTTATAGTAACGGCCTGCTCTGCCGCTTACTGGTCCATAAGTGCTGTCGTTGCTGCGCAGTTGCTTCATCAATGCTATATTTATCTGCCTCACTTCCGCCTCTTTCAAGACCACTGGTATCGCTTCGGAATCCTCTATGGCATCATCTCAACTTCTTTTGTCGTCGTGCTTAACATCCAGGCCCTCCTATGTATACTTTGGGTGCTTCTGACGAAGTGGATTATCATTGGCCAGCGGAAAACCGGTCCCTGCCCTTGGGATGAGAGCGATTACTGTCAACGATGGCAATTGCATCTCGTCCTTTCACGTCCTTTATATAAAGGCTATGGTATCGGGGGCGTTTTAGGTCCTGTTACTGGTTCAGCATACATCGTTTGGTTCTTCAGAGCCATGGGTGCTAAGATTGGCAGCAACTGTTGCCTCTACCCTGGGGGAAAGCAAGGGCTAATGACTGAACCAGACCTCGTTGAGGTGGGTGCCAATATCTATCACTATTTCATTCCTTTCCTGACTCCATCGCCTTCGACAGATTGGGAACGACGTTACATTAGACAACTGCTCCGTCGTCGCGCACATCAATTCCAGAGGTAAATTTGCTCTGAACCCGCTCAAGATTGGCAATGGGTGAGTGAAGTCGAACGAGCTTACCAGTGTGTGTTCTGATTCATGCATATGAAGGTGTGCGATGCGCACTGGCTCTCGCCTGCTGTCAGGAGCTTCAATGGAAGACAACAGCATGCTTTACGAACACACTCTGCTTACCTCTGGTGAAGTTGCTGAAGCTGAGTCAGTCTATGTTGGATGGCCTGCCAAACGAACTAGCGATCTGGAAAAGCATCGCAAGTTTGACGACGAAAGAACGATGTTCTTGCCCAGTCCTTCTACCGGTACTCACGTGTGTGCCGTTTCCCAAAAACCCAGAAACTCCCGCGAAGCTGCCGTCACTGCCAGTGGATGCGGTCATCATACCTGTGATTCGTGCGTAGCCCAATTCTTTTTTCTCTGACATTATTAACCAACCTATATTCAGGTATATCTCTGGCGGTCTTCGACAAGCCAGATGTTCAGTTTGCACGGATTCACTCTCTTCTCCAAGTAGTATCAAGTTTCAATCTCCCTTTGCTGATCATTAGACCATAGATTTAATTACGATTTCGTGAAAGATACTTTACCTTAAGCACGCACCCACCTGGTTCGCTGTATCATTAGCATTCTTCTAATATGAACGCTTTCGTTTTTACATTGTATACGCATATGTATTTCTGGGCTTTGTACATGCACGTACATTTCGTTAGACTATGTTTGGTTGCCTGATGCTCTCTCGCATGGACCCGATGACAGGGGCCAAAGCTCACGCCCGGGCCAGCAATGGGCGAAGTACATGCTATGTACATGGATGAGACTTAGACTACAAGAATGAGCACAAGAAAGAACAAGAAAAATTGGAAGAGTGGTAAGGGTGGGGGTGAGAAAAAACCTCAAAAGAGGCTATCGAACTATATGTGAGATGAGGAAAAAGAGATGAAGAAAGTAAAAAAAAAAACGCAACGCTGCGAAGCCAGCGTGACACTAAGAAGTACGTGGTATTCATCTCATAGACCTTGGTCAAACTTCTTTTGACCAATCCATATTTCAACAGTTCCATACTGACTCAATGATACTCGTTTTAGCTTGGTGTAACCTGTTAGAATTGATACGCGTTCGCGTCTCCTCACGTGAGCGTTTGTCGTTCTGAGGAAACGTGTACGTTGGACTTATGATTGAACATATACTTCCGTCTGCATAGCTTCTTGAGTACGTTTCAATCTTCAGTTTCAGGGTACCTATGGTCCGAACAGTTGAGTCACTCGCTTACAGTTGGTGAAATTTTTGCTTACAATTTTCTTACCTATTTATATGTGTACAAAACGGGGACTTCCCTCAGATCTTCGTTCTGAGGGTACATCCTTTCTTCTACTTTACCCTTTCTATCAGTCTGACCCTGTGTTACCTTAGGTCTTGTGTGTACTTACTTAGGCTCATATGTAACAATGAGAACTAGTCTTTGTTCTGAGGGTCTTGTGTGTACTTACTTAGTGTTACAATCATGCGCACCGGTCATACACATTGCACGGAATACTTCGTATCAAACTCACACTACCCATTGTCGTGACAACCAAGTATTTACATCATTTTCTTTCTTTCATTTTCACATGCTCTAGTAACCACATGACCGCGTTCATTACTCATCGTTCATCTGACCACTCATTCTCGCGCTGTCATTAGTTTATTGTTCTTTCCTTATTCCTCATTCGCTCTTCACTATTTCACTCTCGCACTCTTGTTCTTTGTTCCTTGTTCTTTTACCCTTGTCCCTTACCCTGGTTCCTATTGTTTCAGACTCGTATATATAGTGCAGTAGACAGCTACCAGTTCCCTATCTCGACCTCTTGGTCTTTGGGAACTAGGTTCGTGTTTGTATCTTCATTTACACTCAATATTGACTTGGTCTTTGGGAACTAGTTTGCCTTATCTGACCCTTGTGATTGGCCCTTCGTGCTATCACAGTCGCTGAGATCATTTATCCTTTTAGACCTCTGTGTGTTGAGCGTTACTCACACTCAGGTTTGTGCTTGTGCCGTGCTTCTGATCGCTTCCCATCGTCGCTTCCGCCCACGTCGCGACATTAGGTCGAGATCCTTTACTCGTACCATCAGCCCTATCACTGATCTTACGAGGAGTGGAAATCGGAGTCCACCGATTCTCCACCTGTTATCACCACCACGCCTACTTTCGGAGTTAACACTGACTGTTCCGAAAACTACCACGCATTTGACACTGTAGAACACTTTGACGTTCACTGGGCAACTGAAGACGAAGATAACTTACACTGGGAACCTTGTGACGAAAATCCTTGCCCCAATCGATACTTGCTTACAGTCAAACACGACTACGATTCAACTGGTCGACACATCCACATCTCGCGACCCGCCTCTCCAGTAGTACCTGAACCTACTGCAGCCTTCACTAGAGTAGGACGATCTTCGAATCCTAGCTCCCGTGCTTCTCCCGCATTAGTAACCACTACTATCGCGGCCCTTTCATCTGAATCAGAATCAGAACCAGAACTCGAATCAGAACCTGAACCTGAACCCGAAACTACACTTAATCCCACTTCCGAAATGTCACAAAACTTCTCCCTCCAAGATCTTGGAAATCTGATTGGACAGCTTGCTCGTCAGCAGTCAGAGCTCCAGGCAGTAGTATCGACTATGACAAGAAACATCAGCACAAACAAAGGGGTCAGCAAACCCCAGCCCTATGATGGGAAGAGAAGTGATGACGCTCGTCGCTTCATAGCGGCATTCGAGCTATGGGCCAATGGGGTACAAACACTGCGCACAAATGAAGGGGAACGCATCAAATCCGCGATTTCGTTCCTTGAAGGTGATGCGGCAATCTGGGCTACCCCAGTTTCTGAAAACATCAGCCAGGTAGCCAGTGGTGCCGTCGACACTCTTGTCTACCCTACCTGGCAGGTGTTCAAGGATGCCTTCAAAGCCCGTTTCGAGACAGTAAACCCGGTGGTAGATGCCAAGGACGCCTTAAAAACCCTGTTTCAAGGGAAGACTACCGTGGCCGCTTATGCTGCTTCCTTTAAACAGTACTCTAGTCGTACGGGATATTCTGATCCAGATCTCCGAGATCGATTCTATCAACACCTGGCGGCACGCATCAAAGATGGCCTTGTCAACTCGGCAGCGGATACAGACACACTGGATAAACTGATCAAAGAGTCCATCCGAATCGATAACAGACAAATCGAGCGTGCTCGAGAGAAGGGGCAAAACTTGGTAAACTACTCCTCCACCCACAATACAGGTTCCTTCCACCCTACTCCCTTCACTCCGGCCCGGGACCCGTTTGCCATGGACGTGGATGCCACTAGCACAGGACGATCGGCAGAGGACTATCGGCGGTTCATGACAGGGAAATGCTATGGATGCGGATCCAAGAACCATCGAAAAGCGGATGGACACCATGAACGGGACATCTGCAGCCACTGTGGACTTACGGGACACATAGCCACAGTTTGTCGAAGGAAGTTCATGGGTCTCCCTAGGCCGAACACGGTTCGTACTGCCGCCGCCACTTCTATCGTTGCCGAACCCGCCACCTCTATTGCTGCTACACCCACCCCGCTCCCCGACTTTTCCTCGATTCTACAGCAGTTAACGGACAACCAGAAAGCGTTGGCGGACCAAATCTCAGAGCTCCGGCAGAATTTTTAAAGTGGGAACCTGACTCGGCTGCTGCCGGGTTCCCCAAACTGTACTCTATTTACGATTCTATCTCCTCATGTATCCTCGGTTCCACTCAATTCAGCGATGTTTCCCATTTTCGCGTACCGATTAAGCTACAAGGAAGATTCAAGAGTACCAGTAATGCAGCAATGATAGATTCTGGGGCCACAGGTCTATTCCTACACCAACGCTTTGTAGATAAGCACCACATCCACACACGTCCCCTCTCTCATCCCATCACTCTCTACAATATTGATGGAACGCTCAACAATGCGGGCAAAATTACCCATTCTGCACGGCTCCTTTCAACCGTGGACCAGAACCCACCTCAACCTCTCGAATACCTGGTCACTAACCTGGGCTCCGAAGATATTATCCTCGGACTTCCCTGGCTTCGGAAGGTCAACCCTGATATAGACTGGAGGAAAGGACGGCTGACGCAACTAACCACCAAACCGCCGACCATGACTATCGAGGAGATCCCCGAATTAAAGGAAGGTAATATTGGAGGAACAACAGAGGGACTTCTGGAGATCAACCCGCAACACGTTCCCCTGCCACCATCACCTACAGACGAGCTTGAGGAACCAGTGGAAACTCTTGAATACGAGGAAGGCACGCCCGTGTACCGACTGGTTGGTAATCGGAAGAGGAGGAGAGCATTGTTACGTGCAGGTATTATTGGTCACACATCGGAAGAACTGTGGTGCGCAGCTGGATATACTTACTCCCAACAACTGGCCGAAGCAGCAAATAAGGATAAACCACAAAAGACTTTCGAGGAAATGGTACCCTCTGTCTATCAGAAACATGCTAAAGTCTTTTCAGAAAAGGAATCCGAACGCTTACCAGAACACAAGCCATGGGACCACGCTATTGATCTGAAACCTGATGCACCAGAAACCTTGCGCACCAAGATTTATCCGATGTCGCCCAATGAACAGGAGGAACTAGACCGATTCCTGGAAGAAAACCTACGGAAAGGGTATATCCGTCCCTCCAAATCTCCACTAGCATCTCCGGTCTTCTTCGTCAAAAAGAAGGACGGGAAACTTCGCTTCGTACAGGACTACCGACGATTGAATGAATACACTATCAAAAACCGATATCCCCTCCCTCTAGTTACCGACATCATCAGCCGTTTACGAAAATCAAAGATATTTACCAAGTTCGACGTACGTTGGGGATACAACAATGTGCGGGTGAAGGAAGGACATGAGTGGAAGGGAGCGTTTGCAACTAACCGAGGACTCTTCGAACCCTTGGTCATGTTCTTTGGCCTAACAAACTCGCCCGCTACGTTTCAAGCCCTCATGAACTCAATTTTTGCTGATTTGATTGCCTCAGGAAAGGTGGCTGTATATCTAGATGATATTCTCATCTTCACCGAAACCCTGGAAGAACACAGAACCGTGGTTCACGAAGTCCTCACCCGTCTGGCTCAACATGACCTCTACTTACGACCCGAAAAATGCGAGTTCGAACAAACGTCCATTGAATACCTGGGACTTGTCATCAGTGAAGGGGAGGTACGGATGGACCCAGTAAAGATTGAAGCGGTGAAAAACTGGCCAGTCCCTACTTCACTCCGCGATCTTCGAGGTTTCTTGGGCTTTGCTAACTTCTATCGACGGTTCATTGAAGGATTTGCAAAGAAAGCGCGACCACTTAATGACCTTACACGGAAAGACATCAAATGGCAATGGGGGACGGCACAACAGGAAGCATTCGAAACATTAAGGGACTCCTTCACCTCAGCCCCGATTCTGGTCTTATGGGACCCAGGAAAGCCGACGCGGATTGAAGTAGATGCCTCGGGATTCGCCTCAGGGGGTACACTGCTGCAACTACAGGATGATGGACTTTGGCACCCAGTTGCATTCCGATCCGCATCCTTGAACCCAGCGGAACGGAACTATGAAATCTACGACAGGGAAATGCTTGCCATTATCGAAGCACTCAAGGATTGGAGGCACTATTTAGAAGGCTCACCTGAACCATTTGAAATCATCACCGACCATCAAAACCTGGAGTTCTGGAGGACAGCACAAGATCTTAGTCGTCGACAAGCAAGATGGGCCCTCTGGCTTTCCCGATTCGACTTCCGACTCACACACCGTCCCGGGAAAGCGAACACACAAGCCGATGCTCTCTCACGGATGCCACACCATCAGGTAATCGATGCGGAAGACAACAAGGAGCAAACGGTGCTCCAACCAAAACACTTTATCAATGCGGCGCACATGGTACTATTCCAAAACCCCCTACTTGAACGGATCCGGGAGGTTAGCGAACGGGAGGCAGAGGTATTGGATGGATTAAAGAGCCTGAAGGGACCACGAGTGCTGACAGGGGGATTGGATGAGTGGAAAGAGGACAATGGTTTGGTGTACTATCGAAACAAGGTATATGTACCACCCAACCCGGATCTCCGGAAAGCGGTACTGGTACAATGCCACGATTCACCTACAGCTGGACACCCGGGGATGCATGGTACGTTAGAGCTCGTTAGTGTCACAAAGAGGTGACGATGGTGGCAAGACTGAGCGGAAGCTTAGGCGGAAGCGGACAGATACTGATCCCAACGACAAAGTTATATTCATAATAAATACTGAGGAGTAAGTAAAGACATACCTGATCCCAACGACAAAGAGGTCAAGATAAGGGATCAGGTTGTGGGGGCTGGCTTATATATACAAAGGTAAGGTACGGGAATCATGATGTCATACTGTATAGTTCAGGAACGCGGAATGGAACGGAATGGACTGGAAGGTTCCGGATCGATCATGATAGGTAACAGTGATGGAATGATGTATTGTAAAGAAAAGGAAAATAATAGGGGTGGCTCACTTCATGACAGTTAGCAGGCAGTACTGGTGGCCGGGGATGCGGTCATTTGTGGACAAATATGTAGAAGGATGTGACCTCTGTCAACGGAAACGACTCAATCCACACCACTCCTCTCCGCTTCAGCCTCTTCCTGTTCCGGACGGTCCATGGCAGGATATTGGCGTAGATCTCATCGGAGAACTCCCCATGACCCAGGACGGACATAATGCTGTAATAACCTTTGTTGACCATTATACCAAGATGATCCACTGCTTCCCAACCACAACAGAAATCACTGCTGATGGCGTAGCCGACTTCTTCTACCGCGAAATATTCCGACTTCATGGTCTTCCTCGACGGTTCATTTCTGACAGAGGCCCCCAATTCGCGGCAGATGTAATGCGGCAACTCTTGAAACGACTCGGGGTAGAATCAGCACTCACAACGGCATACCATCCTGAAACCAACGGTCAAACGGAACGAGCAAACCAGGAGATCGAACGATACATTCGCATGTACATCAGCCGGCGACAAGATGATTGGGATCAACTACTACCTACCGCTGAGTTTGTTATCAACTCTCGAATTCACTCCGCTCACGATCATTCTCCATTCGAAACCCTCTATGGATACACCCCCGAATTTACGATTCCAATCCAAGTTTGGAACAAGTACCCAACAATTGATCAGCGGTTGACGTTGCTACAGCATGCCCGGGAGGATGCGGAGGCTGCTCTTAGGATGAGTAAGGAGCGTATTAAGGGAGACGACACAAGGGAGGTTCAGACATTCACAGTTGGACAACCGGTATGGCTATCGCTACAGAACCTAAAGATTCGACAGAAAAATCAAAAACTTGGGAGTCGGCGACTCGGGCCATTCGAAGTAGCAGAAAAGACCGGACCTCTGACATATCGCCTTAACCTACCAACTTGGATGAAGATCCACGACAACATCCATGTTAATCGACTATCACCATGGAAAGGGAACGAGGTTAATGGAGTTAGGCCACCACCACCGGATCCGGAGATCGTGGAGGGGGAAGAGTTCTATGAGGTGGACAAAATTTTGGACAGTAGGTTTTATGGACGATGGAAGAAGCTACAATTTTTGGTACGATGGAAGGGTTATGATGAAGGACAGGACAGTTGGGAAAATGAGGAGAATGTGAAGGGATCAAGTGACGAAGAAATTGCGGACTTTTACCGGACACACCCCAATGCGCCACGGAAGATCTCGGCGGCCATTTTTAATTCGTTGCCCTGGCAAGCCTATGAAAACCTTACAGAGCTGGTCGCTGGGACATCGACTGTAGAAGGGGGGTAATGTCGTGACAACCAAGTATTTACATCATTTTCTTTCTTTCATTTTCACATGCTCTAGTAACCACATGACCGCGTTCATTACTCATCGTTCATCTGACCACTCATTCTCGCGCTGTCATTAGTTTATTGTTCTTTCCTTATTCCTCATTCGCTCTTCACTATTTCACTCTTGCACTCTTGTTCTTTGTTCCTTGTTCTTTTACCCTTGTCCCTTACCCTGGTTCCTATTGTTTCAGACTCGTATATATAGTGCAGTAGACAGCTACCAGTTCCCTATCTCGACCTCTTGGTCTTTGGGAACTAGGTTCGTGTTTGTATCTTCATTTACACTCAATATTGACTTGGTCTTTGGGAACTAGTTTGCCTTATCTGACCCTTGTGATTGGCCCTTCGTGCTATCACAGTCGCTGAGATCATTTATCCTTTTAGACCTCTGTGTGTTGAGCGTTACTCACACTCAGGTTTGTGCTTGTGCCGTGCTTCTGATCGCTTCCCATCGTCGCTTCCGCCCACGTCGCGACACCCATTGAATGGAATGCTTCACACTAAAGACACCGTTGTCGATGCTACCATTGATGTGACGTATCAATGATACAGATCATAGTAGTTGCTTCTGTGATACTTATCCACTTATCCTCCTTATCCCATTGCCACTCCCTTCAGATGGCTATGTACCATACTGCCTTCCCTTTCCCAATTAGTCCACTACCTTCCTATCCGCACTTGTTATCTCTACTCTTGATTCGTTGTAACTACTTTAGGATATTCTGTAGCAACACTGGAGATAGCAGACTTCATATATAAGATATAGGGCTCTTCACCGTGCTGCAAGTTACGGTGATTCGATGGTACGGTACAGTCCCCGTACCGTACCGTAGAAATTTCTGAGGTGTCTGGACCGCACCGCTACGCTCTAGTGATATGCCATAGTTGCCGTACCGTGCACCAGATTATGGCTGTATTACGGTCTGCCACATCACTTCTGCTTTTCACCCATCATCTCAACAACAATCAAGCACTGTTTAGCCGCAGTGTGTTATAGTCGTGCAACCGGAGAGGATGAGTGCGAGGCTCCGAGGCTCCGTGGGAGGCTCCGAGGCGTGGGAACTGTGGTTGGCTGCACGGTCCTTCGGAAGTGTGATGGGACTTCAGCGAAGCTATTAGCAACGCTCCCTATACGCTATCTGGGTGTCCCAGTGAAGTTCAATAATAAGATGGTTCCGGAGGATCGCACTGTCCATGCGTCCGGTGGATCCGAGATTTATGCGTGATCAAGAAGGAGTAATGGTTAAAAGGGGTGTAGTAACTTTTTTATTTCAAGCTGGGGAACAATTCGAAACAAGTCTACTTAAGTACTAATTCTTGTAGCTAACCAGAGTAATAAAGATAACACATGTGAAAGTGTTAGATGAAGGAATGTATAGATGTTAACTACAAGTAAAGGACCAACCGCATCCGCTCCGGATCAGACGGTCCGATCAGATCGTGCGATTAGTTAACAAAAACAAAGTAGAGTGTGAATGATAGTGAACTCCCTTGCATGAATATAACAGTAGCTCATCTGGAAGCGCACGGATCCGTTGGATCCATCGGATCCTCTAACCAGAGATACATAGCCAACAATGAAGTGAAAGCAATGTGGTTCAATCATTGATTCGATCAGACCATTGCAAGGGTGGTTTTGGCATAGATGTAACACAGTGCCTGTCAACGTCTTGCTAGCTCACCGATGTAGCCAGGCGTCACGCGATTTAGAAGATAGCCGATGGGACTCTCGTCAGTGACTTGCTAACTCACTATATGACTAGTGATATGCTGACTGAGGGCTGAATGCAAAATGAAGATGCTAGAAACCTAACACCAACACACACACACACCAACACTCAAACACAAGTTCTTTAAGGGTGCAAAGAGGATCTAAACTTCAAAGTACAATCTTCTAAACTCTGTATTCAATGGTTTTGATAGTTTTTCTGACACAAGTTCTATCAAACTTGGGCTTGCAATTGCTACTGGATTCTTTAATCTGACTTGCTTCTAATAACTTTACTGAACTGGACTCTGAATAACTTTACTTTCTTTTCTTTTCTTTCTGAGTTATGAGTACAATCTTTCTGTGTTATACAAGCTGTCTGACTTCTGATCTCTCTGCTTTTTCTATTCTGGTGCTGAAACTAAACTTCCCTTTTGTTGGACTAGCACTCACAACAAAAGTGGGGGGGGAAGCAAGCCTTGTCTCTCTTCTTGGATTTGAGCCCTTTTTATATCCTGACCCATAGATCCAGATCTGCTGTTCTACATATTACTAATCATTCCAGAAGCTTCTCAGCTCCACAGTTCTAGAACATGTCATGACAACTGTCAGACTCCTGTCAGGACACATTGCAACTGTCAGATCCCTGTCATGACACATGACAACTGTCAGATTACTGTCATGACACTTTTCTAATCAGAATTCTGTTGTCTAGCCCCTAGCTGTCAACTTGGTAGCTTGCCAACCTGTCATCTGGATCATCATCATCTGTACAAATTTCGGAGTTTTTGCTTTCTGCTTCACTGGAAACTAACTGGGTTGGCTTATAGGACTCATCATGCATGATAATCACAAGAAACCACTTTCTACAGGTGTAGTTGGGCACAAAGAATGGGTTTTAGTACTGCTTCAAGCTGATTATAACTGAGTATCACCACTGAGAACCTTCACAGCTCATCTGTAGTGGCCTTCTGTACAATTCTTGTAGTGTACAATGTACTGTAGACCTGCTAGAAGTATCACCTATCCATGCTTGTAGAATCTCAGAAATTCCAGGTTTTTATGCACAGACTATTTCAGGGTGTATCACTAGGCGTCACACAAGCTGAGATAGTCAAGTCAAACAAAGTGAATGAGGGAGGAAAGGTCTTTGATTCTTGTCTAGCTACCGAGGAGAATAGACGAGATCAGAGATAGAGACTACTCTAAGAAATGCCCTATCTTATATACATATTCTGAAATGAACCCATGGGAACTATCTCATGTCATAACTGTGAGGCTATACAACAATCTGTCAATAGTTTGACAGACATGAGAGAATTCTCACACTGTCAATATGTCAATCTGTCAATAGTCTGACAGACATGAGAGAGTTGTGTTGACAGCGCGAGAATGACAGTCTGTCAACAGCTTGACAGACATGAGAGAAGTGCGTTGACATTGCGAGAATGCCAAGGCTGTCACATGTATGTAAATGAAAGAAAAGGAAAAGATAAAGGAAAAAGTATAATAGGATAGACAAAAAGAAATTGAAAAAGAGTCAGTTTGTAACAGTGCCAGGACATATTTTGGTGCTGATAGCGATTGTTAGTTCTAGTTGTATGTTATGGTAAGTTCCAGCCATATTGCTCTATACCTGTGGCTCACAAACATCAGGTTTGATTTAATAGCCATGTACCGCCACAAACGTGCTCACCCTCTCGCTCTTGACCTTGAATGGTGTCATTGAGACACATTTGTAGCTCTTATGTTGTGCAAAACCCAAGCCTCTCCATAGGCCAGGGACTTGTGCTGGTATTGAGCTAACTCATCTTGTTGAGATGTTTTCGTAGCTTCTACATCATGCAAAAGCCCAAGCCTCTCCATAGGCCAGAAGTGTATTGTAGAGATTCACTCAGTGCAATGTATTTTTTCACCACATTCCTATCAAATCTGAAGCATTATTTGAGGCACATGGAATGATGCACTACCCCAATGCTTTGGCAAATATCTTTGCCTGCAGCTTAGCAATCTTTGCTGCCGATTTTTTTACACGCTTAATCCTAAACTTCCATCTTTATTTCTCATTCATAGCACGCTGTTTTGGGTCCTGAGGCAGATCTAAATGCTCACCCTCGCCGCGGAAAAGACCAGAGGTTCCAAGAAGTCTTGGCTGCTGAGAAAAATGATATGGTGAAATCCTAGATGATTTGGAGCAAATTGGGCTAAAAAGGTAGTACCGTAAACCATAACACGGCCGTGTTAGTACCGTACCGTACCGTAGCACAAAATTTGATGCCATAAGTTGCTGTACTGTGCCCGTACCATATCCGTAAGCTAGGTGATTTCACCGTACCATATACGGTACGGACAGTGAAGAGCCCTAATAAGATATGTGGTAGTAGGTAGGCACCTTAGTTTTGATATCAAATTGGTACAACTCCTTGACCTACTATCTCCCTATGTACAACCTCGTTTGACCCCGTCAATCTTCAGTCGATACTATCTCGATCTCGAGCAGACTCAACACGGACCATGCAGCATAGCAAGGATATTGTCAATAGCAGTATCAAAGGTCCACTTGGCTTGCACGCTCCTAACAGTTATTGTCTATATCGACAATATCCTCATTTACCTGGACAATGAGAAATCTCATTGCAAACATGTCTGCAAAGTTCTCCGTCAACTCCGAAAACATTGTCTGTTCACGAACCTCGCCAAATGTGAATGGGGTGTAGACATGGTCGGGTATCTTGGTTATATTCTTTCTCCAGAGGGCTTAACAATGTTGAAAGACAAAGTTCAAGCTATCGTTGACTGACCAGTTCCCCGCAAAGTCAAAGATGTTCAATCCTTTTTAGGTTTTGCTAACTTTTATAGGCGTTTTATTTATAATTATAGCGAAATCATACTCCTGATGATGCGGCTCACACAGAAGGACGTATCATGGTTATGGTCCAAAGAATGCTAGGAAGCTTTTGACAAACTCAGAGACAGTTTCATTCACACTCCCATCCTTGTGCACTGGCAACCAAACCTTCCCCTTATTTTCGAGACTGATGCGTTGGACTACGCACTAGCTGCAATCCTCTCAATCCTCCTACTGGATGGAGAGATTCATCCTATTGCCTTCCTATCCCAAACCTTCCAAGCCGCAGAGCTTAACTACGACACTTGTGAAAAAGAGCTCCTCGCTATTTTCAAGGCATTCAAAGCTTGGCATCACTATCTCGCGGGATTGGGCAATGCAATTGATGTGGTCACTGACCACAAGAATCTCAAATACTTCTTGACCACCAAAATACTCACACAGCGTCAAGTCCGCTGGTCAGAATTTCTCCACCAGTTCAATATGGTGATCCACTTCCGCCCGGGTAAGTTGGGTGCAAAACCCAATGCCCTCACTAGACGCTGGGACGTCTATCCAAAAGAGGGGGATACTGGCTACGCGCAAGTTAACCCGCAGAATTTCAGACCTATCTTTACCAATGAACAACTAACCACTTCTCTTCGAGCAACTTTTCTAGAAGGTCCCGCGCTTTGCACTTCAGTTGTAATGGACTTACACTCGCTCCATTCCACCATCCGCAATTCTATTGAACAGGATCTGGAAGCGGTCATGGGCTTAGCCCTAGCTAAAGACAATTCCAATACTCGTTGGACAGTAGGTGATGATGGACTGCTAAAACTTGACAATCACATTTACGTTCCTAACCATGCTAATCTTCGCCTTAAAATTTTACAATATTTTCACAATCACCCCCTTTTGGTCACTTTGGACAGAACCGGACTCTCAAATCAATCTGACACCATTACACCTGGCTGAAGATTCGGGAATTTGTTCGCAACTATGTCAGCTCCTGTACAGTTTGCAGACAGAACAAACCCCGTCAACACCGACCTTACGGTCTCCTCAAACCTCTTCCGGTTCCTGCCCGACCATGGGATTCAATATCAATGGATTTCATTGAACAACTCCCCTCCTCCGATGGACATACAGCAATTCTTGTTGTGGTAGATTGTGCCTCTAAACAAGGTATTTTCATCCCAACAAATGACAAAATCACCTCCGAAGGACTAGCAGAGTTATTTGTCCATCACGTTTTCTCCAAGCACGGAGTTCTGAACCACGTCACTTCCGATCATGGCTTGGAACTTGTGTCTGCGTTCTCCCGCGCTCTTGGCAAAGCTCTTTCAATGAAACTTCACTTCACCTCAGGTTATCACCCAGAAGCCGATGGACAAACCGAACAAGTCAACCAAACTCTGGAACAGTACATCCAAATCTACTGTGCATACCAACAGGACGATTGGGCAAAACTCCTACCAATCACAGAGTTTGCTTACAACAACGCTCCTAATGCTTCCACCGGCCTGACACCATTTTTTGCGAACAAAGGCTATCACCCAAATATCACGGTAAGACCCGAAATCGACATCCGCTCTGATCGCGCGATGGATTTTGTGGTTAATCTTGATGAGCTTCACACTTTCCTCCAAGACAAAATTACTAACACGCAAGCTCAATACAAAGAGCAAGCGGACTGAAAACGTATTACTCACCCTGAACTCCCTATTAATTCACAGGTCTTTGTGCTGGCAAAGCATATCCGGACAATGCGACCTACTGACAAATTCGCTGAAAAGTACCTCGGACCTTTCACCATACTCGAGCAAGTCAGTACTTTATCCTACAAACTCCAACTCCCATCCTACCTCAATCGTATCCACCCCGTTTTCTACATATCCCAACTAGAACTGTACACACCTAACTCAATTCCCAATTGCGTTCAACCTCCGCCGCCTCCCGATTAGGTTGACGGCAAGGAAGAATATAACATCACGGAGGTACTGGATTCAAAATTGGATTGACGATACAAAAAATGCCCACTATGATACTACATTCGTTGGGCAGGATACAAAGGTATGGACAAAGAGTTTTCCTGGGTCGCCGCAAATGAAATTCACGCAGACGAACTTGTCCCAGCTTTCCATCTTTGTTACCCTCACAAACCTGGTCCACTATGATCCTTACTTATGTCTCTTACGTATTATTATCCTCTTCATTTCCTTCACGACTCTCACATCATTTACTTACTAATCATGTTTCTTTGCAAAACCATCCTGTCCCGCGGCAATTATCGTCACATACATCATTACTTACATTCCAAACTCCTTGTTACGCCTGTGCCAGACCAATTCGACCAACCTTCTGATCGAATCAATAGTCGATTCATTCTGATACTTAGACAGGACCTTTCCGGTCAATCTTCCGGTTGGATTGATTGTTGAATGACTCCGGATCAATAATCAAATGATTCCGAATCAATAACCAGAAGACTCATTTGCATTTCCGGAGCTTTTGCTTTCATTATCATCTCCGTATCTTCAATTCTATTCTCGATAGCTTTGGACGGTTTCGAAAGGTATTTATCCGAGATTCCCACGCCCCTATTGTCTTATATTTCACCTCGGGTAAACCTTTATATTGCTTATTGTTCTTTATTTAACAATTAGGCAATTTACTACTTAAGTACACTGTTTAGTATCGTTTCCCCAGCTTGAAATAAAAGTTACCTTCTATCCTCCTTCTGCATTACGCTTAGTTACATCTGGATTGACCGATCGGTTCTGTCCGACGCTCCGGAACTTCTTTCTTCTTTGCACTTCGCAGGGACACCCAGATAGTGTGTAGGGAGCATTGCCGAAAGCTTCGCTGAAGTCCCATCTCACTTCCAAGGACTGTGTAGCCCTTTTGAGTACCTCCTTGTGTCACAGCCACCGTTCCCACACTCCGAACTTCGTCTGGAGCCTCTGGAACCTCGATCGTAATCCTTTCCAGTTGCACGGCCTTAACACTCCTATCTCTTCCGAAAATCCCCGCGATCCTCATTTCTCATCCTACTTATATATAAATCACCCAAACAAAACAACCAACAACAACAAAAACATCATTCAACAACAAAATCAACAAAACAATGAAATTCAACAAGTAAAAAACAAAACAACAATTATATACAAGCAATTGAGTATAGCAAGTAGATTAATAGTTGTCGCAGAGTTACTCCATGCACTTTTTTCCCTCACGGATCTTTTCTCTTTTCTTCTCCTCATTATCTTCTTCCTCCTCTCCGTCTTCACCTTCACCATCTTCATCTTCATCTTCTCCTCTTTCACTTTCACTTCCTCCCATTGCGTCTATTCTCTTGCTTTTCCCTTCTTGTCATTATACCTAACATCCTTTCTTGGAGGACCAGTGAACGACGGGCAATATCCACTAACTCTCTGTTCTGCTCTGTGATCTTCGCCAATTGCTCGGCCACTTCTGCTCCTTCAAACCTTCTCCGCTCCCCAACTCTCGCGACGGGTCCTTCATACTCATCTTCATCCAGCTTGACCCGTTTACCTCGCAATTGTTGAGCGGCGTTATCTCCAGACCAGCTGCATCGTTGGCACTGGTGGTGACAGACCGCGCACACCTGAGCTTGTCATCGCGTTGATTGAGGTTGGCATTCCGAAGGCCTTCCAATCATGACACAGCGGGAACAGGCGGGGCGTGGTTGCGAGGAGTCAGAAGGGGTTTGTGTTACGATCATGCGCATCGGTCGTACGCATCGCGCGTAGCGCTTCGTACCGACGCAGCCAACCGTACATGATCAGGTCCGACATCGATGCGACGCACCGATGATATGGATCAGGTAATCTGTTTCCGTGATACTCATCCACCTATCCTCCTTATCCCGTCGTCCCTCCTTCGGACAGGCTATACACCATACCGCCTTCCTCTCCCCATTAGTCCACTGTCTTCCTATCCGCACTCGTTATCTCTACTTCCGATTTGTCGTAACTACTTTAGGATACTTTGTAGCGATACCGGAGATAGCGAACTTAGCATATAAGACTTGCGGTCGTAGGTAGAAGCCTTAGTTTTAATATCGAATTGGTACGACCCCAGGAATCATACAACACTTGCTCTCTCCACACTTATACCTCGTTCGACCCCGTCGACCTTCAGTCGATACTATCTCGATCTCGAACGAACTTAATACGGACCGCGCAGCGTAGCGAGGATACTGTCAATAACGGTATCGAAGGTCCACTTGATCCGCACGCTCCTAACAGTATATTAAAACTCTACTCTCTACACTGTTACTGATCCTTTCGTTCAAATCTATATGGCCCCTCGAACTCGAAGCAATCGAAACACCAGTCCCGACCACTCTCAGGTGAACCCCGAAGGCAATCCGTTCGCAAACAACGCGCAATCCTTTGGACCCTACACCGCATCGTTATCCGCACTAGGCTCGCAACGAGCACGACACCCAGGGTTTGGCCCCATGACATCCGCGAGCGCTATGTCCTCAGTCTCGACACCCAACGTCCTCGGCAGGAACGACAACCCGAAGGGAGATTACGAAATCTTGTACACCGCAGATGGACAGGAGATCGTAGTCCAGACCCCGAAGAAGGATCGCGCTCCGATCCCTCGTATGGCGACAGTTCCAACCTCTACCGGAGTCGAAGACGCTTTGGACGACGACTTTCTCGACAATCGTGAAGACACTCAACCGCCAAACAACCCCCCTGGGCCTGACGACTCCGACGACAACAACGATGATGACAACAACCCCGGCGCACCTAGCGGTCCCGGAGGTCCCGGTGGACCTGGAGATGATGGTGGTGACGATGGTGACGGACCTGGGGGCCCCGGAGGACCGGGGGGTTCAGACGATCGAGGTAACGCTCGATCGCCGACCAACCCCGATGCATTAGGACAAATGACTCTCGCTACGTTCAGTTCTTTTAAAGAGTCTATCGATGGTCTAAAAGGCGTTTTAGCTGGTATGTCAACTAAGAAGACAGAACCAGGCAAAACTATCGTAAAGAACCCCGATGCATTCGACGGCTCCGAACCCAGGAAACTCAAGAACTTCTTGGTATCCTTATCCCTCGTATTCCTCGACTGTCCCGAATACTTCACCGAGCAGCGAAAGATCAACTATACGATCTCGTACCTTAGCGGTACGGCTCGGGAATGGTTCGAACCCGACATCCTCGATCCCGATGTAACTGCTATGCCAACGTGGACCCATTCGTTCAAAGCTCTGGTCAAGGAGCTGCAGGACAATTTCGGTCTCTACGACGCGCAAGGCGACTCCGAAGACAAACTCGGTAACTTGAGGATGAAAGATAGCGACAACGTTCGAAAATACAATATTCGATTCAACACCCTAGCCGCTATGACCAGCTGGGACCATGGCGCCCTTCGATGGGCCTACGGCCGCGGTCTAGCATCCCGTATCAAAGACGAGCTCGCACGCATTAAGGAACCTGCGACTCTCGTAGAGTTCCGCGAAGAAGTACTTCGCATCGACAACCGATACTGGAGAAGAGAAGAGGAAAAGAAGCGTGAGGCGAATAGGAATTCTGGAGGGCAGACGAAGACTCAACAGAAGAAATCCGACAACCCCGCCACACCATCCACCTCGACTTCGACAACATCGACGTCCTCCAAACCGCAAGGTAAGAGTTCGACATCGCAGTCTTCGACATCGAACTCCAAGCCGAATACTCCGAACAACGGATCGAACCAACAAAAACCCGCCTACGCCAATCGATTGGGCGCGGATGGTAAGATCACACCTGCGGAGAAAGAACGTCGACGAAAATTCGGATTGTGTAACTTCTGCGGCTCGAATAAGCACCTACTAGCTGACTGTAATCTGCGTAGGGCTCGGGAAGCTAAGGTCAGAGCTGCGCAAACAAACCCCGCGCAAGAGTCTGCTTCTTCAGCGACTCCGATGTCTGCCTCGACGGTAGGATCGGGAAAATAGTCCGCAACTCTTGTACCCCGGTACGAAGCGAGAGTTGCGTTGACCCGGTTCGTACCAGCAGTGGGGAAGTTGTTCTCAATGCGTCCGCTCTTTCGTTACACTCCAAGTCGTTTATGATCAATCTATCTATCCATGTACCTTTTGATAAGACCCACATTCCGATTTCTTTTGATACTCTCCTCGATTCTGGCTCTACAGACAATTTTATCGATACAAAGTTCGTATATTTAAATTCTATTCCAACCGTTCCGACTTCTACTCCGATCAACCTCCGACTCTTCGATGGTTCGTTAACAACGAAGCCCATCTCCGAAACTTGTACCCTATCGATTTTCTTTCCGTCCGGCAAGCTTATACCTTTGGACTTTTATGTCACACCTTTGGATTCTTCATGCAAGGCTGTTTTAGGTTACGGTTTTCTTTCCCGCTACAATCCGTCGATTGACTGGGTATCGAAAACACTTACTTTCCAGAATACCGACCATCCCGAATCACCGACGTCCGCTCCTTCGCCAGGCCCCTTCGCGACCTCCGAAGAAGTACCTTTCGAACCGTCGAATCACATCGATCCGACACCCGCTGAACGGTATTCCAAACCCACATACAGCACTCGTATAAGGCTCGGCCACTCTCCGACAAGTTTCCTTTCGAACCCATCTATTCCTACCCATCAGTTATGCAAATGGCGTCGCGCTTACGACACGACGAAGTAGACATCGCTTTGGTCAGCGCGGTACCTTTCCACCACGCTTGTAAGCAATCAGGTATGGAACCACTTGTTCTATATGCCGTTCACTCTGAAGTTGCTGCACGATTGTCGAAATCTGATACTGAGGATCCACCACTCAAAAACGAGATTCCGGAAGACTACCACGACTTCGCCGATGTATTCGACGAGATCGACTCGGAAGTCCTCCCGGAACATCGCTCCTATGACCTCAAGATCGACTTAGAAGAAGGTGCTGAGCCACCTATCGGACGAATTTATCCACTTTCTCCAAAAGAGCTCGAGGCTCTTCGCGAATTTCTTGATCAGTCTCTTGCCACCGGCACTATCCGACCTTCGACATCTCCACACGGCGCTCCCGTACTCTTCGTTCCGAAGAAGGACGGCTCGCTCCGACTATGTGTAGACTTCCGTGGCTTGAACAAGATCACGAAAAAAGATCGCTACCCCTTACCTCTAATTTCTGACCTACTCGACGCTCCGAAACGAGCGAAGATCTATACCAAACTCGACCTGGCACACGCGTACCACCTGGTACGTATCGCGGAGGGCGATGAATGGAAGACCACATTCCGAACACGTTACGGCTCCTTCGAATGGCGTGTGATGCCGTTTGGCCTCACTAACGCTCCGGCCGCTTTTCAACGTTTCGTCAACGATATCTTCAAAGACTTACTCGACGTCTGTGTGATCGTCTACCTCGACGACATACTTATCTACTCCGACGATCCTTCGAAACACTCCGAGCATGTCCGCGAAGTCCTCCGACGACTCCGCGCGCACAAGTTATTCTGCAAACCATCCAAATGCGAATTCGGAGTTGACACAGTCGAATATCTTGGTTACATCTTATCCCCGGAAGGACTCACGATGGCTGCTGACAAAGTTAAAGCAATCGTGGACTGGCCTACTCCGAGGAAGGTCAAGGATATACAATCCTTCTTAGGTTTTGCAAACTTTTATCGCCGTTTTATCTATAATTATTCTGACATCGTCTACGCTATGAATCGACTTACCCGGAAGGGCATCGATTGGTTATGGACTACGGAGTGTCAGGAAGCCTTCGACAATCTCAAACTCGCTTCACGACGGCGCCGATTCTCGCGCACTGGGAACCGAACCTCGCAATGATCGTGGAAACCGATGCTTCCGACTACGCTCTCGCAGCTATCCTATCGATCGTGTACGACAATGGAGAAATTCACCCGGTTGCTTTCCTCTCTCGAACCTTCCAAGGCGCTGAACTGAACTACGACACTCACGACAAGGAATTGTTGGCATTTTCGAAGCATTCAGAGCTTGGCGACACTACCTCGAAGGTTCCGGAACACCGATCGACGTGGTCACTGACCACAAGAACTTGGAATATTTCTCTACGACGAAAATCCTTACACGACGACAAGTACGCTGGTCCGAATTTCTTCATACCTTCAATATGACCATTCGCTTCCGCCCTGGGAAACTCGGAGCAAAACCGGACTCGATCACTCGACGCTGGGACGTCTATCCAAAAGAGGGGGATATCGGCTACGCGCAAGTAAACCCACAGAACTTCCGTCCGATATTTACTAACGAGCAATTTACTACTTCGTTACGAGCGACTTTCCTAGAAGGGCCGATACTTCGCGCTTCAGTTATACTGGACTTCGACACCCTTCACTCCGATATTCGGAACGCTCTAACACTTGATGCTGACTCCGCCCTAGGATTGGAGTTTGCTAAAGACAATACGAAACCTCGTTGGACCTTAGACCCCGAAGGATTACTCCGCCTCGATGACCGAATCTACGTTCCGAACCATTCCGACCTTCGACTACAAGTCCTACGATACTTCCACGACCATCCACTATCCGGTCACTTCGGTCAAAATCGGACTCTCTTCGCTATTCGTAAACACTATACCTGGCCGAAGGTCCGAGAATTTGTTCGCGACTACGTCTCATCATGTACCACCTGTGGACGCAACAAACCTCGATGACACCGACCCTATGGCCTGTTGAAACCGTTACCAGTTCCGATCCGACCTTGGGATTCTATATCTATGGACTTCATAGAACAACTCCCAGACTCGAACGGCTACACCGCGATCCTTGTCGTAGTCGACCGAGCTTCGAAGCAAGCAATCTTCATTCCGACAGACGATACCATTACTTCCGAACGTCTAGCTGAGCTTTTCGTTATTCATGTATTCTCTAAGCATGGTGTACCTAACCATGTTACTTCTGACCGTGGATCGGAATTCGTTTCCGCATTCTTCAGAGCACTTGGTCAAGCGTTATCGATGAACCTTCATTACACCTCGGGCTACCACCCCGAAGCAGACGGACAAACTGAACGAGTCAACCAGACCCTAGAGCAGTACATCCGGATCTATTGTACCTACCAACAAGACAACTGGTCCGCACTCCTACCGATGGCTGAATTCGCCTACAACAACGCTCCGAATGCTTCCACGGGCTTAACTCCCTTCTACGCCAACAAGGGATACCATCCAAACATCACCGTACGCCCCGAAGTCGATGTCCGTTCCGATACCGCAAGAGACCTGGTCGTAAATCTCGATGAGCTTCATTCATTCCTCCGCGACGAGATCGTTAACGCACAGAAAAAATACAAGGACCAAGCAGACCGAAAACGTATTCCAGCTCCGGAGTTTCCGATCGGTTCGCACGTATTCGTTCTGGCAAAACACATCAAGTCTACTCGTCCTACGGAGAAGTTCTCAGAGAAATACTTAGGACCATTTGAAGTTATCGATCGTGCAGGCACCCTATCCTACAAACTTCGACTTCCCGACTACCTTCGACGCATCCATCCCGTCTTCCACGTTTCTCAACTCGAACCGGCAATTCCGAACTCCATTCCGCATCGAGTTCAAACGCCTCCGCCACCCATCAAAGTAGATGGCGAGGAAGAGTACTATGTCGCCGAGATCTTGGACTGAAGATGGACCGCAGATTCAAACGATGCCCCCTTCGATACTTCGTTGATGGGCTGGCTATGAAGGTACCGACGAAGAATTCTCCTGGGTAGCCGCCGACGAAATCCATGCCGATGAACTTATTCCCGCTTTTCATCTTCGCTATCCGACTAAACCCGGACCTTTGATTCTTTAAATTCCCTTATTCCGATAGCACCTCTATGCTTCATCGATGCTCTTCGACATCGATGGGAACAATCACCGTGATAGCAAATTGAGTGATTGTTCTCAACTTAGGTTTCGCACCGATGCTCGCACCGAGCGCACCGCTACGTCACTTTTACTTTCAACCCTTAATTCTACTAAGTTGATCTTACTACTCCTTATTAACTACAGTTACGATTAAATTCGATCCTGTCACACTTATAAAGGATGACAAGCAGCATTGATTCAGGGCGTTGCAGTACAAGATAGTAAAAATTTTGTATATATAAGCGGCCGCGACGAGAGGTACGAGGATTACGACCACTACTCCGAACTGTAGCGGTCGGTCTCAGGAGTGGGTTCCCGCCGTCTCCCCTTGCCTTTACGATCCTCCCTACGAAGCCCGCGCTCTCCTCGGTCCCCTCGACCCTGACGCACCAGAGCGCGCACCTGATCCGTCAATTCTTCCACCGCGAATCGCAGCTCCCTCATCTCCTCCTTCATCCCCGTAGTCTCCGCCTCGCTTGGAGGGGACCTCGCACGTGGCTTTCGGACCTTCCGAAGGAAAGAACAGCTCTGTCGTGCAACGTGGCATCGATCGCAAGCCACTGCGTTGGGAGCGTGTGGTTGAGGCCTACAGACCTGATCACCACGAACGCAACGTTCGCAGGCGTTGGGGAACGGGATGGGAAGGGAATCCGAATCTGAATCGACAATGATCGCCGCCTAAAACAGGACCTCAGTATCAGGTATGGAAAGAGGAAAAAAAGGATAATGCACCGAGTTACCCTTACGCTTCTTACGACTCGATTCCGCCACTATCGGCTCAACCTTACGTTTCTTCGGAATCAAAATGATCTATATCGGTCAGGGAACTTCAAACACGTTGAACAAAGGACTTACCGGAATGACCTCGCGACTACGAGGCACCCCCGCTACCATCTTGATGGCGACCTTGCGAGGTCTTGGTTCCACCTTCGGAACGACCTCTTTTTCCACCTTGTTATCCTCCGCAACAACCTCTTTCTCCTCCACGATTTTCCACTCATCAGCGACGGCTCCCGACCCCTTCTCTTCGCGTAGCCTCCTCCACTTCTCTTGGGCCTCTCGATGGGCTGCCGCGAGATACGCCTGGAGCTCAACTTCCTCCTGATCCTGGACCGGAGTAGGGGAACGCGCTGGACGAGCTGGGGACGATGTGGTAGACATTGAGAAAGGAGAAAATGTTGAAGTTCAACTTTGCAGGACCTCTTATATGCGCTAGCTGATGTAATCGCACGCGACGATTCGAAAATCAACATCACATGACTCCGTCATCACGACGCGACATCCATTCGATACTCTCGGACTATTTCGACCTTAGAATGGAATAATTAGGTATGGCTTTCGAGGGCGAAAGCCTAATTGGGGGATACTGTTACGATCATGCGCATCGGTCGTACGCATCGCGCGTAGCGCTTCGTACCGACGCAGCCAACCGTACATGATCAGGTCCGACATCGATGCGACGCACCGATGATATGGATCAGGTAATCTGTTTCCGTGATACTCATCCACCTATCCTCCTTATCCCGTCGTCCCTCCTTCGGACAGGCTATACACCATACCGCCTTCCTCTCCCCATTAGTCCACTGTCTTCCTATCCGCACTCGTTATCTCTACTTCCGATTTGTCGTAACTACTTTAGGATACTTTGTAGCGATACCGGAGATAGCGAACTTAGCATATAAGACTTGCGGTCGTAGGTAGAAGCCTTAGTTTTAATATCGAATTGGTACGACCCCAGGAATCATACAACACTTGCTCTCTCCACACTTATACCTCGTTCGACCCCGTCGACCTTCAGTCGATACTATCTCGATCTCGAACGAACTTAATACGGACCGCGCAGCGTAGCGAGGATACTGTCAATAACGGTATCGAAGGTCCACTTGATCCGCACGCTCCTAACAGTTTGCTTTGCTGCTTGCCCCAGAATGGGACTGGAATCACCATCAGGATCAGAGGTATTATCATCCAACAATAAACAGGAATTAGTAAGGAGCACCCCAAACAGATTATCACTCACCTTCGCGATCATTTTGATCGTCCGTTTGCGTTTTACTCCCCTCAGAGCCGGCTCCTTACTCCTGTCTTCACCCTCCTTGTCTGAGTTGTCAGAAATCATGGCCTTAGATTTGAAAGTCTTCCATCGCGATCCAGATGGTGCTATAGCAATTTCAACATCGACACCATGATGTGGTTTCACGGTGTATTTCTGTCACTTCTCCAAATCCTGCGCGGCCTTCTCTTTTTCTTTCTTGTTTTCTTCTACAAGTTTTGCAAATGTGGCGGTTCGCGTTTGCTCTTCCTCACCTTCTGCCGCGGCTTCCTCTGCTAACTGTTCCTCTTCTCTTCATTTGGCTGCCATGAGTCTTATCTCCTCGGTCCTCTTCTTTTCTGCCAACACCTCCTGCTTCTCATCTAGAAAAAATACCTATTGCCTAGGCTTCAATAAAATACACTGATAAAACCCCAGGATGACCAGAGAGCCTGTGCTGCTCTGGTAGCAGAGGTACTTTCAGAATGCCAAGAGACACCCCCCTAATCATGTGCAAACCTGGGTTATACAAAAGAACATAAAAAAGCCTCATTGGTTTTTATCAAGTTCTGAGCTTCCCCAGGTAAGTTCATCAAGCATTAAGAAAGTTGGGGCAGAATGACTGCTCTCAAATCTCCAGCAGCTTTATTTAATGCAGCCTAGAGTGTTGAGTGGGACACTTGAATGTGTTCTAAGTTTTCTAAGACTTTGTGAAATAACTACCAAGTTAGTCCAAGTATACATCAGAGTCCTTTGGAGTTTTTTCAAAAATAATCTCAAATTAGAGCACTCCAGGCTATATCAGAGCACTCCCGGGTCCAACTGAGGCTTCCTGAGGATGCATGAGAATGTGGATTATCCCTAGGGCATCCCTGGAAACCCAAGCTACATAAGGGCTTGTTCAGCTGCGAGCTCGAACCTGAGCATACCGAGCACGGACGCTCAAATTTCCTATTCAGGACATTCCGATATCAATGGCGTGATTGCCATATATATAGAGTGACAGCGTGCGCGCGCTTGAATATAGATCTTCCTGTACTCTCCATGGATCAATCGCAACACACTCTTGAGCCATTACACAAGCTTGTTGCAGCATATGCCTTCCTGATGAATGTGATTACAACTGTAGCATTGATCTATACTTCCCCATACTACTGGAAACAGGAGTATCACAATTCTGCATTCACAGGACATGCATGGATCCAAGAGCTGATTCATGGACACCCAGACCGCATTCGTAGTGAGCTTGGGGTCCGACTACCTGTGTTTGTTGCATTGGTTGAACAGCTCCGGGTATTGGGCATGGAGAACACTCGCTATATCACCATTGAGGAGCAAGTTGCCATATTTCTGTATATGTGTGTCACTGGTCTTTCTGTACGCCATGTTGGAGAACGCTTCCAACATGCAAATGCTACAATATCCAAGTGTGTAGTCCTTTCAACAACTTGGTTAGTTTTGTGCTTACTGTGCTACAGGTACTTTTGTGAAGTTCTTGGACATCTATCATCTCCCAGGTTCTATAACCAATATGTCCAAATGCCTAGTGTCGATGCTCCTGTTCCAGACTTTATTCAGAACAACTCCAAGTTCTTTCCATTTTTTTCTGGAGCACTTGGAGCTGTTGATGATACTCATATCCATTGCATGCCATCTGCTATTCAACATGATCTTGCTCGGAATCGGAAAGGGTTTATGTCGCAGAACTGTTTGGCAGTTTGTGACTTCAATCTCCGTTTTCTGTACTTTGTAGCTGGCTGGGATGGATCTACTGCAGATGCAACAATGTATGTTGACTCCCGTATGACTGATCTGCCAGTCCCTTCAGGACGTTACTATCTGGCCGATGCAGGTTTTGGGACCTGCAGTACTCTTCTTCTCCCCTATCCCGGTGTTCGCTACCACCTGAAAGAATGGGAGCGTGCAAATAAGCGGTATGATTGACATAATTTGATTCTTTCTAAAGCTAATTTGGATGATCAGACCAGTCAACCAAGAAGAATTGTTCAATTTGCGACATGCTGTTGCACGAAATGTCATTGAGCGGATTTTTGGTATAGTCAAAGCTCAATGGGAGATTTTGAATTGTCCAGCTCACTTTGATATGTCCATCCAAGCACGCATCCCGCCTGCTCTTGCAGCTCTCCACAACTTTATCCTGCAATTTGATCCCACAGATATCGAGGATTTTCTCAGAAATCTAGATGTTCTTGATGGAGAGCCAGATGCTGATCACTATTCTAGTGATATATATGGGCAACTTGCAAACAATGTGCCTAGCCAAGAGGAAAAGGAAGAAGCTGAAAAGAGAAGGAATGAGATTGCTGAGAGCATGTGGGTACAGTACCAACATTGGTTATTGAACAATGAGATACTGGACAGTACAGTTTAAAATTAAAAGAATGTAGGTATGGTATAACTACTGTTAAAATCCCTGTTCCTTTGCCAAAACACTATCAATGAAAGCTCGGCGCATCAAAGGGTTAGAAAAGCTATTGTAAGTATCAACAATTGCTTTGTCACGAATCAAAGCATGAATGAATATCATTGCATGATCTGTATCCAGATCATTCTCTTTTTCAAGAAGAGAAATAGCTTTTGCACGACGGGCAGGGGTAAGCAGTAGTGTAGGATCTGGGGGCAGTGTGGGAGGAGCAAGTAGATCACGAAACACCTTGTTCATTCCTGAAACTTCACTGAGAAGTCCACTGAGTACCTCTGAGCCTTTAGCCTTCTTTGATGATGATTGCTCAAAAATGTTATCAGAAGACCGTTTCAGGGTGAGCGGAGCAGGAGTTTTGGGAGGAATGGGAGGAGCTGGTTTTGGAGAAGAAGGAGTTGAAACAGGGGGGCTTGGTGCATTAAGCTGAGTAGGAGTCTCAGTCCCTGTACCAGATTCAGCAGCAACAGAAAGGTGAACAGTCTGAATATTCAACAAACCATCAGAATCCAATAAGTTCAAGACTACATCTATGTTGAATTCACTCACTTCATTGTCCTGAGAGGCTACTTGTCCCTGTAGACAACAGCGTACGTAGTTAGTATTCCTCAGCGTACAGTAGAACGGCTCTATTATACAGTACCTGTAGACAACAGCGTACGTAGTTAGTATTCTACAGGTAATGTTAGTATATGAAGTATGAAATGGATAAGGGGTACTCACCCTCAGCATACAGTAGAACGGCTGAGGGTGTGAACTGGAAAACATCACTATATAAGGTAAAACTGTATTTGAAATGTAAGATAGGATGAGGAGAAACCGATTACTCATTACCAGCGGGCGCCATATATTCTCCTAATCCTTAACAGTCCCATATCTGCTTCAAGTTTATCCCAGTCCCAGGCTGGGCTAGCATCACGCTGCACACCAGTACCATCTCTTGCACCAGAGGGTCGGAAAACCAGGGTTCCCTTTGGTTGGTAGGGCATGATTCTTTCAAAATCATGAAGAAAGGGCCAGCCACGATTACGAAATGGCTTAGCTTCCTTGTGCTTCTTGACAAAATCATCCCAAGACCTAGATGTAAGTGTGGTTATTCCTGCCCCATGTTCATCACTCCAGGCTGCCCATCCAGACTGTTGCTTGATGAGGCCAATGGCATTCAACTTCCGTTTGCACTGTGCAGAAAAGTTGGTTAGGCACTAGAACAAAATGAAATAGATGTAACACACACTGTCAACGTCTCGCTAGCTCACCGATGTGGCCAGGCGTCACGCGATTTAGAAGATAGCCGATGGGAACTATCGTCAGTGACTTGCTTACTCACTATATGACTAGGTGTCACACAAGCCGAGATAGTCAAGTCAAACGAAGTGAATGAGGGAGGAAAGGTCTTTGATTCTTGTCTAGCTACCGAGGAGGATAGACGAGATCAGAGATAGAGACTACTCTAAGAAATGCCCTATCTTATATACATATTCTGAAATGAACCCATGGGAACTATCTCACGTCATAACTGTGAGGCTATACAACGATCTGTCAATGGTTGACAGACATGAGAGAATTCTCACACTGTCAATCTGTCAATAGTCTGACAGACATGAGAGAGTTGTGTTGACAGCGTGGGAATGACAGTCTGTCAACAGTCTGACAGACATGAGAGAAATGCGTTGACATTGCGAGAATGTCAAGGCTGTCACATGTATGTAAATGAAAGAAAAGGAAAAGATAAAGGAAAAAGTATAATAAGATAGACAAAAAGAAATTGAAAAAGAGTCAGTTCGTAACACACACTTCCTGCCATTTTGTCCGACATGCTTCCTTGTCTTTCACCCCCCGACGGTTGTGAGTGGTGCCAAGTGGTCTGCAGCAGCTTGAAATGTCTTTCCTTTAAAGCTATAGCCTTCACCCATCTCGGAACGATGATCAGCAAGGAAGTCCAAGAAGTGTTTAAGATCACCATGTGTCCAAGAGGCTTTCTCTTCCTTTGGAGGCCTGTGAGCACGCAATTTTGGGCCGGAACTTCCAGTTAGCGGAGTGTCTCCTTCAACAGGTAATTCAGGCATATGAGAGGAGGAACGAAGTTCTCGATTCACATTAAAAAAACGACAGCGCACAACAAAGAGTGCGACGGAGCGCGATGGTATTATTTGGTAACAGTCACAGTATTGACAGGTCACATCAGTCACTAGTAGTAACTGTGCTCAGATTTCTCGAGCTCGTTTTGCTCAGGTTCGAGCTTGCAGCTGAACAAGCCCTAAGGCCTCTAAGGACACCTTATGGAGCTCAGGAAAAAGACATATTCCTGGGCATCCTCAAGAGTATCTAAATGTGCCCTTGCATATCTAAATGTGCCCTTGCTATGGGCCTTTTTCCAGATGCTTCTGTTCCTTAGCTACTCTTTTCTCCTCAACTATCCTTTTCTCCTCTTCCTGAAGTCGTTGTTCCTCCATCCTTTGTTCTTCGGCTATCCATTTCTCTTCTTCAACCCTCCTTTCTTTAGCGAGTCTCTTCTCCTCCTCCTCCCGAGCCATTTCTGCCTCTAACCGCTCCATCTCCGCGGCGAACTCCACTTCCTGCCTCGCGATCTCCTCTTCACGGACTCGTTGTCTCTCTGCCTGTGCCAGGAGGAGTTGCTCGCGACGTTGCTGAGCGGTCTTGTTGTTGGTGGTAGAAGACATGTTTAGAAAGGGAAAGGGGGGGAACTTGTCAAAATTTTTGAAAGGGTCCTGCTTTTATATGCTTCACAACTTAAGGGCCGGTTCAACTTACATTTTTCACTCATTTCCAATTTTCACATCACATCACAATTTTTAAACTTTGATCCATGTTGCTTCTAATCATTCACATTTATTTTAGTCATACTATTACTCAGGATCTCGAGGGATCGATCCTAATGGGGGGGCACTGTTATGACCATGCCAAGTTCAACTCCCGCGGCCCCGACGATCATTTTCCTGGTATTTGACTTCATTACTTTCCTCTGTTGCGGAGCTTACCTCCGCGATCTTTTACACTTCACTTTTATATCCCTCACACCTTAACCGGTACTTTATATATCCTTTTATATCATTCATTCCCTTTATACTTACCCCTTTTATCCTCCACATGTTCAACCATACTATTCTAGGATACTATTGCTTACCAACCCTTAGGTAGCAATTACAGTATAAAGCTACGAGAGTAGAATAGTTGGTCCTCAGTTTAAATATCGACTTTGATAGCACACTTCGATAGTGTAGTGATATCAAAGAGTTCACTCTCAACCTCACCAAGTACAATTGCATGAGTTCTCCTGCGATCGGAATCACCCTCATCTTCCCTTTCAGACAGCGGCATGTTGGGGACGCTATTGATAGTAGCGTCAACGTTCAACTACCTTCCGTAGGATCGACCAACCCCCACTGGGACTTATCTCAGTGTTTGGTCTTTTACTCTGCGGTCCAACCTTTCTCCTACAACCTGTACACAATCATAACAATTTGATATCACTACACTATCGAAGTGTGCTATCAAAGTCGATATTTAAACTGAGGGCCAACTATTCTACTCTGGTAGCTTTATAGGTATTCACTATTTAAGGGTCGCTAAGTAATAGTTATCTTAGAATAGTATGGTCGAACATGTGGAGAACAAAAGGGGAAAGTATAAAGGGAATGATATAAAAGGATATATAATGCACCGGTTAAAGGAGAGTGATATAAACGTGAAGTGTAAAAGGATCGCGGAAATGAACTCCGTGATGGAAGAGAACAGTGAAGTCAAAAACTGGAAAATGATTGTTGGGACTGCGGGAGTTGAACTTGGCATGGTTGGCATGGTTATAACAGGTTGATATAATTTATCCATCTGAACCATGGGTGCATGTTGGCAATGGGAATTGTGAAACCAGTGTAGATGATGAGACCGAGCAAGATGATTGCAGCGGGTGCCATGGCTTGAGATATCGTCCGGGATGTTGCTCCAATCGTACGGAAAATCATTGACATTGTGAGTATACAAGCAAATGAGAATAGTAGGAAAATGAGAGAAATGAGCCGCTTCTTTACGATGGTCATCTGCGATTGACATTGGATTTTGATACTCTTTTGCTACATACTACAGACGTTTGAAGAACTTTGGGCTTTGTGGGTACCGAATGCACAATATCTAGATATAGTTAGTACAAGTGATATGCTAGTACTATACTGATCTCATAATATAATGGCCAGATGGGGGGTTGGGCCAACTGTATGAAGGCACCCCCTCTCCCTCAGTACCCTCTCTCAGCCAAGTGTCGACAATACTCCCCCGTCCTCCCCCCTCACTTTCCCATTTCTGTAAAAACTGCTTATTGTTTGTTTGCAAAGGTATGCATGATTGCAACCTCGATACAATCAGATGTTACTTCCTGATTCTCCCCCCCCCTATGCCCACCTCCTTAGCCTTGCTCTTCTGCAGTATGAGAGCTTGACATTGGTGAAACAAATGAGTCTCACTTAGGGTTTCCAAGTGGTTAGTATCATCCAGCTCGTCAACCCTGTCTTCAGGCCCATCTCAAAATGGGAAAAGAGCCAGACCTTCATCTCTTCAACAAGGTGTCTTGCTTCTGTGTAAAGTGTGATTGTATCAGCTGGAATAAATTATTGTTCACCCCTAAGCCTCCCCAGGTATCCTCAAACATCTAAAACAGGTGCCAAAGTGACCAAGTTCACCAAGTCAAGAAAGCCAATCACATTCTCAACTATTGTAAAGTAGGGCTTGTGAGCAAGTGGTAGACCTGCACAAAACATGAGTAGAGATAAATCAAGAAAGACTAGAGCCTGCCTGGGAAGTTTGCAACTGTCTTGAGAAGGATATCCTTGGGGTGGAATATCAGATCATACCACCACATGGAAATATGGCACAGGCTCTCCAGAGCCTGTGGATGGGAGGTGTTGGTTCAGATGAGACCCCCAGTGGTCAGGGTATGGTAGATCCCGAGTGCAGTCTGAGTGAGAGTTTGTGAGGAATAGCAATGACTCCCAAAGCACAAAGAATCCTCCACAGTCATCACATAGTGGGGGGTCGCAGGTCTCATGATACTAGAGCCAATCATCAGTGACAGAAACCAATTCAGTGCAATTTGAAACTCACAAAATATCACCTGGTTGAATAATGACTGCATAGAAATTCCAAAACGGGGATATGTCTTCGAGCTCGACATTTAGTATATCCATGAGGTCGATGGAGCTCATGATCACATCATCCTTGGGCCTCACAATCACCCAGTACTTCTGTCCAGTCATTGGCTCCACGACAGTACAGAGCCCATTAGCATCCATATGCAAGAGACTGTAGGCACCTTTTTGACCAGCAATGGCCCAATACATTCCCTCCTGATCAACTCTTTCTCTAATGTACCCCTCAGCCTCTGCCTGAGTGGCCAGACCTTGGCATCCTGGAGCTTTGGTGGATGGAATAGATATGTTGAGGCAATTGATTATTGCCTGTCTCAATTCCACCGACTTGATCAACTCTTCCAAGGTAGCCTTGAAATGACTATCGTTTGGGTGGGAAGAGGGACTGTTGCGGTTTTTGAGAAGTGCAAAGTCTTGAAATTTAGATTAATAAGGGCAAATTGTAATTAAAAAATCAAGGAGAATACCTTGCATTGTATACTTACTGTAGAGTGTTTCCTCCCCAAGGACCTCCATGTCTGAGAGACTGTTGAAGTTGTAGATGTTGTGAGGAGCATTCCGGATTAAAATGGATCTTGAATGGAAGATGGTTTGTCGACGAGCAGGGGGAAATTCCTTCGAAATCCAGTCCTGATATTGTACAACCTCCACTGCATGTTCCTCAGGTGCAAGTCCTCCCTTGAGCACACCCATCACTGGTTGCAGTGATGTTGACAAGGTTGATAGCTTTTCGAAAAACTTCAAGACCAAACTCATCCTGAAATTGCTTGTCAAGTCACAGAAACATTCAGGCTTTTGAGTGACACTTACCTGACTGATTGGTGTAAAATCAACAAAAGCCTTCCAGTCATAGTCATATAGCTGTGTCTTGGATCCCACAAGAATCCCTTGGTCGGGGTTCATCTTTGCCCTCTTCTGTGCTTCCGCAGACAATGTGATACTGAGCTTTCACTTTGTCCCTGGATAGAGGAATTGGTAAAATTCAGAGGAGTTGGATGAGAGAAATACCTAGAGGGGTCTCATCCTTTCCTTGTCCTTCATCACCTGCAAAAAATGGGTGGAAGAAACTAGAATTAATCCGAGGGAATTTACCTGGCACAACATCTTCATTTGTGTCAATGTTGTCACCCCCTGTAATGTCACTTGGCAATAAGAAATCCGAATTTCGAAAGACACATACCATCAGGTTTGTCTGTAACTGTCGACTTCGAGTTTGGAGTCCCCTTGTTACCCCCTGTAATATGACTTGACAACGAGATAACCAAATTTTGAAAAATACATATGATTAGGCTTGTCTGAAACAGTTGAGTTTGACTCTAGATCTGAAACTGATGACTGTATGAGTAAGGTGAGCAAGATATCAATAGGACACATACGATCCTCAGGATTCCCTTGGAAAGATCAATGTGAGAATACACAAGAAAGATGGACAGACTTACAGTCTTTATCTCTTTCAGATCCAGACTTGGATTCTAATATGGAATTGGTGAATGAGGGTCAGGGATGAATGCCTAAGTACTCACGGGAAGAACTCTTGTCACTCTCTGTAATATCACTTGGCAATGAGAAACCCAAATTCAAAGAAACACATACCATCAGGTTCCTCTGGATCCATTGGCTCATCTGAAATTATGTGAGTGGCAAGGAAAAATCCGAATTCCAAAAGACACATACCATTAGATTTATCTGGATCTGTTGGCTCATCTGAAATTATGTGAGTGGCTAGGAGAAATCCAAATTTCAAAAAACACATACCGTCAGGCTTGTCCAGTTCTGTCAACACGGATATAACATCTGAAATTATGTGAGTAAGGTGAGCAAGACATGAATGGGACACATACCATTCTCAGGATTTTCTTGGAACAATCAACATGAGAGATACACACAAAAAACACAGAGAGACTGACCTTTATCTCCCTCTCCTTCAGGGTTAGTCTCTGGTTCTAATACATGTTAGTGAACAAGTGTCAAATACAAGCATAAGTACTCACTGTCAGGAATCACACTTGTGGTTGAGGGGATGGTAGGGGGGGAGGGGCCTGCAGGAATCACACCTGTGGTTGAAGGGATGGGAGGGGGAGAGGGGCCTGTAGTCTCTTGCAAATTAGTTCCACCCTGTCCATGTGCAGCAGTGATAACATTTGCAAGGGAAGTGGACAGAAGATCTGGTAAATTGAGTTCACTGTCAGATGAGTAAAGTAATGGGTACTCACTGTCCTCAAGGCATCCCGCTTGGGCCTCTATTGATAGTCTATCAGAAACAAATCCTGTAAAGGGTAATGAATCACTTACCCCATGAAAAGAATATTCTCATACTTGGTTACAGGACCCAGGTGAGATTTGGAGACTTGTTCAAAAAACTCAACAAGAGCTTCTTGAGTGGTCTTCCTGCCCAGCACAATATTGAATAACTTTGACCATAAGATGTTCTCCACTGTAACCAAGCTCCGAGGGCAATCAAAACCTATATCCTCAGCAATGTTGAAATTCGCCATCACATTTAGACACCAGGAAAGAATAAAACTGGACCACATACTTTGAGTAAAAATTCTCAGCCACATATCCTGTCCTTGAGCAGAATGTTCCTCAAGAGAACAAGTGGACTGATGGCAAGAGATGCCAGCAATGGAAACATCCAATCATTTGAATTGTAGTCCCCTGAAAAGTCATTCTCCAGGGTTTGACTTTCTTACTATTAAACAAAGATACTGCCCTAAGACTCTCTTACACATACCTTTGTGGGTCCTGAACAACTTGCTTCAAAAAGTCTTGCCAAGTAGCACCAAATGTCAACAATTCCTTTGTAAAATGATTAGAATGACAAGTAAACGTGCAGAATAAACTTTACCAGTCTTAAAATCAAGAGATGTAGAGCAACCAAAGTCACATTCAATACCACATTGTTGAACGCCTGATTTTTCAACAGAGCACATGTACTCTTGAGAACCTGGATGTGGGGTGCCAACGAAGCAAGAATATGACTTGTATCTGAAAAAGACATGGACTGTCCATCCAAGAAAGTCTTCCTTGCAATGTTTATCACATTGACCCAGCCCTTCTCATTGAAAGGCCCGCACTGAAAGTATATCAAGTCAGATGATAGAAATCACCTCCCTGACTTTCACTCACCAGTTGTGTAACTTTCTGACTCCGTGGCTCAACCACCAAGGGGTTGAAATCCCTTATTAAAATGGGGACAAACCTTTGTTTCTTCCAAATTGACGAAAGGTGCAAGTAGAGAAGGGGAGGTACAATGATCCCCCATTCTGTGAGAGTCAAGGTCTTCCCCGGTTTTTTGACAAAGTTGATCCAAGCTGGCTGGTAGCGTGCATCTATCAAAAAGAACTGCTCCAGTGCCGTTGTAAATTTCTAATATAGCAGATCAGTTCTGTGCTCGATCAGTCTATTATTGTTGTTACATACATTGAATTCATCATCCAGATGGATGGCAGTCATATCTTTATTTTCACCTTTGAGAATCTGGTCAATTTTGGGGGTGAGTTTGGGTGCCATTTTGATGATGGTGGTACAGAAGCAAGAGGTGTTTGGCTCTGTTACTGGCAAAACGAAATGATGGCCTTCACCAAATAATGCCAAACATTTTTTTTTTGGAATGTGCTTGAAGCACAACAGTTGTACAATCTATTTGGGATATGAATCGGGCATAGATCAACGTGAATCATGAGCTATTAACATTGTGCATGTGCCAGTGAATACATTCATAAGGAAAATAAGTTGCCGCTGTTTGGTTTTGTTAGGGTCTGGGATAGTTCTCCAAATGATGTCATCCAACCCTGATCAACCCACATCTATGCGTGCTCCTCGTTCACAGAGGAGAGATGGGAAAGGAAAGAAAGATTGTATTGGGTGAACATGATCGTTGGCCTAAAGCGGCGATCGTGACGTTGCCACGAGTGAACCTGAAACGCCTTGGCGAAATGGGGCTCGTAGCAGCGAACACGGGCCACTACTAGAGGACTATACAGGACTACTAGAGGTAGATAAAACAAACAAAAGGAACTAATACTGTAGAACTAACTGACAGAATCAAGTGGTGTAGGAAGGGGAAGGTGGGAGGAAAAGAAAGAAGCAGCAGAAGAACTCTGCATGCATCCTGTGAGATGTTGGAAGAAGGGAAAGAGACGAGTGGCACGAGTGCGCCTGACAAACAAAGAAATGAACAAGACCCACGGTCATATGACTCGTTCGCTGCATAGACCCTGGTCAAAGGCTTTTGACCCGCTCCTCTATGCGTGCTCCTCGTTCACAGAGGAGAGATGGGAAAGGAAAGAAAGATTGTATTGGGTGAACGTGATCGTTGGCCTAAAGCGGCGATCGTGACGTTGCCACGAGTGAACCTGAAACGCCTTGGCGAAATGGGGCTCGTAGCAGCGAACACGGGCCAACAGGAACCCATCTCGAAGGCTCAGAGAGCTGAAAGAGATGGAACCGTGAAGCGACCCAACAGAAGGATCACGTCAGCCCTAAGGATGGCCGTTGCAAAAGGTGAGATGGTGGAACATGGTTAGCGTGTTTGAAACAGGGTTTACGATCAAGGTGAGGAGCAAGTGCAAATAGACGAGCAAATTGGAAGCGTGATGCGGCATCAGCAAGGCTATTTGCCTCTGAAGGAATCCAGTTTGACTCAAATGTAAAGTCAAACTGTACTGCAAATCCAATGAGCTGACGCAACAACTCCATCATGGGTTCAGACCGAATTGTCAGTGTGCTGATGGTATCATGGACATTGGTATTATCAGTGTTGAAACGAACATGATGACCTGAAAATTCCAGACCCCAGCATTGTACTGCGTAGATAATGGCATAGAGCTCCTTGAATTTGATGTCCCGCTTGGAACCTGAGTACCGACGAGGCATTCTGATTGAAAACCATCTAGATCCAAAGATACCACCTGCTCCTTTCATACCACTGGCATCAGTAAAAATGTCAATGACAGGGCGGTTAGGACTTATGCAGTGAATACCATTCCAAGGGCGACAGTAGGTTAGCCACCATGAGATGTCCCTTTTGACTGACCGGGGAAGGCGACGTCGAGAAAATGGTGAAGAGAAAGAAGAGGAAAATTGGAAAAGAGAAGCCATAAAGGCTCTAGCATAAGGAATGACCTGTGAGCAGAATATCATAAACCCAGTAAGTTCTTGTAGCTCAAGGAGGTTGCAGTGAGTCCAGGTAGACCATATAGAGAGGAGCTCATGCAAGAATGTAAGCTTATCAACAGGAAGGCGAGCTTCCATCTTAATGGAGTCAAGAATCATACCCAGGAACTCTAAAGATGTGGTTGGACCTTCAACTTTTGACTCTTGAAAATTGAGACCAAGTGCATGGGCTAGTGAACGGGTCCAAGCTAGAGCTGCATGAACAACAAAGAGAGGAGTATCAGGCTGGAATATGTTCAGGAAGTCATCTAAATAGTGGCGAATCAAGGCAGGGAGATGGTGGGCCAGAATCCAGTGGAGAGCCTCTGAGAAGAGGTTGAAAATGTAGGGTGCTGGGCGCAAACCAAACATCAGGAAACGTTCATGGTAGAAATAACCATCCCATTTGTATCCCAGAAGTGGCCAATCCTCGACTCGGATGGGAATATGTCGGAAAGCAGACTCCAAGTCAAGCTTGATCATCAAAGAGCCTGGACCAGAAGCTACTAGGTCCTGAACTGCCGTGATAAAACGATCATAAGCAATATGAACCTCAGAGTCAGGAATGCCATCATTAACTGATGATCCCCGAGGCCAAGACAAGTGATGGATCTGGCGTTTCTTCTCAGAGCGTTTCCGAATGACAACACCAAGTGGTGAAGAACGGAAATGGGGAAAAGGAGGGGTAGTGAAAGGTCCAGCAATACGACCCATGGAAAGCTCTTTTGAAATGATATCTGTAACGGTTTCTGGGAAGCGCTTGGCTGATTTGAGGTTCTCAGATACCTGCGACAAGGAGCGGTCCCCATTGAAACCAATATCAGCACCATAGTCAATAATGTGTAGAAGGCTTTCAACGTATGAGCGATCAGGATAACCCCGTAAAAAATACTCCCAGGCATCCCGATTCAACTTTGAAATGACTCGTGTAGGGTGGGATGAACGACCGGGCAAGCCATTCACACGCGGTTCCGTATTTGGACGTGGCGGCGGGCTAAACTGAGGGGGAAAGATGCCATCAAAAGGCAAGGAAAATGGATGAGGAGTGAGTGGTACAAAGACCGGAGCAAGAGGTGAGAGAGAAGATTTTGGTGGTATGGACTCACATGCCACACTGGCAGCGAGGAGCAGATGCTCCCTTTCCGACAATGAAGGGCCAACACATGGGCCAGTAAAGGTGCCAATAGAAGGCAAAAAAGGTGAGGGCTGATTAACGAGCGCTGCTACAGCCTCAATAGACGAAGGCTCGGACTGTGCGACTGACTCAACAGGGAGGAGCGGATCCATAGAAATGGAAACAAGCTCAGCACAAGCAATGGAAGGTGGTAAAGCAGAAAGATGATGATGATGTGGTGGGCGGAAACGACGAGAACGCTGGCGATTAGCGTAGCGTCGAGGACCGAGGTCAACATGCCGAGTACGAGTGAAGGAGTGGGGCTGCTGAATGGGATGGTAGCGTGGAATCCGGAAGAGTTTGGACCGTTGACGGGGTCTAGACTTGGAGGCGGGTCGTGTGAACTCACCTAGTAGTAATCCCAAATAGATACTACCCCCTTTCCCTTCCACTAGATAAGCCTGAAGATGTGATGGTAGCTCCTCAGCACAAACTGCCCCCATAGCCAGCAGTTCTTTTGGAATATGGATAAGGGTAGACCATCCCCCAGTCAGCAGCGAGGACAGGAACTAGCAAGCCCACAAACCAATCGGCCGTTGTGCTGACTGGGAGATGCAAGGAAAGTGTGCTAAAGAAAGAAGCAGCAGAAGAACTCTGCATGCATCCTGTGAGATGTTGGAAGAAGGGAAAGAGACGAGTGGCACGAGTGCGCCTGACAAACAAAGAAATGAACAAGACCCACGGTCATATGACTCGTTCGCTGCATAGACCCTGGTCAAAGGCTTTTGACCCGCTCCACTTTGTCGAGTGGCAATGCTACTTTTATTAACAGTGAAAGTGTCCAACAATAGCATACATTCTTTTGTTGTCTCATGTTTAGTAACTGACCAAAGCTTTCTTTACTGCCCGGCCTGTCCTTTCCTCCCTCTCTCTCATTAGAATCCAAACGTCCAGCTTTACATGCTCTCCCTCACCAGTGCACTCTCCAAATACTGTGGTCTGATTGTCAATTGTGAGATTACTTCTTGTGTGTTTACTTCTGGTCTAGAGAAGCTGGTAATGGACAGAAAGACACACAAATAAGGAAAAGAAGAGAGCTTTAGGGCTGGCTCAACTGAGTGGAGCTGGCTCCTCTAGCTCATAATCAAATGGTGCGAACCAAAATGGATGCATACCTTTGGCGAACCCACTTCTCCGTATGCTCAATCCCCTGCAACTATGGCTATGACTACAACAACCTCCAAACCGGACTATGATGGGAATATTGTCATCATTGGATGCAAGCCACCTGACCAGTGCTCAGGTGTATATGATAGCAATAACTAGAAAGCAATGTTTCACTGTCCCGTCGTAAGCAGAGCATTTATGTTCTCTGACTCTAAACATGTACGTCGATATTGAATTCCCTTGTTCTTTCTGTTGATAAGGAATCACATATAGCTCTATGTTACAGATACTTTGTCGCATCATGGGACTCACATACAATGACCCAGGGATCTTCATTCAAGAAGAATACCCACTGAAACAGGCAATATTGAGTCACCCTTAGTGAGCAATGAGGTGTTATGATCATGCACAGGTCGTAGGAAAAGGGTTGGATCGTGGACTATTAGTCCACGGGGTAAAAGACCAAGCACAGAGATAAGTCCTGATGAGGGTTGGTTGAGCCTACAGAAGGTAGTTGGACGTTGACACTACTATTAATAGCATCCCCAACACGCTGCTGTCCGGAAGTAACGATGAGGGTAATTCTGATTGCGGGAGAACTCACATGATTATACTGAAGTGAGGATGAGAGTGAAATCTATTTGAGATCACTACACTATCGAAGTATGCTTTCAAAGTTGATATTTAAACTAAGGACCAACTATTCTACTCTTGTAGCTTTATACTGTAATCATGACCTAAGGGTTGCTAGGTGATAGTATCCTAGAATAGTATGGTTGAACATGTGGAGAATAAAAGGGGTAAGTATAAAGGGAATGATATAAAAGTATATATAAAGAATTGGTTAAGGTGTGAGGGATATAAAAGTAAAGTGTAAAAGTTCGCGGAGATAAACTCCGTGATGGAAGAAAGTAGTGAAGTCAAATACCAGGAAATGATTGTTGGGACCACAGGAGTTGAACTTGGCATGGTCGTAACATGAGGCTGCTGAATCAGTGATCAAAGCCTTGAATGTGTTTATAATAGAGATGTATTATAGTAGGAGGAAGATTGAGAGGAATGAACATGCTCATGGAGCTGGTGTGGTAGGACTACCAGTCCTACTGGTAGCCCAACACACAAATTATCATTTTGTTATTGAATTCCAATACCATTCAAAATTTCCACCACATGTATGTTATTCTTATCTCACTGTGTTCATCTTATTTTCTCTTCACCTCATGTTTCTCTCAAAATTCTCTAAACATTTACTCCCTTGTCTATCTATATGTTCATCACTGCAGTGTTCTTCAATATTGCCACAACAAACAGCAAAGCACCATTCTTGCTATCTGAATCTGGAGAAGGGAAGGGTTTGAACAAGAGTTGTAGGTTGGGGTATAAATTCATATGTTTCCTTTAGTTTTCTGAATTTCATATACATTCTTTATCACCATTCTCCTATCTGTTGCCAAACTCAACAGCTGCTAAAGGCATTGACAGAATCATTTGGTGCATGCCTTGATCCAATGAGTTTGGGCTGCTCATTGAAGCTGAAGCCAACAGCTTTTAGTCACTAACACATCCTGCATGTCACCCAGTGAACTCCTTAGATTGCTAGAAGCACTGGACAGGAAGGGACACTTTTACTTTAAATGGACAACTATATTTCAATAACAGTTCTCATTATCTATCACTCTGATTGGTTGTACAATGTCTGGCGGCGCAAGAGAATGCACAGTAGTCAGATTCAATCACTATATGTATGGCCCAAAGGCAGTAGAAATGGTATCTCCCACTTTTACCTTTTTCTTATCGAGTTAGAGTCAAAATTATCATCAGAGAAGATGATATGAGTGAGTGTCTTTGATCCTTATTTTACTAACATCCTTTGTAGGTCATTATTACTCTCAAAAAACTACAAAGTGTTACAAACTGACTCTTTTTCAATTTATTTTTGTCTATCCTGAGATACCTTTTCTTTTATCTTTTCCTTTTCTTTCATTTACATACATGTGACAGCCTTGGCATTCCCGCAATGTCAACACAATTCTCTCATGTCTGTCAAACCATTGACAGATTGTTGTATAGCCTCACAGTTATGATGTGAGATAGTTCCCATGGATTCATTTCAGAATATGTATATAAGATAGGGTATTTCTTAGAGTAGTCTCTATCTCTGATCTCGTCTATTCTCCTCGGTAGCTAGACAAGAATCAAAGACACTTTCTCTCTGCCCATTATTGTTTCACTTGACTATCTCGACTTGAGTGACACTTGGCTTACATTGTGAGCTAATGGGTCACTGATAGTCCCCATTGGCTATCTTCTAAATTGCGTGACACCTGGCTACATCGGTGAGCTAGCGAGACGTTGACACAAAGCCCCTCCTACTCTTAGCTGATTGTTGTCCTGACAACTAAGTACTTACATCATTTTCTTTCTTTCATTTCACATGCTCTAGTAACCACATGACCGCGTTTGTTACCACATGACCGCGTTTGTTACTCATCGTTCATCTGACCACTCACTCCCACACTGTCATTAGCTTATTGTTCTTTCCTTGTTCCTCATTCGTTCTTCACTATTCCACTCTCGTGCTCTTGTTCTTTGTTCTTTTACCCTTGTCCCTTTACTCTGGTTCCTATTGTTTCAGACTCATATATATAGTACAGTAGACAGCTACCAGTTCCCTATCTCAACCTCTTGGTCTTTGGGAAATAGGTTCATATTTGTATCTCTGTTTACACTCAATATTGACTTGGTCTTTGGGAACTAGCTTGCCTTATTTGACCCTTGTGATTGGCCCTTTGTGCTATCACAGTTGCTGAGATCACTTTTCCTTTCTGCCTTTGTGTGTTGGTTACTCACACTCAGGTTTGTGCTTGTGCTGTGCTTTTGGTCACTTCCCATTGTCGCTTCCACCTACGTCGCAACAATTGTCAAGCCAAACTGAAAGTTCTCTCTGGTCCCCACTTGGACCACCCTTTCCTTCTTCACTAGAAAAGCTGTTAGGGAGGCAAGTCCCATTCAGAGCTCCTGAGAGAAATTAAGGTTATTGGTTAATATAGCTAATGTTGCGACTTCAAGAGAGAGAATCCAAGCAAGCATTGTGTGGGTGAGAAGATCACCTGTTCCAATAGGAGTGAAGAAACAGCAGCAACAACAAGTCATTGGTTGAGGTACAGGTGGTATACATTCACCCCATCATGATATTTGTTTGAATAACTGTCACATCTATGCCAAAACCACCCTTGCAATGGTCCGATCGAATCGATGATTGAACCACACTGCTTTCACTTCATTGTTGGCTATGTATCTCTGGTTAGAGGATCCGATGGATCCGACGGATCCGTACGCTTTCGGACATGCTACTGTTATATTCATGCAAGGGAGTTCACTATCATTCACACTCTACTTTGTTTTTGTTAACTAATCGCACGATCTGATCGGACCGTCTGATCCGGAGCGGATGCGGTTGGTCCTTTACTTGTAGTTAACATCTATACATTCCTTCATCTAACACTTTCACATGTGTTATCTTTATTACTCTGGTTAGCTACAAGAATTAGTACTTAAGTAGACTTGTTTCGAATTGTTCCCCAGCTTGAAATAAAAAAGTTACTACACCCCTTTTAACCATTACTCCTTCTTGATTACGCATAAATCTCGGATCCACCGGACGCGCGGACAGTGTGATCCTCCGGAACCATCTTAATTATTGAACTTCACTGGGACACCCAGATAGCGTATAGGGAGCGTTGCTAATAGCTTCGCTGAAGTCCCATCACACTTCCGAAGGACCGTGCAGCCAACCACAGTTCCCACGCCTCGGAGCCTCCCACGGAGCCTCGGAGCCTCGCACTCATCCTCTCCGGTTGCACGACTATAACAATAACAAGGCTACTAGTGCTCATCCTTCTGATTTGGGAAATTCACTTGCTGCTGGAACCAATTCCCTACCTGTAGAATCTAGGTCAGGATTCAAAGCTTCTACCCAGGATGCCAACCTTAAGCAAAGAATCACAAACAGATCATTGTATGATTTCTCCCCTTCTTCATCTCCAAAAGATTCTGGTCCAAGTATTATCAGTACAAGGAAAGACAAAGGGAAGAACATCACCATCAAGGAGGGACATTCATGAGCACTACCCTGATTGATCAACTTAAGTTTAAAGAAGAGATTATTGAGCCCCCACTCACCTTGCAGTTAGCTGTCCAGGGTTCCCGTTCAAAAATATGCCGTCACGTCACTGCTCGATTACAATACCAAGGAATTGACGAGGAACGTTCGTTTGATGTTGCAAATATAAACTACCCTATCATATTGGGCACAGACTGGATGTACGAACACTCAGTGACGGTCGGATTCAATGCTGCACGAGTGGTTATTGGAAGCAACAGTCGGTTGCCGTTGGAGGGCCCAACTATTGCTGAGATTGCCGCCCAATCCATTGGGCTCGAGGTAGACCACCTGCAAGTCGTACGCAAGGAATTGAAAGCGTATGCAATGCCCCTATGCCGAACTATGGCAGAAACGGACCTACCTCCCATGAGGGAGATCAACCACAGAATACCCCTCATTGATGAATCACTGATAATTCCCTGGCGGCCATCGAGACTGCCAGAGAAATTCAGATCAGACTGGGCGGAGAAGCGGGATGCGTATATTAAAAGTGGAAGGTGGTGTATCACTACTTCAAATAACACAGTCCCGCTGTTGCTTATTGTTACGGTTATGCCTCCGGACTTCCGTATATAGCTTCCGGCTTCGGACAGGGACTTGGTAACATTTATATTTACTTCCGAGATCGATTGCATCGATCGAGTCGACGAGGCATTCGGTTATCGAATGCTAAGTACTCCGACTTTATTATCTTTTTATTTTATATTGATGACGTCGGATTTATATTAGTTATTGTCTTTTACTTACAGCTCTTATTGTTATAGATTTAACAATTAGGAATACAGGTATATAAGCTGTAGTATCTTGTACATAGTTCCTCAGTTTAAATATCAACTTAGATTGCTGCTGAACTCCGTCCGGAACTCTTCCTTCTAATCGTCTAACGATCGCATTATAACCGATCGTTATCCGGACGTCTTTATACTCTTACTCGTCACTCTGAACATTCACCGAACCGTACGACGAAGCGGGGGCACTACCGAAAGTAGTGTCAAGGTTCTAGTTCATCATTATCATCTTCCGTTGCAATCGAGCTGACCGATCATCTTCGATTCATCTCTCTTGAGACTTCGGTTATAAACCATAGTCTCGATTCATCCCGATTATCCTCGGAACACTTCGATTCATCTTCTACCTTCTAAGACTCGACGGAACCTCACCGGCACAGTCTTAACAGTCCCCAGTACGAAGCGAGAGTTGCGTTGATCCGGTTCGTACTAACCAAGGGGAAGTAATTCTAAACGCATCCGCTCTTTCTGAATATGAACGATCTCTCCGTTTTTCTTTATCTACCGAATTCCAATCGCCAGACGAACCGGCTGGTACATTATCTATTATTCAATTTCCTTGTTTACTTGATTCCGGTTCTACAGACTCTTTCATCGATTCCTCTTACGTAGAGAATCATTCCATTCCGACCACACCCATACCTCCGATTAATCTTCGATTGTTCGATGGTTCTCTAACCGCAAATTCTATCTCGGAAACAGCCGAACTATCGGTTCGTTTTCCGACCGGCGAGTCTTTTTGATTAACTTTTATGTTACTTCATTGGATTCATCTTGCAAAGCTGTCTTAGGATATAGTTTCTTGTCCCGCTACAATCCGTTGATTGATTGGGTTACAAAAACGATTTCTTTCCGAAACACTAATCGAGATGATTTCCACCAGACGTCTTCACTTCCGGACCCTCCGGTTACGGAAACGGAAGTGCCGATTCCACCTCAGGAATCTTTACTAGCGAAACCCGGAACACCTCAATCCAAACCTCGCTCTCGCCTTACACCTCGTCCACTCTCGGACAAATTTCCTTACGAACCCATTTACTCCTATCCGAGTCTTGTACAAATGGGATCACGTACCGAATCTGCGGTTAAACCGGATGTCGACATCGCGCTTTTAGGGGCAGTCGCGTTCAATCGGGTCTGTAAAGATGCCGGATTCGAACCAATTCTTTTTCGTTATTTTCCTACCGAACTTACTGCTAAAGGTTCTAGCACTGAAGAGTTTGAAGCTCAGAAGTCAGAATCATCCCTTCCGCAACAATACGCGGACTACGCCGATGTTTTCGACAAATCGTCTTCGGAAGAACTTCCGGAGCATCGATCATACGACCTCAAGATTGATTTAGAGGAAGGCGCTGAACCACCACTTGGACGGATATATCCGCTCTCTCCGAAAGAGCTGGAAGCCCTCCGAGATTTCCTGGACAAGCAACTCGCTGCTGGAATTATTCAGACTTCTTCATCACCATACGGAGCACCCGTTCTATTCGCTCCGAAGAAGGATGGTTCACTACGCCTGTGCGTCGACTTCCGAGGCATCAATCGAATCACCAAAAAAGATCGATACCCTCTACCACTTATTTCCGACCTACTCGATGCGCCTCGAAAGGCGGCCATCTACACGAAACTTGATCTAGCCCATGCATACCATCTTGTACGAATCGCCGAAGGTGACGAATGGAAGACCGCCTTCCGGACACGCTACGGCTCGTACGAATGGAAAGTCATTCCGGAAGGACTTACGAACGCTCCGGCTGCTTTTCAACGGTTTGTCAACACCATTTTTGCAGATTTACTCGATGTCTATGTTATTGTCTACATTGACGACATTCTTGTATATTCAGACAACCCCAAAGATCATGAAAAACACGTCCGGGAGGTACTTCGACGACTCCGAGAAGCAAAACTCTACTGCAACCTCGCAAAATGCTTCTTCGGTGTCGATACCGTCGAATACCTCGGCTACATCCTTTCGCCTGCAGGCCTCACTATGGCCGCTGACAAGATCCAAGTTATCGTCGAATGGCCGGTACCTCGGAAAGTCAAGGATATTCAATCCTTCTTAGGATTTTCAAATTTCTACCGACGATTTATTTACAATTACAGCGACATTGTTATACCACTTACCCGACTCACTCGGAAAACTGTCGACTGGATATGGACAGCCGAATGTCAATCGGCTTTCGAAAACCTCAAATACGCTTTTACTCACGCACCAATCCTTGCCCACTGGGAACCGAACCGGTCACTCATCGTCGAGACCGACGCTTCGGACTATGCCATCGCAGCTATCCTTTCGATTATGCTCGATGACGGTGAAATTCATCCCGTCGCATTTCTTTCCCGCACTCTTAATTCTGCCGAGCTTAACTACGATACTCACGACAAGGAACTATTAGCTATTTTCGAGGCTTTCAAAGCGTGGAGACACTATCTCGAAGGTTCCGGAGACCCGATCGATGTGGTCACCGATCACAAGAACCTTGAGTACTTCTCTACTACTAAAATTCTGACCCGGAGACAGGTCCGATGGTCCGAATACCTACATCAATTCAACATGGTTATTCGATTCAGACCCGGCAAACTCGGCGAGAAACCAGACTCTATCACTAGACGATGGGACGTCTACCCAAAAGAGGGGGATATCGGCTACGCCCAAGTCAATCCACAGAACTTTAGACCCATATTCACTAACGAACAGTTCACTACTTCTCTTCGAGCTACTTTCCTCGAGGGACCGATCCTCCGAGCTTCGATTGTTATGGACATTAACGCTTTACATGAAGCTATCCGCAACTCACTATCGATAGATCCGGAATCGGCACTTGGACTTACCTTTGTTCAAGATTCCACTAAACCTCGATGGACTATGGGTGAAGATGGTTTGTTACGACTCGACAATCGAATCTACGTTCCGAATCATTCGGACCTACGATTGCAAGTATTACGATATTTCCACGATCATCCACTCTCAGGTCATTTCGGTCAAAACCGAACTCTCGAAACTATTCGACGACAGTACACCTGGCCGAAGATTCGAGACTTCGTACGAGATTACGTTGCTTCTTGCACCACTTGCGGAAGAAACAAATCACGTCGACATAGACCTTATGGACTACTGAAACCACTTCCAGTACCCTTACGACCTTGGGACTCAATCTCGATGGACTTTATCGAGGAGCTTCCGATGTCGGACGGCTACAACTCCATTCTAGTCATAGTGGATCGAGCTTCGAAACAATCCATATTCATTAAGTGTCATACTACAATTACATCCGAACAGTTAGCTGAATTATTCGTCATTCACGTTTTTTCTAAACACGGAGTTCCGAACCACGTAACCTCCGATCGAGGTTCCGAGTTCGTCTCTGCTTTCTTTCGAGCACTCGGGCAGTCGCTCAATATGGAACTTCACTACACTTCCGGATATCACCCCGAAGCTGACGGACAGACCGAACGTGTCAACCAGACCTTGGAACAGTACATTCGTATTTACTGCAACTATCAACAGGATAACTGGTCCAGCCTACTTCCAATGGCTGAGTTCGCCTACAATAACGCACCGAACGCTTCGACTGGAATCACACCCTTCTTCGCCAACAAAGGCTACCATCCGAACATCTCGATTAGACCGGAGGTCGATATTCGATCTGACCGAGCTCACGATTTCGTCGCCAACTTAGACGAAGTTCACTCCTTCCTTCGGGATGAGATTTCGAACGCTCAGAAGAAATACAAAGATCAAGCCGACCGAAAACGAATCTCTGCTCCAGAATTCCAAATAGGCGCTGAAGTCTTTGTCTTAGCGAAACACATTCGAACCACTCGACCGACTCCGAAGTTCTCGGAGAAGTATCTTGGACCTTTCAAGGTTATCGAACGCATCGGCACTCTCGCCTACAAGATACAACTACCCGACTACCTTTCCCGAATTCATCCAGTATTCCACGTCTCGCAATTGGAACCTTATACTCCAAACCCCATTCCGAATCGTTCGCAACCTCCGCCACCTCCGATTGAAGTCGATGGTGAACAGGAGTTTGAAGTTGCTGAAATTCTAGATTCGAAGATGGACCGACGCTTTCGACGTTGTCCTTTGCGATACTTCATTCGATGGAAAGGATACGAAGGTACCGATGAGGAGTTCTCATGGATTGGAGCTGATGAAATGCACGCCGAAGAATTACTTGAAGAATTCCATAAACGATACCCACTCAAGCCCGGACCTCTACCGGACATCACCGATTAACTTTCGTATGCTTTTACTTATTCTTTTTACTCTATTCTATTCTTCTTTCTTTCCGAACGGTTGAAATCGACCGGGGGGATAAACGCCATGATAGCTTATTGAGCGTTTATCCCTACCCGGAAGATCGACACCAATCGAGATTTTCGGACATCTCAGTCCTATTTAAACTCAAATTTCTTCTAAGTCCATTTCGGACGTTCTTTCGATTGTTTTCGAACGATTTTTCATTTCCATTTGATGATTTTATTAAAAGTCCATAAAAGAATTTAAAGTCCTCGAACGGACTGCAATCGAGATACGGAAACAAAATTTATATATACAAAGTTCAAGAAAACCAATCGAAACCGGCTGCTCATTCCTTCCGGCCCTTTCCTTTTCTATCCCCAGTTCGATTCACCCGTTCTTCTTCGGACTCTTCTTCTTCTTCGTCTTCCTCATTCTTCTCTTCTTCGAGCTTTCGAACGCGAAGGATGAGATACCGAAGCATCTCCTCCTGAAGATTGACCCGGGTGTTAAGATCTCGAACGTTGGTTCGGAGATCGTCGATTGTTTGGCTGCTTGTCGACGCAATCGGGCTTTCCACTTTCGCCCTCTTGCTTCGACGGGGATAGTTGTCCGGAACGAGCGAGCAACGGACCTTCGCTTTCCTGCAACCTTGGCAGGAAGCCGAACCGCCGCCTACCATCTCGCACTTCAGTGCCTTCAGGATGCACCGACTGCAGCGCGATTGTTTCGGAGGGGAGAAAGGGGGATCGTCATCTTCGTTGTCGGAATCATTGTAATCGCCATCGTCGCCCGGGTTTGGGTCATCGCCCTCGGGGTCACCAGATGGCGTGGCCTACAAGACATTAAGAAAGTTGAAGAAATTGAACCAAAGATCACTCACCACCATCACAGTCCTCTTCCTCTTCTTTCCGACCACTACCGTTGAAGCCTCGCTTACCGGCTGCAAACAAAATTAGCAAGTTAAAAGTATCATGGGGGATCGAGTACTTACCGAGTGGACCAATTTCTCTTTTTCCTTTCGTTCGATTTGAGCCCGAACGAGCGACGCCGTCTCCATCCTCCTATCCATCTCTAACTTCTTGCGATTTTCTTCGGCCGTCCTCTGCGCAGCCTCGGCCAACCTCGATTCCTCTTCGACTTTCCTTTTTTCTTCTTCTTTTTTAGCCTTCTCGGCTGCTTTCTTCGCTGCCTCGGCAGCCTTCGCTTCTTCCGCCTTTCGCTTCTCCAACTCTTCCTTCTTCCTTTTCTCCTCTGCTTCTTTCTTCTTCTTCTCCTCCTTCTTTCGACGGATCTCCGCCAATCGAGCCTCGGCCGCAGCCTCGGCTTCTTCCTCTGCCTTTCGTTGTTCGGCTTCCCTTCTAGCCCTTTCCTCCCTCTCCTCCTTATTCTTCTGAATGAGCAGTAGCTCGGCCTTTTCTTCTTCGTCGGACGGGCTATTCGCGCGGGAGTTGTTGGACGACATGGTAGAGAGAGGGAGAGAAGAGTGGGGACTTAAAATTTTCTCGCTTGGTTCATATACTGCGCCATCATTTACGTGATTGATCGGTCGATCTCGATTCTTCACATTTCAACAAGTCACAGTTCGAATTTAGCACACTTGATCGGATCAACTCCAGGGTCTTCGTACGAGGCTTTCGAGGGCAAAAGCCTAACAGGGGGATACTGTTACGGTTATGCCTCCGGACTTCCGTATATAGCTTCCGGCTTCGGACAGGGACTTGGTAACATTTATATTTACTTCCGAGATCGATTGCATCGATCGAGTCGACGAGGCATTCGGTTATCGAATGCTAAGTACTCCGACTTTATTATCTTTTTATTTTATATTGATGACGTCGGATTTATATTAGTTATTGTCTTTTACTTACAGCTCTTATTGTTATAGATTTAACAATTAGGAATACAGGTATATAAGCTGTAGTATCTTGTACATAGTTCCTCAGTTTAAATATCAACTTAGATTGCTGCTGAACTCCGTCCGGAACTCTTCCTTCTAATCGTCTAACGATCGCATTATAACCGATCGTTATCCGGACGTCTTTATACTCTTACTCGTCACTCTGAACATTCACCGAACCGTACGACGAAGCGGGGGCACTACCGAAAGTAGTGTCAAGGTTCTAGTTCATCATTATCATCTTCCGTTGCAATCGAGCTGACCGATCATCTTCGATTCATCTCTCTTGAGACTTCGGTTATAAACCATAGTCTCGATTCATCCCGATTATCCTCGGAACACTTCGATTCATCTTCTACCTTCTAAGACTCGACGGAACCTCACCGGCACAGTCTTAACACTTATACCAAAGCATGGCAGCCAAAAGAACCGCCTCCGAGTCGTTGCAGATCTACGACGCAGAAATGCAAACACAAGGAAGCTAGCCTCGCCTTTACCGGATATTGAAGGCATCCTGAGAAGGGCAGCGAGAGCTAAATTTCGTTCGACGATGGATGGCAAAGATGCCTACAAGCAGATTCGTATTGCTCCAGAAGATGTATATAAAACGGCGGTTTCGACGCCTGATGGCAACATGGTTAGCTTAGTTATTCAGCAAGGGGACTGCAACGCCCCGTCGACGTACCAAACCCTGATGAATTTCCTCTTCTCATCGTTCCTTGGGAGGTTCATGGACGTCTATTTGGATGACATTGTCATCTATTCAGATACTATCGAAGAGCACATCCATCACGTCAAAATGGTGATTGACATCCTATTGCGAGAAAAATTGTACTTAAGCGAGTCAAAATTAAATTTCCTGGCGTGAGAACTGAGGATCCTTGGTCGAATTGTTGATGAGGAAGGAATCCGAATGGATCCGGAAAAGGTAGACGCAATATCCAAGTGGAAATCACCCACAAACAGGGATCTACTGCGGGGATTCCTGGGCTCAGTTGGTTTCCTGGCAGATGATATTGCAAGTGTGCGTATACCAATGGGCCACCTGAGCAACCTGACTGGGGATACCGTCCCGTACCGTTGGGGTTTCAATGAACAAAGGGCCTTCCAACAAGTAAAGAACCTCACCTCGGCAATGAAAATGCACCACCGCGTCCCACTCAACTACAAAGAAGGGGCCCCACCTGTCTGGATGCTAACGGACGGTTGCGCGACCGGCGTGGCCGGGTGCGTCCTGCAAGGAATAACTTGGAAAAAAGGCGCCACAGTAGCAGCATTCTACTCTGCAAAACTTAATCCTGCGCAACAAAATTACGCAGTGCATGAGATTGAAATGCTCGCCGGTGTAGAAACCATGCTGAGACATCGAGATATCCTGCAAGGAGTCAGCTTTACTTGGATAACGGACCACAAGGGTTTGACGCACCTAACAGAGCAGAAAGAACTATCAGGATGTCAGGCTCGTTGGCTTGAAAAAATCGCGGAATTCGACTTCCGTGTGGAATACATCCCTGGAGGCGACAATGTATTTGCAGACGCGCTATCTCGGATATACTCCAACGATGCGCCAGGTACTATTCACGCTCGTTCAGAGTACACATACCATGACAACAAACGATGCACTCGAACTCTTGAACATCACGATGCCTCTGCAGGTTGATGTTGAGGCATGTTGCACACTGCCAGACACGGTTTATTTAAATAAAATGGAATTGAGGACGTCCAGACGTCCGTCAGCCAAGAAGGCTGAAATGGACGCTGTGGTGACTGAAGTAACCAAGGGTAAAAGACTTCGTGCAAAAAACACTACAGCACCACAAACTTCTGAGGTAACAATAGCCCCCGAAATGACTAACGGAGGGCGGGTTAATACTGAATCTCAGATCACCGTCCCGATTGATGGTTCTGTGGAGGCAGTTGAAAAGGCATCAACTACCTCGGAACTACGTAATGATACTGACTCAACGGTACACGTGTTGGAAACATCTTCGTTCCTCTCGCTTTTACCGGGAAATCACTCAGGAGTGGACCTCCTGAGGCTTGTTCTGGGGAAGTACGACCGCGACGCGACGTTTCGAGCAGTCTTAGACAATCCCAAGCAATTTCGAAACTTTGTGGTTGAGGGAGGTCGGATCTTCATTAACATTGATAGCCAACGTCTCTTATGTGTACCGAAGTTTTTTGTCAATGAACACAGCGTTCATGAACTGGTAATTGAGGAAGCACACTCCTTACTCGCTCACCTAGGAGCCCGCAAGACAGTAGCATTTCTTTGGGATCATCTATGGTGGCACTCCATGGCAGTAGATGTACGCAGTTTCTGTGAGTCCTGCGTCGTATGTGCAACAACCAAAGCTACTAACCACAGACCTTACGGGCAGCTAAAGAATTTGCCAGTTCCAAATGAACCTTGGGAAGTGATTGGGATCGACTTCGTTGGGCCCTTGCCTGCCAGTAAGAACCGTGATGGGTCATTTGACTCAATCACAACAATTGTTGACCACCTAACAGGAATGGTTCACCTGGTGGCGAGCCGTACGGACTACAAAGCTACAGATGTAGCGGAACTGATATTCAACGAAGTTTATCGTCTGCATGGTCTACCAAAGGTCATTGTAAGTGACCGGGATTCTTTATTCACATCTCGATTCTGGTCAACCCTACACACGCTAGTAGGCACCAAACTAAAACTATTGAGCTCCTACCACCCACAAACTGACGGACTGACGGAAAGAGCAAACAGAACCATCATGCAAATGCTACGCCAGTGCGTGAATGAGGTCCAAAGTGATTGGGTAACCAAGCTCTCCTCAGTGGAATTTGCGCTCAATATCGCCCGTTCAGACACAACAGGCTATGCGCCGTTTTTTCTTAACTCTGGAAGGCTGCCAAGAACGTTTCTGTGGGACAACCCAGGCCCATCTGCCTTCCCTGGAGTTACAACATTTGCTAACAAGATCAAACTAGCTCTAACGTCCGCACACAACAGCTTACTTGCGAATCGAGTGAAACAGACGAGGGACGCAAACTGCCGTAGGATCCCCTCGCCATTCAAAGAAGGTGATTTAGCATATTTGTCAACTACTAACATCTCCTTCCCGAAAGGTCTTGCCTGCAAGCTTGTACCAAAATTCATCGGACCGTTCCGCATCACATCCATCATGGAGAGACATCGTGCAAGCTAGAACTGCCCACGGACCTGAGAAGACGGGGCGTTCACAATGTCTTTCACTCCTCTCTACTGCGCATACATGTCCTGAACGACGATCGTCTATTCCCCGGACGATCTTATGAGCAGGTAATTGGTAAAGATGATGGTGAGTGGAAGATAGACAAAATCATCGCTCACAAAGGTTTCAAATCGGATGCCATGTTCCTACTACAATGGAAGTCGGGGGACCAGACGTGGCTCCCATATTCAAAGATTGAAGACCTCCAGCCCCTGTCGGAGTACTTCGAGACGCTCAGAATAGAAAACATCGCTCAACTCCCCCCATCGTAGACGGCAAGGAACCGATCAAAGGCGTGGATAATCTATTCGCAGGATCGATCAAATTCGTCGTGTATAAAGAACACCAGATCCCCAGAACGAGAATAACCCTAAACCACATTGACCTACAACCAATGCCTATTACTCTCACCGCCGCTTTCTTTGCTCCCAGCGATTTCCCTGGTCTCAGTCTCCATTGGGACGAACGACAGTTCGTGATCAACCAAGGACCTGACAGCGCCCCGCTCACCGTCTCCATCGACAAGATGGTCAAGACCATCCAAACATCCATAGCGCTCGGTCGAGGTTGGAAGATATGTGTCAGTGCTCACTACCCTGAAATCGTTCGGATCATCAATCACGGCATTCCTGAAGGCTGCAATGCCTACCTATCATACATAAAAGACGGCCGCCTCCATCGCTCACAGAAGATCGTCACGTACGACTGCTTCTTCACCCCTTCGCAGCTCGCTACCCTTCGTGTTGAACACAAAGTCTCAGACAACCTCAATCAGGACACTGCCACGCTGTTTCCGAAGCCCCCTCGCCGCAATACAAATGACAAAACAACTGAAAGTATCACCGGTGCAACCTTGGCAAATTTCACGAAGACGGACATGGATCAAAGCATTCTGTTCGCAGGTTTAATGGCTCACGCCAGAGAGACACAGAGGAAGAATCTATGGAAACTTAGGAAGGATACTAGGATGCCTAAGGCGACTCGCGGAATTGAATGCTACGCAGTATCTGAGACCGGCTCTCTGAGCACCACGATGGGACTAAACGCCAAAATGTTACGGTTGTGCTTCCGGGTTTCCGTATAGAGCTTCCGACTTCGGACATGGACTTGGTAACATTCATATTTACTTCCGAGACCGATTACTTCGATCGAGTCGTACGAGGCATTCGGTTATCAAATGCTGAGTCCTCCGACTTTATTGTCTTTTTATTTTATATTGATGACATCGGATTATATTAGTTATTGTCTTTTACTTACAGCTCTTATTGTTATAGATTTAACAATTAGGAATACAGGTATATAAGCTGTAGTATCTTGTACATAGTTCCTCAGTTTAAATATCAACTTAGATTGCTGCTGAACTCCGTCCGGAACTCTCTCTTCTAATCGCTGTTATATTCATGCAGGACAGTCTATTTCTTTATACATATACATACACTAATCGCTTCCATCGCGTCCGATGGATCCGTTATACATTTATCTTTCATTGCATCCGAAGGATGCGATCGCACCTTCTTTATTACAACACTTATAGTTAACATCCACACATTCTTTCATTCAACATTATTACTTCTCATCGAGATCATATGCTCATCAGTCAGCATTTGGTACATGTGTTATTTACTTATTACTCTGGTTAGCTACAAGACTAGTATTTAAGCCTTAGTGTAGCTTAGCTATACTTCAGTTTAAATATCGACTTCAGTTGACTTATACAGTCTATACTCAGTTGAGACATTACACTCGCTTCACTTTGGATCGGATCCTTCGCTCCATCCGACTGCTTCTACCTGGGACACGCGACTCTAACGAGGGTACTACTAATAGTGGTATCAACGTCCCATTACTATTATCCCGCACCGCACCGCATCGCATCGGACGGTCCACTTGGCTGTATTCAGCATAACTCTAACAGTATATTTAAACTTCTACTCGTTATTGTCGTGCTCAAATCATTTTATTATGGCCTATCGTACTCGTGCTCGTGCACGCTCAAGCACCAACGTCTCTGATACATCTGTTCGTGATGAACAAGAGGCAAACCCCTTCGCAACAACTGCAGCATCATTCTTACCGTTCTCGGAATCTATCTCTGCCATTGGTACTAGTCATCGTCGTAGTACTGCTTACGGACCCTCGGCTCCGTTGGCAGCTACTGCTGCTCTATCAGCTATTGGAGAAATCACTTCACCAGATTTAGCTGTAGAAACACTTTATACTAAAGATGGCTTACCAGTAGAGGTTTGGACACCTCGAGGTGGACGACGGATCCGAAGGACATCTCCCCAACCATCCTCGCCTTCCCCAACTACAGCTACTCAAGCTGCTAAAGGAAAGGGAAGAGCTGTCTCTCCATTATTTGAAAATCTTTCACACTCCCAAAACAATCCTACTCAGGATCCAGAACCAACTGAACAGGTTCAGGACGAAGAACCTGACGTTCCAGCCGATGAAGATCAACCAGAAGATCCTACACCACAGGGACCAGGTGGAGGACCCGGTGGACCCGATGGACCTGGTGGTCCTGGAGGACCCGGCGGACCTGGTGGACCTGGTGGACCAGGTAATTCAAGGGACAGTGGAGATGACGAAATTCCCATTCCCGATTCTAGTCAATTCATGAATATTATGTCTAACTTTTCTAGCAACATCAACAACTTAGGAGCAGTGTTGTCCGGGATGAAATCCGCGGATGACGCTGGTAACAAGACCAAACCTAAGGAGGCAGAAGTATTGACGGATCGGATCCGAGGAAGCTCCGAAGCTTTCTCGTTTCACTCGCATTAGTCTTCAATGATCGACCAAAGTATTTCACGGAGACGAAGAAAATTAATTACACCCTTTCTTACCTTTCAGGTACTGCCAGGCAGTGGTTTGAACCAGATATTCTGGATCCGGACTTACTTAACATGCCTGAGTGGACCTATTCTTTTTCCGCGCTCGTCCGAGAGTTGCAGAAACAATTCGGGGTGTATGATATGCAGAGTGAAGCAGAAGGTAAAATAGGCAACATAGTGATGAAGGATTCGGACACCATCCGAAAATACAACAACACCTTCAATAGCCTCGCTTCGCTTACTGGATGGGACGAGAATGTGCTCCGATGGGCATACGAAAAAGGCATCGCTCCGCGCCTTAAGGATGAAATGGCTCGGGTACGAAAACCAAAGACTCTCGAGGAATATCGAGAGATTGTTCTGGAGATTGACAATCGTTATTGGCAAAGGGAATTGGAAAAGAAAAGAGAATCCGCAAAAAGCAGTGGAGGTAATAGCAATAGCGGTAAATTCTCGGCCAAGAAAGGATCCTCCAATCCTTCCCCTACCAACACTAACATCTCCACACCTTCCTTTAATAAACCCAACTCCAACGGACCTAAATTCAATCATAACAACAAGTCCGGAGGATCCGATCAGCGAAAATCGACAGATAGCAGCAAGTTCGGACCCGACGGAAAGATTACGCCTGAGGAGAAGGAAAGAAGGAAGAAGTACAATCTGTGTGCTTTCTGTGGTGGGAAGCATAAGTTCGAGGATTGTAATAAGCGTAAGGCCAGAGACGCTAAAGGCCGCGCTACGGAAGTAGTGGCTATGGATCCGCCGGACCAACCATCCGAGGGTGCGAAAAAATAGTCCGCAACTCTTGTACTCCGGTACGAAGCGAGAGTTGCATTGATCTAGTTCGTACCATTAAGGAGATCTATCTCAATGCTTCCGCTCTTTCACCTAACGAACATTCTTTAATTATTAATGTCATTACAGAAATTCCTCTTGACGAGGATCCGAAATCTTTTACTACTTTGAATTTTCCAACTTTACTAGATTCTGGTTCCACTGATTGTTTCATTGATTCACAATATGTACAATTAAACTCTATTCCTACCTCGTCTATATCTCCTATCAATCTTCGTTTGTTTGATGGTTCATTATCTTCTAAACCCATTTCGCAAACCGCGACCTTACGCGTCCGGTTTCCATCCGATGAGCTGCTTCCACTTACATTTTATGTAACTTCACTTGATTCATCTTGTAAAGCTGTTTTAGGATATAGTTTCTTGGCCCGCTACAATCCGTTGATTGACTGGGTTTCAAAAACAATTTCTTTCCGAGACACTAATCATTTTGATTCTATCCAGACGTCTACTCCTTTCGCTTCCGAAACGGATCCACTGGAGACTCACTCACGATCGAGCTCTCGCTCATCACATCGCTCTCGCTCTCATCGTACCCCTCGTCCATTATCGGACAAATTTCCTTTTGAACCTATCTATACTTACCCTTCTTTAGCACAAATGGCATCCCACTAGACAACTCTGATATTAATATCGCACTCATCGGGCCGTCGCTTTCCATCGGGCATGTAAAAAAGAAGGTATGGAACCTATGTTAATTCATGTAATGCCTTCAGAGGTATTCGCTCGAAGCTCTACTACAAAAACAAAATCTTCCAATAGTACTAACATTCCTGATGAGTATAAAGATTTTGCAGATGTGTTTGACGAAATCGCATCCGAGGAGCTTCCGGAACATAGACCCTATGACCTCAAGATTGAACTAGAGGATGGAAAGGAACCACCGCTTGGACGAATCTACCCACTTTCACCAAGGAGCTTGAAGCTCTTAGAGACTTCTTGGACAAACAACTCGCTAATGGAGCCATACAACCATCCACCTCGCCTCACGGCGCACCCGTCCTCTTCGTTCCGAAAAAGGATGGATCACTCAGACTATGTGTGGACTTCAGAGGACTCAATGCTATCACCAAGAAGGATCGTTATCCTTTACCACTTATTTCAGATTTATTGGATGCTCCGAAAAAAGCCAAATATTACACCAAATTCGACCTTGCTCACGCTTATCACTTAGTACGTATTGCTGCTGGTGATGAATGGAAAACAACTTTCCGGACCCGTTACGGATCCTTCGAATGGAAAGTTATGCCTTTTGGACTAACTAATGCTCCAGCCGCTTTTCAACGGTTTGTCAATGATGTTTTAGCTGATCTACTTGATGTTTGTTGTATAGTCTATTTAGATGACATACTCATCTATTCGGACGATCTACAGACGCATCGTAAGCACGTCCGTGAAGTGCTCCGACGGCTCCGCAAACACAAGCTATTTTGTAATCCAGCAAAATGTTACTTCGAAGTTGACACAGTGGAGTATCTAGGCTACATTCTATCGCCTGAAGGTCTCACAATGGCTAAAGACAAGGTTCAGGCTATCATTGATTGGCCTGTGCCTCGGAAGGTTAAAGACATTCAATCTTTTCTGGGATTTGCTAATTTCTACAGACGTTTTATTTTTAATTACAGTGATATTGTGGTACCGATGACTAGACTCACTCGCAAGGGTGTAGTTTGGAATTGGTCCGACGCTTGCCAACAAGCTTTTGATAAGCTTAAAATTGCTTTTACTAACGCTCCTATTCTCGCTCATTGGGAGCCCAACAGACGACTCATTGTAGAAACGGATGCGTCGGATTACGCGCTCGCTGCGATCCTATCCATTATACTGGAGGACGGCGAGATCCATCCGATCGCATTTCTCTCTCGCACATTCCAAGCTGCCGAACTTAACTATGATACTCACGATAAAGAACTTTTAGCCATCTTTGAAGCCTTTAAAGCTTGGCGTCATTATCTCGAAGGCTCCGGGGATCCGATTGACGTTGTCACGGATCATAAAAACCTTGAGTACTTTTCTACTACTAAAGTTCTTACCCGTAGGCAGGTGCGATGGTCGGAATTTCTACATCAATTTAACATGGTGATTCGCTTCCGCCCCGGAAAGCTAGGCGCGAAACCGGATGCGATCACTAGACGATGGGACGTCTATCCAAAAGAGGGGATATCGGCTATGCGCAAATCAATCCACAAAACTTCAGACCAATATTCACTAATGAACAATTCACTACTTCACTACGAGCTACATTCTTGGAAGGTCCGTCACTTAGAGCGTCAATAGTAATGGATATCGGAGCCTTGCATGAGGCGATCAAATCCGCACTATCGCTCGATCCGGATTCAGTGACTGGATTACAACATGCACAAGATGATTCAAAACCTCGTTGGACACTAGATGAAACTGGTTTGTTACGTTTTGACGGACGAATTTTTGTTCCTGATCATTCCAATCTGCGTATACAAGTTTTACAATTCTTCCATGATCATCCTCTTTCAGGTCACTTCGGACAGAACCGGACGCTACAATCCATCCGTAGGCAGTACACATGGCCGCGGATCCGAGAGTTCGTTCGAGACTATGTCTCTTCATGCACCATATGTGGCCGAAACAAATCTAGAAGACATCGTCCTTATGGTCTACTCAAACCACTACCAGTACCAGTTAGACCATGGGATTCAATATCAATGGATTTCATTGAACAACTACCCTCCTCGGACGGATACACTGCTATACTAGTAGTTGTTGACCGTGCATCTAAACAAGCAATTTTCATTCCTACCCATGATACAATCACTTCTGAACAACTAGCTGAGCTTTTTGTTATTCACGTCTTTTCTAAACATGGAGTACCTAACCACGTAACCTCTGACCGCGGATCCGAATTTGTTTCTGCTTTCTTTAGAGCTTTAGGTCAATCACTTTCTATGCAACTTCACTATACATCTGGATACCATCCGGAAGCGGACGGACAGACTGAACGAGTTAATCAAACACTTGAACAGTACATCCGAATTTACTGCTCTTATCAACAAGATGATTGGGCTAGCTTATTGCCCATTGCAGAATTCGCTTACAATAACGCTCCGAACGCATCCACTGGCATCACACCATTCTTCGCCAACAAAGGTTATCATCCGAATATCTCGATTCGACCAGAAGTTGACGTGCGATCGGACACCGCGCGCGACTTTGTAGTCAATCTTGATGAATTACATTCTTTCCTTCGTGACGAAATTACTAATGCACAGAAACGTTATAAAGACCAGGCTGATAGAAAACGAATTCCAGCTCCAGAGTTTCCGATCGGATCCGACGTTTTCGTTCTGGCTAAACACATTAAATCCACTCGCCCTACTGAGAAATTTTCCGAAAAATATCTTGGTCCTTTCAAGGTCATTGACCGTCCAGGAACTCTTTCATACAAGTTACAGCTTCCGGATTACCTCCGTCGCATCCATCCTGTTTTCCACGTATCACAACTAGAACCAGTCACCCCCAATCCATTTTCGCTTCGCACGCAGTCGCCTCCGCCGCCAATCGAAATTGATGGTGAAGAGGAGTACTTTGTTGCTGAAGTACTTGATTCCAAAATGGATCGAAGGTTCAAACGTTGTCCTTTACGATACTTCGTGCGATGGGCAGGTTATGAAGGAACAGATGAAGAATTTTCCTGGATCGGAGCCGACGACATCCATGCGGACGAGTTGGTACCAGCATTCCACCAACGTTATCCAGACAAACCAGGACCACTACAATAAACTCATTCATCCTTCTGGTACTCTCCACATCATTTCCATTTATTACTTATATTTCGCACCGTCCGTCGGACGTAAAGACTTGAACAAAAAATTCATTTCCACTCATTATACTAATAACACCCTTTTATTCCACTTACGAATATTTACGATCACACAAAACAAAAAACCAAGAAAATTATTACATTACATATAACAACAAAACAAACAACAGATAAAAAACAAAACAACAAAAGCAACAAAATTATATACATTATCTAGATCGGAGCCGATCGCCTCACGATATTTTCCTCCTCTTCTTCCTCTTCATCTTCTTCATCCTCTTCTTCTCCCAACTCTGCTTCTTTCTTTTGTCTTCTTAAATCTTTTATATAATCTTCTTCTTCTTCTTCTAACTCCACCAATTCCCTCTCTATTTCCAACGCTTCCAACGCTTCCCCTGTCCGGGCCCGACGGCTGCGATCGGCCAGAACAGTGTCCTGCCAGGATCCCACTTGAAGGCGGAATTGCCTAAGTTCATAGGCAATACCCACCATGGAATCCTGGATGCCCTCCATGGCCCCAGCTATCCTCTCATAGAATTCCGTCGGCTGCGACGCGTCTCCGACGATGGGGTTGGATTTGACTTTGTCATTCCAGGAACAGTGAACCTTAGATTTCCTGCAGTGATAGCAGGAAACCGTGTTCGACTGGTCCTGGGGACGACAGTCCAACTCCTTCTCGATGCATCGTACGCAGGCGGGCCGAGCGGACGAAGTACTTGCAATGGCTAAAAGAAAAGATTAATGAAGAATCAATTAAAATCCATGAGCACTCACCTGGGCATTGTTACCCTTTCTCTTCTTTTTCTTCGGAGCCTTCGGCTCCTCATCTCGCTCACTATCATTATTCATTGATTCTTCCGGCTAAACAAATCAATTACAAGAACAAGGCAAAGAGAAACTCTACTCACTTGGTATGGAGGATCCGACGGATCCGAAATATCTTCCATCACTCTTTTTTGTGGCACTACTTCTCGTGCCTTGCCCCTTCTTGCCTCTGCCAACTCTTCTTGTCTTTTTCTTTCTGCCTCCTCCAACTTCTTCTTCGCGATCTTCGCTCGCTTCGCCTCCTCGATCCTCCGCTTTTTCTCTGCAGCCTCTTTCTCCTGTCTTTTCATCAGCTCCTCGGCTTCTCGCCTCGCCTTTTCCTCAGCCGCTTGTTTCGCTCGCTCCGCTTCCATCCTTTCCTCCTCCTGAGCAGCGAGCAGTTGCTCCTGCATTTGTCGGAGTTGCGCGGCGATTTGGGATGATGTAAGTTTTTGAGGAGAAGACATTTTTGAAAAAGGGAAAAAGTTGAAGTCCACTCGTCCTAACGGACCAGCTTTTATGGGTTTCAAATTGCGCACGGACCACCTTCGCATCACAAGACTTCATGTTGGTTGAAAGTTTTCAACACGCATTAGGGGACTTGGAATTTTTGCACATAACTGATCGGGTACTTTTCGCATCACACCGGAATGATCGCTTCCACGGGGAATTTGGACTTTGGATTTTTGGGCTTTCGTGGGCTCAAGCCCAAAAGGGGGATACTGTTATATTCATGCAGGACAGTCTATTTCTTTATACACATACATACACTAATCGCTTCCATCGCGTCCGATGGATCCGTTACACGTTTATTCCTTCATCGCATCCGAAGGATGCGATTACACTTTCTTTATTACAACACTTATAGTTAACATCCTCACATTCCTTCATTCAACATTATTACTTCTTACCGAGATCATATGCTCATCAGTCATCTTCTTATACATGTGTTATTTACTTATTACTCTGGTTAGCTACAAGACTAGTATTTAAGCCGTAGTGTAGCTTAGCTGTACTTCAGTTTAAATATCGACTTCAGTTGACTTATACAGTCTATACTCAGTTGAGACATAACACTCGCTTCGCTTCGGATCGGATCCTTCGCTCCATCCAACTGCTTCTACCTGGGACACGCGACTCTAACGAGGGTACTACTAATAGTGGTATCAACGTCCCATTACTATTATCCCGCACCGCACCACATCGCATCGGACGGTCCACTTGGCTGTATTCAGCATAACTCTAACAGAAGCGAAACTTGATGAAAGGAAAGACGTGTGGAGGATAGAAGTGGTAGGAAGAGAAAAGAAAAACTGAAAGGATACGTAACGTTCAGACTGATTGAATACTGAATCGTTGAATGGCCAGGTAACCATTCCACGCGTCTAGTATAGTTTGTAGTTGTTTTTGAGATTCATGAATAATATAAGTGAATATAAGTAAATGAAGGAAATCCACGAAGAAGGCATGCCGCACTCCCACACCGGTCCTCTGGGACCCCCACTGCCTGGTCCGCCTGGTCCTCCTGGTCCATCCGGTCCACCATCACCAGGTAGTTCCGGATCAGCCGGCTCCTCATTGACTACTTCCTCACCATCTGGATTCTCTTGGTTGTTATTACCCTCGAGATTTTCTCCTTCCTCATCTTCCGGTCCTTCCGGGATTTGAGGTCCTGTTGGCGTGTTACGGGATAAAATCTGTCCCATAATTGTTGCTGCCGTTGGAGAAGGAGGTATGATGGTATTCGATGATGACGTAGCAATGTGAGTGTTTCTGCGAGGTGTCCTGACTGTTACGAACTGACTCTTTTTCAATTTCTTTTCGTCTATCTTATTATACTTTTTCTTTTATCTTTTCCTTTTCTTTCATTTACATACATGTGACAGCCTTGTCATTCTCGCAATGTCAACGCATTTCTCTCATGTCTGTCAGACTGTTGACAGACTGTCATTCCCGCGCTGTCAACACAACTCTCTCATGTCTGTCAGACTATTGACAGATTGACAGTGTGAGAATTCTCTCATGTTTGTCAACCTTTGACAGATCGTTGTATAGCCTCACAGTTATGACGTGAGATAGTTCCCATGGGTTCATTTCAGAATATGTATATAAGATAGGGCATTTCTTAGAGTAGTCTCTATCTCTGATCTCGTCTATTATCAAAGACCTTTCCTCCCTCATTCACTTCGTTTGACTTGACTATCTCGGCTTGTGTGATGCCTAGTCATATAGTGAGTTAGCAAGTCACTAACAATAGTTCCCATCGGCTATCTTCTAAATTGCGTGACGCCTGGCTACATCGGTGAGCTAGCGAGACGTTGACACTGTTGGTAGTGAAGTGGCAGTAGTGGGTCCGAAAACATTGTTTCTTCTTCGACCTCCTAAGGCCAAAATGGATTCTGAGTAAGGCGCGAAAGATTGCGCATTGGCAACAAAAGGATTTGGCTCTTCAGCCTGATTCGGAATGTCCGGTACCGGTTAAGGTTCTTGGTCTGTTCCTATGGGCTTGACGAGTCATTGGAGGCGCCATGGGTTGATGAATGTTGAAAGGATGATATGTGATATATGTTACGGCCATGCCAAGTTCAACTCCCGCGGGCCCGACGATCATTCCCCAGTATTTGACTTTACTATTTTCTTCCGCAGCGGAGTTTATCTCTGCGATCTTGTACACTTCAAGTTTATATCCCTCACACCTTAACTGATTCTTTATATATCCTTTTATATCATTCCCTTTATACTTACCCCTTTTATCGTCCACATGTCCGACCATACTATTCTAGGATACTGTCGCTTAGCGACCCTTAGGTAGTGATTACAGTATAAAGCTACGAGAGTAGAATAGTTGGTCCTCAGTTTAAATATCAACTTTGATAGCGCACTTCGACAGTGTATCCTTTCAATTAGAGTTTATTCTCAAACCTCACCCTAAGTACGATTGCGTGAGTTTCTCCTGCGATCGGAATTACCCTCACCTTTGCTTTCAGACAGCGGCGTGTCGGGGACGCTATTAATAGTAGCGTCAACGTCCGACTACCTCTCCGTAGGTTCACTTAACCCTCACCGGGATTTATCTCGGTGTTCGGTCTTTTACCCCGCGGACTTATAGTCCGCGACCCACACTTATCCCTACGACCGTGCATGATCATAACAATATAGAAAATGACGAATGCGAGTAGTAGTTTAAATATACTGTTAAGACTGTGCTGGTGAGGTTCTGTAGTGTCTTAGAAGGTATAGAATGAATCAAAGTGATCCAAGAGTGACCGGGAAGAATCGAGACTATGGTTTAGAACCCAAGTCTCAAGGGATGTAATCGAAGATGATCGGTCAGCTTGATTGCAATGGAAGATGATATAAATGAACTAGAACCTTGACACTACTTTCGGTAGTGCCCCCGCTTCGTCGTACGGTTCAGTGAATGTTCAGAGTGACGAGTAAGAGAATAGAGGTGTTCGGATAACAATCGTTATATGTAGTGTGAACATTAGACGATTAGAAGAGAATGTTCCGGACGGAGTTCAGCAGCAATCTAAGTTGATATTTAAACTGAGGAACTATGTACAAAATCCTACAGCTTATATACCTGTATTCCTAATTGTTAAATCTATAACAATAAGAGCTGTAAGTAAAAAACAATAAGGAATATAATCCGACGTCATCAATATAAATAAAAAGACAATAAAGTCAGAACACTTAGCATTCGATAACCAAATGCTTCGTATGACTTGATCGACGCAATCGATCTTGGAAGTAAACATGAACTATTCTAAGTCCACGTCCGAAGTCGGAAGCTCTGTACGGAGGTCCGGAAGCATACCTGTAACAGTTATAATGTTAAGGTTGTGCAACTGGAAAGGATACAATTGAAGTTCTGAAAGCTCTGCATGAAGTTCCAGGTGCCGGAACTGTGGCTGTGACAGAAGGGAGTACTTGAAAGGGCTACACAGTCCTTGGACGTGAGGTGGGACTTCGGTGAAGCTTTTGGGAATGCTCCCTACACGCTATCTGGGTGTCCCTGAGAAGTGCGAAGAGGAAAGAAGTTCCGGAATGTCAGATGAGTCCAATCGATTGATTCGGATGTGACTAAACGTAATAGTGAAGGAGTATAGAAGGTAACTTTTATTTTAAGCTGGGGAAATGATACTAAACAGTGTAATTGTTAGGAGTGTGCGGATCAAGTGGACCTTCGATACCGTTATTGACAGTATCCTTGCTACGCTGCGCGGTCCGTATTGAGTTCGTTCGAGATCGAGATAGTATCGACTGAAGGTCGACGGGGTCGAACAAGGTATAAGTGTGATAGGAGCAAGTGTTATGGGATTGTTGGGGAGTCGTACCAATTCGATATTAAAACTAAGGCTTCTACCTATGACCGCAAGTCTTATATGCTAAGTTCGCTATCTCTGGTATTGCTACAGAGTATCCTAAAGTAGTTATGACAAATCGGAAGTAGAGATAACAAGTGCGGATAGGAAGACAGTGGACTAATGGGGAGAGGAAGGCGGTATGGTGTATAGCCCGTCCGAAGGAGGGGCGACGGGATAAGGAGGATAGGTGGATAAGTATCACGGAAGTAGATTACCTGATCCATGTCATCAGTGCGTCGCATCGATGACGGAGTTGGTCATGTACGGTTGACTGCGTCGGTGCAAAGCGCTACACGCGATGCGTACGACCGATGTGCATGATCGTAATAGTAATAAAGTAGTAAATTGCCTAATTGTTAAATAAAGAACAATAAGCAATATAAAGGTTTACCCAAGGTGAAATATAAGACAATAAGGGTGTGGGAATCTCGGACAAATACCTTTTGAAACCGTTCGAAGGTATCAAAAATAGAATCAAAGATACGGAGCTGATAATGAAAGCAAAAGCTCTGGAAATGTGAATAAGTCATCTGGTTATTGATCTGGAGTCATTCCATGATCAATCCAACTGGAAGATTGTCTGGAAGGGTCCAGCCTAAGTATCAGAATGAATTGACTATTGATTCGATCAGAAGGTTGGTTGATTGGTCTGGTATAGGTGTAACATATAATGCAAACAATATCAATTAGAGTAGAGAGATCCGGACAGAGTTCAGCAGCAATTTAAGTCAATATTTAAACTGGACAACTATCTACAAAATGCTACAGCTTATATACCTTGTATCCTAATTGTTAAAACTATAACAATACAGCCGTTCATGAAACTCTAGCCTAGTTTTTGAAAAACACACCTCAGTGATGGTATGTATTTATGTACAAACAAAGAGCTCCACCTTTGCCCCACGGCTCTACAGCATGCTCAATGAAATCATACGCTTGTGTTTACTGATAGCACACTATGGGGATTATCATTATCTACATCCAGCCTAGAAAGAAGTCCGCATTACCTTTCCTCACAGTACAACAGGCATGCCTGCAACAGAAGCAATATTTACATGTTGTGGTCAAAGGCAGCCTGTAGTAGACATGGGCGGACACAAATAACGCAGGTGGGGTCAAGTGGAGCTCTTTGTTTGTCATAAATACTATCACTGAGGTGCGTTTTTCAAAAACTATGTTAGAGTTTTGTGAATGGCTGTAAGAATTCTAAATAATGATTGTGGATTGTTCCCACTAATAGATATAAAGAACAATAGTGCAAGAAACACTTGTATCCAAACATTGGATACTTTGTGAGACTCAATTGGGGATTGAATGAAAATGTAAAGTGTTAAGTCTATCATCGAAGATTGGAAGCTCAATCAAACAATCAAAGACTTGGAGGCACACCTATAACATGTATTCCAATTAATAATTGCTGTCTGAAACTGGTGCAACATTGTTTATAGAACACTGTATCCAGTCCTTTCCACATGCAAAATTGAACAGGTCTAGGGTGCAGCAACTACCATTCTGAGAAATAATGACACGTGTAGGTGGAAACAGAAGGGTTGAACGGAATTTTGTGGTATCCAGATGATGATAACAGAAAAACCTAAATCAGAGTGCCAGCCATGCAACCAGCCTTCATCATCAATGTGACAGGAATAAAAGGAGAAGTATTGGTTGATAAGGTAAGGATGAGGGTTCTGAGAGTGTTTGATTGACTTGTAATTGCCAGTGTAGTATCAGAGCCTGTCAACGATTTATCTACAAATTGAGAGATTATCTTGTGAGCATCAGAGAGCTCACCTTGCATTAAGGATACAGCTCTCCTGTCATCTGGAGAAAAAGTAACTAAGGTGACTTCATGTGGATGTTCCTGCAAAGGATCACCAATTACTTCTCCTATGTCTACATTCCAAATTCTGATTGACTTGTCCCATGATCCAGATACAATTCTCTTGCAATCTGGAGAAAAAGCAACTGAGGTGACTTGATCTGAATGTCCCTGCAAAGGATCACCAATTACTTCTCCTGTGTCTGCATTCCAAATTCTGATTAAACAGTCCTTGGATCCAGATACAATTCTCTTGCCATCTGGAGAAAAAGCAACTGAGGTGACTCCATCTGAATGTCCCAGCAAAAGATCACCAATTGCTTCTCCTGTGTCTGCATTCCAAATTCTGATTAAACTGTCTTTGGATCCAGATACAATTCTCTTGCCATCTGGAGAAAAAGCAACTGAGGTGACTGCATCTGAATGTTCCAGCAAAAGATCACCAATTGCTTCTCCTGTGTCTGCATTCCAAATTCTGATTAAACAGTCTTTGCATCCAGATGCAATTCTCTTGCCATCTGGAGAAGAAGCAACTGAGGTGACTCCATCTGAATGTTCCAGCAAAAGATCACCAATTGCTTCTCCTGTGTCTGCATTCCAAATTATGATTAAACTGTCTTCAGATCCAGATACAATTCTCTTGCCATCTGGAGAAAAAGCAACTGAGGTGACTCCATGTGAATGTCCTTGCAAAGGATTACCAATTGCTTCTCCTGTGTCTGCATTCCAAATTATGATTGACTCATCCCATGATCCAGATACAATTCTCTTGCCATCTGGAGAAAAAGCAACTGAGGTGACTTCATATGAATGTCCCTGCAAAGGATCACCAATTGCTTCTCCTGTGTCTGCATTCCAAATTCTTATTAAACAATCTTGGGATCCAGATACAATTCTCTTGCAATCTGAGAGAAAGCAACTGAGGTGACTTGATCTGAATGTCCCTGCAAAGGATCACCAATCGCTTCTCCTGTGTCTGCATTCCAAATTCTGATTGACTTATCCATGATCCAGATACAATTCTATTGCCATCTGGAGAAAAAGCAACTGAGCTGACTGGATTGAATGTCCCTCAAAGGATCACCAATTGCTTCTCCTGTGTCTGCATTCCAAATTCTGATTGACTTATCCATGATCCAGATACAATTCTCTTGCCATCTGGAGAAAAAGCAACTGAGTAACTTCAAATGAATGTCCCTGCAAAGGATCACCAATTGCTTCTCCTGTGTCTGCATTCCAAAGGCTGATTGACTTGTCCCATGATCCAGAAACAATTCTCTTGCCACCTGGAGAAAAGGCAACTGAGCTGACTCGATCTCGATGTCCCTGCAAAGGATTACCAATTGCTTCTCCTGTGTCTGCATTCCAAATTCTGATTAAACAGTCTGCAGATCCAGATACAATTCTCTTGCCATCTGGAGA